>OX465289.1:7310000-7910000 GCA_949987695.1 Merzomyia westermanni | reverse complement strand
ATGGCGCCATCTACATACGCAACGACTACATTTACCAAGAATTCAATTTCATGCCAGTGCGGCTACTTATACAAAGTAACTTCTTTCGACGCAATAGCGGCGTCTATGTCGTCTCACTTGGACTCTCATCCTACAGCGCGCGCGATCTACAGTCGTTACTCTTCACGCGCAACTTTGTGCGCGATAACAAAATCAGCGAACCATTTGGTCCACTCATCGAGGGCAGTGAAGGCAGCGATGGCTCGGGGCGTCTAAATCCACGTTGTCGTGTGGCTGCTGCTGTGGTGGTGGCTTCCAGCAATGTCGATATTTATCGTAATATTTTGCACAATTTGGACTCAGCCTATGAAGTGGGCTCGCAGCTCAGCGATCAAAGTCAAATCATCAATGCTACCTACAACTGGCTGGGCCATTCTGATGAGCATAAGATCTACGCGCGTCTCTTTCACCGCAACAACCGCTACAATCTCGCTAAGATACAGTACATACCCTACTTGCTGCACAGCTCGAACCCCGGTTCCACCACAATGATCACAATGTCTACGCTGGTGCCACGTTTCACGCAAGAAGGCTCCGATTTGATTGGTGGCGAGATTGATGGCCAGGAGATACTCGCTACGGGCACTTATCGCGTCACCAAAGACATCAACATACGGCCGGGTGGTAAACTGACGCTACAACCTGGTGTGACACTGAAGTTCGAGCCTAGCGTAGGCATGATGGTCGCCGGTAAGTTGGAGGCGCGTGGACGCCGTCCAGATGATATTTTCTTCACACTCAAACGTGAGACGGTTATGGCGATGGATAATTCGACAGATGTGGAGCAGTTGGACGTTGATGTCATAGATATTGAGACCGAATCGATTATCGAGCGCAACGAGCCGCCGCGCGTGCCAGTGCGGCTCGTTGGCGGCGCTGGTGATTATGAGGGACGTCTGCAGCTCTACTTGGATGGACGTTGGGGCACAGTTTGCGATTACGGTTGGACAGTTCTGAATGCAGCGCTGGTATGTCATCATCTCGGTTATACATTGAATCCACGCGATTGGCGCCTGCATCGCTCACAAATGCCTACCGTAGGCGTGACAGAGGATGTGATTGTTACTAATGTGCGCTGCAATGAGCACGATCTGGATATAACGAAATGTCGCGCGGAATATCTAACGCGTGGCGAGTTCGAGAATTCGTGCACGCACGCGAATGATGTGGGCATGCGCTGCTATGAGGGCGCTTGGGCGGGCGTGCGTTTTAGCATGTTGGCCGAGCGCGCGGATTTGCAATATTTGACTATCGAAAAGGCAGGACTCTTCGATTATACAACGAACGTGTTCAAACCCGCCATACAAATGGACTTTGCTAGACACAACCTGGAGAATGTGCGCGTGGTAGATAACTTACAAGATGGGCTGGGCGTGATTTACGCAGACATCTATGGCGGTAAGTCGGTGAATAACATAAAGAATTGCGAGTTTGTGGGCAATCGCGGTAATGGTATTAGCCTCAAACAGTTGGATTTACGCATACAGGGTTCGATTATAAAGAATAATCGCGATAGCGGTATCTCACATGATCCCGTCATCTCGGCGCTTGAGCAGAATGAGCTTGGCGGCTGGTTTAAAATGGCCGTGGACTTCAATTCATTCGAAGCGGACTACGATCCCTATGTGCTGCCACGTGATGAGCGCCAAATCGATTTGGATACCTGGCAAAATAAGTACATACGCACCGAGCCAGTGCGTGCAAGCGCGTCCATCACGCGCAAGATTGTCGTGCGCTGCCCTGCGGGCTATGTGTTGGGTATACAGCTGCTGAATCCCATACAAAACCTCTCCACCGAACACATCAGCATACTCGACTCGCAAACTGAGAACAAACGCTCGGCGCTTTGGGTGCTCAAACGCGATCTGAACGTTTTCCCAACAACGAGCAGCAGTTATGGCATTATCATTTATTACGAGAGCGGTTTGAAGGCTTTGGGCGGGACTGTGCTGCGTCTATCCACCGTCACAGCGCCAGTGCAGAATATACGCAATCGCGTAGTCAAAGGCCCAGCGCCCACGCTCAGCATACGTTCGACTAAGATACAGAAAAATTTCCGTGGCATCGCGGCATACTACTACAACCGTTATGTGGGCGATAATGGCGAATTGTATTTGCGAAAAGCGAATGAGTCCATAAAAATTGTCAACTCCGAGCTGAGCGCGAATCAACGTGAGGCCATCTTGGTTAAGTCACCCTACTGGGATGTGCAGTACAGCAATGTTTCTGAGGTCACAATACACGTGAATAGCTCGATGATTACGCAAAATGGGCATGGCATACGTCAGCTTTCGAAAGATATGCGCTCTTCAAATAATCTCTTCCACTATGTGGTGCAGGACACCACAGTTGAGGACAACGCTTACGGCGGCTTTCAGGTTGCGCTGCCTTACGTCTGGCAGTACAACGAGAACTTCACGCATAGCGTCTACTTCGGCAACAGCACTTGGCAGCGTAATCGCAACTTCTTCATCGACGTCAGCGGTCATTATGCCGTCTTCAACATAACCTCAAATTTGTTCCTGAGTAATCAATGTCCGCGCAGTCTGATTACGCTCGACGGCATGGAGAAACGCATCAAATTCGACTACAATCGCATCGAAAGCAATAATGTCAAATTCATTATGGAGCTGCGCGCAGACAGTTTGAGCGAGATTTTGGGTGAAGTGCCCGCGCTTATTGCGTACAACACCATCAAGGGCAATAGCATTGACACAATGGCGGGTAGTATGCGCAACGCGCCCATGCGTCGTTATCCGCCACGCAGAGTGCTTGCACAAACGCGTTTGCCCAGCGCGGTCATACGTTTGGATGGCATACAAAATGTTAAATTGTACCGCAATCTCATAGCCGAAAATCAAATGGACTATAACTTGGTAGCGGGCGTGCGCTCTGCGCGCTTAAATAATTATTTCTATGCAACAGAGAATTGGTGGGGCTCCAAAGATGTCAAATATATTGAGTCGAAAATATTCGATTTTGATACGTGGAATGATCACGCTGACGTCATCTATCAGCCTTATCTTATTGAAGATAGTTTTGATGCGAGCGTCTCGCTAATCGATGAACACGACGCGCCTATTGAACTGGATAGCTGGATTGGAGGACGCGTTTTCAAAGATCTTACAATACGCAAGCGCGCTGAACCTTATCGCATACTCGCCGATATCACTGTGATGCCCGGGGTGACGCTCTATATACAACATGGCGTGCAGTTGGAGTTCGAACCGAATGTCGGTATACTCGTGTTGGGCACACTTAATGCGGTGGGCTATAGCGAGTCGCAAATTGTAATGCGTCCCTTCGTAAATGCCTCCCATGAATCATATACAATGCTAACGAAGCGCGCTTTAGAGGACTTAAGTCAGTCGCAGGCGTACGACTCCATACGCCTGTGCACGAGCGCGCAGAATTGCACCACGAATCCCCAACTATCTCTCGGCGGTATACGCGCGGGTTTTCTCGAATACTTTAATCACACGACGCTGCAGTGGGTGCCGATATGCGATAGCCGCTTCACCGAGCGAAACGCACAGGTTGTCTGCCGTGAGCTAGGTTTTGATCCGCTTAATGTTTATTATGGACACGATCGGCGCATTGAGTACCACACGAACTCGTTGACGCGCATTTGGACTTGGGTGCAGCCGTTAGAGTGTCGTGGCGATGAGCTGCGCATGGAGGATTGCGCAGAACGTTTGAATGGACAAGTCTATGGACATCGCCACGAATGCCGCTGGGATGATGTTTTTGTGTTTGTAAGTTGCAATAGCGCGCCAGAGGATCAGCTGTATTGGGGTGGCATACGTTTTGCGAACGCAGACTTTGAAGAGAATCAGTATGGGCATCGCTTTCATGATAGTATCTCACACGGCACGGTGGGTAAGCGCGACAGTAATTTAGAATTTGTGCGCATTGAGAATGCTGGCATCTTGCACAATCAGAAGTCGGCGGCAATACAGGCTATACACAAGAATCCCACTATACGCTCAGTGATGATCGTCAACTCGGCGCATCACGGCGTCAATTATATAGCGCCCAGTGGCACAATGAACCTTAATCTGCTGAATATAAGCAACGCCTTTGGCTCGGGCATTAATATACTTTCGCTGACAGGCGAGGGACGTGAAAGTGATGAGTCGAGTTTTACGCCGCTCAAAGATTTGGATATACCGTATAAACTCTTCTCCTTGGTAGACATCTGCGATCCGCAAAAGGTGCTTACAGTGGAGGAACGGATATTAGTCTACTACAAATATGATAACAACCCCGTTAACTGTGTGAAGATCTTCACCTCGTCGTATCGCGCCAAACCCATCGGTTTTCGTTTGCTACAATCCAATTTGTTCAATCACTCAAAGGAATATGGGCGGACAGATCTTATAAAGCTTTTCGATGGCGATATCTACAATGTGACCTCACTTTTTCTCGGCAAGATCGAATGGGATAGCGATAACCAGCGTAAATTCTTCAAGACAGAGAGTCCAACATTGAGTTTACAGCTGATTGCGAGTGGCGCGCCAGAGTATCACGGTTTCATAGCGGAAATTGTGACCGTACCAATATCGACGCTGGGGCAATGTAAGTACAAAGAGAGCGAGAGAGAGAGAGAGCATTTGTGAGCGTGCTTATTTTTTTGCTAGATCAGAAACTAATTAAAGTTATTTCTACTTCCAGTTCGCGATGCTTTGCACAACATCACCCACACACACATCAAAGGCGCTGTGAAGGGTGCAGTCACTTACTCATCCGCAGGTGAGGTTACCCCAACGCTCACGCTCACCTCCAATCGTATACAGAATAATTGTCAGCAGTTGTATGGTAATTTCTCTACCTGCAAATCAGCGCTCAACATTGACGTGCAAAATATGCATTCGCTGTACTTTATGGTAAGTTTCCTACTCCACTCAAGCTTATTTCCTCACTAAAATCCTTCTATCCACAGAACAACTTGATCATGGACAATCAGGGTGGGCTTAGCATACGCGCCGACTCTCGTGGTTCGGCGACTTCACTACGCGGTTTCATACATCACAATTTATTCTTTCGTAATCGTAATCGGCCAGCCTTGTATGTGGAGGGTCGTCAGTCGTCGCCGTATCAAGAGATCGAGTTGTATCGCAATTATTTTGCTCAGAACAATGCTGGCTTTGAGGATGTTATCAAACTACGACAGGTTGTGTCTAATTTCAGCTACAATTTTGTGCACAGCAATATAGGTGGACGTATTGTGGAAATATCTGGATTTGAGAAAGTGCGCTTGCCCATCTATCAGACGACATCGCATAATGGGTTTTATAGGTAAGTAGCAGAAATATACGAAACCAGGATTTGGTTATTCCCAACAGAGAATAGTCGCTGTAGCCTTCATTTCACTGTTACCGTTGGATTGGAATCGAGATAGGACTTCGAAGAGTATGAAGGGTTAAAGTAAAAGCCCAATGAAAGTTTCTAATCAGTATGGGGTTGAGTAATTAGTGTTTTAAAGTTAAAGGGAAAGTTAGAGTGGAAGGGAAAGGAAGTTGAAAAGGAAGGATAAAGGAAAAGGGAAAGGAAAAGTAAAAGAAAAAGTAAGAACAAGGCAAAGGGAAAATTAAAGAATATGTAAGGGAAAGAGGTAAAGTGAAAGGAAAGGCGAGAATAAAAATTCTGAAGATAGTGGTGAGTGTGATGAACACAAGACGAAAGCTAGGACGAAGACAAGGATCGTAACTAGTCGTAAGCGACATCATTACCATAACTATAAACTTAACTGAAAGAGTAACAGTAATCATAATCCTGGTGCTAGCCTTAACAGTGCCATAACTTTTAACGTATCGATTACATCAGTGTGACTTGACCAAAAAATAACAATGCCGTAACTGTAACGGAATTATATGTAACCAAAGCCTTCACAAGAAAAGGAGGTGACGGTAAAGAAACTCAACCGCACACTTCGTCATTGGATGCGGTTACGGTTTGGGTCAGAATTATGCTTATGGTGACCTTTGCTGTTACGGTTATGCTTATTGTTACTGTTATGTTTAATGCTACTGTTATGTATACAGATATCGTTAATGTTAAGGCTACGTTTAGTGTTGTCGTAACGCTTACGGTTCCTCTCATGTTTACTATTATGTTTACTGCTATTGTTATGTATACAGATATCGTTTATGTTAAGATTACGTTTACGGTTCATCTTATGTTTACTGGTATGTTTACTCTACTGTTATGTATACAGAAATCGTTTATGTTAAGGCTACGCTTACTGTTATGGTAACGTTTACTGTTACGGTTACGTTCATAGTTACTCTTACGGTTACGTTTACAGTTACTGTTATGGTTACGTTAACAGTTACTGTTATGGATACGTTTAATGTTATGATTACGTTTACTGTTGCTGTTATTGTAATGTTGACGTCACCATAACACGTGTCTTGGAAAAAAAAATAAGTCTTTGCATGTAAGGCTACAACGGCGCGAGCATTCGAATTTATGAAAAGACTTTCTGTTATACTGCTTGACAAAGAGTTTACCAAGCTGTTACAATACCAATTTTTTTTTGGAAACAGTAATTAACTCCAAATTATTTTCCCCTACAGAAACTATGCAACAAATTGGATGGGACGCGCAACAATAGTCGCCGGCACTGCGGGTCAACAGTATGTCGATAATATTTTTGAAAATCCCGAGAATGACTATGAAATGATAACAGTGAATAATTCTATGTAAGTACAATAAAGAATGACTTATACAAATTTCTTAAATATACATACATTTTCTTCGCAAAAACTCACCCATCACAAGAAAAAATGTCATCCTTCAATGCCACCATAAATATATTTATCTTTTATCTAGTCATTTGATGATTGATAAGAATTCTTTTACTATTTTTAACCCTTTCCGTGCCTGAACTATGCACTCTATGCATGACACGTATACTCACCACACCTGTCACTATAACTGTAGTTTGAATGTTGATTATGTGATTAATAGGTAAGTGAAAGTGAATTGATAAAACAAAATATAAGATGCAGTAGATCTAGTAAAAAAAAGTTTGGAGAAGACTGAACAATGAGAACCTCCAACACACCGACTAATGGGTAACTTTAAAAAGTCAATTTGCGAGTAGGCAAACATCGCACCAAGCAAACATTTCTTTTGAATTCCCTAGTTTTAATGCTAGTCACATTTTTCGTTTTATACAAATTTCACAACTAAACCCTTGGAACTTTAACTCTAAGTGTTTTTGTACATATTGAATTAAAACACAGTGACAATATGAGAATTTCACCAGCAGCTACAGTGGTGAATTAGCTGTCAACGATTTGACAGCCCGTACTCACATTTGTCTTTGTATTATCTGATTGTTCAATCTTCTCTCCTTGTATCAAATGATAGCAAAGTACTATGGTGAGTTTTTTTTTTAATATGATGAATTTATATTCACCTCACAATTGTCAAAAATTTCTATATCAAGGTACTTTACCATAGTTTGGTACAGATTGGCAGAAAATAAATAGTATTAAAGATATAAACACGATTACTGTTGATTACTTACTCACCTTTTCCCCCGCAGCACGATTGAACTCTGGCGCTCAAAGATTGATGCAAGACATAATTATTGGAGCTACAATAATTCAATATCGGTGCAGTCGCGTATACGAGATAAATCAGGTGAGTTTGACACAGCGCAGACAAGGCCAATGACTGAAAGAGAGTGGAACTACGAAATGGCTAGTGAAAGCAAGACCAGGTTACAAGCAGCAACGATCCGGATTTGCTTGCGGTAGTAGAACGCTTTCAACTGCTGAAATCAACATTAGTCGTTGCTGTATTCCTTACGTTTCGGCCATTTCTACATTTATGTCTCTAACCCAAATCGCTCTCTCTCTTCACAGACGATCCTCTCCTGCTCGAAGTACAAGCAGTGCCATTCCAAATGAACAATCTCACCATACTCGATGGCAAATGTCCTCCTGGTTGGGCGCTCGTGCACGATACTTGCTTCATTTATGTTGGTGCACCTTTGACGTTCCATGAAGCGCGCGCTTTTTGCCGCAGCGAGAACTCGACGATGCCATTCATACGCACAGACAGCACCACCTTGTGGAAATATTTGCAAGGACAAATGCGTCACCTTAAGTGAGTATGAGGCAAAAGCCTCTATAACAAGAACTAATCATTTCGGCAATGCTCTTTACAGATATCCCGAAAAAGTTTGGATTCAAGACTTCAATCACATCGATCGCTGCACCAGTTTTGCCTTCACGCAGACTGAGATAGAGGAATGCAACAGCGAGTTGGGTTTTATTTGTGAAACTGATCCAAGGGTATGTTTCACATATCTTTTTAATAGTTATCCATTTTCTTACATTCTTTCTTATTCTGCTTTTCTTCCAGGTGATAATTGATCCGCTCTCTTGGCGCGCTGATATTTTTGCCATCAGCATTATTTCTGCCTTCATTTTGGCTATTATTTTATTGATCATGGTAGCTGTTTGTTGGTATGCCAAATCGAAGCATCGTCATGTACAACGCTTGCAGCGCCGTAATAGTATACGTCAGAGTTTGAGGAGCTTGAACAGCATTGAGCCACAAGGATCGTTGCGACGCCGAAATTTTGTATGATTATATGTTTATTAGTTTTATTTTCTTATATAAGTTATTCATTTCTCTTTGGTATCGTTATCTATTTTAGTTTGTTTCATTAGTTATTTAAAGCTTTTGCCTGATAGTTAAGTTGCGTACAATTAGGACCAAACCTAAAGAGGAAAGCTACTTTGGAATTTTCGATAGAATTCTATAAGTTTTTCCCGCAAGGAAACTTTGTCCACTCTATAATAATCTAGTCCAATTTCCTGCTAAAGGCCTAAGGCTGTAGAACCCTTTCCTAATGCCCCAACGAGCTAAAAAAAAATCATTAAAGCTGTTCAACTCGGCTAGTATCTTACATCTTTGTTCTTAAAGGTTTGACATTTTTTTAAAGCATGTCCCTGCAAACTGTTCGGTTTGGTCAATAAACTTACTAATCTCCTTTTTGGGATTAGGGTATTGTGCCCGACATTGACTAGAGCTGAGAACTAACAGAGAAAGTCACCGTTTCCTTGAAGCTTACTTCGCCTCAACTCCGGCACTCATTGAAGGGTATTCATAATTGTTCACAATGGTCTCAGTGCCCTGTTGTTGTGGCTTGGATTCTGAACATAAACTTTTTTGATCTGGTTAACAAACTCTCTGTCCTTTGCTAATTTAGATATACCAAGCTTGTTTCATTATCTTACAGACATCGTGACTTGTTGTAGTTTTTAACTACGGAAACACTCCCCGAAGATTTTGGAAAGTGTTGTCGAAAGTGACAGTCCTTTGCCGGATATGAGCCCGGTACGCTCCGGTACTCCCTTAGGGTACATGCCCGACTATCGCTGGTGCGATTCGGCATGACCAGTGGAACCTTCTAGCTTATCTCACTCACTCCTTGCGTAATCAAGAAGAAGGTTGGTAATACGAAATGAGAATTTGAAAGTAATTTCCATTTGCCGCCTATGCAAACTTTAAGGATAGTTCACTCACTTTCTAGCTTCTCTCAATATTCCTGTGGTTGGGAACCCATATAAGCAAGACGGTTTAAGAGCTGCCTGCTGTATAAAACATTTATTTATACATTTACTTACGGCCTTAGAAGCTGTAAGCCATTGACGCTGCTTTGCTATCTGAGTATATGTGTACCTCACGCACCCTGTTATGATTCTAACAAGACCCGGCAGACCTGCTCGATGCCAAGCATCTCAGCTTGCTTGATGCTAAATGAGTGAAGAAAGACTAATAGACCTCTGTAGTGAGCTATTAACCTCCCCCTCCCTACTTAGAAGCTATGACACACAGCCAGTTCCTTCTTGATGTGGAGCTCAAAATTTCTGTCTCACTTCAAAGCGGGCGAAAGGTTGTTTATTATTTCCAGCTCTCCTCTATAGTGTCGACGTGTTTGGGACCGCTTCATTTATCCAACATGAACAGCGCGCACTGGTACGTATTTTGTCTGACTTCCCATCACTTTTCCTTTTATCTACCGCCTTTGAAAGCCGGTGCTCTGTGGTTGCCGACTGCTTTGGACTTGGATTTTGGTACCTGGCGACGAGAGTTGTTTTGTTGTTTAATTTGATCCTACAAGTTGGGCAGAAAGGGTTGGTCAAACTTCCTAACCATTCCAACCATTGCTAACCATTCTTCCATTGTCAAGGGTACTTCAAAAGCTTGAAATAAGGAGGTTATTCTACTCCCATTCCGTTATACTATCCTATACAGCGTTGTTTGCATCACCCACGGAGAGGTCCTCCTTAGTGGAGCGATGCTGCAATCTGTCGTTTAAGCCTCCTCTCCACGGCAAAGGTGACCAGAAATGCGGAGATCTTAAGAGCATACTTGTTCAAACTTTTAGATTCAGAGCCTTATCGGTAATTTTTTACTGAAAGAGTGTTGTGGGTGGTTCAGCTACAGAGAGCATTTTGTGACTCCTCTTGGAAAATTCAGAGGGTGGCTAAACGAACCAGTCTGATTCGGCAATTGTAAAGAACCAACAAATTAATTCCTCAACAACAACTTCATTTCTTATAAAAGTTTCTCTTTTGTTTTTGCTCGCACGAAGAATAGTTCACAGATCTCAAAAGATACTTTTTATTAAGTATTTAAATTTTCTATAGTTTAAGGATTCAGATTTATTGCCTTTTAGTTATTTTTAGCTTTTATTTTAACTCCCACTTTTATTTTTATTTTTTTTTAATTTAATTTCCCCGATTAGAATATGTCCACCTCGAATGGTACGCTCTCCAAGGCGCTGGGACAAGACTACAAAATGATGGGTAATGGCTCCATCGATTCTATGGATAAAAGTGTGCTCAGCTCGGAGGCCAGCTTCGAGGCTTACGACAATCAGACAGCGCACCCCAGCGAGTATCAAAAGCCAAACTTAAATGAATATGTCAGTCAAAATGCGCTCAAAACACCAAATGGCACCAGCAAAGCAAATGAACATTACAAAGTCGCAACTATCGGCTCCGTTTCGAAAGCATCCACGGCACGTGGTCGTCACGCCAGACTACCCGACTCATTTGAGCTCTCCTACCGCAATGAGGGTTTTCGTGATAACTCGACCTATGCCAGTACGCGCAACAACTCAGTGAGCACGAGTATAGCCGAAGATACACCAATCATACATCAGACCGACGTCGAAGATGCCAATTCGGACTATTATGGTAATGCCAGCACCTTGCCGCTACACAGCGGTGGCAATGAAAGTCTCTCCTTCCTGCACGAACTCAAGAAAAATCTACCACCGCCTGCCTACAATAAACCGCATGGTCAAAGCCATAGCAGTTTTTTACCGAGTGGCAGTAATGGTGTAACACGTCCCATCAGCAGTTCACAACTTAGCCAAGACTCGCATTCAAGTACGCTGCCGTATGAGCAAAAGATTGATAACATAAATTTTACGCCGCCCGTGGCGCATAAGGTTGAAGAGGTGCCGTTATTCCGCCATGAACTCGATGTCACTGGTTTGCCCACACCACCGCCTGATATGCGACGTCCGGATTCTTATTATACGGCGGTACGTAGCAGCAAAGCGCAACCGCAGCTGGCGCGTATGACAGCGGCGCCGGTGGCGGGTGCGAAGGGAGTTTTAGGGGCGAAGCAGGCGGCTGGCGCGAAAAGCCAGAGTCGCAAGCAGAGCCAGGTTCACCACCAAATTGGCAAACGCCCAAAAACTGTTTATCAAAATGCCAGTCCCGAACCAACAGCGTATCATCGTTCACGTTCGGAAGCTCTGCTAGAGACAGATTTTGATGATGAATCGCCAAGCATGGTGCCGCTTAGTACGAGCAATCGTAGCCATAGCCAACCGTTGGAGACGGCTATGTAGGTGAAATGAAAAAAAGACGAAAATTACGAACTATAGTATACAAACATCATCACAAATACACAATCAACGATATACGACACATTGCACCTCTTTTTTTACTGTTATATTTGTAATTATAAATTTTTAAAACTAAATTAGTTTAATTGCTTTAAAAAAAAATTATTATAACTTTTATAACTAGCTTAAAATATGTTAAGCCTTAAACTAATACTATGTTTAGACTTAAATAATTTCAGCCTTATCCGTAATTAACGCACAAATTACCCATAAACTAAATGGTTTTGTCTTGTAGAAAGCGTAAAATACAAGTTAAACTACTTCGCTTTCCAGTAGCATAGTTTTAGGCGCCTGAAATAAATTTAGTAAAAAAATATGAATACACGCTATACTGTTTTAGTAAGTGAAGCCACAAACCAAAACTTTTCTGAAAATGTTTCATTGTTTAACAAAGCGTGGTACTCTCTACTCAGAAATTCATAAGGAAACTGTTTGCTGCTCTAAACAAACTTGTAACGTTAGTTATTAAAAAATATATCTTATATAGACACACTTGACAATTGACACGAAACTAAGTAATTTATGCTGTAGTCTGAACATAGCCTTAGCGATCTATGATCAACGATTCTATATGCCTTAAAGCTACTGTAGCTAGCCGGATCAATATTTAGCAAGTAATTAAGATATATATGTACTACTTGTAAGAAGTATTTAAAAATATAAACAAAAACAAGTGAAATATTAATTTATTTTATTTAAATTCCATTTACGCTTTTACGTGAAAGACATGTATTAATAAAGCGTAGAAAAAAATTAAAAATAGAATCAAATCAAAACAATAAACAAAAAAATTCGTATTAGTTGAAAACCAATTTCGTTTTTAAGTTTCAGTTGATCCATCCATTAGCCGTAAGTTCTCATATTATAAGCTTTAATATAAAATTAAACACGGAAACATCATGTACATACATTAAATATTAATTTTATAAAAACTATATTTACATTTATTTTATAAGTTTGCAATGTTAAGAATATTTCCTTAGTATTTCCATAATTAACTAAATACGAGAGTGTTCAATAAATAATTAATTTTAAAGTAATTAATCAAAAGTATTTTGTTTTTCATTGACTCCTAACTGTAGTTCCAGCTAGTTTAGATCAGTTAAAAGTAATTAGATGCAGAGGCTGCAAATTCCCATTTCGTGGGACATCGCCGTGTTAAAAATACCATTTGCTAATACGGAAAAATTACAAAACTCGAACTATTTAAGGCGTTTTAGAAACTAGTTTTTGAATGTTATACAACTAGTAGGTTTGACTGAAGAAGAAGAACTGCAAAACTATGGATAGTGACGCCAATTGACAGGAATTGTAGAGAATCTAAATAAAGAAGCTAAGTATAACTTTCAATTCCTTCAAAATGAACTTATACGTTATTTTCCTGGGCTGCAGAGGTGATGCAGTAATTAAGAATCCTTTCCATGCCTCTTAAGTGGTAACCGGCCTTCATGAACCGAATAGCTAGGAGATGTGCTGTCGAATTCTGGCAAAAGCTGTAGGTATTCTACTTCAGACTGAGTAGGCAATTGAGAAGTAAAGTCCTCTCTCGACGAGCTTATCGTACCCGTCGTGCTGTATGGTGCAGAGGCTTGCACAATGGCAATATCTGATGAAGCGGCTCCGGGAGTATTTTGCTGGATAGGCAATGTTGTGCGAATGTATGAAGTTGCTCCGGGCCAGAAGGTATTATTACCGCCAGCCATTCGAAGTAGAGGAAGCGGGAGACCCCTACTCCGATGGAAAGACCCAGTTTACACCAATTTGGGATCTCGCCAAAATCGTTTAGGCGGTTAAGCGCCATTTAAAGAAAGAAGAAGAAGCTTTGGTCGATCTTATACTTCCCAGGTCTGAATTTCTAATTATTATAGTATTATTATATCATATTAATATAGTATAATTTAGTATTTATTTCTTTTGGCGCACTGTGGCAACACTAATGTGTAGTGCTGAGCTTTACAGAGAATTGGCGCATGCAGCGCTGCCAGATGGCAAGCAGAGCTGCGCGTTGCCTGCTAAAGAGCAAGCTAGCACGCGCCACTCGCTGCTGCTGCGATAAACCCAGTAAACTGCTTGGAGAAGAAAAGTCTAAAAATCAAGAGAGAATAAAAACCCTACAGAAAAATTTACTAGCTCAGAGCTAACCTAGTGCTAAACCAATGACAGACTAAGCACCGACATGCCAAATATGAAACCATCTTTTTCCAGAGCAGAATCTACTATCACTGCTTTCACTTTGGTCCAATCATATTGAAGTAAGGCTATACTTAACCTTAGACCTGGCTAGATTTTCCCTACAGTATACAACTCTGCCTAGGGTCTGCCAGGGCTCTGACATGAAAAGCGAATGTTTTCGAACTTGCGGGAAATGTATCGTATATTCTACAAGAGGCCTGCCTAGCTCATCCGCCTTGATTAGAAAATCTATCATTGGGCTGTAAGGGACCTGTAAAGGTCCTGCCTAGTTTTTTCTAGCTTGAGCCTGCTTAGTTTTTTCAACCCAAGGCCAGCGTAGTTTTTGCTTTTTTTTTAATTTGTGTACCTTTAATACAAGTTGTTCAATTGTCGAAACGATTTCATTGATTGTAATAGCTCAAGGGATAGAGAAAACGAATGTAATGTGGAGGTGGCCGGATTCGATGCTGCCTCAGAGGCAACTACATTTTTGTTTTTTTTTAACTGGCATTACGTTACTATCCAGGTCCTGCTTAAAAAGCATTAAAAACTGGCTAGGGCCTGCGTATGTTTTCCTTGGGAAGGGAAAATCAAGCCAGCGCCTGGAAAAAATGTATAACATTTTCTAACCGGGTAGTTTCCTAGAACTTCTGTTAGAAGTGCTTGATGGGCAAAATGTGTTGATTGGGCAGGGCAAGGTTACTACGTTAGCTCCTACCAAATATCCAAACAATGCTTTCAGCTGTCCACTTTTCTGTGGTGAGGTCATTGGCCATGGCAATTGATTCCAGTGCATTACTTTGCAATTCGTTCTCAACCAGTTGCCGTTCGAACAGTTATAAGGTAGATTAGCTTTAGTTATTACTCAACCATTTTCTATTTCTGATTTAGGCATATTTATTGTGGTGGATGCGTGATTATAAACATCCAATCATGGCATAGTAAAACAGGTAATAGCACGGCGGCCATATTGGAAATTGCTTCTCTAAAACATCAGAACAACACAGCACATGTTTAAATGTAAACAAACCGATTGCAGGCAAGTTTGACAGTTTAGCGAAATTTAAAATGAAAAAAAAAAATGTAATCAGCTGTTGAGATGATATTAGCTGTATAGGTGTGCCATGCATCCAATGCTACAACTGGTACAGGCCGTCTATTTTGGAGACTAGTTAGCAAAAGCGGTGGAACTATCCCTAAAACGCGTGCTGGGATTTTACAAAGTGTGAACTTGCTTTTCTTTCTTTTCATATATTTGAATATGTAGCGTCATACTCCACTCTGCTGTGGGAGAGCGCGCATATTGTCTGCAAGCGCAGGGTGAAAGCTCCAAAGAGCGCCACACAACCACCACTATCCAGTTGTTGTGCTCTCTATAAATCTCGCTTTTTTGTTTATTTGATCGGCTATTGCTGCAGGTTTCCGACAGATCTGCACAAACAACTCAACTCAGTATATTTCTCTTGTTGGTCGCGAAAAAATCTTTCAAAAATATTCAATGCCTTAACTTCGATTTTGCGTCCAGTCATCGGTAAAAATATAAAGCAGTGTCGTTCGTTTCAAGCTATCTACTATTTACTACAGCTACTACGACTAAGTACTACGGACGACGACAGCGCCGCATTACTACCAGAGTGTGGGACGTTTGATTGTTGGCAGTGGTTGCAGTTGTGTATGCCTACCAGCTGTGCGGCTCTAAATGAGAAAAATTCAAAACTTGAAGCAAAAAAAAAATATAGAATTTGTTTCAACTAGAGGTAGTCTGCGCTTACGGCAAGCGAAAACAAGTATTCCGGCAACTTAGCTGGCTAATGGGCATTTGTGTACTTTAAGTTTGGCTGTAGGCGTCAAAGCGCCACAGTGCAGTACAGTGTTTGGTCGAAAATACTATGTGGTGTGTGTGAATTGTGTAGAGGGCATGAAGTGGCGATAGTAGACTGTGCGGGGCGTTAGTGAGACAAAGTAGCCAAACAAGCAACGATTCAACGCAAAGCAGGAAGACAAATATACGTCCAAACAAAATTAAATAAAATCAAACAGGAATTACTACAATCGTAGTGGAAGCGACAACAATAACAACAACGATAAAATATTTACGAGTAGTATAAATAGTAAAAGCGTCAAGCGCAACTACTCCACTTAGTACAGCAGCGACACCGCAGAGCGCGACGGAAGCACCGTTGTAGCTCCACCTGGAGAGGGGTAGTAAGAGAAGGTAATGTTTTCGTGACCCACACGGTACGCGGCGCCGCGTTGCACAGAAGCCAACTGTTAATATTGGCTAGAGCGGAGAAAGAGAAGTGAAATAGACAGTTAAATAATACTATATAATAATAGTAAATGATTACAACAAAAAAGTGCGGTAAAGAAATCCAAAGCGGAGCGCAAAGCATTTGAAACAAGAGCGGCAGTGTCAAATTATAAGTGAAAGGAGGGAAAGAAAGCCCAAACAGACAAAACAAGAACGTTAAAAAGTCGAGAACCATATATTTAGCCCAACACTAACACAGAGCTCGTAGTAAACGGAAAACGGCCACAAAACGCAAGCGGTTCGCGCCAGCAGCAACTGCAGCGGGTGGCCTTTACGGCAGAGCGTCGACACAGCGCAGCAAAGCAGAAGTGCGCAAGGCGATTGGGAGGTTGACGGTGGGTAAGTACAAGTAAAATCATGTTAATACATAAATTGTTTGAGCTGGGTGCTGCAGAGCGCGCGGGGCATAGCTGTTGCTTGTTATACGATTTACGAGGGTGGTCTTTCAGGTGCGCGATTTAAAGTGTTGTTGACATTTTAAAATCTTTTTCAAGCAGTTTGTTCCTAGATAACGGATGTGTTAAATTATCACGGAGTTTGGGCGTTTTTGAAATTCATTCTGAGAAAGGGCGTTATTAAGTTATTATTAAGTTCTGATAAAGAGCCTTTTTGAAATATTGTGATCTTCCACTGAGCCGTCATAATAAAAATGTAATAGGTGGATGTCTGTACATTATATACATGAAAGAAAGTTGGATGCAGCAGTCTTAGAGCAATAAAAACGTACAAAATAGTTTTTGGAATTTTGGTCGTATGTTTGTTCGCGCATCACTCCAAGACCCCATTATAGAAGTGAATGAAATTTTCTCCGATGTGTGTATAAATGCCTAACTTAAACTTTAAGCTCAAACTTGCCGTAAGGAAATATTGTATTCCCGCTATACACCATGGTGGCAATAAAAGTTGGCTGGAATTATCTTCATATTTAGGTGAAATTGGAACACGATGACCAAATGAACAATGTGCGAACCTTGTTAAGCAACTTAGTAGAAAATATTGCTATTAATAGCCAATTAAGAACTTCTAGTACTGCCCTTGTACCTTAAGTTAACACATTGATGCTAAAGACAACGTTCGATTTTCAACCCTTTTTTGTATTTGTTTTATAACTATGTATGTCTTAAGTAAATAAGTATATTCTCGTTTTGTCGTACAACTTTTTTCTTTTAATTTCTTCTTATTTAACTTGACATAAGTTCGTGCGCATTCTGTTCCTTTTAATTTCTTTAACAAGACTCTGTCGCAGCAGTAGCAGCTCTACAATCAGCCAATCGCTCTTCCTCCATGTTCTTGCTAAACATTCATTGTCTTCATCTGCATCTTCCGCTTTGTACTTTATTTCTGTAGTGCTACAGCGGTTGCCCTTACTTTACTATACTACTCGTCTACGTTTCATTGTGCATATAGGTATATATGGTTTTACGTTGCCTATGTGTACCTTTGTTACTATCTTTGCTTCGTAGTTTTTTGTTTTATTTAAATTTCGAAATGCTCTCAACTTGTCACCAACGCTGCTGTCTTCGTCATCACCACCTCAGGCCATCAAAATCATCATCACACTATAAATGAACGGCTGATCACCCAGTCAGCATTTCAAAACGAATTCTGGGTGTAGCTCGTCACCTCATCTTCTTTCGACAACGTCCACTTTTCCGAGAAATACATCTACATAATTTTGATAAGAGCCTTATAGAGCGTATATTTTTGTACTTCGCAATTGTGTAGTCAGTATAAGTCAGTAGAACTTATTAGCATTAGTTTCGCTGTTAACGCTGACTCCCAAACAGAGCAAGTGCTTCACAGTCTCAAATGTGTATCTACCAGAACGTTCGAATTATCCAAGGCAGATATAACTCCAGACTAATTGGAAAACCTGGGCCCGAATCGTCACAGTCGTGAACGAGCCACTCGCTACATAAAAATGTCAATATCGGATGATGACTGCCGTGCGCGTACAAATTTATCGAAAATCGGGCTGATAACAAACGCGAACGAGTAAATGAACGTTCCCGTTCGTTCGAAATGTCACTCGTTCACAAATTCTCAATCGAAGGCGCAAAAAATTGAAACAAAAAAACAAATATTCAAAAATGAAAGCCTGTTAAAATTATATTTGTATGTATTTATTATTTTAACTATCTTTTTTGAAAAAGGACAAACTATAATAAACTTAGTTTAACGAAAAAGGACATAATGGCGAAATTTATTAGCGAACATCCCGATTTGGCCAAAAATTGTATACCAAACTGTGCGCAGGGAAAACCACATACACTTATGTTAATTTGAATTTACCTCCAGGAACTCCATTTTTGCGAATCATCCGGGTCGAAACGTATAAACTGCGGACACTATTTTTCTTCCCATTCAAGGAGTACTGCGGATGTCCACTTGGATATGGTGCTCTGGCACATTCCAATCAAATTATCACTGCCAATAGTGTGTTGATATCCGCCACTCGCAGTGAGCGAAAGAGTTGCAGCTAGTTGTAGGACTGAATACACTGATTTAGTGTCATGGCAATTGAAATTAATTTTAGTGAGGACATAATTCAACGCCCCCTTGTTCATCCGAAATCGTTTAATAAAGCTTCAAAATATAAACACAGACGTTGATTGATCTATGTATGCATATGCATATACCTGACTTACGCATTATTTGATAGCGCCAGTGGGTTGCTTTTTTTTTCTAATTTGTTTGCGCACAACTTTCTCATCGTTTTCACTATCATTTGAGCTTAAATAAAACAAAAAACTAGGATTAATTGTCTTTTTACACATTAATTTTATTTGTGACAACCTAATTTTGACATTTCAACGCCTATTGTAACTCCGAAAGCTGAAGAAGAAAACAATCGACTGACAATTACGATTCGTTCACTTTCTGCTGTAATAATCCGATACTTTTTACTCGCTGTTCGATTGGCGTAATGTTTGATCGTACGATTGTGAACTCGTTAACGACTGTGAGTGGCATTCTAATGGTGCAGCAGAACTAGCATTCCGAATGCAGCGACGAACTTGTGAAAATGTTGACTGGGCAACGAAATGTGTGGGCTCGTACGTGAGTATAAATGTTTAATAGCTAGTATATATGTGTATATTCATAAATAGGTATATATTTCCCACATACATATGCACATATATATAAAAGAGCGAATACTAGAATGGCCACTTAAATTGTTGTGAAAAGAGCGCTGCAGGTTCTTGTTGCTGTCGGTGCTATTGCTGCGAATCTCTGCTGGCGCTGCAGCACGCACAGCGAGTGGGTGGTTGCTCTCGACTCACTCACCCATTTTACTAGTGAGATAGTACGTACATAAGCTGCTAAACTTTCTCTCTTCCCAACTTGGGCAGGGTAACTACCTTGCCAGATTAGCAATTATTTTATTTTATTATAATAGTTTAAAAACTGTTATTTTTTATTTTTCTTTTGTTTTTGCACTACAAATCTGCTAAGCAACCATATGTTAGAGAAGGTAAAAATATTTAACAACACACAAAGCATCACAAACTTAAAGATAGTGAATTAAAGCCCAGTTATTGGTGCGTTATCGGTAACCTTATAAAACAGCTGATTCGACCAACCTTGTGAAAAACAATGCTATCGATTATTGGTGCTATATCGTAATTCCTTATCCGTAAAGCAACCTTACCGACCGATTGCATTTTGGATTTTCTTTTACGTTAAGGATACGACAACAGCGATACGCCAACGGAACCAATATTATGAGCTTTAACTTCTAAACATAAAGAGAATTAATATTTGTATTACAATGTTTCTTTTTCTTAACCCTGAACACGTAACCTTCGTCGATTCGACGAATACGCTATTGAAAATTTTCTGTATTTTATTAAGACTGCCTTTCTAAAAGACCCAAACAAATATATATGAATTGTTCCAAAATAATAAAAAAATGTTTTATTTCGAGGACTAAAAACTGGTACGCATATGCGTACAATAAATCAAATCAAAAATTAAATAATTATATTAGAAATATGTATTTTAAAGAGTGTTCGCCGAATCGACGAATGGTTAGGTTTTATAGGAGGTGAGCGAACGTTAGCTTTCTAGGGCTAATTAGCGCTTGATTAGCAACTAAACGAAGTGTGTGGATGATTCCGTTTAGGTGACAACTTACTTTACTTTGCTACCGCCGGAAACTCATACATACTTTTAAAGGGTATGTACTGGTTATCTTGAATGAATTTGCCTGCTTAATTAAACTCTTCAGTAGACGAGACGCAAATGCTAAAAATTAAAGAGGCGACAATTTCTTGGCCCAAAATTGACAAGAACTCGGTTAATTCCTTACGGCCGTTTACTCAATGTCTGATTAACTGCTTAATCAAAACTTTATCAGAAGTTGGCCCAAAAACCATTTACTCAAAGGATGAACCTCTGATTATGTGCTTATAAAAACAGAAGGGACAGCAAAAAGTAAATATTTGATTTTGTGATAAATTGTTTTGCTAACAAATGCTGCTAGTAATAGAATTAAGAAATGTAATAATATATATATAAAAAAATATCAAAATTGAAATTTGTACTCCAAAATGGTTCATTTAACATTGTTAACAAGAGCAGCTGTCACTTTTAATGCGTTCACAATGCAAACTCTTGTGAATTTTTTCCCAAAAACCTTCACAATGACTAACTTTAGCATGATAACTTAATCAGACTTTGTGCAAACGAAAATGTCATTCTGAGGCAAGCCATGATTAGGTTATCATGTGATAAAGTTTATCATAACCAGACATTGAGTAAACGGCCCTTAGTAAACTCCCATCAGATGCAGTCATATCACGTGGCCTGGGAATTATGTTTGCTGGATTTGTTTATTCTTAGAAAGATATACCCCAAATCAGGTGACCGATTTTATATTAAAGAGTTCGCCAAGAGAGTCTAGCTCTGCATTTCTTGACTGGCAGTTTTCCTTTCGTCGATGTTCTACACTCCCAGTCTTTGCTGTTTCCCGTTTCCTTTTTCCTCCACCAATTCAATAATACACCTAGCTTTCGATCACTGGTTTGTTTCGTCTTCTTTTGCAAAATCTATCTAAACATTTGCAGTTAACAAACATTTTGAGACCAATCAGCTATTTCAATAAAACTGCTGACCTTTCAATCAGCTTCAAAGTAACCAGCAATATTTGTTCACCTAACCTTAAATGCTCACCAAAATCCATTTAACTGATACATACATAATATGGCAACCTTGCGCTACAAACTATTGCAGGAAACTTTGAGCAGTGCGCTCTCATCTGCACACTTTGGAATTCTGAGCACAGCGCGCCTCTGCACAAATACTCTGTTGTACGCGCACCATGCACTTTACTGTTCTAGGGCTGGATATGGGCACCAGTTTTTGTGCGCTGGTACAATCGACATAATGAAAATCAATGTAAGCGCGTATGGATTTTATTTCTATATTCCGCCCTATCCATAACCTTTTTATTCTAGAGTTGGTGAATTCACCAACTTCTTATTATTTTTATTTTGGGTTTTCAGTGAACAGTTGTTTTTGTGAAATTAAGACACCACTAATCAGTAACAATAAATAAGCTTAAGTATATGATTTACTTATGACTAAGACGTAATGGCTACGTACACATTGCTTCCAGCTGTACGAAAGTCTTGACAGTCGATGTTGTCACTAGCGTCATTGCGCGAAGGTGATAAAAATTAGAGGACTTATACAAGTATTTAAAAGCGAATAAAAAACACAAAAGAGAACGCAAATGGTATTGAATACAATAAAGTCCTCGTATAAAAGCGCTCATAGTGTATCAGCACAAGTGGCACAACACTCGGTATCGTCATAATCAAGCAACGCCGCGCAGCGTTACACAGATCTAGTGCCGCCGTTGTGACCTGCAACAACAATAAAACTATGTGTTTTATACTATGCAGAAACATAGTAATTGGAGTTGGTTCTGCGCGCTGCTGCCTCGTTACTGGTTTTGGTCTTTTAATTGTCAAGTGCTGCAGCAGCTGACGCTGCGCTTTTACTCCGCATGCAGTGCACTTTTCACTCACTGCTCACCAACCTCGCTTATGCTTTGCAGACAGGGTTGTGATAATTGGACTTTTCCTACCAAAACTGGTAGGAAATTTTCCGTTTGGTAGGTTGGACGGAACATTTCAATTTTGGTAGGTTTTCACCTTTGTTGAAGTAACATCACTGATTTGCTGAATTTTGTCACTTTGCGACAGCACTGTGGGGAAAAACTTTTGACGTTTTCTCTTTCTCACTGTTTGCTAATGTGCAATTGGAGTTTGTTCTTGTAATTCGTTCTTATACATTCAAACATGTATTGCGCCAAAAGCCGCTTTGTCGAAATTCCTACCACCTGTAACTATTCGCTATGAAAGTTTCTTTTTAGCAGAGTTTGGTGTTTTTGCTCAGTCAGTGGAAATATTTTATTAGATTTTGAATAATAACAAAAACGAAAATGGATAGGTAAGTTATTAGCATGCTTTACTAATAGATTTATTTTAATATATACATAAATGCGTATGCAATGATTTCATACAACTAGATTTGTCATCAAAAGGCATAAGCTTCCAGAACCTGAAATTGCTGAAATCAACAACAACGAGATAAATATGACATTTTGTGAAAAAAAATTTTTTGGTAGGCTGAAGGCCATTTTGGTAGGTTTTGGAGTGTCGGTTTGGTCGGAAAAAAATTTTCCTAGTGGCAACCCTGTTTGCAGACAAACTGCTTTTCATTTTCAATTTCAATTTCAGTTTCAGTTCCCTTTTGCAGCTTCAAGCGTACACACAAAGTAAATGTTACTGGTGCAGCCATTATTTTATTAACACAGCTGCTCTTGCCAAGTCAAAAGAAAAAATAATAATAGAAGAAAATGCGAAAACACATACAAAATACAAGTGAACGATTGTTACTGTGAAATTGCAATTGTTGTGCGCCTTCATCGTAGTCGCCGCGTTGGTCTCGTTACTATCTTGTGTATACCGTAGCGCGAGTGTAGTTCTACCGTTTGTCGTCAGACAATAAGTACCGTGTGCCACAGCGCAAGGAGGCGACGGAGTCTGTGTGTGTCAGCTTCAGTGTCAGGGTAACGTTAGAGCTAAGACCAAATTTGTCAATCGCTATTCAATGCTGTTGTTATAAGCAGTGCCATAACCTCAGGAGATTCAACCATCCAGCCATACTACTTACGCTACAACAAAATACTATTGGCTATCAATGGCCAGCAGCATTAGGAGTAGAGTGAAATAAAGTAAGTTTTGTACAACGAAGTGTTGTGGAAAAAAAAAAATTGTTAGGAATTTACAACCAGACTTAAGACTTAATATTTTCGCATTGCTTTGCGCTTCGATTGCGTTGGTCATGTTGGTCAGGTAATCACTCGTTGTACTAGCGTTCGACGTACCGCCTTCCATCAAGCTTTTTCCTCCTCTAAGCTATAGTGTCTGCTAACACTTTTGCAGGCAATAAGTAATAATGGATCATGGTGTCCTTCATTGTCTTCATTGCCATCGTCGTCGTTGTCGTCATCGTCCTCGTTGGAAAAGTGTGAGAGTTGAAATACGGAAAGCGTGAATGGCAAAACGAATATAAGAAAGTGAGGTGGCAAGCTGGTATGCAAATGTAATTAATATGTTTATAATCAGGAAAGAAAAATATTTCAAACAAAAAATGTGTTTTAAATGTGTATGAATCGGAACGAATTTCAAAATTTTAGTGCAAAAATTATGGTTATGGTCTCTTGAAGTGTAGAACAGGCAAAAGGCGCTAATGTACATTTTGAATTGACGAGTGAGCAAGGACCGGCAAGGCGATTTAGGAAATATATGAAGCAAACAGTCAAACTTATGAATTAATGAAAATACCTGTCGTGGCCCTCTGGTGACTACCGAGAAAAGAAAAATGTTTATGTCGTTTGGAAATTTATTGTGTTTCAAAATAAGTGCGTGATATAAATTTTTTGGTAATGTCTGCATGGGGCGAGTATCTGTGGCGAAAACAGGGGACACATTCTAAAAAGAAATGCTTTAAAAATGTTACATATAGCGCTTCAAAGACTATATGAGGCATATTTATAGTTAAAGTTAAGCTGGACCTTAGTTTAATGGCGGCTCTTTGACACCATTTTATTTAGCATGTCTGTCAAAATACTTTTTAACTTTAATTCATACCTAATTTTGACTGTGAATATGCCCCAATGCTACAATAACTACACCTATTTCTATTATTGTGAACTCTAGTCAACTTAGTCAAACTCGTTGTGCACTTCAGCGTGCCCAGAATTATTTAAAGTTGACAGCCCGAGGTGTAACGTAGGCAGAGTATAGAGCAGCAGTGTTAAATCAGAGACATAAGAAGCTGTCCGTGTTGATATCAAGGAGGGAAGCTGGCAGTTTTGTCATTAATTCATTTTCAAGATATTTCAGGGTTACCCGCCATCAGAATTCAAACGAGCTATTGTGTGGTACTTAATGGCTATTGGAGCAGCTTGCATCATATAAATATTATTTTTAACACCTACGAAATTTATTGTGTTCCAAAATGTAGAGATGGTGCATGAGTCGAGGTAAATTTATAGTAAACAGAGTTAGAGGAAACCCGGTTTGTCTCAAAACGGACATTGACAAGTTATAATGAGTGAGTTCCAAAATAATTCAGCAATTTTGTAGGTTGTGTTTGGCCACTATAAAACTAATAAACCATCTGCTGGTATCAGGGGAAGAAAAAGGCCAAGTAGAGACTTGAGCTCCCTTAGCATTGCTAAGGACCTGACGAATAAGAGACGAATAATTGCAAATAATAGCACTGGTCGAGTACAGCTCGAGTCAGCTATTGCAGAATAAGATAAGAGAGCTTTATTGACCTCTACAAAACGCTTATAGGGATGTGATCTGCTGGTAGATCTTATCAGTGCTGCAAGATGTGAAAATTTCGTCCCATTTAATTGGTTTTCAGAATGAGTTGGAGATACAGTCTTACATCGGGTTGAAATCCCATTTTAAAGTGATTTTCATGTGATCATATCTTCCGATCAATGACACAAACCACAATGGGACTCAAAGAATTTGGGTTTCGGGAAATATACTCAGCAAGGGGTATCAGTTTTCTTAATCTACTTCCTGTCCCCACAATTAATACCGAAACAGGTTTGAGATCAAGTTTGATACTATCTTTCGTAGTGATTGGAAGAAAGGTCACGGGCATAGAAATCTTCTCTGTTGGTACGAGATAGACGCAGGTATCAGCACTGAAGTCTATTCAGAGTCTCTGTTTATGTTTTCTTATTTATTTTCACGTCATACTAAAGAATATTTCAAGCATAAATTTTCGATATTTGGCACGCTTGAGGATCACTTCAAGACAGGAACATAAGTAGGAAGCTAAAAATAGTTGTGCCCCATACTAGCTCAAACGTAGCAGGTATGTAATCAGGTTTTATCTACGTTAAGCGCCAATCTAGAAATACCCAATAGGCGGCTTCCAGATTATAAGGAAATCGAGCTTAAAAAGAAAGCTGATGATACTGCAAGTAGGGAGTTTTGTGTGGAGCTCGTCGCACAAACCAACGGCAGCATTTAAACAATGCGAAGCTGTAGCTTTATCACGTCTTAAATGCTTCGAAAGTTCTATTAGGCAGTTCAACGTCAATTGAAGAGGAAGAATACGTTGAATATGGATTTACTATGCGAATAGATACTATTTCAATTCAAACACCGCAGTTAGTGCTGCATCCGAAACCACATGCATTGTACATCAACGGCACAATATAAGGGTCCCATTTACTACACAACACACTTCTGGAACACTGTGAATAGATACCAATATTATGTAGTGTGCTGAGTGAATGCTTGATGCGCGTATCATGATTTGTTGCAGCTCGCACAACGTACACTTAGTTGGGTCAACCTTTGAATTGTGTGCTAAAATTAGATGCTCTCAAAGAAATACAAAAGAAAAATCTACAAAAAAAAAAAAACAAAAAAAGACAGAAAACAAAAAGAAAGCACCCCGAAGAACAACAATTTTCTTTCATACACTTCAAACACTTCCAGTGCATTGTTGCTGATGTGTGCACTGTGTGTTGTTCTTGCTGGAATTGCAAACAACTAGTAGTGTAGGTTGTGCTTTGTACTATGTAATACTCGTCGACCTCCACCCTGGCACCCGACCACCATCAACTGCTCCAACATATTTTCACTGCCGCCGATATGTGTACACATGAATGGCACATGAAGTGCACTACGATGCTTGTTGTAAAAGCGCGGCGTTGCATCTCACCTAAGTACTATTTTGCGCAAATATCACAAAAACTGAATCAATAGATACACAGCGCGCGGAACGTGGAGCAGAGTGTAGGCAGTTGGTGTGATGCAGCGAAGCGCTCGGTAAGCGCACACTTGCAGCAATGCATACAGACAAGGTAAAGATGCAAGGAAGTAAAATACTAAGAAGAATAGAAAGTAGAAGAGCATTAAAAGCACCAGAACTAAAGCTAAAAGCAGCGCGCTGACCAAAGTACAGCAGTTGGAGCTAATAGTAGGGTTCATATTGTGCAGCGCCAGCGGTAGATGGAGCGCCTCTGCACGCGTGCTTAATTATGTGCAACGCCGACATTGAAGTATACTTCCTAAAGTGATAGTTAGTAGGAAAGGCGCTTAGAGTCAAATCGAAGCGTTGGTGAATGATGTGACATAAAAGTGAATTGTGTGGCGCGTTTGTTGGCAGTTACTGCGGCTATTTGTTACGCGCTCATTACGCACACACTTTTTATCACCGCCGCCCACCACATACCTACAATTTCGTGCGTAACGCGTAGCTACTACTACTATCAGCGTATTATTTAAACGCGACGCATACTCTCCACGCCTGCCGCTACTATGATTTCCTTTCAAATTGATAAAGCGAATGAATTTTGCGACATCAAAGCCGAAGCATACGCATATCAATGATTTTCCTGTTATTGTTTGTTTTTGTATTTTTGCTATTTTTGTAAAGTAAAAGTTCCTGCGTCCTGCGCGCTATTTATTTTACTCACGGCGTTCGTAGTTACCCAGGCTACCGCGTGCCTTACAAAAGCGTTAATGCAAAACACACAAAAACAAAAATAGTTATTTGCAAACATGTATGTAGATGTGCATACATATCGACAAACACTTTTGGTGTGTCACTCAATCGTTTGCACAAACGGCTGCCGCGTTCTTATGGCACACGCTCACTTAACTGCTTATTATTAGTGTATACGTGGTTATGACTGACTGCCACTCCACTCCACCCTTGAGCGCGTCATTTGAAATCCTTGTAAAATCTACATTTCATGTACACAACTTTTGCACACTTTCACCTACCTTGCACACATTGAGCACACTTGAGCACATCAAATTATAAGTAAAATTGTAAAGAGCACGCGCGCAATACCAAAGCGTACTCGAAATTGCCACCCAACGCCTCCTACCTCGGCAGCAGCATGGGTTTAATACATGGCTGCTACTGTGCGCATCAGCCCCTAAAATTCCGCTTTCCCTCCATCACATTTTATTTGGTCCTTGTCGCCATCCAGTTCGCAACCAACAAAAATATGCAAAAATTACCCACCTACGCACTACGAAGTTTTAAAGCTTTCGTAGCGGCATATCGATATAAGGCGATTGTTCACGAAGCTCAATCGTATTTACACCTGGGCGCGTAATCATACTAGTCTATTGGCACTCTCGCACGTTTTGTGAGTACTCACTCGTTGTACGTTACAGTGAAATACTCCCACATGCACCGAATGCATTTAATACGAATACTTCGTGCGAGGACTTGAGTACGTATCGCGTATACTTGCAAAGCATGTGCTCTACTCGCTGCAAGTAGCGGTGCTGCCAGATGTGTAATCGAGTGGGGATAGCATTTTGTTTGTGGCAGAGTGTTATTGCGTCTGCCTCATAACGTTTCGGCCTACCCTTTATAACTTGTTTTCGTTTGACTGTCACACAGGAAATTCGACTGAAGGAAATTAGTAATATTAGTGTAATGGACGCAGGTGTCAAAATATTTTGCGTCATATTACTTACTCATAAATCAAAGTTTTAATACCGCAGCTACTGAATTTAGAAAACGCGCAAATGTCCCTTCTCAATACAGCCATGCCTTTGGGTTTAACAACGTTAGAAAGAGTACAGAGAAACCTACTCTTCTAACATCAATTTCGCTTCTAGTACAGCCCTGTTGAAACTGCTGGTTTCCTCCGGCTTTCGTTAGAAGAATTTGTTGACAATTCTCAAAATGACCGTTCCTATTAGACAAAACTACAAAACCTAGCGTAAACCCCCTATCTCCTTCGCCTCCAAGAAACTAAGTGGCTTGCTTCATTGTAGTACGGCCACAGACTCCTAAACACTCTATAGGACTACAGACGCTTCCACCTAGTATTAACCTCACCGCTGAGAGATGCGGTTCCTGATAAGTCGCAGATTAACAAGAA
This sequence comes from Merzomyia westermanni, assembly GCA_949987695.1. NCBI lineage: Eukaryota > Metazoa > Arthropoda > Insecta > Diptera > Tephritidae > Merzomyia > Merzomyia westermanni. Next base: position 7,881,068 of record OX465289.1, on the reverse strand, counting down.
CTTCCTTCACTTCTGAGACTTCAAGAGCCGAATCATGCGTGACCGTCTTAACGACTATTTAGTTTCAAGGAGAAATTAGCGCCAGTCTAGAAACATTCCTATCCGGGTTTCAGGTTATGGAGGAATAGGTATAAGGAAGGGTAATGGGAAAGCTGGTTATATTGAACGTGCGGAGTAAGCAGAAGGCAAAAATAGAATAATCAAAATCGTCGACTTGGGTGACATCTTTTCTACCTATCCGTTTCTTATTTACTTTTGAAACGCGCAGATCCCAGAAATTCCATTTTGGGCGTTTTTTGGGGATAAATACGAAACGTGGTGCTTATGAGCTACAAAAAATATCTGGCAGCACTGGAATGTACAAAGTCGCACTTATGCACGCAAGCTGGTGTATACTACAGCCCAAACGTACTCGCGAACTCACGTACACACTACATTTCGCTTGGTTATTTGCGTGCATTGAAGTGTTTGGTTGTGATTTCAGAGGTTCTCAAATGGGATTTTGATGTCGTAGATATGACTCCGCCGTGGTGTGAAGGTAGTGTTGCTGGCCTACCACACCGAAGGTCCATGGTTCGAGCCCTAGTACAGGTAACATCAAAAGTGATTTGAAAAAAGTTTTTCAAAACGGGGTCGCCCCTCGGCAGTGGTTTGGCAAACTCTCTGAGTGTATTTCTGCCATGACAGGCTTCTCAGCAAAAATTCGTCTCCTTTGTAGATGCCGTTCGGAGTCGGCAAAAAACTGTAGGTCCCACCAATTTGTAGGGAAAATTCAAATCGGCACACCACAAATTGGAAGAGAAGCTTGGCGCAAAAATCTCTTAGGAGGTTTATGATGATATACCTGTTGTATATCGCGCCATAGAGAGAGAGAGAGATATGACTCAAAGAAAATAAAAGATTTATTACAGCGACATTTATAAAAGTAGATCTCAGCTAAGAAGAGGGTGCTTCAGAGAATTTCTATTGGAGCTTTAACTTTGATTGTGAACTTAAATTGTTAGGCCCGCCAGTGCCTCTGAACTGGACAGTCATATCGCAAAACCAGATCTAAAGAAAGCTAGCTTAAAAATGTCGATTTTAAATGGTATGCGTATTTCCGGGATCTAAGAAGTTAAATTAACTGTTGGCCGAAATACCCACCAAAAGTTTAAAAGAGAGTGAAAGATAGAGAGGGCTTTGCTAAAATGAATCCCTACTGTCTCAGAAACAATTATTTGTAGGTGAACGAATCTGAAGTTCGATTAGAACACCGATCGCTATGGCTAAATGAATGTAGCTAACCCAATTAGCACTGAAGATCGGCTGCAATCCACCGCTGCTGAGGTACTTGCCTTTTAACGGTGCTAGACTTTTCCACTGAATTCCAACAGCCAAGCATCGACATGACGGCCATCTCATAAAGCCAATACACTCCTAGCGAGCGGCTCAAGCTCTCTCCGATGGGCCCTTCGCAGCACTACAAGTCGGTTGACGCATTCGTAGCCCTGTTTCCCACACTACGTTTCTAAGACAGCTTTTTTAAAGTGCAATTCCGAGATATCTAATCCTATCAGACAGTTTTAGCGGTTTTACCCCAATCGAGGGTAGTAAAAAAGGCGAAATCTTGTATCTGCTCGGTAAGAGACTGATTTCCATATTTTGCCCGCCATAACAGCCTGCTCAACTGGTGACCGTGTTCAGATGATTCTACAGAGCATCGCCCACAATGTCCTGTAATGCACCCCCGTAGAGGATTGCAATTCCATCAGCGTAAGTAGTCACTTGGCAACCATTTTCTTCAATGTGCAGCAAAAGTTCGTTTAAGACCACAGTCCAGACCTCCGCCTTGTGACGAACCACTGAACACAGAGAGATCCCAACCCACTCCACTATGACAATTCTATAGCACAGACATTTGTCAATGGATCTGTCCAGAGTGCCCTCGTCTCCTAAACCCAGTCGGGATATCTCTACCGCACCGGACGTTAAAAAGGCGTCTATGCGTTTCTAGAAGAAATGGCTGATACTTAGTAGTGTGAAAACACCCTAGTCAGCAATATCTAGCAATAACTGACGCCAAGTTCAAGGAATCCTTCACATGTATTATCCAATTCCGTCGAAGCTTCCCTCCTTTGTTGTTTGTAACGACAAAAACTCTCCCCGAAGGTTTTGGGGAGTGTTGTCGAAAGTGACAGTATTTTGTCGGATGTGTACCCGGTACGCTCCGGTACTACCCGACTGTCGTGGTAGTGATTTGGTATGACCAGTTCAACCCTCTAGATCATGTCATCCCTCCTTCCGTAAGGAAGTAGAGGATGGGTAATGAGAGGTAAGAGGCATCATAGCCGTATATCAGCTATCGAGTTGCACGTCATTACCTCATTACTTCTTTCCTTCGCCGCCGTGCATGTACAGCTCGGCGCATAGTCCGTTCTTTCCAGACGCTTTATTATTTTTGAGCTATGATATTGTCATCCTGACTTCATCATACTCGGGTGATGGGACGTTTATTCATCGTCAAGGTACGGAGTATGGAGTTCGTCATCTTCCTTGCAATTTATCAGTGAGGAGAAGTGTTCCCTCCTTAACTTAAGTGCGCTCTTCAATCGTCATATTTTAACTACTTATAGAATACATTCGGTCTTTTTTGCGAACTTTTTCTATGATTAAAAATATCCATAATCTGATTTTGGGGTCCCTTGAGTTTCGTTTGTGGAGCACGGATGATGCTCTATCACTTATCTACTTCTCCGCCCAATTTCTGTGCACCCAATTCCAGCACAGCATTTTCGATAGACGCCGATTCCAAAAGCATTGCACTTCCGGTTTTAATACGGCGCACGATAAAATCAACGCTAATCTACGCTTTTTTGAGTACCGAAGCGTTCACACATGCTTTTTTGCAAAATATTGTTTTTTTTTTGTTTTTCTTTGCAAATTGAGCATTTGCCAGACGAAAGGCAAACACATTGACGCATTTCCACTGCGTTTCCATTCTGTTTTGTTTTCGATGAATTAAAAGCGTCAACCCGCCATACCACCAACCCGTATTGCCGACCCACAAAACACGAAACACTACAACAACAACAGGCCGTGCACAATGTAAAGGAGCAAATTGCAAACAGCGCTTGCGCCTAGAGCGCGCATGGTGGACATAGCAATAAAGAGCGTGAGAACTTGAATGAGAGCGCGCACGCGAGCCATACGCACGCCGAAGGTCCTTTACATATTTTACGTTCGATTTTTTTACTATGTAGGCGTATTATACGATGGCGGTAACGACGGCGACGGCAACGACAACGACAACGGCCCTGAGCGTAAATGCATATTTACTATGTAGCGTTGAAGATGAAGGTGTGCGTTTGAAAATGTGTCTGTGCGAGGGTGTCGCTAACGGTGAAACGGTAAACTGCCGTTTGAGTGTATGTGTGTGTGTTTGCATGCGTGAGTATGCGCGCGCGCCTACAAGTAGGCAACGTTTTTCATAGTAGATACGTTTGCTGGAGAGAGCAGCACAATTTCAGTTTGAGAAAGGTGCTTGCCGGTAACGGGCGCGTTTATGGCAAAAGGCGTGCGTGCGTGCGTGCGTGCTTGTTATACATATGTATGTGCGTGCATTTATTTATTTTTTTATAAGAATGTGTATACTTGTGCTGGATATACAATTTATATGCATTGCACTCACACAGACACAAATACAATTGTGAAAAAATCAAATCAAATCAAAAATACATACAAACATGCGCTCGCGCCTATGTGTAGAGAGAATGCTTTTACAAGCAAGCAGCGAAAAGTAGCGCATCAATTGTAATTTGTGCGGACGAGTGGAAAGGACTAAAAGTTTCGCGATTGAGTAGAAGTGTTGAAAAAGTGTTGACAAAAATTGTTAGGCATACCAAAAGAATATTTACAAATATAAAACAACTAAAATTTGCTGTGAATTTATTAATTTAAGTCACTTCCGCGTTTTTGAAAAAGGAACGCATACGAGAAATGCGTTTAGCAGGACTCGGTTGTTTGTCGTTGTCGTAGAAATAAAATCGATATTTCCGTGCTGTATCTTACGACGAAAGGTGCGCAAGCAGCGCAGTTGCGGCAGCAGACAGACAACGGTGGTGCGCGCTGTGATGTTGACTGCCACGCAACGTTGGTCAAAATATTTAAAAAACAAAAAGTACGGAAATAAAGAACGCATCTAACTACAAACAATCTAAAAACAGGCGCACTTAAACTGCGTATAGCCCGCTAGACGGTACTACACGCGCGACGTCAACGCTAACGACGCCGCCAACGCCAATTTACTCGTGCTGCTTGTTGATGTTGCCTACCACGACTCGCAAGAGTACGCGCCTAGCGATGGCGTTGACGAAGCCGAAGCAGACGGTGTTGTTGTTAGTTGCGTTGGCGTATGCATGTCTCGTTAAATCGTGCCGCCATTCGGCTATACCCGTTACGACTCCTACTATGCAACACAAACGCTACTCGTTGTTGTCGTCGTCGTCTTCGTTTGAGATGTTGCTGTTGTTATTCTTGTTGCTATCGTCTGCTGCCGTCGTAAAATATACCGTAAAAAATATAAACGTGACTTGAACGGTGTTGCTGGCGTCGGCCGTTTTAAAAAGCACTTTAATGTAAAGACAGTTACAAGTGGAAGCCAGTAGAAGGCGGAAAGTTAAACGAGCGATCAAACGATAAGAAACGAGATATATCAACTAGACAGTCTAGAAAGTAGAGATTTCGGGAAGCAAGTGGTGAATTCGTAGCAAGAAAAGCGAAAATTTTCAGCGTTTAACTAGACAGAAAACTGTGCGGCTCTACATTTATTCGTTCCAAAAGTTGCTAACTTCAAAAACAGTGATTTTCTCGTTTCGCAGAGTATGGGCCTTCGCCCCCTTTCTTGTGTTTCTTTTTTTTTTGTATGGAGTTTGCTTACTTCAGTAATACCGTAAAGTCTGAGTGTCATGTTGCTGCTAGAATATAATAATGATAAAGTTTGTTAGGCAAAAAGGTCGCGAGCATTCAGTTAAAGCATCAAAAAGTTTTTTTAAGAAAAAGGTGAGCGGCCGCTATAGATATTGAGACACCCACAAATATACATACAGCCGTCAAATTTACGTACACAAACAGCTAACGAACAGTGCCGTTCCCCTGCACGTCCTCGTCGTTTCTTCTGGAGTTGTGTTTGTTCTTGTTCCAGCGCTCGTCGCAAGCATCGCCGTTTTCGGTGTCCAACTTATTTGGTTTTTCGGCTTTCTCAACTTTTCGGCTTTATTCTTTTTCGCTATTTTGCAAGCTGCGATTTATTGCCTTTTCTTTTTGCTGTCTTTTCATTTGGTTTCTGTTCCGTAAATAAAATTAATTTGCGTATGTGTACGTGTCACGAAAGTCGGGAAATTCCGTCTCGCACTAACACAATCAAAGTTGAAAACTTCAAATACTTTCCGTATATATGTAATATATCCTCATGTGTGTATGTGTGTGTTTTAGACTGGGCCGGATAAATCACAAATTGGGATAATAATATAAGGGAATAGAATACTGAATTTATTAACGCATCGAAGTTCGGTTTTAACCTACAGAAGCCGGGAGAGTGCCAAAAAAAATCCGAAAATCTCAAAAATCAAATAGATAAATAAATATTTTTAAAGGGAATTGAATACTGAATCCGAATCCACCATAACCTCAACAAAACCGATAGCGATTTCTTTTAGTTTTTAGAGGTTATGGCCGAACCATGGCTATTTGAATTCAACGCATCGAAATACCTTTAAATATTAAATAACCATATCCGTCAACTTGAATGTGTTATGAAACTCATATACTTTCAATAAAAGTACTGATGAAATAAAAGGTCTGTTCTGTAGTTACTAACTTTTTCTGTCAAGTGCTCATTAACTCGAGAAATTTGTAAAAGAAAAAGAAATCGAGAGCTTAAGAGTTTGAGAGACTTACTAATATTTATTAATAAATTTCTTTCTAGTAAAAATTTGTAAACTCAAAGAATTCGCTGTCAAACCCAAACTGAAATAAAATTAATAAATAGTTTTTGGAATTTTCAAAAAATAAAATAAATTTTAATTTTACATAAATGGAAAGAAAATGGAAGTGTTCTATTATATGATAAAATTCTAAAATATTTACATGCTGGTTTTCGGCTTTTTCAACTGGTTCAAAAGTGGTTATGTTTTAAATTAATTTTTAAATTTGTCAATCGTTTTTTTTGCTTAGCAATTTTTGTTCATTTACTTTTATGTTAAGTTTTTCTCTTCAAATGAAATTACTCGTCATTTCACAGTAACACTCATTTTTAAAGTATTTACTGGAGAAGTAAATGAACAAACCTGATGATTCTAGATGATGATAAAATATAAATAACTTTCATTGAATGGAAAACCGGGTCGGGAATGAAAAAAACAATTAACTTTTAACTTCAATATTAAATACCTTTTTTTTTAGTTTTTTAGACCATTCAATTAGTACAAAAATCTGACCAAGAATTCGACAAATTTTTGCCTAAAACTTTTTTCCTTGGCGGTTTTATAGCAAAAATGACGTAAGTTGATACTAAAAATTCTAAATCAGCATTAGATAGACCTATCACAGCAAATATTAAAATCTGCAATCTTTTTACAACTTTTTTCGCCATTATGAAAAATAATATAAATAAACCCCTTCCAATTGAATCGCGCAAAAGTATTCATATCAGAGACCTGTAACGAAACCTCGTATAGAAACAAAACTTCGTTACTGCGGTTATTATTCCGAGTAACATAGAAATATTGATATACTCGTATAATTAGAAACGGAATGCTTGGAACAGTTCCCAATGAGTAACGAAACTTAAAGTAAAAAAAGTAATGGGACCTTAAGCATGTACGAAACACTGGGCACAGAAAAGAAACCTGTAACGCTTCCTGAGTAACGAAATCGTAACAAAATCGTAACGAAACGTTTCTGCACAGAAACGAAACTATTAAGTGGACACTCTTTATAAACACAATACTAGTAACGTTTCTTGCGTACCGAAATTGTAACGATTTACAGCTTCGAGCTTTTCGGTACAAAGTGTATCCAAGAACTTTAAAGAACCCATCTCAAATCAAGTTCTTAACCTATTGCTCCCAAAATTTCACTTAATTTTGTGTTTTTCACATAAAATCAAGTGCCTACGATGTTGCCCTGTATTTAGAATGCTCAAATATTCCTTAGGTTTCTATACATATCCAGTTTCTATAGCCCAGCCTTTTCTTACAGTTTCGTTACTCAGTCAGCGTTACGTATTAGCTTTCCAATTTCTGCATTTCTATTACGGTTCTGTTCTATGGTTATCGTTGTCTGCAATATCTGTAGAGGTTTCGTTGCCAATGAAACCGGTTCTAGGAAGTTGTTACTCGTTCTCATACAAAATAGTATCGTTTCTCACAGTTCCGTTACTCCTTTCGTTTTCGCATATATCAATACAACTCCGTTTCGTTATTTACCTGTGGAACAAAAACGAAACCGAAGTTCCCCGAAACCCTAATTCATACGCTTAACACAAAGGAAACCAAAAGTTTCTTTTGGTATGTAATTATAAGTACTAGAGTTCGCCCAGTGGTTGAAATTCAACCAATAAACTTTATTTTATTTTATTTTTTTGCTGTAGGTATATTTTATCCGCCTTTTTTTCTTCCTTTCTATGTCGTTCCTTTCCTCTAACATATTTTTATTTTCTTTGATTTCTTTTTTTACTCTCTTATTTTATTTTTTACTTTCCTCAAACTTCTTTTCCTTTCCCTTCCCTTCCTTTTGTTTTCTTGCTTTCCCCTTCGTTTTCTTACCTTTCCTTTAATTCCCTTTTCCTTCCCTTCCTTTCATTTCCTTACCATTCCTTTCTTTCCTTTAATTTTCCTTCCTTTCCTTCCTTTCCTTTCCTTTTCTTTCCTTTCTTTTCCTCTATTTTCCTTTAATTTTCTTCGGTGTTTAATACTCTTTATGAGTAATCATTTATTTTATTTTTGTAAACCCTGTTTGTAGGTATCAGCAATGAATTTTACATATTTGCTCATATTTTACATTCCTTGTTTAATGTATCCAACAAAGCAACTTTTCGTGCTCTCAGGAGAGCAGCTGAAACTGAGCATCGTAGCCAGTAATCAATGCAATAACAACAACTAAAGCAAAAATGCATGACACAACAGAGTATCTATAGTGCGAATACTAATTTTTCATTGGTCCACTACCAACTCTTCGCACTCACAGTGAGAGCCGACCACACGAATAACACAAAAACATGCATGGCAAGTCTACTCACACTCTACTCACTTTTTCCTACAAAGCAGCTCCTCGGCCATGCTCACGATTCAGCGTAGTACACAAAAAGCAAGTACACACACACACAGCGTGGCTATAGTGTAAATGTAAATGTGTAGTGGTGTAACTTTTATGTTAAATTTTTTATATTAAAATGATTTTTTAAATTTTTTTTATTTACGGATAAAAGTACACCTCAAAATTTCCTATCTATACATATATAACTTGTATACCTTAGAATTATAGTTTAGCAGAAAACGGTTCTACATTGCATTCATCTTGTCTATTTATATATAAGATAATAAAGAAGCTGACGAGAAAAATCAAACAAAACTACACAAGGCTTGTTGATCGTTGCTGTTAAAAGCGATTGATCATCAAATCAGCAGTGCGGCTACGAATCTCACTCCCTCGAAAAACCGTTGAAGAGATATGGTTGCTATTTGTCTCCCAAATATTTAATCAACAATTAATACAAATCAATTTCAAAAAAATTATAAAAACTTTGGTCCAGTCTAATGTCTACATATATTTTACTCATGCCTATGTACGTGTTCTCAATTTATGTATACTATATAAATTTAGATATGCAACTGGATATGTTAATAAGTATTTTTATGTATTTATGTTTGCTTTTGTTTTCAGGGCGAGTCGAATGATTCCGGTACCGAATCTGATGGTGACGTCCTAGATGTTGACAAGCATCGCCCTTTAGACTTGGACATGGAAACCAGTGAGTTGAATGTTTAAATTTTGTATTTATAAAAATGTGTGAAAAATTGATGTTTGTGTAAAAGTAAATACTCGATAAGGTTGGAAAAAAGTGAGAAAAGTGGAGCCGTGACTTCGTAAATATTTTGAACCAGATTGCTCTCTAGAGATTGAAAAAACAAGTTTTTGCAACCTTTTTAAATATCAATTGTCCTAATAGGCCTAATGAGATAGTGTAGAACCTTCTATATATACTATATGGTGCCGTGCTGCGCCTAGAAGCGGTTCTGGTAGCCCCTATGCAGGTTAAGAATGTTCATATAATAGTAGGAGTGAGACCTGCTTTTATTAGCGGTGTGCCTTGAAATGACACTTCCCCTTATCCCACGTATCAGCCTACTAAGTCATCGCTGATAAAACTTCGCCTTTCATTCAGATACCTATCTAGGAGCTGTGAGTTCCAGGAAAGAGCTGACACCTTTATTGGACTCCTTTTAATTTCATTATAAGGGGCCACCCCGATACTAACCACAGTCAAGTGAGGGTAGCATCAGCCCACCTATTGACCCAATCCATTATCCCCGCCCGACTCTTAGGAAGGCCACAACAACAATTTTATAGTTTAGAAGGGGTGGCTGCATGATTGAAATAAGCGAGTCCATGAAATGAAGACCCAAATGGATACTGTGGAGCACATGTTTCGCACTTTCTAAGCTGATGCTCAGAACATTAGGAAAAGGGGAATTTTCCAACCCAGGTTCACTAATAGAAATGCGACCAAGAAGGCCCAGGATCCCAATCTCTGAAGTACGTTAAAAATGGGCTCAGCTATTTGAATCGGTGCCAGTAGGTAACTTTTTATATACAAGGTCATAGCTACTTAACTTTCCCCATACAAACTTTGACCTCATCGAAGGGAGCAGTTGAGGTCTTATCGAACTAAAGTCGGAAAATAGGGTTTCTATAGTCCGTATCTTCTTTGAAAATAAGACTCCTGTCGGCCCTTCTGAAACTAAGACTGAACATATAGGGGTTTGGGCCCATAAATTCGATGATTTTGAGCCACTTAAAGCGCTAATCTTTAGCCGCGCAGATCTTAAACGAGACCTACAATTAGAGGGAGTCTGAGACCCATCCTACGCTGATGTGCAACTCGATGGTTGATCTACGGATGTGATGCCTCTCACCTCTCATTACCCATCTCTCCTTCCTTACCGACCGAAAGAGGGGTGACATAACCTAGAAGGTTCCACTGGTCATACCAAATCTCTACCGCGACAGTCGGGCAGTAACGCAAGGGAGTACCGGAGCGTACCGGATTCATATCGGCCCAAGGACTATCAGCTCGACAGCACGCCCCAAACCCTTCGGGAAGTGTTTTTGTCGTTACAACAACAAAACAACAACAGTAACCGGCCCGTGACGAGTAATCGATTATCATTGCCGCTGTTCTTGGCTCTACCATAACGTTATGGGTTTAAGGAGACGTTGTTGTCCTTATGTTGTAGTTTTTTGCGAAAAAAAACCACTCCCCGAAGGTTTTGCAGAGAGTGGGGTCGGAAGTGACAGTCCTTTGCCGGATATAAGCCCTGTACTCCCTTACGGTAAATACCTGACTGTGGCGGAAGCGATATGGTATGACCAGTGAAAACTTATATAAGGAAGAAGAAGATTGTTAATGAGAGGTGAGAGGGATCATATCAATCATCAAGTTGTACCTCATTACCCTTTGTGGCTTTTTGTCGAAACTTACTACCGGCATACCTTAGCGCGGGTACCATAACCAGCTGGGGTACTTCGAAGAGACGTAGCTGGTTTAACGAATTTTGTAGGCATCCAAAAGTCTCAAGGTATACGAACTGTTGGCAAAACGAAAAAGCATTCCTTCCACTGCTTTAGTTTATAGAACTCCCGCTTGTCTGACCGAGCTCTATCTAACGCATACTGCTCGGTTCTATATTTCCACAGTTGTTATATCCCTTTTGTATATTTAACTGAAACCTCAAACCTTTGCCTATCAGACATCATAATCACACTTCACCTCGTTCTAGGTTTAAGCTCATGCGCCGATGCGACTTCACCAACTACAGATACCGCCTGTTCTTCAGCGTCTTCTGCGATGATGTGTCAATCCCACCTTTTATACGATCAACACAGCTCCGAGGAGGAACTAGAAGTGATAAATGGACCCTCATCGGTTGCAGCTGCTGAAGCGGCATCCAATGTAATGGTGGTACGTGGTACGACTTCATCACTCATATCGGAGCGTGGTTCATCGTCGTTAGAGCCTGAAGAATTATTCGGCGAAGCATCGACATCGAAACGTTCCAGCTCAACATTGATTGAGAATCGTAAAAGATCTCTGGCACATAGCTCCGATGATGACGTAAGTAAATTTGGTCCTTATAAAACTCGACGCCATTACTAATGTTTCTGCTTTTTAACTTTTTCCTCTCGGCATTTTACACCTTTAGCAGCTGCGTAACTTCTTGGAACCCGTGCTGACTCCAGTGAATTTTCGCACATCACCACCATTGGAAGCTTTCAAGCCAAACCGTAGCCACAAATATCGCTCCACAACGCCACTGATATTATCGGAGGCGCGTTGTGGCATCGAAAATATTAAATTATGTGATAATAGTGTTAATGATGAGAATGGTGAGGCTGGCGCAGCGTCATGTGCGTCAACGTCCGGTGCTAGTGGTGGCACAAATGCCGGTGCCTATGCTAGCACCAGTAGCGTCAGCTGTAGCGATGCCAATTCAACGAGTGTGATTAAGGCTTGCGCCTCATCGCTTAAGATGAGCAATAGCAGCCATCATATCTATCAGCCGCAACCCAAATATAATTTCCAATATAATAGTTCGCGTAGTAGTCCCGCATCAACAACCGGTCTCGATGCGATGGAGGTGCGTTCGGTTAGTCCACCAGCGAAACTCTTCCATTCAGCTAGATCACCACATCGTCGACCGATACGCACACAACATGCCACACAGAGGCTACAACGACCACATAGGCCGTGTTTAGATTTTGATAAAATGCAGCAAGTAAGCCTCTAATGCAGCGCCAAATCAAAGACTTATTACTTCTCACTAATTACAAGTAAATGTACCTAAAAGCTCGCATAAACAATATCCAAAATGATGAGTGATAAGAAATGAGAAATGATAATGAATGACATGTTGATGATGTTGATGATGATGATCATATTGACGTTGATTATGTTTATGGCGGCAATGATGTTGGTAGGTTTTGTACAGTAAAAAACAAAAAAAATAGAGATGGAATTCAACGCAAAATTTATTTGAAAAATTTCACAAAATTTATGTTATATTATGTTTAAAAAGAAGCAGAAGAGAGTTGAAGCAAAACAGCACAAGCGTAAAGAGTCAGAATTTATTATTATTAAATAAGACATGGTTATATAGAAGTCAAGAACGTTCTGCTGAAAAAATTGTGAAAATTTAAAACTACAACATTACTACAACAACAATAACCCAAATCCCAAAAAGAAAACTCAAATTTACCGTTAACCCTAGACACGTAACCTTCGTCGATTCGACGAATACGCTATTGAAAACTTTCTTTCTCTTTTTTAAACTGCCTTTTTAAAAGACTTAAAAAAGTATATCTGAATTGTTTCGAGGATTAAAAACTGGTACACATACATCTACAACAAATCAAACCAAAAATTAAATAACTATATTAGAAATAAGTATTTTAAAGAATGTTCGTCGAATCGACGAATGGTAAGGTTTTATAGGGAGTGAGCCAAGGTTAGCTTTCTAGGGTTAAGAAAAGACTTTTAGAAACTTGTAATCAAAAATATTGCGCACACAGCATTTATTAAATTTTTGTGAAAAATTACACTGTACAATAACAAATTTGTAACCGAGTATCCATATTTTTTTTTTTTGGTAAGGAATGGTATTTTACTGAAAGCGTACAATAGGGTGTGTTGGAAAAAATGTATACTCTATTTAATTTAAAAAATGTTTACTTAACATTTGGAGGTGCTCCATGCTACCTTTAAATAAATATATTATTTTTTTATTTTTTTTTACCTTATCTTATTTGGTTTTATTTTATTTTATTTTTTTTTTCTTTTTATATTATTTCATTTTATTCTACTCCTTTTAGTTTTATTTAATTTAATTTTTTATTTTATTTTAGTTTGTTTAATTTTAATTTTATTTATTTTATTTTAATCTTATTTTATTTTACTTTAATCTTATTTTATTTTACTTTAGTTTACTTAATTAAATTTTTTAATTTAATTTAATTTTATTTGGTTTTTTTTTTTCATTAAATTTTTTATTAGTTTTATGTAATTTATTTTTTTATTTTATTTTATTTTATTGCATTTCATTAATTTTAATTTAATTTTTTATTATATTTTCCTTTATTTTATTTCATTTTTATTTAATTTTTTTTTTATTTATATTATTTTATTTAATTTTACTTTACTTTATTTTATTTTATTTTGTTTATTTATAACTCAATCTATGGAACGAATGGCATCGTTTTAACGGAAAACCAATTTTTTTTGAAGGTGTTTTGTAGTCTGTCGTGCGTCTCTCACAAATCGATATAAAATCAGAAATTTAAGAGAAAGATCGCATTATTTTTGCAAAAAACCCTAAAGTAAAATGCGCTTTCCTTGGTAGTAGAACGAAAGAGAATAAAAAATCATATTCGGGAATTTTTGAATGTTTTTTATGACAAAAATTCCGTTGAAACTAAATTACTTTCGACTGTTTTTATGATTTGGCATCAAAAGAAAATTTTTCATGTTGGAAATGTACCTGAAAAGTTGAGTAAACATTATTTAAATTAAACAAAATTTTTTATTATATCAAGCAACTTTATTTTTTCAGGCCACCCTGACTTACAGATGATTATTGTTGAATAAACTTATAGTCCAGCTCGTTTAAGTTCTTTTTTATTTGCACTTCGAAGTTAACAGAGTCTCAGAAGAGTTTCAGCTTCGGTAGCAAGGAGATATTGGTTCTTATGAAAAGATTAATAACATTTTTTTTAAATATTTCGGAAGATCACCTTTCTGCTTCCACAATTTTTGATTAGTTTTTTCCCAAGTCAACATAAGGTTGCAACTTGTTCTTTGCGTTTATACTTCTCTGAGAAAAAAATGGCTGAAGGTTTAATTGTGGTGGTTCAAAGTGTTAACATGATATGGTAACCGTTTTATAGGGACAAATTTCTTCCTAGGCACCAAAGCTGTAACACTTCAATATTTTCCACATGTGATCCAGAGATTACTTATGACTAACAAGACTCCTTGTGACACTTTCAAGTCGAAATAAAGCTAAACTCTTCTTTGCCTGCCTATAAGTACATTCAGCAAAACCATTTGTACGCAATTCTCTTCCTGGAAAGTGCCATGGTTACCACGTTGGAAAAAAAATATATCTCAGTTTGTTGCATAGTGTTATAAAACTGCAGAATTAAATATTTATTCGACATTTTTTTCAATTATTTCGATAGACGAACTCCACCCATACTCTATTTAAACTTACAGTGAATTTCCCTTAATATGTTAAAGACTAATGCCAGTTATATTCCTCAAGACTGTCAAAAAGTGATACACTTTGAGAATAAATATTGATCTCGATATATAAATTTTTTTGTGCTATTCGCTAGAGACAAGGTTGTCATTTTGCAGAGTTTTCAGATTTTCGGAATCTTCGCAACAGAAGCACAAAATGAGACTTCGAGATAATGCTTCCGATCGAAATTAGTCAATAATAGTATATTCGCCTAACGTAGCGTCTTAAGTTCCTAATTTTATTGAGATTTTATTGCAGTACTGCTAGAGTGGCCATCGGCCTATAAAAACATATTTTCAATATTGTGCTAAGCGTCTGTGGTCTTCACCGAACAAAAATCTGCAATTGACATGCCTGTTTTTTGTCACAAAACGCGTCTATATTCTATATAAAAAAATTTAATTTATTTTTGCATCGGCGATGTAGTTTTTTGAGTCGTTTAAATTTTTGATCTCGTTTCTTTTTATATTTTAAATAATTTATAATTTTTAATTGTACGTTTCAAAGGTGAAAGCCAAGCATATGATAAAAGAAAATGGCTGCCAAATTCTTGAAACTGAACAGTTAAACGAAAAATGTCCTGAAAAGTCGAATATAAAAAATACAAGCCACAACAAAACACGAAAGCACAACAATAACAATGAAAATTATTATTTCTTTGCCACAATGAATTAGCTAAAAAACAAAAAAAAAACAAGACAGCGAAAAACAGCAAAGAAACACTAAACAAAACCGAAGCAACCAAAAAAAAAACATAACGCATAAATTGCAAAAACAAATATGTAACAGTTGAATATCAGCAAGAATACGCACTGCATATTAAACAAAATCAAATACAACTACGAAAAACAATAAAATAAAACCATAAATATATGTATACAACAAACAATAAAAACTTTTGAAATCAATTTTTGTAATAGTTGAGATGGATGTGCATAGGTTAAGGCGCAAAAATGGCATGAAGAAGCAGTGAGAGCTGCCAGTGTGTGGTAGAGAGCGTGAGAACACGTACGAAGGGAGCCAGCGAAGCACGAGCAGATGCGCGAGAGAGTATGATAGACACAGCGCAACAGCTTAAAACGCACACACAACAAAAATTATAAATAACAATAGATGATGAAGTAAGGAAACATACATATTTTTTCACAATTTTAAATTACAAAAACAAAAACAATATATTGAATAAACATACATAACAGATAATTAAGAAATAAGCAAAACATGTAAAAACCATATATGAAAGCATAATTGCAGAAAGAAGAAGAAAAGCGAAAATAAGGTAAGCAAATTTGAAATGAAAAGAAAGTAACAGAAAATAACAACATTAACTACAGTTAATTAAATAAACGAATAAGCTAAATATGCAATAGATGGGAGACTTTATTATTTTTAAAATAAAATTAAAAGTAAAAGAAAGAGAAAACAGTAACTGTTTGTAAATATTGTATTTGTGCAGTAATAAATAATTAGTAATTAACAACAATATCATACAAATCATGCAAATAAAAAAAAAAAGTGAGCAATTTAATATTATCTAAAAAACAACAACAGCAAATGTATACAAAAGAAGCAACTCAAAAATTTTGCTAACCAAAAAAAATTACTGACTAACAACAAGAAAAAAAAAAATATATTGAAAAAGTAAACACAAAAACAAAGCAAAAGCGGCAGTTTGAAAAATTATAAAAAATTAAACAAAAAACACAAGTCAGTAAAAATGGAAAACCAAGCATAAACAAGAGAAATTCAGTAATTTAGCAAGGAAACCAGTGGCGCAATGCATTCAAACACTACAATGTCTAGTGAACATGAAAAAAACTCTTTTGAAAAAAAAAAAAATTATTTTCCATCTACGTTTAAGCTACATTTGCGCGTTTGAATGAATTCCGCTATTTGTATATTTTAATTAATGGCACATGGAAAAGTATGAATGGATATGTCTTACAGCGTCTAATAACGTAGTACGTATAAACGAAAAAAGTAAGAAAAATCAGAGAAACGATACAACAAACGAATTAAAGCAGGAACAATTTGATTAATTAAGCAAATAAATAGTATGCAGTCGAGAATACAAAAATAAATAATGTATAACAATTCAAAAATTACAAAAATAAAAAAAAAAGAAAAAACAAAAAAAGTCTGCAAAGGCTTTTACGATTTTATACAACAAATAATAACAAACCAAAATCCAGACAGCAAAAAGAAAACAAAAACAAAAAATACTAAACAAAATAGACTAGCATAAAAAATAAAACAGCGAAATCATCCCACATATGAATGTTGTCTCAACAAAAAAAAGTTGCCGATTTTCCAACGAAATTTAAAAATTTTTTAAGAACTCAGCCAAAATATTTACTTAAAAAAGAAATACCTACAAAACCCTAGTTTTTTATATTATATATATAGAAAGTTGGAAAAAATATTATTACAAGCCAAAGGGCTTAAACTTGAAGGACTAGCATGAAAATTTTTGAAATTTTCAAATAAATGTTGCTTTTTTTTTGATAGTTTTGTGAAAAATATTAATGATTCAGCCAAACCGTTCCCAATTTAGAATTGGCGAAAATCCTCAGACTGAACCCGCCTAGAGGATGCCGATTGGTTATGGACACAACAGAAATTCCATTCGTTAGGTATCCAGCTGAGATCCGGAATCAGTGCTATGGTAGTAAGGGGCCGGATTAAGGTGTGAAGCTCCGTGCACATGCCAGATCTGTTGGCCAAGGTGCTGCCAAGTGATTTAGAAGCACTCAAGGGCGACGACGATTGTTGTCCGGCAGTGGAAGAAGGAGCAATCCAAAAAATCTTCTAAATTTTGTGAATTTTGGGAGTCAAGTTATAACTTTCTGTATTTTTTTAGAAACTTAACCCGTTTGTGGCCAATTTTTTTTTTTGGGAAATATGTATTGATTAACCCTTAATTTAACATGAAATGTTTGTCTTTGTGACTCGTTTCATTTCGACTGCTGAGTGAAAGATCACCCTATTTCAAAATCTTTTTCAAAAATGCCCTATATCAAAATTTGTTTCAATATCGCCCTATTTCAAAATTTGATTCAAAAACGCCCTATCTCAGCTAAAAATGTATTGAATTTCCGTTCAGATAGGGCATTTTTGAAACTCATTCTGAAATAGGGCGTTCTTAAGCCAAACGGGGCGTTATTGAAAAAAAATTAAATTTTGTTTCCCTTTTTTTGTGTTTTTACCATTTCCAGTTCCTATGCGATTTTTCTTTTAAAATTTTTTACTCTAAAACATTTGACTAATTTCGCAATTTTTTATTTAGATTTTTGTTTTATTAAGTTAGAGTTACTAAGGCATGTAGAACAGCGGCAGGTGGAATTGAACGTTAAAGGGTTAATGGTTTCAGAAATGACTATGGCTGAAAAAATAACTTTTAATAACTCCTTGGCTGTCTGAATCTGGCAAGACTTGGCTGGGCTATTTAAAAGTTACACCAACTATTTTCGAAACTCGTTATTTGGTATGAGTTAATCTAATCTTCAAATAATTTTTCTCTCCCGACGTGGCTTTTTAAAGAATATTTTTTAAATTTTAAAGAACTTCTTTTATATAAAAAAAAGAGATTTTTCTAGGTATTTTTAATTGGACACAGCTAAGGTATGTAGTATGGCCAAATATTTGTTTCGAAATATTTTATCGATGGCCTGGGGGTTAGAGTCAGACCTGTCAAATGTGATTAGTAATTAGTAATCAATTAATTATACGGCTTTTTTAATTGGTAAATATGATTTTAATTGTTTTTCAAGAAAAGGCAATTATTAATTGATTACCATTAGCAAAAATCAAAAAAATTAAAATGAAAAATCAGCAAAATTAAAAATAATACAAAAAAGGAGTTTTGATTACTTTTGATTATTTTTCACTTTTTTTTCAGTATTGTTGTAGAAGTACATACATCATAATACATAATACATAATACATACATCAACAATACTGAAAAAAATCAAAAATAATCAAAACAATTTCTTTGATTATTTTAGATTTTTTTTATTATTTTCGATTATTTTAGATTTTTTTATGATCTTAAATAATTATGTTTTTTTTTATTATTTTTTTAAATAATTGGAAAGTAATCATTAAAAATTCAAAGTAATTGTAATCAATCATTGAATTCAATAATTAATGAAACCGGTAATCATTACGATTAGCAATCATTTTTTAACAGATCTGGATAGATTATATATTTTATAATTTTTTTGAAAAAAAGGCAACTATTTTTTTTTTAGTATGGAAATTGAGTCATTCTAACATACTTAATACATAGGCATACACACCGACACGCAGCCATGAAATAATAATATTTTTTAATAACTACACTGCAAAAATTAGCATTACAAAAATTAACATACATACATACATACAATGAAAAAAATTATTACAAAATCCTATTAGTTGAGTAGGCAAAGCAAGCAAGCAATCAGTTCATAAGCAACAAAAACAATACAACAAAACTAAAATATCCAAAAAAAAAATTAAGCGAATTTGTAGCAACCGAACACCACCCTTTTAAGCTTAGAAATTTACGCAAAAAAAATGTCACCCTTTTAAAAACTTAATACTAAACAACAAAAATAAGCCAAAAAGAAAACAATAACTGGCAATATCCTAGTAATGCAGTTCTTTTCCTTGTTGAAAACAAAAAAGAAAAAAACAACTGAACTAAACTTACAAACAATAAATTATTGCATTTGAAATTATGTTTCCAATTAATGTATGTAACTACTAAATTTGCTTAAACAACAATAAACTAAATAAAACTATATTTAATCAAGTAAGTCAAGGAAAGCTGCCAAGGACTTTGGAAACAGCACTAAAAGCTTATTTAATACAGTCGTAGAAAATAGAAGCTGGAAAGAAGTATGCGCTTTAATATATTTAGGTTTGCAAAAAGTGCTCTCAAAGGTCGCACTGGTGTGCCTCTTTCAAGATATAGTCGGCTAAGTAAAAGCACACCCTAACGCGGCTACTCTTTGGTTACCGCTCTATCTTAGAACTTTTTTCAAAAGCGCATATTTGTTTTAAAAACACACTAACTTAATTGAAATTTATTATAAGATAGGCTGCTTTGTAAGAAATTGTGAGAGAACGCGTTTCTCAACTGGGAGGTGAAATAGAATGATCTTCCAAGGTCGCACCGAAAGGAGTTTGAAAAGTTGTGCTTTTATGTCGTAGCTTTTGAGAAATGCAAAAATATAGCTACAAAATTTCCAGCTTCAACGCATATTTCAATCACTTGCTGATTAAACTAAATTCATAATATGAAAAATAGCAGTTACATTTATTAACATAAACTCAAAACGTTTTTCAAGCAGCGAAAATAATTTTTTATTTAATAAAAACAAACTAAAATAAACAGCTTTTTGGGCAACATTTAAGTTAAAATACAATTAAAAAAACAAAAGAAAAAACATTAAATATATAACAGCAGACAGTTTTTAAGTAATGTGTCGAAATAGTTTTGTGTTATTTGGTTTACTATCTATCCATCCAATATTCCTAAAACTTCGTAATTTATTATTTGGTTCAGATAAAATAAGCAGAAATACGATACCGCCTAATTTATTACCCAGATTACTAACACTTTCTAGCCAAAAAAAAATCTGCTGAATAATTTCATCATTAAATTCTAGATAAATTCTAGTCTCTCATACTGCCGAAATGAATCAGTCACTAGTGTGACCGCAAGTTATATGGACAATTTTTTTTTTCGTATTTTCGCTTGGCAAACCACTTAGATTTATTCCAAATTAGAAAAAAAATTATATATAAAAAATTTTAGATCGTTTGCATAATGATTGGGTGTGCCTTGAGCCCACAAAGTTGGCTAAAAATACTATTTTTCTCACTATGGCTCGCTTAAATTGTTCTTAACTTCAGTAATATTTATTTTATAGAAAAACTTTATTCACAAATATTCTAGGGACATATCTGATGAACAATGTTGCTCTGTTCACGTTGAAATAAAAATATTTTCAAGCAGTATATAGCTTTTGCCATCCATCTCGCGTGGTGGACAGCCCCAGGGGCGCGAAAAGCTGCATCGCGAATAGGTGGAGTTTCGCCAAGAAATATTAGTGTTAGCTCAAGAAACTCCCTGTAATCATCTCTTGGCTGTTTAGTTTTGATCGCATCGTTCACAAATTCAATTATTTTATCTTTATCTACTGTTAAATATTTTTTGACATCATTATCTTCCATTCCAGACTGATAATTATTTTGGTTAATATTTTTAAATTGCTCAAATATTTTTACATCTGGGCTTTCGGTTTTGCTCATCTTAACTTCAAAAGCACTTTTAATACGACTTAGCCAAAGAAGCTGCTTTTGAAGACTGTGTTCAATAGTAGCACAGGTTCCATTAAAGCGGCCTGTGTTTACGGAAATTGTGTCGAACACCAAGGCTTGTATATGATCTTGAAGTCCCCATTCAAATATAAATGATATTGTCAATTGTTTATACTTGACTTAAGCGCTATGCGCTATGTTTATTCAAGTTCCCGTTTTTGACTAAACTTACAAGCTAATTCTTACGACTACCCTACCTATCTTTACGCTTAGCTTAGCCGCTCGCTTGTGTGAGTTGTAGCTGTTGTTGTTGTTGTTTCGGCTGCAGTTCTGCTTATTAACAAAGCCATTCAAATGAAAATGAGCTTCATCACTCATAATCAAATTTTTAATAAAGTTGATTTCATTTCTGGCCAACTCTTGAAATTTAGACGTTTCCGATGATCTGCGGGTTTTAATTCTTGCACCATTTGCACCTTATATGGGTATAACTGTAAATCTTTTTTTTAAAATGCGCCGTAGTGACGTACGAGACATTCCTAGTTGAGCAGAACGCCTTCTGGCAGATGTTTCTGGTGCTTCGTTAACACTTTGCTGTACTCGTTCAATATTTTCCGCAGTGCGACTTAAACGTGGTCTACCGGTTCGAAGCAAATCTGTTACGCTGCCATGGTGGTGATGACGATCAACTAAGCAACGAATCATTGCTTCAGAGGGCGAAATTCTGACGTTAAAATGTCGACGATATGCTCTTTGCGTTAATTATTATTATAAATTCTCCAAGTGTTGTCTATATATTCTGAAAGAAAAAATAAAAAAAAAATTAATAAACGAAAAAGTTATTAAACTTTTACACCCCTTGGTTTCTTTTGGCCCTCCCAAACTCCTCTATGAACGCTTTCCATCTTCGGATTTTGCTATTGGCGTTCTTTTCAGATATTGTAAAAATGAGGGGTTGGTGGTCTGTAAATATTCTAATATCGCTGGCTCCATAGAGGTAGTTTCGTAGTTTTTGCAGAGCCCATATGATTGCAAGGAGCTCTCTTTCATTTGTCGCATACGATTCCTCTGTTTTCGATAGCGTTCTTGAGATAAACGTTATGGGTTTATTATTCTGAGACAGGACAGCGCCAATTGCCACACCTGAAGCGTCGGTGGCAAACTCAAAAGGCTTTTTGAAGTCCGGATGTTGTAGCAAAACATCTTCTGAACTCAGGGCTCTCTTAATACGTTCAAATGCGTCCACCGCCTCCTCGTCCAATTGGATTTTAATATTTTTTGATTGCCTAGTTTTCGCATTCCCATTATCACCCCTTAAGTATTTGGTAAGTGGCTTGGCTATGCGGGCTTAATCTTGTATAAACCTTCTATAGTATCCAGACAGTCCGAGAAAAGATCGGAAAGCTCTAAGAGATTCGGGTCTCTTATATTGAAGGATATCATTAACCTTCTTAGGACATGTTTTAATTCCATTTTCACTTACTATAAATCCCAAAAACTCAGTTTCTTTCATAAAGAATTTTGATTTTTGTGACGAAATGCGCGTATTAGCGTCTTCTAATTTTTTTATTACTTCATTTAAATCTTTTATATGTTGCTCCTTAGTCGTGGAGTAGATAATCACGGCATCCATATAGACATGACAGAGCTTCCCTATCACATCTCTCAAAACATCACCAATTGCCCGCTGGAATATACTTGGGACTTTTTTTAAACCAAAGGGCAGGCGACAAAATTCATATTTTCCATTATTAACGGAAAACGCTGTCTTTTCGCGGTCCTTTGGGTCAAGCAAAATTTGGTGAAACCCGCTCTTCAACTCTAAGGTTGAAAAATACTTTCCAGTGCCCAGATTTGATAGAATTGAGGCGGTTTCCGGCATTGGGTATCTGTCAGCGATAGTGACTTTATTTAGTTTTTGAGAATCGATGACCAGTAGTAACTCCTGGTCCCCATTCTCATCTGTCGTCTTCTTTTTTACAACCCATATAGGGCTATTGTAAGGACTGCGAGATGGTTGAGTTATTCGATTTTTGAGCAGTCTTTGAATTTCGCTATTAACGAAGTTAGTATAAGAAATGGGATATGGGTAGTACTTACTATAAACGGGGTCCTTAGTTGTTTTTCTTATAGAAGCCTGAACTCTAGTGTGGAAAGGTAACGCTGAATTTGGATCAGCAAAAGCCCCCTTATTATTTTCAATCATTTCCTCAAATTCAGCTAAAATTTCCGATGGAATTTATTTGTACTCTATGGATAAGTGGTTCACATTTAAGAAATTTCAAATCTTCGAATCCTTCTTTATACTCCATTCTGTCCTTGACTGTATCAATTTTAGCACTTATGGCTTTTAAAAAATCATAACCAACTATAGCGTCGAATGAAGTTAAGCCGGACAAGATAAAAAAGGTTGAACTTTGTCCTAAAATTCTAATTTTACACTTTTCACTTATGATTTGTCAACCAGACACCGTTTTAATTTTCTCACTTTTTCGATATTCTTTATCGTTAAAAAATTCCTTATGTAGTTTTTAGAAGTACCGGTATCTAACAGGATTTTTAAAGTTTTTTGTTTATTTAGCCTCTTCACTATATAAGGGAGTGAAGAGGATCCTAATCTAAAAAAATTTTCTTCATTGTAACAGCTCTCCTCTTCGAAATCCTCGGAAATGTTGTTAACTCTTTGCGTTTTACGATTGTTTGACCTATTTGAGCACTTTCGAGACTTCTTTTCTGATATTGACGGCCAGGAGGGGTTTCTCCTGTAGCAGTTGCTTTTGGATATTGGGTTGAACCATCATTTTTTGTATTTGTTTTATACTGGGATGGTGATGGATCTACATCCATAGGATATCGAGTAGAATTGTAATTTCTTGTATTTCTTCTATACTGAGACAATGATGGGTCTACATCCATTGGAACAGGTGGCTCGGTGTGGCCGTTTCCGCCACCTGGGGATTTTTTATAATGGGGGTTTCTCTTTGGAAAGTTACTGGTGAATTCATCAAAGGAATTCGCGAACTGAGCCCTGCGAGTGCGCTAGGCATGTCCTTTGGACCCTTGGTGTAAATAATATTTCCTATTGAAGGATGAAGACCTGATACGAAGGTCCGAAGAGCATCCGATCCATACTTTTTAAGCAGGACGTCAATTATTTCCTGACTGTCGTTGTCCATCATCACTTTTGACGAAATTAAGCTAAACTGTTTTTCTACCCTGTGATAATACAGGGTGGCTGATGAATTTTGCTACATTAAGAAACTCAAAAATTTTTTTTTTTCAGTGTATGGAATTCATTTTTCTTTTATTCATGTTAAAGCTCATTAAATTTTATTAAATATAGCTTAATTAGTTTTAAAAATAATGGAATTTAAATGCCCCCCCTGCTCGTCGATGCATGTGCGGCATCTTACCAAAAAGTTGTTCATTACTGCTTGGAGAGTTGAGACAGGAATAGCCGCAATTGTTTCTCGAATGGATTGCCTTAGTTCATTCAAATTTGTTGGTTTTGCTTTGAAGACTTCCTGTTTGCAATAACCCCACAAGAAAAAGTCAGGTGCAGTAAGGTCAGGCGACCTGGGTGGCCAACGGAATGTGGAGTTTCTGGATATCAGCTTATTGGGAAATTTTCGTCGCAATTCTGTCATAACAGGTTGGGCTATATGAGGAGCTGCACCATCTTGCTGAAACCACACAGAGTTGAAAGAAATTCTCATTCGGCGTAATTCTGGATAGAAAAACTCTCTCAACATGCTCAAGTAACGGTCTCCAGTAACCGTAACGGTGTGACCGTTTTCTTCGAAGAAGTAGGGCCCGACAATGCAGCGTGATGAAACTGCAAACCACACTGTGACACGAAGTGGATGCAATTCCGTCTCATGGAGTATCTGTGGGTTGGAAGCACTCCATATTCGACAATTTTGTTTGTTTACAAGTCTTATTATGGTCCATCTGCTCGGAGGATTGCCGCCAAACGTGCGCCTATACTCTCTTTGAACCGAAACTACGGACTCCAGTGCGTGATAGCGGCGGACAATCCAAATTCTTGTTTCAGTGTCCCAGTTATCCATTTTTGTTAAATGTTAAAGTCAATCTGCAAAATAAAAAAAAATTTACCAGATTCATTAAATAGAAAAAAAGTTATTTAATTTTTTTTTGGTAGCGGCTTTCATTAGCCACCCTGTATTCACTAATTGCTAGTTTGCTCCGCTTCATCATACCAAGTTGCTGTTCTAATATGTGCAAGGGCCTCCTGTCTGCATAAAAATGATCTAATCTTGCAATAATGGCATCCAGATTCAAAACCGTATTGTATTCGGATAGAATCTGATCCGCTTGCCCTGTAATTTTGGTCCTAATAATAATTACCGCTTGCACATAAATTGTGGTCCTTTTATAGACCTTATCCATATAGAGGGCCAGTCGCCTCCACGACGGGTAAGCCACTTTATCTCCTTTTAATTTGGGGAGATTTTTTACGGCCTCCAAAGTTGTGGGAAAGGAATTTGAAAGGTCCACCTCCGTGTAGGGTTCGACTTTTGGCTCTAATGAAAGTTTATCGACCTGTTTCTGCAGCTCGTTTATCTTGGCATCGTAAAGCCTGTTGTTTGAATTTAACAACTCTGCGATAGCGGCCTGAAACTCCGCTGAAGCCATTTTTGAGTTTAAAAAAAAATTTTGAATAAATCCGAAATACAACTAAAATACAAAATATTGTGTTTTTATTTAATTTGGCCTTCAGCTCAAAAATTCAACAATGTTTTATTGAATATAAAAGGCTATTAATTCTTATGAAAATGTTAAAATTTTAATTTTCCCTTAATCGCTCGAATGATAGCACAATTTTTTTCACACTTTTCCTTTTTTATTTTTGTGTTTGTATCTTAAATATGCTTTTATTATAATTTTGTATTATTATTCCTTACGCTAAACAGCAAGTTATCACGACCAGATGATCCATTGTTCTTCCTTAGTTGGGCGCCAATGATATTGTCAATTGTTTATACTTGACTTAAGCGCTATGCGCTATGTTTATTCAAGTTCCCTGCGGGTTAGGGGTTTAGAATATGCCCGAGGTAGGCATACCGGTCGTAAGAGGCGACTAATATGCATAAAGGTAATGACGTGCAACTCGATGGTTGATCTACGGATATAATGCCTCTCACCTCTCATTGCCCATCTTATCCTTCCTTACGGAAGGAGGGGTGACATGACCTAGAAGGCTTCACTGGTCATAAATCGCTACCACGACAGTCGGGCAGTACCGCAAGGGAGTACCGGAGCGTACCGGGTCCAAATCCGGCCAAGGACTGTCAATTCGAAAACACTCTCCAAAACCTTCGGGGAGTGTTTTTGTCGTTACTACTACAACAACAACAACACTAAACTTACAAGCTAATTCTTACGACTACCCTACCTATCTTTACGCTTAGCTTAGCCGCTCGCTTGTGTGAGTTGTAGCTGTTGTTGTTGCGGCCGTTTATTAGCGTGTGAAATGGTCAAGGGAATGACACGCGCAAGTTGGTAGACCTAACGTCAGCAAGATGAAGCGTGAGACCGGAAGCAACCTTAGCCATATTCTTGGCTGTTTTGTGTATGGGAATGAAGTGGCTAAGTATGTGTCGCTAACTTATAGCTTTACAAACAGCAGACACCTGCTCTCTGCTAGTTCCACTTTTAAGTGCGGGCACTTTAAGTAGTTGCTCCGTACGCCCGCATGAAATTATGATTGGAAGTCTGTCAACTTTTTCATTCCCAGTAAGAGCTGCTTTCCGTCCCAGTGCAAACAAATTTCACTAAGTTCGTACTTGTTGAAACGTTCTTTTATATTTTTGAACTGTTCTGCTCGTATTTTTCCCTTGCATTATGTATAGACGTTTTATTTATAATATTGTTTTGAACTTCAAGGCCGACTGCTTCCATCACAGATATAATTAAATGCACTCCTTTTCGATCACTGACCTTGCAAACATCTAAAGCTGCTGCAAGTTTTGGAGTTATTATATTTTTAAATCCTCTCATTTTTTTGGCTGGCATTGGCATTACAGCTTCTGCTCCCAAGACCTGCTAAAAAGGAATTAAGTGTTTGGTTATAGTTTTGTAAGGTAACCCTGTGTGTTTCAATTATTTCTCATCTACGTTTTATATAGTTTCATTCTCAAGTTTTACTTATAATTTATAACCTTGAACTTACCTCATAGCTAGCAGCGATTTCGCTGATATCGCTCTCCGAACTGCAGGAAGAAAGTTCAGCTGTTTCATCTGAATAAACACAGTACAAATAAATATATGTTATACTATATTAAAAATAATCTACAATTTCTTCTTACTAGAAGCAGCTAATGCACGATCACTCTGTTCATTCCGTTTTAAATGATTTTGTTGACGTTCTTCCATTCTTTCTTCTCTTACTGCTGTTTTGTAATCGATGCCATACATAAACCCCTGTCTACCTTTCTTTTTTTGATTCTCGAAAAATAATTTGTCCTCTGAATTTTTAATAAGGCCCAGTGCATTTGCACTTGCTATATCAAATAAGTCATCTTATTTCGACGTCCACGCCTCTTCTCTTTCTCTTCGCGTTTCCGATTTAATATCAGAATTTTTATTCACTTTCCTCCATGCATTATATAAATCTTCAAGTTTTGTTACGCAGTGTTGCTTGGTTCTAGTGGGGATTCGAGCTTTATCCCAAAAAATACTCACTTATTCCACTAATTTAGCACTCTCACGTAAATTTAATTTTACTGCTCATAAATTAAAAAACAATACCTTCATAACTTCTTTGTTAGAAGGTAGTTTACACCCACTTAAGGAAGGAGAAAACTGGCCTAACAAATGAATTTTCTCACGCAAAACTCTTGAAGACATGTCTAATTACTTTCAATGCACAAAAATAAATTAAAAGTAGTCGTCGTTAAGTAACAACTAGGGATGTAACGATACTAGTAAATACAAGTAAGTATCGATACTTTTGTTCCGATACCAAGTAAATTTGTAGTCGATTCTTTTGTACCGAGTACTGAGTAGGTATCGATTACTTGTTTTCTACTTATTTTCAAGTACTGGTAACAACATAAATAATATTCTGCTCTGCTACTCAGTAAGAACTAACGGTAAACTGTTGCACTAATTATATGTTGCAAATAATTATATGAAAACTGAGTTGATTTGGCAGAACGAAATCAATCACTGAAGATGGCGGATCGCCGAAACCGGTTTGTTACAAAACCAAAATTGACAAGGGATGACGAAAATTCGTTCCAATATAAATCCATATATGAAAACTGTTCGTATGCAAAGAATGCGAAGATATGTGAAAATTTCGCTGTTATTTTTTAATTTGGTTTTTTCTAGATTAAATATAATTGTTACAGAAAACTAATACAATGCAACATTGTTCATCAGATATGTCCCTAGAATATTTGTGAATCAAGTTTTTTTATAAAATAAATACTACTGAAATTAAGAACAATTTCAGCGAGCCATAGTGAGAAAAATAGAATTTTTAGCAAACTTTGTGGGCTCAAGGCACGCCCAATCATTATGCAAACGATCTAAAAATTTTTATATATAATTTTTTTTTAATTTTGAATAAATCTAAGGGGTTTTCCAAGTGAAAATACCAAAAAAAAAATAACGGTCACACTAATCAGTCACATTAGCATCCCGCTGAGAATAAAAACCATTGAAGATGTTTCTTACATTTTCTTGGTAACAGAGTCTTAGCTATTATAAATGTTGGATTTCAGCTGAATTATATCGACATACTGTTACATCTTTCCCTCTCGGAAAACCCCATAATCTATAACACCTTTGAATTTATGCAAGCCGGAAATCAGTAAAAAAGCTACCTATATAACTATTTGCATCTTTCTTGCCGCATGGGACTACCACAATCATTCTCTTTCAAGCCGCTTGACTTAAATTGTCTAGCGATTCGCTATGTAGGCTAAATTTATTAGTTAGATACATCTAAAGACTCAAATTATATATACATCTCTTACAACTTTAGATCAGAGCTCGAGCTATTCAGTTAATCGATTAATCGAGTTATTCGATTATGACAGAGATAAACGTCATATAGATCCATTTCGAAATCTGCTAGACTTTTTCTTTAGAGAAATTTCTGCACACTCAGTTAACCATTAGGTTATCAGAACGATGGGGTTTTTTCAGCATTTACATTGATAATAATGGATTTTGGTTTTTATGTGCCCATTTCTCACACTCCGGCAGTGCTCTTCGATTTTGTTTATTTTGTATACCAACAATTTATGTGCTCACGTTTCCTCTTCCAAACCAACAATTTCTCGTTTACTTGAAACTGTTTTCCCTTACAAAGGTCCATTCGGCTATTCTCACGTCCCAGCTACTTAGAAAGTGTTTCCCTTCACCCAGAAAGAAATCCGTATGTCTTGTTATGGTTCTCAAGTTACTCTTAGGAAATTTGATGATTTCTTTTTCTGTGTTCGCTTTTCAGGAATATTAAAGGTCAGTTATGCTTCGTAACTTTTGAGAAAAATTTTCTCGAGACTATCCGTAGCTAGACATGATTTCATTCCTCTCGATACTTGGAAACTTGTTCAACCCGCAATTCTAGTTAAATTTAACGATGATGAAATTGCTAGTTTTTGAAACCTTGATTATGATTCGTCTTGTTAAGAAGTGACTGAAAAATATTTCAGAGTGCTTCCTTGGGTTTTCCTTTGAATACATTAATCAATTCCATATATAACAGCAAAGTGGGGACCCGAGTAATGTTAGAAGGTTTTTGAAATAAAAGCGAAGAGAAAAACAGGAATGGAAATTGCTCGTCAAAGACAAGGTCTGTTGGTTTTTATAATAGTTCGAGAGTTCTTCAATGTTTCCCCAAACTTACTTCGCCTTGAAAACCCTCCAAATCAGTTGATAAGTTCCGAGTACTTTGGTAAACCCAATTTAACCTGCATCATCAACCTTTTCAGCCTTAAAGTTTGTAAAGTAGTTTCGTGTCTTTTTTAAATGTGCTTCTTGTTTTTTTGTTTCAAAGTTTTTTTTAGTTATTATATACACGAAATGCTTTCCCATAACAAACAATAAACTTATTTTTGAAAAAACTGCGTAATTGAACCGTATAATTGAAAACTAAGCATTGTACTACGTTATTTTGTTCTATCTTTAAGCAAGACAGTCAAGCAAAAAATAATTAAAGCAAATGAAAATATATATGCATGCATGTATTTATGTACTATATGTAATTCATTTTGAATAAAAACAAAAAAAAATAAAAATTTATTAAAAAATTAAAACATTTTACTTATTTGCCTATTATACTCAAATAGTTGGAATACATATGTACAACGCAAGGATTTAGTATATACGTATTTGTACATAAAAAAAATCCAAACCAAGTAAGAAAACAGTTAAATATGAATTAAAATATTATGATTACAAAAATGTCAACTATACAGCTACAATTCAACCACCCCACCCCATAACCCGCTTACCGCAAACAAATCATTGAAAAAAAAAACACAAAGAAACCAACACTCCTCCAAAACAGTTAAATGCATCTGAAATTATACAAAACGTCAAAACCAAATGAAAATTAAAAAAAAAAATAGCAACAACACACACACACATACCTACATAGTTAGAAATGAAACATTCCACGCCAAATCGAACAATGGTTGCAAGTTTTGGTTTTGATGAATAAACTAATTTTTTTCAAAAAAAAATATTTAAACCCAATTTTTTGAAAATTTTATTTTTGCAAAAAAAATTTTGGAGACTTGTTGAAAAAAAAATTTTTTTTCAATTCATGGTAAAAAAAATCTATTTATTTTGAAATATTTTTAAAATTCATTTGAAAATTTTTAATTTATTGGGAAAAAAAGCTCAATGGTTTTGAAAAACAAATTTTTTAAATTGGAACGATTTTTCGTTATCCCTTGTCAAATTTGGTTCTGAGACCAACCCGACCGGCGTTGTGCCATCATCAGTGTCGATTTTCGTTCTGATCTGTTGTTGTCGTTTGTCTTGTATTTATTGTTCGTAGGTAGCAGGTAAAGTCAGCATGGGTGTCTGTTTATGTACGTGTACATTCAGAAACGGGGGTGGTTTGCACCGATCGGTTTTTGTTGGTTGACTGAGGCAGGTAAAAGTTGGTGATTTTTGTTGTTTGACCTTTTTTGCTCGTTTGTTGTTTTTGATCGTTTGCTGTTTTGTGTTTATTTGTCGATGCGTGTGTAAACTAATTTTAAAGGTTCGAATATTGTGTCGGAAACAGTGTTTGTCTGTTCGTTTATTATTCTACCGTCGAATGTTTTTTGTTTGTAGATTTCCATGTTTTCGAGTACGTTCAGACGTCAGCCTTTTGCTTGTACATGTAGAACCTTGACTGTTTTATTGATGTTTCCGGGGGCATTTATTATCCACCATGTGATTCGCAAAGTTGGACTCTTGTATGATGGTTGGATTCCGCCGAAACCGAAACCGGTTTGCCTTAAGACCAAATTTGACAAGGGATGACGGAAAATCGTTCCAATATACGTCAATTATTCACCCTGTCGGAAAAACAACAAAACAAAATAAAATTTTTTTTAAATATTTGCAAAAAACTTTATTGAAGATTCGTTTTGAAAAAAATTGTTACGTAATTTTTGTTAAATTTTTTAAAAATTTATTTGGAATTGTTTGTCATTTTTTTTTTAGATTTCAAACAAATTTTAGTTATTTGAGAAAAGAAATTCTTGAAAACTTATTTTTTTTTTGAAAAAAAAAAAATGGTTTTCTTATAAATTTATCTTAAAACTGGTTTTATTTTGAAGTATTCAAAAAATTTGCTTGAAAACTTTTGAAATTTATTTGGAAAATCTATTTTGAAACAAAAAATTTTAATTAAAAGACTCCAATTATTTTGAAAAACAAATTTTTGAATAATTGCCATTTTTGAAAAAAAAATTGTTTAAGCTTCCTTTTGAGAGAAAATGGTTGGTAATATTTTTGAACTCATTGAAAAAAAAAATGTATTTTGAAAAAAAAAAAATTTTGGTTGAATTTTGAAGGAGATTTAATTTTGTTTCTTTTTCCATGATAACTTTATACATATATTAAAATAAAATTAACTTTATTCAACATTCTTCCAAAACTTAAGTCCTTTTCAATCATTTATAGATTTGACATGGAATGACCCACATAATTCCATTTACCAGGTGAGCCCTTTAAAAAAAAACAACATAAATAATGTTGCAAACATCTTTTAAACAACAAAGATAATAATTTAATTTGACGGTTAAAGCTGTGAGGCGTTCTAAATAAATGGGCAGTGACAGTGACGCACAAAAGTCAGTAGACTCACATACATACATATATAGGTACACACACACATACACATACAAACATAAGCCACGTTAATGTGCGTGAAATTCTTATATTTTAGGTATTTGAACATAAATATCATTGACTGAGAGAATAGTGTTTAAGCATAAGAAAGTACTTATAAATTAAATAAATAAATACATTATTGATTATGAGTAAAAATAATTGTATAAATGCAAAAATTAATACTAAATATGAACAATGTATGACAAAGAAAACTCAATAAAGTCAATAGACAAAAAATTAAAAAAAAAAAATGTACGAAGAAAAAAGTTAATGAAAAAGGATAATTACGTAGTAATTAAAAATAAAACAAAATCGAAAATATTAATAAAAATTAGAAAGGGAAAGTGGCAACAAAAAATCAGCAAAATTAACCAGCTGTAGAAGCGTTAAATAATAATTAATAAATAATGATAATAATAAAATTAAAGTAAATAAATCTAAGAGAAAATACAAAAAATAAGCAAGGAAAACTTAAAATACGAAAGGTAGAATGATAAGAAACAAAGAAAAACACATTCTCATTTAAATATTGTACATATAAATAAGTGCAAGTGCAAGAAAATAAAATTAAATTCAAAATGAAAAATCAATAAAGACAAAATAAAGAATGCTCTGCAATAGCAAACATTGGTCATTTAATTTTCTGTTAATTTGTATGATTAAGAACACGATCGCCTGTTAAAAAAATTTAGTTAAACTTGCAGGTAAGCTGAGCCATGGTTGCCAACTTTGGAGTTCCAGAAAGCACCACCGAATGACGTATCGCTAATACAACAACAACCGAATTGACTCGGGTTTTATCCGACTAAGGGCTCTTTAATTCGCATCCATGAGTGGATAGTACTGTTACTCAAACAACAATAGAAGATAACAGCTGTGTAGATGTTGTTAAGGGCAGGCTCGTGCTCCTTTGGATTTACGGTTTTGTTTAATGTTGCCTTATATTCCTGTGGCTCACCTATTCCTGTTTGTTTATTTAGCGTGTTGTAAGAAAGACTGAAGCCCACGTTCAGCGAACTAATTGGATCGTATCAGTCTTAATTCAGATCAGGTAAGTTAGTGTACCAACGACCAAACCAATCAAGGCACGCCTAATCCTGGATGGCACTCATGAAAAAAAAAATCGACAGGCATCGCCTCTTTGTCGCTTTCCAAGCAGCTTTTCCGTTGATCAACATACATATGTATATGGATTCATCAGGGGTTGTGCAAGCCGTTCGAAATAAATAAGCGTTATCTGTTATCACAACATGAAGACACGCTTGTCCGGAATTGTTGCTAGACGACTACGGCCGTCTAGAGCGCCAATTAATGTTGATGGTTTAGTGGATCTCGCTACCACTGAATGCATCAAAAGCACACAAACTGATGGGTTTCCCCAAAATAGTTCCATCATTGATTACTCTTTTCTTCGTTTATATGGCACCCAAACAGTTTTATTTAGTTTAATAAGAAACTGGCCTCTGAATAAGTTACATGGAATCAGATATTTTATCTACATGCATCTCCGTGTGAAATTACTCCATATAATGCTTGTGTAAGCCCCAAATGCATTACTAGCATTTGTGGCCTCACAAAATTTCACCCGCGGTTACAGCCACTTTGGTCGCCTTACCAGTCGCAATTCTCTCTACTATTCCTGTTAAATTAATCAGCGTTTTACATATGTACAGCTTAATAAATATGTATATGACTTAATATATTTGCAATATAAATTGCTGTATTTTTGTACATTTACTCAGCATCACGCCGATTGCGAAAGCAAAACTAAAAGGTGGCGCAAAATGAATCACAATGTTCCAAATAAAAATTACCATGACTAATAATCGTTATTCCACGCTCTTGCGGAGTATGATGTATTTTGCGGCGCTTTCTAGTTTTGTGACATTATATAGCTTAGTTAAAAATAAGACTTGAACTATTTGTTTTTTTTCGGAACTTTCTATATTAGATATCAGTCTATTAATTTGCCTAACTACTTTTTTACTGCTTCACTTCTGGCTGTCTTTTTACTTTCTCCGCGCTGATGGATACGCTCATGGCGACGCAAATCGCCATGTAAGCGAAATCTCTTTGAGCAAATTGGGCACTCGTGCGGTTTTTCACCTAAAATTTAAATTAAGAAATGTGGTGAGTAAAAATATTTTATTTATATTTTCTAACTTCGCCCTGCCTAACAGTCACATTCCTTAGGAAGCGCTGTGATCAACTCGGCAAAGGACTGCCAATATCAGTAAACCAATTAGTGCGTTACGCCGATAAGCAAGACGAAGTACTGCTATTACCACAACAACAGGTATGGTATGCAAACAAATTTCTCCCGTGAAGTACTTACCAGTATGGATTCTCCGATGTTCGTTCAAATAAATGCTCGCACGAAATGTTTTGCTGCAATGCTCGCACTTGAAATTCCGTTCGCTTGTGTGTATACGCCGATGCAGTACCAACGAGTATTTCCGTGAAAATGCTTTACCACAGAATTCGCATTGATGATTCTTATCTGCCGTATGTTTTGATGTAACATGATACCGTAAATCACCCCACTGACGAAAATCACGTTGACAATAATCACATTTGAATGGCTTATCGCCGGTGTGGGTGCGTTGGTGGGCCTTAAGCGCATTTAAAGCATAAAATGATTTTTTACACGTTTCACAATTATGTGGACGCAATCCTGTATGTGTACGTAGATGATATTTGTAAGCATTAAGTGAATTAAATTCTCGTTTACATATTGTACAATAATGCTTCTTTTCTTTGTCACTACCAGCATCAGTGGGCATAGCCGGACTGGAAGCTTGGGAGTCATTTACATCATCTTCGTTGTAATTCTTGTTTGCATTGTTGTCATTGGCATTGTTATCGTCATCAAAACACACCTCATTACTTTGACCATTATCATAATCTTTTGAATCTGGTTCCTCTTTGCAGAATACTTCTGCTTCAGCCACCACATTGCCATCCAAACCATTACTATTTACTTCTTGAAGATTAATTTCGTTTAAATGTGCATTTCCTATGGCTATTCCTACGTCATTATCCTCAGTCAGCTGAAATTGTGTCAGACGTAATGGCTGTAGTAAATCGTTAGATGTGGTTGTATCTTGCGGTGAGGGACAACGCAACTGATGATCATCAGGATCAACACTTGGCAAACGCATGGGTGCTAGTGTATCATTATAAAATGTTGCAGCACGACTGGCAACAACATCATCATCGTCATTAACTTCATTAACGACTCGTGTTAGCTCTATATCCAGTTTATCTCTTCTGTCATCTGACTTTTGATAGGATAGTAATTTCTCAGCAGGCGGCAGAGGTGTTGGTTCCCTTGATTGTCTTCTTCTCGACATTGATGTGCTCGCCATCATAGGCATGGGCGGTAGAGGCTCAGTGAATGTGACATCGTCGTTGTACGATTTATTTTTAAATGTCATTGTGCCAAAATTGTCGTTGTTAAACCTGTTGGCAGGAGTAGAGTTAATGATCCAATTAAATCTAATTTCATTTAAAAATATTACCATGAACTACGCATCGCATTGGACGTCATAAGATCAAGCGCATCACAGGTATCCTCAATCGATACTTTATCTACCACATTTCTTATACCTTCGAGCATATCCTCATTGTCACTAAACTCCACTTCCACAGTGCGCTTTAACGGAGGCGAGTGATTGTGCGTCACATAACGCATGCATTTATTGATATTCTGTACCCTCAAATCGCTAACCACATCATGGCCAGAACCCATAACATGACGCATAGGTGCTTCATCCACGCCGGAGAAATCAGGAAAATTTAATTGCACGTCGTTGAAAACTTGATCCACATTATCCTGGGGAGACTGTTTAAAAATCCAAAGGTTTCAAAGCAAATTGATTAAAATAAAAATATAAAGGCAGTGCGGCAGGGAAAAGATACTCGAGTTTGGAAATGTACACTACTCTACACTTCGCTGAAGACATGATAACAAACCTTAAAAACTCATACCATAGCCCCATGAAGCTTGTGCGGCACATACTTTAGCATCTTCGAATGATTTAAAAACAGGAAATGATGTTAGGGTATCCGCTTTAGCTCTTGTTGTTGTTGTTTTAGTTAACAGTGCTTCGTTCTGCCCGATGGACTCGATCACTCTAAATTGTCATCAGGCTCTTCTAACGGAAGTCCGAGGAAACGTGCAGTTTCCACAGGGTTGGACCAGAGTGATGTAGGTGTTAGAAGAGTAGGTTCGACTGAACAGGAGAAGAGATGTTTGGTATCATGAGGGGGCATACCACATGCAGGGCATGTGTTTGGTATGTTGGGGTTCAGTCTGGATAAGTAAGAGTTTAACCTTTTACAATATCCAGAGCGAAGTTGTCCTAGCATGACTCTAGTCTCCCTCGGAAGTACACGCTCCTCTTGTTGTTGTTGTTGTGGTAACGACAAAAACACTCCCCGAAGGTTTTAGGGATTGTTGTCGAATTAACAGTCCTTGGGCGGATTTGAACCCGGTACGCTCCGGCATTCCCTTGCGGTACTGCCCGACTGTCGTGGTAGCGATTTATTACCGGTGAAACCTTCTTGGTCATGTCACCCCTCCTTCCATAAGGAAGGATAAGATGGGTAATGAGAGGTGAGAGGCATCATATCCGTAGATCAACCAGCGAGTTGCACGGCATTACCTTCGTGCATATTAGTCGCCTCTTACGACCGGTATGCGTACCTCGGGCATATTCTAAGCCCCTAACCCGCAGGGGCAGCACGCTCCTCTTCAGTCAATTCAGGTGGCTGAGTACTGATAACGGGATTCACAGGCCGAAATCTTAAGGGGGTCTATCTACCGACTCAGTGTGGAGGTAATTTAGAGCCCGCCTATGGTTCCGCAGATCAAACGACAAAGAGATGTGGTGCCGGATCTCATCATAGTGCTTACGAAGATGTCTCCTTATGTCTCTGGGGGGCGGGGCTACATCCAATAGATGTCGATTTGGATGACTGGTTTTATGACAGTTCAGAAGGAACTGTCTGCTCAAGAGTTCCGCGTGCTCTTGAACATTGATGGAGGTGAGACTCAGATGACTCAGATGACATAAGCACATTCCGTAGCAGTTCTGATGGCGGTGTTTTGGCAGACTTGCTACTTGGCGTAGTCAATAACCGGTCGGCCAATAGCCTCATATGTAGCAAGCAATATAGAAATTAAACAAAAGGGGAGAGAGAACACCACCTTGCGTCACCCCTTGTGTTATTCTTCGTGGCCTAGATTTCTTGTTCCTTAATTTGAATGATGCCTGTCGACCATTGAGGTAATTAGCGGTCCACCTTTTAAGGCCGGCAGGGTGGTGTCTCTTCCAGGTATCCCGCTTTAGCTCTATGTTGCTACGGGTATATGAACCCTAAGGGTATCCACTATCGGTCTTCTCAATTTAACATTCGGACTACTTTTCCACTGCTCCGCTTTTTGCTTTTCTTCTAAACTCATTACTAAATGTAAATATGTATCACATATTGATACTGTTCCCAGTCCAATTAGACTTCTTAGTGTAGGTGTTGCCTACTTTTAGGCGCACTGTGAAGTTTAACTACATCCATTATCTAAACAAATTTCAAACATACTGCAGCCGCACCGCTTTCCTATTCTAAGAAACGTTAGCTACTCACTTTCTTAGCATCCGCACACAATTTCTGCGGTTCCAACTCTTCCAAAGACGTCTTCATCGCCGCCAGTATCGTGTCCGGAGTACTAGGCTCATAGTGCTGCTTAAGATGAGCGAAAAATTGCAACTGCGAATCAGATGTATTTCCACAAATCTCACAGCTATATGCAGGCAAATTTAGACGTTGCCCCCCTGGCAATTTATGATGAACATCAACCAAGGGTGTGGGCAGCACATTATCTGTACCGCTCAAAGATATACGTAACTTTCGGGAT
Organism: Merzomyia westermanni; assembly: GCA_949987695.1. Classification (NCBI taxonomy): domain Eukaryota; kingdom Metazoa; phylum Arthropoda; class Insecta; order Diptera; family Tephritidae; genus Merzomyia; species Merzomyia westermanni. The sequence goes on along the minus strand of OX465289.1, from coordinate 7,842,923 downwards.
ATACGTTTCTTATGAGGTAGCACTTTACGTGCGTTGGAAATGTGTCGCGTATAAAGCACATCTCCACTTGCATCAATTAGGTCTGCTGCATCATCTAAACTAACATTGGCACTACCGAGTAGGAATTGTTGTACAGCAGCATCATCGCCTGGCTGATTCACTGTCTCACTCTCATCACAAAAGTTTTTGTTGTTACCACCACTACCATCACCCAGAAAATCACTATTCAATGTAAGGTAATCTGCTGCATGCGTGTGTAGATGTTTTTCATGTCCATAGCTGCCTCCACTATTACTAGTGCTACACCTACCGGCACTCATAACTAATGCCAGCGGCGCCGTTGTTTCCGTTTGAGTATTTAAGGCATTCAAGGCAGCTTCAGCTACGCTAGCCACATTGCTTACACTCACATCATTTGGTGTTGGCCGATAGTGGAATATTGAACTGGGAAAATGTAAATCAGGTGTTAGTGAGACTGTATCAGTCACTTTCCCAACATAAGCGCCACCGCCAACGACAGAGGTAGACACGGTTGATGCAGAGCTTGTGTGTGGACTTTCATTGTTGGCAGACACATTACCAATACTTTTACTTGGAAATACCAATGGTGCCGCATCCATAAAATCAATAATGTAATTGCTGGAATCACGTATGTACGAGGGTGCGAGGAGTGATTGCAAGGGCAGATCCTGTTGAATGTCATCGTTAAGTAGGTGAGCTTTAAATAAATTGCAAAACATTCCACTTACATGGTCAATATATTCGGGTTCTTTGCGCGCCGACAGCCCTTGCTGTAGCGTTGGCTGATCCATTGCTTGGTGCTGTTTAATTTTTCCTTCATGCGGGCTCGATTTGCTTCCCCTGCTGTTATCCCGCTGTCACGTAATTTGCATTGGCCACCAGAAAACCTAGTTTGATTTTTGTTTAAATGCGTTGTTCACTTTGTTGTACATATGTATATTTAAAAGGAAAAACTAATTGTTCTTAATTTTCCAACAAAAGTAAACAGCCGGTTGTCATTATTGCAAATGTTTAGAGAAAGCAAAATGTCAAACTAATTTGACATTTTGCTTTCTCGAATACAAACAGCTGTACGAGCTGTCAACGAACATTCCCAGCAGATAATTTAATCGAAGGCAGCGAGATATTGCCAACACTTAACACTGCATACAACTACGTGGGGCGGTTTTGCGTCACTCAACCAAACAAACAACCTCCTTTCTGGTACAACTATTGAGTTATTAGTTGGATAAATCATTAGAAATTTTTTGTTTTGTTACTTTAAAAGAAATTGTCATCGTTGTTGAGTAGAGGCATAAACAATCGATGACAATAGATATGGTTAAGAATTTGGTACGGATAGGATTTATAAGACCTAAAAACCTATGAAAAAGGCAAAACAAAGTGACGAAATAGTTCAAAAAATTCATTTAATTTCACATATTTTTGAACTTATAACGAAAACGACAAAAAAAACAAATGATAGACTAGTTTCATTGTACTTTTGGTTTTAACTTTGATTCCAATCGAGCTTTAACCCCAAAAGCCTTACTCTCTATAGTTTAGATAACATTGTACCACAAGATGCATTTCAAAGTTTTGGGGTAGCATTTTCATTCGATTATCGGGAAGAAAGGCTTTAAGGACCACTTTCATAAAAGCAAGTTCAGCCTAATCTACGGTTAATTTAACAGATAACCGTACAAAATACGTTAATTAAACCCCGATTAGCTCGAATCGGTTTTTATAAAAGCGGCCTTGAGTGTACTAAAAGAGTTCTCGACCTGCGTCGAAACAAGTGTTGTCCAATTAATATATGAAATGTTGGAAGTTTTGAAACTGTCAGGAATTAGGGCATTCTGTTCGCCATTTGATATTTTATCAAAATACCTCATTGTATGGCGTGTTTGCAAGGTAGTAGTAATAAAATCAAACAAATTAAACTGCAGTGCAGTAATCACTTAAACAAAAACAAGGCATTTTAAAATTACTTATTACTTAAAAAAATTTGAAAAAGGATATAATTATTCAGAGAGGAAAAATTTATTTATTTCGAAAAAGGAAAAAAAGGCTTTTATTTTGAAAAGTGCAAAAAAAAGGCAAAATAAAATGTTTATACCTGGCATCAGGTGAAGCCAATTCGTGTTCATTTTCAATCAAAATTACCATATCTGTTACCAGAAAAAAATGCAATTTTCATTAAATATCATAGCTCAATTACTAGCTGACGTTTACTTTTGACACTTCCGTTTTCTGGTAAAAGTAGGAGTAGGTTTTTCATTTGTCAAGGAAATGGTAGTAGAAAAATAAAAAAATAGGAAATTAGTAGCAATACATTTTGTAAAGCCAACTAAATACAACAGCAAAACATATCATCCCATACTATCACTGTATAAATCGTTGTAAATTTTCTCTATAATCAATTAAAAAACAATAACAAACGGTATCTGCCAACAAAAATTAGAATAAATATATATTTACGTATACATATATGGTATACCAGGGATTTTCGTCAAACTTAGAACCTTCAATGGCTAATACAGTGAACTTATCAACTCGAAGTCTGAATATTTCACATTCGTGCTTTTGACTACAGGACTATGGTTTCTAATAATAATGACAAATTAACAAGATGCATATTTGTTGGAATTTTTTCAGGGCATAAAGACAAACAGACATAGTCTACCAAGAAGATAGTAAAGTGATAATTTTCAATAAGATAGGATTGGCCCCAATTATTTATGCACACTTAAAACAGAAGCTGACTTAAAACTGTCGCTTTATACATAAGTTAAGCCAGAACTGATTATCAAACCCAGAGAATAGTAGTCAAGTTTTGTTAAAAATAACTGACTTCGAATCACATAGGGAATAGCTTTGAAGTCACGATTGACCTTAGTAGTGTATATAAGTATGCAGGGACAAAATTGTAAGACATACCGAAATGTCTCGAGTTTTAAACGCCCACGTTTACACTACACCCCCAAAAGTCGATGTAAATAATAGTGCAAATTGATCCACTTTCTGAAACCAACTTATTTAAAATTTTGTATATTACAACAAAAAAAAACAAAAAGCCGTTGGGAATTATTATTATTATTACTAAACTACTATTTTTACATTATTTCGATAAAAGGCGGAATTTAAATGACAATTTTTCAGGCAGCAAGATGGCGGCAATTGTCATAATATGTCAGTAGAGAGCTAACCTTCTAGTGATTGAATCATGATTACATGAGAATGACGACGTGGCTCATGGCTGTATCTTAACCACTACCACATTCTGCTATTAATTAATTTAAGTTGCAGCATTCAATGTATGGTTATAACTTATTTATTTATTTTATTGCAATAGCTAAAAAACATAAAAAATATCGTTTGAATAAAGTTTCAGAAAAAACATTTATAAAAAGCTTTCTTTGAAAATTGTTTATAGGTTTGCATTAATAAGCGTTTAATCAACGTGCCGTTTGCATTATAAAACACTTATTTTCAAAAGTTTTATAATCGAAGAATCAAAATTTTGTTGACTTAATATTTATTTCGAAAAGCTTTTTAAAGAATATTTTAAGTTTACTCTGCTTGTTGGGTATAGATTTATGTCTAAGGAAGTTTTCCTGCAGCTTAACTCGTTCGTTCCTTTAAGCTTAGTATTCTAATATGTAATTGTTCCTTTTTCTATGATTATATGAGCTCAATGATATAGACAGACCTCAGTGAACAAGAGCAATGTTTTTTTGAATACACATGCATTTAAAGTACGAAATTACAGATATGTATATTGGACAATGTGTTTACGCACTTGCCGTACCCATCATAAACAAATAAACAATAAATTAAGCAGAATTTGAGTCATACGCTATTTAAGAAATTGTACAGTAATACTTCAGAAGTTGGAACTGTGTAAATATAGCATTTACGGTTCGATTCTGAGCGTGGCATTTAAGTTTGTACCTGAAGTATTATCTGACCGAAAATCGGTACCGTGGGTAATGCAGTTCATGCAGCCGCGATTCGTGCGTACATGAAAACGCTAAAAAAAGTGATTATTTTGTTTATTAATTCGACGAAAACGTCATTTTAAAATAACAGTATGTGTCTATGGTTGTGTTTGTGACACTGCTTACGCCAAGACATATACCATACCATAGTATACTATGGTTTGTGAATAAAATAGTTGACACAGGGTGACCTTGCAAAACGTAATAAATTTCTTCATACCACCAACTAATTTAATTTTTTTTGATAAGGGGACCCTGTTACATTTAATTTTAACTAAAATCTTTGTTTAATATGACTATGATTGACTAACATTTTAAATGTCTTTTTAAGTTGAGTAAAGATTTTAATTAAAACGAGTGTTGAGCAACGACTATGATTACGGGCCTTTAAATTTTACGCGGTTACAGCACGTTGTTGGTTACTAAATTAGGCATGCAAAGAATACAACATACAAAGATGGTGTTAAAGCTAAACAAATATTTCTTTGCCGGTAAAGAGTACGTTGTTACAACACTAGGATCAGTGCGTTACTGTTGACTTCAGGAAAAGAAAAGAAAAACTTGAAACAATTGTTGTAGTTCTGGCAATTTTAAAATCAGAACTTATGTACGTTTTTTAAGGCTTTGCTAGATTAACTTTCAAAAGCTTTACTTTTTGTAAATCACTTTACGATACTCTCATGAGATAGCAGTGATTGCTGTAAACGATCGTAGGCAGCTTCTTTTATGTGCCGATTTGGCTCAAGTACTTCACGCTGCCGGATTTTCCCTGTCAAACAAACATCATTTCGCACGAATTGCTGATGTGGTTGATGCAGATGCTTGTGGTGATGATGAAAGCGTTTTGATGTTGCCGTTGGGGAAACGTTGAGCAGGCAGCACATGGTATGCACATATGAGCAATTCCTAATTGAGAATATCAAAAGAAATAACAAAAAATGGAAAAAAAGGAGTTTACAGAAGCTGACTAGTTACATAATACAATGATGGTTCAGCTTAGAAATCATAATTTTCCTGATTAATTAGGTCAAGATTGTTTTGTGACTGAATCTTAATTTCAAGTTTTTAACTTCTACTATTTATAATAAAGCTTGTGATTCAATTTATATTGCCCCGCATTATATTTTATTAGGCTTGTTTTTTTATATACGCATATACAGGGTGGCTGATGAATTTTGCTACATGAAGAAACTCAAATAATTTTTTTTTCAGTGTATGGAATTCATTTTTCTTTTATTCATGTTAAAGCTCATTCAATTTTATTAAATATAGCTTAATTATTTTTAAAAATAATGGAATTTAAATGCCCCCCCTGCTCGTCGATGCATGTGCGGCATCTTACCAAAAAGTTGTTCATTACTGCTTGGAGAGTTGAGACAGGAATAGCCGCAATTGTTTCTCGAATGGATTGCCTTAGTTCATTCAAATTTGTTGGTTTTGCTTTGAAGACTTCCTGTTTGCAATAACCCCACAAGAAAAAGTCAGGTGCAGTAAGGTCAGCCGACCTGGGTGGCCAACGGAATGTGGAGTTTCTGGATATCAGCTTATTGGGAAATTTTCGTCGCAATTCTGTCATAACAGGTTGGGCTATATGAGGAGCTGCACCATCTTGCTGAAACCACACAGAGTTGAAAGAAATTCTCATTCGGCGTAATTCTGGATAGAAAAACTCTCTCAACATGCTCAAGTAACGGTCTCCAGTAACCGTAACGGTGTGACCGTTTTCTTCGAAGAAGTAGGGCCCGACAATGCAGCGTGATGAAACTGCACATCACACTGTGACACGAAGTGGATGCAATTCCGTCTCATGGAGTATCTGTGGGTTGGAAGCACTCCATATTCGACAATTTTGTTTGTTTATGTTGCCGTTTAAATCGAAATGGGCCTCGTCAGACATGAAAAGACAGTTCAACATGTTTCCATCCTCTTCCACCATTTGAAGCATCTTCTGGCAAAATTCCAAGCGAATCGGCAAGTCTGCAGCGTTCAGTTTGTTGGCCATTTGAATTTTATATGGGAATAAGTCCAAATCTTTGTGCATAATTGACTGTAATGACTGTCTGCTTACACCCATTTGAGCAGATAAGCTTCTTGTCGAAACACGTGGATTGTTTTGTATGGCAGCAGCTACAGCAGCGATTGTTTCCTCCGTTCGAACTGAAGGGTTTCGATGGTAAGGTCTTCTGTTGACTGTCCCATGCTCGGCAAAATTGTTCACAAGTCTTATTATGGTCCATCTGCTCGGAGGATTGCCGCCAAACGTGCGCCTATACTCTCTTTGAACCGAAACTACGGACTCCAGTGCGTGATAGCGGCGGACAATCCAAATTCTTGTTTCAGTGTCCCAGTTATCCATTTTTGTTAAATGCAAAAGTCAATCTGCATAAAAAATAAATTAACCAGATTCATTAAATAGAAAAAAAGTTATTTAATTTTTTTTTGGTAGCGGCTTTCATTAGTCACCCTGTACATCTGTATTTGCGATTATAAAAACAGCCATCGGTAATTGCGTGAAATTCAATGAAATGTCTTTATTTGCAAGTGTTTTTATCGCCGAACACTTTTCAGTAAAAATGGCAGCCTCGCCGAACACAGCTAAATGCTCAAATGTCGAACAAACAAACCCCTACCGGACGGCTGTTTGATTAGTGACAACTCAGCTGATACTCAGGTCTTATATAGTAAGGCATCAAAATTCTGATAAGATGCCTATGTCACTTTTTAAAAATCTGATCACAACATTCCTGTACCTGAGTAACATATGAGGTGTCACTTATGACACATATGTCGGTATGTGTTGGAGCGCATCAGGATTGTCCTGTAGGACCCGCATTAGGATTGCCTAATATATGTACAGCGGATTGCTATCGTATCTACCATCGGCACTCTTTGGAATGTTGTGCTAAATTTAATTTCAGAGAATATTGCGGGCAAGGCATGGATTTCATGTATGGGCTATAGGCTCGATAGCTACGGCCACTACAGAATTATTGCCGACTTGGAATTTATCTCGGGTGGGACAGATTTCTATGTGGCTGTGGCAGCCGTCTCGCTAGTTTTAATACCATCATTCCCACGCTGTCGGAATGGGGCGGGGACTCACTTGGGGCTCAACTGGTTTACAGATGCATGGAAGTTGTATGAGAAGGCTGATTTTTCATCTTGCAGAGAGGGTAGGCGATCATTCTGGCACAGGGTGGATTGAAAGCGAGCTGTTGAGCTCCCCGGGTTCAGTAAGGGCCATTTATCTTTTTTGAACGGAGTACTGATGGGACACTGGCCAATCGCAGTTAACGCGATGCGCCTCAAATAATTTTGGAGTCATGTATTACTTCATTCATATCTGTGCAGTTTTTGACAGAGCTAAGGTAAATCCGCCGTTCCATAAATCGGTTCTACAAGAGACTGATGGCAACGCAGGGATCCTTAAAATAATTAAAAACGACAACGTAATTTCATATGGCAACACAACTGTCGTCCAAGTGGGCCTCTCCCATAACCTAACTTAACTAATCTGACTGGTGTTGTTGTTGTTGTAACGACAAAAACACTCCCCGACGGTTTTGCGAGTTGCTGTCGAACTGACAGTCCTTCGCCGGATATGAATCCGGTACGCTCCGGTACTCCCTTGCGGTACTGCCTGACTGTCGTGGTAGCGATTTGGTATGACCAGAGGAGCCTTCTAGGTCATGTCACCCCTCCTTCCGTAAGGAAGGAGAGATGGGTAATGAGAGGTGAGAGGCATCATATCCGTAGATCAACCATCGAGTTGCACGTCATTACCTTTGTCCATATTAGTCGCCTCTTACGACCGGTATGCCTACCTCGGGCATATTCTAAACCCCTAACCCGCAGGGGGTTAGGTAGTACCTTGCATTAGTAGTTCATCATTCCGAAAATTCCCCTCCGGAACTCCTGTGATCCAGAGTATAGAAGGAAATGCTTCCGATGGAGCCGTTCTAACGGAAAACAGATTTCTGGAGGTGAAATAATTCAGAGTGCTACAAAAGAAAATGTGATCTACTACTTTTATGCCAGAAGTCCGAGCTCTTATCAAATATGAGCTACACAAATTGATATAAATATGTATGATTATAAACGAAACGCACATATTACTCATTTATTAATATTCCTCCTCGTAATTTGAATATTTCTAATCCCTGTCGCGGCCACTGGAATTGCTATGGTTTCCGAATGACATCCACTATCCAGTTTTATGAAGCCATAATAACTGTTTATTAAACATTATCAAATTGTTTGAATGACTGTTCGAATACAGCAAAAATACCACTAATATTTAAAATCAAAATAAAATAGGGGAGAAAGCAAGAAAATGCAGCCAAAGCCGAAGCAAAGTTATTAATGTCAAGAAATAGTGTCGGAGAGCTCATTAAAAATCAAAAAGAAAAAAATATTTTCCACGATTTGTGCCACTCAATTTTCACAACTTCCTAGCAGTCAGTGTTGCCGAGTTGCCCAAATGTGCATAAAACGATGAACCACTTAGCGAGCCTCTAAAATAAAATTTACGACCTGTACGATTTCACTGCTGGCGTCTATTGCTGTGCAATATCATTTTGGGTAGGAAATGGTGGCGGATGTGCGATTGATTTTTGTGTGTTTGTATGCTCACATTCGAATGTGGCGTTAATCCAACCTTGACGTCTCATTCACCCAGAAATTTTTGAAAAATTATTTTATTGCTGATGCAACACAGCTCGAAGGGATTAGTGAAGCGATTAGTGGTTGTGCGGTGTTGGGGATGATAACGTCTGGGACCATCTGGAGTCGGCTGCAAGCTGGCGGGGGAAATAGGCTATTTATGAGCTACTTGTAGCTGTCAGCGGGGCTGTTAAGCAGGACTATAAATTTTGGAGTGTGTGTGTGTGAACGCCTAGACGGATGATTTGTTGACTGTGGGTTAATTTGTTATTAGTGGGTTTTGAATGAAATAATCGAAGTTTAATGAGTTCTCACAACAATGTTGATAAGTATAAATATAGGAAATTCCTTTCTCATAAAAGCAAGGGATTTACAAGTTCGATTCTAGGAAGTGGTGAGGTGGAAGTATTTCGGGGAGCTTTGGCGGCTTCTAAAGTAGTGCAAAACGCCAATACTTTGGCAGCTGATGCCACTACTTTGTACCTACAGAGCGTAGTACGTGATCTGGCACTGTGTAAGCATAACAGCGTTTTCCTGAAAACTGAATAAATCTGCAGTGGGGAATTCCCGAAATATGGCACTGAGAGGGATTTCACAACAAATTTCGTTGAGAAACCATCGAAAAAAAAAATTATTTTCAAGAATGGATTCACAACCAACACTTGCAATTGTGATAGGGACAAACTTTTGTCAAAGAAATTATTACTCTGTTTTGGAAAGCACGATTAGTAACTAAATCTGATTGTTTCTTTTATGGTAACATTTTTATTAAATAAAAACATAAGGGTCTATCAGCTTTTCCGACGGAACTGCCGACGGGAGAAAAGTTATAGATCATGAGAGAAATTAATCGATTTAATCGGAGTTTGCCTCGGAATTTCGATGAAGTCGATAGAGATCACAAAACTCTATTACAATTATTCCCCACCGGCTGATAGACCCCATAGTATATTCTAAACAACAAACAAACATTCTAAGCAACGTAAAAATACATTTATACCAAATCTATTATAAAATATGCTGAATTGGCAACACTGACAGCTTCTGTCACTTCCCTACCGGACAATCCTAATGCACGTTGGCCCATGCAAACTTGTGTTTCGTCAGTGACAATTAATCTACTAATAATGCGCCAAGCAGATACAATACGGCAATACGTTAAAAAAACTGACAGCTAAGTAGAATGCGAGTGTTGGCGTGCGTAACAACAGATTCGACGGATACGGCAAAGTAGATTTTGCTCTAAATTTTGACGTATGACAGATACGTCGACGGTGAGCGCCACATACGCAACCCGGCTCATACTTGACGAAAAGGTAAAAGGCATTTTACACGATATGTTTTTCTCATATGTATATGCTACCTTTAACGTATGAAAACCAACATAACGTGTAAACGCACCTTAAACTTTCCCTTTATACATGTCAGAAAAATGCACATACAAAATAGAAACGTTTCTATTTTTGTCTGACACACAATTAAAATCATATGTGCTCTAATTTGTTGATTCAAATTTTTTGGATTTATTTATTTATTGTATAAAAAGAAGCAAATAAATTGAACTATTGGAAGTATTGACAATCATACGACATTACATGAGTGTAGAAAAAGTGGCAGTAAATCTAATTTTAATGGAAGTGATATTGAGCCTGACCTTGACCTAAATTTTTCATCACATGCAAATATCACTTCTGGTTTTGGGTCGCTGCTTATGAAGATGTTGCTAAAGGTATTGAGAAGTTGAAGCTTTCCTTACGTACCGATGTCGATGGTATGTCTGCGCACTTATTAAAAAAATATCCAGCTTTGATTTCGCCTTTACTAAGTATCTTTAATAAATCGCTATCTACGGGTGTTTTTATAGATGCTTGGAAGTTGGCTTCTATAACCCCTATTTTTCAAAGTGGTAACAAGAATAATATTAGCAATTATAGACCAATTTCCAAATTGTCCACTGTTTCAAAACTGCTTGAATGCATTGTTAAGGACAAAATGTATTTTTCGGTCAAGAGCTTAATTATTCCAAATCAACATGGCTTCATTCCTGGGCGCTCTACAGTTTCTAATCTGGCTGTGTTTAGCGACTATTGCTTATCAACTTTCTCTACGGGATATCAGGTAGATTGTACAAGGTGGCGCAAAAGTAAGCTTCCGATGTTCAGCATATCGGTTGTGGCACGTGCAGTGTGTGCTGTTGCACCGTCTTGTTGGAACCACATGTTTTCCAATCCCAATTCATCAAGTTGCGGCAAAAAGAACTCGTTGATCATTGCTCTGTAGCGCTCACCATTCACAGTAACCGTTTGGCCCCGACCGATTATTGGTCAAATAAATAGTCAGCAATATTCCGCGTTCTGGAGCAGTGTAGCGTAACATTGTTTATTAACGTGTATTTCGCATGTGTTTACTACACAAATGTCAAAACAGAACTGACTTTAGGGGCCAATCGCAAAATTTATAGCATTTTCTGATAGGAGGATTACTTTTGCGCCACCTTGTATCTACACAGATTTTTCAAAAGCATTTGATAAAGTATGTCTTAGGATCTTAATCATGAAGCTTGAGTGCCTGGGCTTCCATTCTGTTTTTTTAAATTGGCTTAAGTCGTACTTGTCTCATAGACCATGCGTAGTTATGGTGGAAAACATCTCATCTGAATTGTACAGGGTGGCTGATGAATTTTGCTACATCAAGAAACTCAAATATTTTTTTTTTTCAGTGTATGGAATTCATTTTTCTTTTATTCATGTTAAAGCTCATTAAATTTTGTTAAATATAGCTCAATTAGTTTTAAAAATAATGGAATTTAAATGCCCCCCCTGCTCGTCGATGCATGTGCGGCATCTTACCAAAAAGTTGTTCATTACTGCTTGGAGAGTTGAGACAGGAATAGCCGCAATTGTTTCTCGAATGGATTGCCTTAGTTCATTCAAATTTGTTGGTTTTGCTTTGAAGACTTCCTGTTTGCAATAACCCCACAAGAAAAAGTCAGGTGCAGTAAGGTCAGGCGACCTGGGTGGCCAACGGAATGTGGAGTTTCTGGATATCAGCTTATTGCGAAATTTTCGTCGCAATTCTGTCATAACAGGTTGGGCTATATGAGGAGCTGCACCATCTTGCTGAAACCACACAGAGTTGAAAGAAATTCTCATTCGGCGTAATTCTGGAGAGAAAAACTTTCTCAACATGCTCAAGTAACGGTCTCCAGTAACCGTAACGGTGTGACCGTTTTCTTCGAAGAAGTAGGGCCCGACAATGCAGCGTGATGAAACTGCACACCACACTGTGACACGAAGTGGATGCAATTCCGTCTCATGGAGTATCTGTGGGTTGGAAGCACTCCATATTCGACAATTTTGTTTGTTTATGTTGCCGTTTAAATCGAAATGGGCCTCGTCAGACATGAAAAGACAGTTCAACATGTTTCCATCCTCTTCTACCATTTGAAGCATCTTCTGGCAAAATTCCAAGCGAATCGGCAAGTCTGCAGCGTTCAGTTTCTTGGCCATTTGAATTTTATATGGGAATAAGTCCAAATCTTTGTGCATAATTGACTGTAATGACTGTCTGCTTACACCCATTTGAGCAGATAAGCTTCTTGTCGAAACACGTGGATTGTTTTGTATGGCAGCCGCTACAGCAGCGATTGTTTCCTCCGTTCGAACTGAAGGGTTTCGATGGTAAGGTCTTCTGTTGACTGTCCCATGCTCGGCAAAATTGTTTACAAGTCTTATTATGGTCCATCTGCTCGGAGGATTGCCGCCAAACGTGCGCCTATACTCTCTTTGAACCGAAACTACGGACTCCAGTGCGTGATAGCGGCAGACAATCCAAATTCTTGTTTCAGTGTCCCAGTTATCCATTTTTGTTAAATGTAAAAGTCAATCTGCAAAATAAAAAAAAAATTAACCAGATTCAATAAATAGAAAAAAAGTTATTTAATTTTTTTTGGTAGCGGCTTTCATTAGCCACCCTGTATGTGCTTATGTTTGTCTGAATCAATACCAAATATGATTAAAAACCATCAAAAGTAGTCAAATAATCAAAAAAATATTTTTTGATTGTTTTTGATTATTTTTGATTTTTCTTGATTTTTTTCTTAAATCAAAAAAAATCATGATTGTTTTTAAAATAATCATTAAAACCTGAAAAAAATTGGTAATCAATCATTAATATGCTTTCCAAAAAGGTAATCATTATGATTATTAATCATTACTTAATTGCTGACTGCCAACAGTAAGGGAAAGTCCACAGTTACGAATTTACTTGAGTTTACCAGTCATGTCTCAAATGGCTTAGAAAAAATCTGCACACCGACGTTATTTATACGGATTTCAGCAAAGCTTTTGACAAAGTGTGTCACTCATTACTTATTCATGAACTCGATCAGTTGGGCTTCCAGCCGAGTCTCTTCTTACCTTTGTGACAGGACACAAAGAGTAGTGTTTAAAAATTTAGTATCCGATGTCATTTATGTCTCTTCGGGGGTTCCTCAAGGAAGCCATCTTGGCCCAAATCTGTTCTTGTTGTTTATAAATGATATTTCTACAATAATAAAATTTTCAAAAATGTTAATGTATGTCGACGACGTAAAGCTTTTCATGTCATTCGCGTCATTTGAAGATAGAAATAAGCTACAATCAGATCTAGATACACTAGTTACTTGGTGCGATTTAAATTATATGCCACTTAACCTTAAAAATGTAAACACATGGGTTTTCCGCGTGGAATTTCTCAGCCGGCTTCCTATACAATTAAAAATTATAGTCTTGAGCAAGTGTATGATTTTGTTGACCTGGGGGTTACTATGGACTATAAACTCAGTTTCAACCGCCATATTAACACAACAGTCAATAAGGCTAGAGGTGTCCTAGCAATCGTTAAACGATGGTCTAAAGAATTTAGCGACCCTTATGTAACTAAAGCCCTCTTCACTACATTAGTCATACCGATACTTGAATACGGTTCTATAATTTGGAACCCGCGTTACCAGGTTCATGTAGATCGCCTAGAATCAGTTCAAAAACAATTTTTACTATTTGCCTTAAGAGATTTTCATTGGGATCCCTCTGCCACCCTATACGAATCGTTTAAAACTCATTAATCTGCACACACTTTCTAGTCGGAGGGAAATGCTTGGAATTATTTTTATGATTAAATTGCTAAATGGTTCACTATCCAGTCCATTTCTTCTAAGTGCAGTGAACTTCAATGTACCGTCTCGTCTTTCAAGGCATTTTAAACCTCTAGTCTTAAAACAGTGCCGAACCAATTTTCAGTTAAATGAGCCTTTTCGCTGTTTGTGTCAAGGTTATAACTCTCTTTCTGGTAGATTTGATATTTCAGACTCGCTTTTCAGCATAAAAAAATCAATTCTTTTTATCCTAAATTCATAGCTATTAATTGCTTCTTATTCTTTGACTTCTATATTACCTTCTAACAATAATTTTATTCTGTTAACTAATTAGTTCTTAATGTATAATCTATCTTATATCTACTTTACTTAGCTGATGAGGTTTTCTCTGTAGCTGAGCAGTTTTGGATCTCGACGATTAACAAACCAAAGCCTTTCAAGACTGGGCCCGAACGAATAATCCGCGCGTTATGCGGATGCGCCGGTCGGGGGGGATATGGTGGGTAATCCGTTTGAGAATTATTATTAACAGGTCTGGTTATAGTTTATCACAAGTGGTAGTAACTAGAGCGATAATTTGTTTCCGGAATTTTGGCTTCACGGACTAAAGAAGAAAGAATTTGTAGATGGATAGAAGAGGAAGGCACTGATGATGGAGATATAGTGGAGAACTCGTGGCCCCATGCATAAAGAGCAGAATATCTATGGGAAGCATTCCAAATTTTTTCAAAATAAAAGGAATAATTCTTTTGGGTCTAAAAGATCTGTCCGAGTTTAATCCGGATACAGCACAGTCCAAAAAACACCGGTAGTGTTTGGAAAATGTACCATCTTTGGCAGAACGCGCAACAAGTTAACCAGGAAGCAATGTTAAACATGTAACAAATGGATTTGTCCTGATCATCAGGTTCTTTTATGTCCAGACCGAATAACAAAATGAGTCTTTTAGTATTATAAGGAAAAATGTTGTGTTTTTTTCTTGTTATGTATAAGAACTCTGATTTTTGGTTCCTAATACATATGTTCAAAATGAATATGATTTGTTTGATTTATGGCGTTTTCTTTTCTAGAAAAAAACAACCCTTATTACAGGTACCCGTTCGGGAGTTTTCGTAACACATGAACCTAACACAGGAACCATATACACGCATATTAACAGTACCTGGCACAGCATCCAGACTATAAATACATAACAACGGATAGACACAGATCAGAACGAAAACATACACTGAAGATGGCGGATCGCCGAAACCGGTTTGTAACAAAACAAAAATTGACAAGGGATGACGAAAAATCGTTTCAAGAAAAAGTGTTACCCTGTTGGTTACACTCAGCTCTCTCTCTATCAGGGTTTTTTTCTCTCTCTATGGCGCGATATACAACAGGTATATCATCATAAACCTCCTAAGAGATTTTTGCGCCAAGCTTCTCTTCCAATTTGTGGTGTGCCGATTTGAATTTTCCCTACAAATTGGTGGGACCTACAGTTTTTTGCCGACTCCGAACGGCATCTACAAAGGAGACGAATTTTTTGCTGAGAAGCCTGTCATGGCAGAAATACACTCGGAGAGTTTGCCAAACCACTGCCGAGGGGCGACCCCGTTTTGAAAAACTTTTTTCAAATCGCTTTTGATGTTACCTGTACCAGGGCTCGAACCATGGACCTTCGGTGTGGTAGGCCGGCAACACTACCTTCACACCACGGCGGCCGCCAATTTGCTATGTTAAAAAATACCTTCTTATGATTGAACAGGGTATCACTATCTACAAAACCAGCCCTTTTGCAGAGCGCCAGGTTACCTAAGTCAAAAGAGAAAATTTTAGAGGGTAACATTTTTTATTGAAAAGAAAACGCCATTAGTTTTATAATAACGAATTTTTTAATATTACCCTAAAATATTTTTCAATTCACAGAGAATCTCTTTTGCCAACAAGTGCTACGGCAACTGAGAATTAAAGTCCTCTCTCGATGCACAAAGATCACGCTCTACAAGTTTCTCATCATACTTCGGTTCAGAATGTTTTCATATCGACACAAGAAATCGGCAGCAGAAAAGGGAAGAGGCCTCTTCTGAGATGGAAAAAGGGTGGTAGATAAATTGGCATGTAAGGCTCTACAAACACAAAGCCAAATCCTGGAGAAGACCCATGAAAAGCAACAAAGAAGCTACATAGCACAAACATATTATTCAGAAACTCCAATTTCATACATTTTCCAGCATCTTTTTCTGCTGTTTTAAACTTGTTCCTTTAAATAGTGGAACTCAGTATCTTTTTGGAGATCCATTAAGACTATTCAAATATTTAAGATAAATACGTAAGAAATTTACAGTATTTAGCAAGAAAAAGTTACCAACAAAAATATTTATTTACTTGGTTTGAATTTGGTTTTTTGGCGTAAATCTTTAAGGCAAACATAAACACGTTTGTATGCATGTATGTTCATGTATTTGCTAGAAAACATACCCAACTAAAATCCCTTTAATGTTTGTATAACCAAATCAACCATACGAAAAAGTACAAAATTAATACGAAGCCAATGCCACAACGCCTACGGAAAAAAACAAAAATGCAAACTCATTTTCATACTTAAAAATAACAACAAACTGTTTTCTCTACACGCCGTCTGCTCAACAAACAAAAACACAAAATAAAAAATTATTTATTTCAACAATAAATACCAAATATTTGCAAACTTTGTGTTTTTCTATTTATTTTTCGAAATTTTTTAATTTTGGGTTTAAATCATTTTTATTTTGCTTGAATTTATTAAAGAAAATAAACACGATTTGGTATTAAAATGTTTTGAAAAAAACAAAAAAATTAAAAAAACAATAAATTGAATAGCCAATTTAGTAGGCAGCGAATGGCAGCTGCCTTCATAAAACCGAAAAAATTATTTCCTGCCTCTTTCATATTTGTTTCTTTAATTATTTTCTTTTACTACGCAAATATTTCGTTAAGCACTTTGTTCTTCGTTCATTGTCGTTGGTCAAAGGCAAATATTTTCTTTTAATTAGAAACTTCACTTGCACAAAACTATACACACATACATTCACAAATATGCATATAATCACTTTCGCATACGAACAAATCAATAAACAAATAGAGAAGCCAATTGTTGTTGCTGCCATGTGCAGCAGCTACTCATACCTGCTACTTGGCTGCTGTTTGCGCCTTGCTGCATGCCACACAAATGCTAAGTCATTTAGAGCCAAATAATATCCTTTTTTATATTTACTTTATTCACGCAGCTCAAAAATAATTTTGAGAATTCGTTACAGTGGATTTGAAATGAGCAATTGTTGAATTTGCCATGAAGTTAGAAAAAATAGAAAATTTATTTTTATTCTAACCAAAAAGATGTTAAGATTAGAGCGATTTTCAAGAGAAGCGTTTTACACGATCGACTTTAGATTATCAAAAAGGATCGGCAAACCGAAATAATTTTGAAGAACCACACTGAAATCAAAAGGGAACAGAAACACTTTGAACTTTGAAGTACGAAATCCGGATAGAAACCTTTTGAGTTTTGAGGAACGAAACCGGAAAGGAACATACTGAAATGAAACCGAAACAGGAACACTTTGCATCTTGAAGAACGACACTGCAACCAAACCGAACAGAAGCACGTTGAACTTTGAAGAATGAAACTGGAAAATTGAGACTAGGACCGAAATAATTTTTTAAGAACAAAACCAGAAAAGAAGTGGATTTTCAAAACTGAAAATAGAATCGACAAAATTTTTGATAACACAGCCGGAACCAAAATATATTTTGAAGATTGAAACTAGAACCGAAAATTATTTCAAAGAACGCAAAAGAAAATGAAATGGATTTTGAAAAGTGAGACTAGAATCGAAGTAAATTTTGAAGGATGAGACTAGAACCGATATGGATTTTGAAAATTGAAATTATCAAAATGGAATTTGAAGAATGAAAATAGAATCTATACAAATCTTTAGGAATGAAACTAGAATTGAAATAAATTTTTAAGAACGATACCGGTACCGAAATTTATTTTGAAGAATGATACTAGATTTGAATTGAAGTAAGTTTTGAGGAACGAAAATAATTTTTTAAATCGGAACTTTGTTAAATCCCGCATAACGGAACTGAAACTAAAATAAATTTCAAAGGACCGAAATAAATTTTGGAGAACCGAACCGGAACCGAAATCAAAATTTAAGAATAAACCGTAACCAAAATAAATTTTGAGGAACAAAAACCAACACGAAAATTAATGTTGATTAGGAAAACGCAGCCGAAATGGATTTGAGAACGAAGCTAAAACCGAAATAAATTTCGAAGAATAAAACGGAACCGAAATGGATTTCGAAGAATGATATTAGAATCAAAATAAAGTTGGAAGATCATTAAGGAGACAAACCGGAACAGAAATACTTTGCAAACTAAAACCCAAATAAATTTCGGAGAACAAATCGTAACCGGAGTAAATTTTGAAAAACGAAACTAGAACAGAAAAAAATTGTAAGGAATGAAGCCGAGACGAAAATAAATTTTTAATAACGGAGGGGAACCAAAATAGGTTTTGGGAAACGAAACGGGTACTTAGTTAAATTTCGCTAAACGGAACCGAAGCTAAACTTCAGAAGCGTGCAACTAGAACCAAAATACATTTTGATTAACAAAACCAAGCCGTATATAAATTTTGATGACCGGAAACGAAATAGGTTTTGTAGATGAATCGAATTAAATTTTGGAGAACGAAAAACCAAACCGGAATTGAATTATATTTTGAAGAACGGAAGCAGAATGAAAACCGAAAGGCATTCAACCAACTAACTAAACTGAAACCATCCGCTGCGTGCTTTTTAGCTTTTTGGTTGTATTTGCAATTTCTACTTCTTTAAACAAGATGAATGGAATTGATGTAAGAGTTCACATAGAGTAAAAGCTCCCCAGTCATTGCCAAATGCATCTTTACAATTTAATTTTTTATTCCAGAATGGAAACCAGAACGTACCAGAAACCAAGGAAACCAAAGCCCGAATAGTAACACTTTGCAAAACTCAAACCAAAAGTGGAACGTTAGTCTAAACAGATTTTTTCCCTTGCTTAATATTATATCAGATGATAAGTCTTAACGAGTTGGTGCATACTAAAATCGGTATCTAAGAGGTGAAACTCGTGCTTGAACCTTTTTCGAAATAAGTATATTGGGATATCTCTTCATTTTTTTCTTTAAAAGCGTCTAAAATCCACTATATATATAATTCACTTATGCATCACGGACGATTTTCTGAAAAAGGAGTAAAAATTGGTACTTTATATATATATGGTTCCCATTCAACGGATGGTACGAAACTCGTCATTACTACCGCATTTAGATTGCTACCTCAATGACGCCTTTTGGAGTTAATGACGATTAATTCGAGATCTTTTAATGGAATTCTTTCTAAAGTACAGGGTGTTTTTTTTACAGGTTTGTTTTTCGAATAGAGATAAAACTGGCATTTTGTGGTCAAATCTGGTAACTCTAATATCATTTATGTTCAGTTTGGTTTGCCATTTCATCATGAACAGGTTGACAAAAGAACAACGCTTGCAAATCGTGCAAATTTATTTCGAAAATAATGGTTCAGTTCGCAAAGTTTACCGTGAGCGCCGTCCATTTTATGGTCGACATAATCGTTCATCAGAGCAATTAATTCGGTTAACCATGGATCGTTTTCGCACTACGTTTACTCTATGTGATAATACGCATCCGCAGAGACGTCGAACAGTGCGCACCGAAGAAACAATTGCCGTTGTAGAGCAAAGTGTTGAAGAGGACCCGAATGAATCGATTCGCCACCGTGCACAGCAATTGGAGCTTTGTCCATCAACTTTATGGAAGATTTTGCGCAAAGATCTTGGCTTGCGACCTTACAAGATCCAGCTTGTGCAAGAATTAAAGCCGCGAGACCATGCAATGCGTCGTGATTTTGGTGTATGAGCCGAAAATGAGATTGATTTCGATGCTGATTTTCATCGCAAAATTTTGTTCAGTGATGAGGCTCATTTTTGTTTGAATGGCTACGTCAACAAGCAAAATTGCCGCATTTGGAGTGAAGAGAATCCACATGAGACCCTTGAAACGCCATTACATCCACAAAAACTGACTGTTTGGTGTGCTCTATGGGCTGGTGGAGTCATTGGGCCATACTTCTTCCGCAATAATGCTGGAGAGGCAGCTACCGTTAATGGAGACCGGTATAGAGCCATGATAACCGACTATTTTGTTCCCGAATTGGATGGCATGAATGTGGATGAGTTGTGGTTCCAACAAGACGGCGCTACATGCCACACAGCGCACGTCACAATCGATTTATTGAAGGAAACATTCGATGAGCGCATAATTTCGCGGAATGGACCTGTCAATTGGCCACCAAGGTCGTGTGATTTGACACCATTGGATTATTTTCTTTGGGGATATGTGAAGTCGCTCGTCTACACCAACAAACCAGAAACGTTAGGGGAATTGGAAGCCAACATTCGTGGCGTTATTGCCGACATACGGCCCCATATGCTCGAAAAAGTGGTTGAAAATTGGACCTGTAGAATTGGCTTTATTGGAGCCAGCCGCGGCGGCCACATGCCCGAAATCATATTTAAACATTAATGGCATAAAATTATCCTTCCAATAAAGCCAAATTGATGGACCTTAAAACGATTTTCTTGTGTTTTATTTCAATTCGAAGTTCTATACCCCTAAAAAAACACCCTTTATTTTGATATTACTTGTTCTGAGTAATGAACCTAGACCCATGGTTACAACAACTTTTTTATCACAAACTTAATCAGGACATGGTTCTGTCACATCATGAACGGCATAAGGTTTTCGGCACAAGCAAAGGCAGTACATGTTACTTTTTCCTTTCGTGTTCACTCCTTAAGCGCATTGCCTTTGTAGAACATTAGTGCACTCGAGATTGTTAAATGATTGTTGTTGGCCGTAACATTGTCTTTTTACGTGCAATAGTTACTTTTCAATTTTTTATTTTATTTTATCAAGGCAAAGCCTTGTTAAGCTTTTTTTTCCAGATTTTGGTTATTTGTTTTTTAACACAACCGCTCAGCCAAAGTGGATATTTCCGCCCACAGTTGCGCATATTCGATCTCCTGCTGCCTCATTAGAAAGTTGCAAAACAAAAGGCTGTGAAAATTGTATACAAAAAAAAAATAACAACAAAACGACCACACACCCTCACAAAAACATTGTCATACACAAATAAAAGCAATGGGGGAGAGAATTGAAACTTTCGACTTAGCTAAAAAGTGCCAGCCCCACGGCAAAGTAGTAAGTAATAATAAAATTTCGAATTCAAAACTAGACCTATCGTGGCAAATAGAAACTAGTGTGATATTCAACAGTTCAAGAGCATTGAGGTACCGCACAAAGCGTGTTTTGAAGTAGGACCTTACTCAACTGAAAACGTTTTGAAGTTATGTTGAATTGAGTTTTAAGGTTAGGCGTTCTCGGAAATTAATTAAAATAATTCTGATACAAAGCTGTCGTGAATAAAATCCTAAAAATAGCAGAGATGGAGCGGATCATAACGTCAGCCGAGATCACCTGAAGGTCAGCCTTTAACTCAGACGACTAAATTTTAGAGCTATTGAAAAATTGAGCTTGAGCGTATTAGAATCAAGTTCCTGGGCTACCGGGGTTTGCTGCTAATTTTTTGAGGGCGCCGTATAATTGTATTCATTGAAGATGCTTATCAGTAAAGAACATACTATGTGGCAACGCTAATCAAAATGGGTTGCTCAACAAAAAATTTCATAAATATAGTAACCGGAGGTGGAAATGATTTTGTAGATATACGACGTAAAATAAATTCTGTTTGATTCCCATATTGATTCAAGTGGCAACCTCTAAATACATCCTGAGTGAGAACGCTTGAGTGAAAAAGCGTTGATTGCGACAGATAGTCTTTATACAAAATTTTATATAAATTATTCGAAGGTTCGAGTTGTTTTAGAAATAATAGGGGATATGCACAACGAAATAAAGAAAATATGTGTATGTGGCAACCCTGGGAGGTAATTTAATCCTAAAATAATTTCGTTGAAATTTACCGTGAACTCCCCTCCGTAGTTTGGTAAACGTTTTGAAAAATTTTTGCATGCTATTAAACAATTTTATATAGGTGGCAACCCTGTACTATACTCAAAAATTCATCCAACTGGTTCAAGTAGCTTTCGAGGTAATGGTGGATATACAAAAAAATATATCTAATATGATTAGGTGGCAACCCTAAATGGTAACCCAACCTATCTTTCCTAATTTTTCGCAAGTTTCAATTGGTGGCAACCTTCTAAAAGCATCCTCAGTAGAAACGCCTAAGTAGTGTTAATTATAAAGTCTGAAAATATATTCTCTAGTAAATATGCCAAAGTTCATCGAAATCGGTTGAGCCGTTTCCGCGAAAGTATGTAGAGTTTTGGTCGGATTCGGAACCAATAAAATAGTTTCGATTAACTACGTCTAAATTAGAGAATCTTGAACAAGGTCGGAACTCTAGAAAAGGTGGTGTATAATTGCTACTGCCTAGGATATCGCCAGTTTGTTGCAGCAAAAGAGATTTCTAACAAACTAGTATCGGTTCCGAGAGCACTAGAATTTCACTACTCCAGATATTTTCCCCACAGGGAAGGGTTCAAATGCACACTGAAAGCGGAAAAGGAAATCGTCTGACAATACTGCCCTTGGTATGTAGCTGAGATTACAACAATAGCAAAAAAGTGCTTCCTTTTTTGGCTGACGCAGTGAACGCGAATATGCCAAGTGCCTTCTTTTGTTTTTTGTCACGTTCCTGTGGCAACCTCTCGCACTTTTTGCACTCACACACACACACACATACTCAGCGCTACCGCACAAGCAGCACAAAAACGTAGCCAGGCTAAAGCTAAAAAAGAAAGCACGGAAACGGAGCTGTGTGTTAAGTTGGCTCCAATTGAAGTTCCATAGTTCGTGCCATAGCATACAGCAATTTGAAAATTGACAACAAAAACAAGAACACTAGAATTGAATAACAACAAAAAAAGCAGCAACAGCAATATGTACAAAACTTGATAATATTATGTTGCAACATTGTGAAGTGTAGAAACAACAAGAGCCGCATATCGATTGTACTTCGATGTAAATACATACAAACTTTTTGGATAGGATACAAGCTAAACAATCGAAGGATGCTCCTGCTGAAAGGATGTTGAGTTTGCTGCATGCTATTTGGGAACAGGAAGGCGCGTGTTCGATGAGGCATCAATGCTGGCCGCAAAGTATGGTAGTCGTACGACAAAAATGCGCCACAATGCTACAAAGTGGTTTTCCAAGAGCTTCGAGGAAAAAGTTACGAGGTTCAAAAAGTGGGGGAAGATGAAAAAGAAGGTGATATGAACTAAGAATAGGAAGATGCAGTATGTAATGGGGCTAGTGCAGAAAGATATTAAATTTTAAAACTTCTTAATAAGAAATATCACAAATCTTTATTTTGTTGTTGTTTCGGGTATAAAAGATTTGATGGAAGTGCGACTGCTTTTATACCTGTCATGAACATGAAATGATATTATAACTTTGGTCCGATGTTTGTAAGTATGAGAAGAAAAAGAGGTAGAAACACCAATAAGTATAAAGAAATTATCAGGGCGATGAGCTTGATCGATTTAGCCATGTCCTTCTGTTCGTCTGTCTGTTTAAACGCAAACTAGTCCCTCAGTTTTAGAGATATCTTGATGAAATTTGTAATGGGACCGCCATTTTGTAATATATTAATCATTTGTCGGAACCAACACGATCGGAGCAATACAACGCACAGCTTCCATACAATCGATTGTGCCGATATATACGATATAAAGCGTTTAGTCTAGGATACAGCCGGGATGAGTCGCAAAGGAGCATGCAACCAATGCCAGTTTTGATCAAAGAGATCGATGGGTTGAAGTGATCTATTTTGTTTGAGCATGTCCTATGAAGAGACTAATTGGTTCCTTTCATGCCCGAAAAGGTAGTGTCGGACATATTCCCTTTGTTCCCCTACGGGTACGGACGGACAAGTTTACTTTCAACACCTAAAAGTAGGCTACAAAAATTAAAACCGACTAAGCCCAACTTTGCCTTAACGGAATAGTTGGGATCATCCCTGATCACTCTCTTTAGAGAACAGTTGCACGATTTTTTGCAGGGATACTCATAGGGATGTAACTCAATTTAGGTTTTGTAGCATACTCATAGGACTTAAAAGTATCCTTTTGGTTAGAAAGTCCATTAGTCCTTTCGTACCCGTTCGGGGTACAATTAGTCGCTCCATAAGACATGCTCAAAAAATGTGAATAATCCAGCCCATACTAAATGAGCAGAACTGGCATTGGTCGCATCTTCCTTTGCGACTCATCCCGGCCGCATCCTAAACTAATCGCATTTTTGCAGGGTTGGTTTTCAATTCCTGCATATATTTGCCTTTCAAGTTTTGCAGGAATGCTTCCAGGTGAATAACCGATTTTGGGTTTCCCAGACCTGTTAAATTTGATTAGTAATGTATAATTATGGTAAATATTATTTTAATCGTTTTTCAAGAAAAGGCCATTATTAATTGATTACGATTACAAAAAATCAAAAGATTGCTGTTAAAGCACATAAATACACACATCAACAATAGCGAAAAAAATCAAAAATAATCAAAAGAAAAAAAAAACAAAAGTAATCAAAAGCATTTTTTTGATTATTTTTGATTTTTTTCGGTATTGTTGATGTGTATATTTATGTGCTTTAACAGAAATACTGAAAAAAATCAAAAATAATCAAAAAAATTAAAAATTATCAAAAGTAATCAAAACAAATTTTTTTGATTATTTTTTGTTTTTTTTTTTAATAATCGTAAAAAATCAAGATTTTTTTTGAAAAATAATCATTAAAAATTTAAAGTATTGGTAATTCATCATTAGATGGATTCTCAAGAAAATAGTTATTCAAACCGGTAATCATTACGATTAGTATTCGTTATTTAAGTAGTAATCGTTTGGAAGTAGTTTTGCTGTAAAGTTGCTCCTAACGTATTAGTAAATATATAAAAAGGAATCTCATATAAACTTGCTAGGAATATCCACGACAACTTTGATAAGAGAAAGAGTTCTTACTACCTAAAGAGTTCGAAATAGACATGGAAAGTAGTGATCTTGCTGCTCCTATTATTAAAAACAGAATCCTTCAAATTACAGCATCTTTAATTTCAACACTTTGCGTAGCAACCACTCAGTAAAGTTCAAAAACAATTACAAATTTAGCTACTTTACATTCGCAAAAATGTTCCCCAAAAATTACTCAAGATCTTCAAGAAATGGTGAATATAAGCTAAAAATTTTGATCCATTATTAAACTCACCACAATCGCAGCATCGTCTACCATAATGTTGGCATTTTATCAGAAGATCTTTGCTCATAAAAGTCGTCGTGTCGTAGAATACCCAGAACGCATATTGAAAATTGTATCTACTTTAAATGATTAATTTGCATATCATACTCGATTAATTCAATCATACTCACCTTATCGCATTTAATCTATTGCCGCATCTCCGCATCACTCGAGCAACAAAGAAATATGTCAATTTGGCATAAATATGCGACAAATTGGATAAACGGTGACGGCAAATCAATTTACACAACAACAATTGCATTAGTGATACTATCAACTCAGCACAAACCGCCCATAACAGCATTGCCAGCCATCGTACATAGATAGAGCGGGTAAGCCAACCACCCACAATAGCACCAAAGTGGTAGGGCTGGAACTTGGCATTTTTACCAACAACAACACAAAAGTTGCAATATTTTTTCTTAATGAATTGTTTGAATGTTGCCACAACAACACTGTTATACCAACAAAACATAACAAGTATCCAGTGGCAGTACCAATAATCTCAACAACAATAACAACATCTGTAACGTTTAGTGAGTATTAAAAGTGCCGAAGGCTTTTTTGAAATGTCACGAACCCATTTGTGTGTTGAATACAGCTTTGTGACCAACAAAAATACGTCAAACGCTTTAAGGCACGCACGCACCAACAACGAAATGAAGGAGTAGGAGAAATTTAGTGACATACAAACTGACACGCTCTTACTGTTTGTTTGGGTGTACGTGTGTGGAGGGTATGTATGTATACGAATTCGAATGGGGAATGGGTAGGCACGTGCATGCGACACTTGGGCTGATGAGAGTGATGTGGCGATGCTGGTAGCGAGATGGCAAAGTGTTGATTTTGTTGCAGGATTGTGGTGTGTTGTGTTGTGTGGAGGTAGAGTGGCGATTTGCAGGTTGTTAAATCTATTTTTGGTCCCCTTAATCTTTCGTAATTGCGTTAAATGCGTTTATTACAGTTACCCATATGTTTTTATAAGGTTTGTCATAATTGGTGGTGTTGTTGCTTAAGTTTTTTCTTGTTTGTTTTTCTTTTAATGATGTTTTTGACAATATTACTGGTGATTTGTATGCGATAACTATAATAAATGAGATAAACTGTTCTGTTGCCGACGAGGAACGCGAACTGCCCAGGGAGACAGAAGTCACGCTGGCCCAACTTCGTTCTGGATACTGTAACAGACTAAACTCTTACCTATCCAGACTGAACCCTGACATGCCAAATGTCTGCCCGGCATGCGGCGTGTCTCCCCACGATACTAACCATCTGTTCATTTGCTCAACTGAGCCCACTCTTCTAACACCAATTTCACTCTGGTCCACCCCTGTTGAAGCCGCGAGGTTTCTTGGACTTCCGTTAGAAGAGCCTGATGACAATGTTGGAGGGGGGGGGGTGACATCCTAGGCAGGTTAAGTAGTCGCTACAACAACAACAACAACAGATAAAATGTCGTCAGGAGTATGTTTTGTTGCGACACAATCGGCACGCGCTGATGTGATGTCTTCGTAAGTTAAAAATATTTTTATATGTACCTATAGCGAAATTGGAACAGGTATAGTTTTGTACATAATTTCGTAAAATTTCCTGTGAGCAGTTTTAATTAAAACAACATATAATACAAAGGAAAAATTTCTATCTGCCTGTACTTATGAATGTTTGTACTCGCATCACAAAATAACTGCTTCATGGAACTAAGTATTTTCTCCACTGGTGCATTTCTGGAAGCATATCTTGAAATATTTAGAACACATGTTTCCGTTGTTGCTGTAAATACTGTTGCCTTGCACGAACGCCGTCACCTAGTAAATATGCAATTTTGGAGTTAAGACCCATGCAAAAGCTGTAACCTCGTTGCCTTCGGTAAATGAGTCGGTAGGAGCCTCGAGACTATTTGACTACGACTTGCAGCTAAGAGCTATAGATTGCATAGCGTTCATTGTTATTCAGTTTACTCACATATGTCCAAATTTCTTTTATAGAAGTGTGCACACAAAATACCAGTAATTTCTTATTTATGTTTTCCTTTTTGTTTCGCGCTGCATTTTACAAAATCCAGACATGCAACTTTACAAGAAATGATGCATGCCACATACCACTGGCCACCGCAATTTATGTAACTTCCAATGCAATCAAGTAAGAAAATCAATGTTCTGATTAAATTGAAAGAAATAAGCAATAATGACTAACAACAAAACAAACAAAAAAAATCTAAAATAAAATAAAATCAATTCAGCATAAAAAACAAAAGAATTCTGTGTAAGCACGAAATGCAGACTTTATCCATTTTTTTTTGTTTTTTTTGTTTTTGTAGTTAGTTATAGCAAATGTTTTGTTTGAAAATTATTTCCAATCAAATGAACACAAAAGAATTCAATGCTTTTTTTAGGCATTGTTTAAGCTGCCAATGCATACGAACATTCATATGTGCGACCGGCCAACCCCTCCTCCCAACAAACGCTTACTAATCGACGCATTATAGTGTGCGCTGCTATTGCGACCCGACTTTGACAAAACAATTCGAGCGGAATTAAAATTTGACCAACAAACACAAATGCTTGCGTTTTGCCGCAATTAAGCTACACAATTGTCGATATCAAAGTGAAATGGGCAGAGGGGTAGATAGGTGGTAGTAGCGGTGGCATAATGCAAAAACTACAAAATAAATAATAATGAGGCAAAAATAACAAATCAATAGACTTAAAAGAATCTCACCAAAATGAATAAAAGCTATTGAACCACAAAAAGTTGGTTTTCCAGTGGTTGACTGTGTCGAGACTGTTAAACTGCGGGCTTTGCAACTTTGTTTTTTTTTTTTTGTTTTTTGTAACGCACCCGATTACTTTTTAGTATACGACGTTTAAGTGTGTGACAAATTTGTTGTTGTAAATAAATAAACCAAAATTATAATTTTGTGCAGAAATTTCCGCCAGCGCTGGCTGTGCTACTTCTCCAGCAAGTGGGCTGTTAATAGCTTCGTATGTGGTTTGTGTACGCGCTTACCTTGTGCACTAACCATTTCGTGGGTGTAGTGTGACCCACAAATGGCATTGGTTAACCGTAGGTTTAAATAAACATTGACCTTGTTGTAGTTTGTACAGAGATTTACTCAAGGCTAACCAAAGTTTATGCTACTAACATCCGCCTTGACAACCGCAGCAGTTTAAACATTTTGCCAAAAAAAAAATGTTCAAAAATATTTTCAATTGATTTTGGTTATAAGGAAACTACTTTTCGAGGTATCCCGTCGTAGTTCCTACTGTTTCCGATCGCATCAGCAACTAATAGCATTTGCAATTGAAACGCCCCATGTAACCCAGTATATATATAGGGTGTTTTTTTTACAGGTTTGTTTTTCGAATAGAGATAAAACTGGCATTTTGTGGTCAAATCTGGCAACTCTAATGTCATTTATGTTCAGTTTGGTTTGCCATTTCATCATGAACAGGTTGACAAAAGAACAACGCTTGCAAATCGTGCAAATTTATTTCGAAAATAATGGTTCAGTTCGCGAAGTTTACCGTGAGCTCCGTCCATTTTATGGTCGACATAATCGTCCATCAGAGCAATTAATTCGGTTAACCATGGATCGTTTTCGCACTACGTTTACTCTATGTGATAATACGCATCCGCAGAGACGTCGAACAGTGCGCACCGAAGAAACAATTGCCGCTGTAGAGCAAAGTGTTGAAGAGGACCCGAATGAATCGATTCGCCACCGTGCACAGCAATTGGAGCTTTGTCCATCAACTTTATGGAAGATTTTGCGCAAAGATCTTGGCTTGCGACCTTACAAGATCCAGCTTGTGCAAGAATTAAAGCCGCGAGACCATGCAATGCGTCGTGATTTTGGTGTATGGGCCGAAAATGAGATTGATTTCGATGCTGATTTTCATCGCAAAATTTTGTTCAGTGATGAGGCTCATTTTTGGTTGAATGGCTACGTCAACAAGCAAAATTGCCGCATTTGGAGTGAAGAGAATCCACATGAGACCCTTGAAACGCCATTACATCCACAAAAACTGACTGTTTGGTGTGCTCTATGGGCTGGTGGAGTCATTGGGCCATACTTCTTCCGCAATAATGCTGGAGAGGCAGCTACCGTTAATGGAGACCGGTATAGAGCCATGATAACCGACTATTTTGTTCCCGAATTGGATGGCATGAATGTGGATGAGTTGTGGTTCCAACAAGACGGCGCTACATGCCACACAGCGCACGTCACAATCGATTTATTGAAGGAAACATTCGATGAGCGCATAATTTCGCGGAATGGACCTGTCAATTGGCCACCAAGGTCGTGTGATTTGACACCATTGGATTATTTTCTTTGGGGATATGTGAAGTCGCTCGTCTACACCAACAAACCAGAAACGTTAGGGGAATTGGAAGCCAACATTCGTGGCGTTATTGCCGACATACGGCCCCATATGCTCGAAAAAGTGGTTGAAAATTGAACCTGTAGAATTGGCTTTATTCGAGCCAGCCGCGGCGGCCACATGCCCGAAATCATATTTAAACATTAATGGCATAAAATTATCCTTCCAATAAAGCCAAATTGATGGACCTTAAAACGATTTTCTTGTGTTTTATTTCAATTCGAAGTTCTATACCCCTAAAAAAAACACCCTATATGTGTGTATGTATGTATGTATGTCTAGATTAATCTATGTATTTGCTGCATTTTTGGGTTAATTGTGTTTCAGCAAATTCTCCAACAGCGTTTGGCAAGACTCGCACAGCTTGAGAATGCGCAATTTACACCAGCAGCGCGTGTAGCAACAAATGGGAACGGATATCATAGCACGAGTGTATTGGCAGTTTCATATGTTCATATAATAAATACCATCCTAAATATTAGGGTGATCATTCATTTGACACAACTTTTTTCGCAAGGGGAATCAACAAGTATTCAAACAGCGGCAGTGGCCTCTTTCCTCTCTCTACCCCTTAGCCTTTCCTATTCTCAGTCTCTCGCTCAATGTATCTCAACATCTCTCTCAATCTCTCTATCCCTTTACATTTAACTCTTCCCCTCTTTTTTCCTTTTGAATTCCCCTACCCTCCTCTGTCCCCGCCTTTCACAAATTTGGCTTGTTTCCTTCTAGAACGCGTGGCACCACCCACTCTTCGCTCTTCAAATGTAATTGGCACCGAATAAACTCGGAGTAACAAGAAACTAAAATTCATACCAAGGAGTGTGGCACCGCCCAATTTTCAAAAATTATATTTAACCTATATTCCGAGTTTTTCGAGCTCAGGGCATGGTAACTTGGGATAATACAATTAGAATTCAACTCGAGGGGTGTTACATTCCTACCTTCAATTCGTCTGGTCGCTATACAGCTCAAGAGTGAAAGACAGAGGATTAGACAAAGAGTTTATCTAAAGTCTTTAACTGGCAGACTTCATTACGCATGGGTCTACGTTGAACGATTGGAAGGGCTTGTTATACAATAAGTCCTAGGCTACACGATCAGTACTCTTCCCAGCGGAGATTGCTTTAATTACACAGCAGGTGAACTATGGGGACTTTTGGGCCTTGTGGGGCTACTGTTGGCTGTTAACTTTCACTGGGGCTATCTGTTGTAGTGTAGGCAAGTCGTTTAAACCAAGTATTGCCGCCAAGTCCATAATTGAACTTAGAACTCTCTATCACCCTGCTTATACCTATAAATAATCGGGTTTGCAAAAAAGCGCATTTAGTGAACACACATATTTATCAAGCGTTTATACGAACACATCTAAATCGATAGCAAAGAACTCGTCTTGAACTGACAGTTCGGAACAGCTGTGAATTTTGTAAAAAATGTGTATATAAAACACTTGAATTATTTTGCAAAATTATAAAAACTAAGTTAATATATTTAAATACATAAAATATGTATAAAATATAAATAAAACAAAAAAAAAAAAAACAAGCCGCGTGCTCTCAGTCAGCTGTTTTTCAATTCGCTTGGAATATGGGTATGGAGATATGAGCGACTGATTTGAAAATTTGTTTAAGTCAAAACACTTTGTACTATCAATATGATTTGAAATTCTGTTTATAATATACCTTTTATTAAAACTGCATAGAGGTTAGCAAGGACGAGTCCCCGATTCCATTAGAGCTTCGAATTTATACTTTTTTGAAGGCAATGCTTGGCTGCCGTCGTACATCACAAAGACTTATCACAAGTGACAAGTCCTTACTTCACAAAGTTTGTCTAAAAAACCGAAAGCCGGTGTTACAATTATGCATAAAAAAGATAAATTTTCTGTATCAAAGTCAGCTGCCCTTTTCACCGTACATAACTTAGCGTAACTTAAATCTCTTCAAAATCCAACAGGGCTTCAAAGGAACAGTACGACGCCTTTTTAACTATCGAAACGGCTCGACAAGCGCTACCCTGTTTAGTCAAACTTTTTCTACAGCGAAATTGCCTTGTCTGGGGAACCCCTATACAGCTTTATTGTTCCTTACAGTCCTTTTCCATAAAGATCCGGTCTGGTCTTCTGAGCGATGCCTCACAGAAGCGACGATGACAATCCACGGTGGGTGATATTTGACTCATGACAGCTCTTGCGAACCCTTTGGTCTATACGTATGTATGTAGTATTGCACCTGTCTTATTTATACAAGACTACGTTTAGAACCATTTAGAGCTAGCAAAATTCTATGTAGGAGTAGAGTAAGAAAACAATCGATGGAAATATCGATAGCCCTTGTCACTTTGAAAAACTTATCGAAATTTAGTATGATAATATCGATGACTCTTCTTTATTTGACATTGTTCTGTTATCGCTCTACGAATTTGCATATAATTTTTTGGGACACAAGAACTGTCGTTTATTGGGAAAGGTGTAAACTATTCAATGAACGATGTTAAAGTTTTAAATCACTATGATAGTCCCGAAACATATAACAGATTTATCGTTGTTTGGAAGAACCTTCATGCCAACTCCAACAAAAAATTAAAAAAAAAAACTCAATGGTAATATGTGGATCTTTCCTTTAATTGCTAGAGCTTTTATTAATCCGGAGGATCAATCAGTTGTGGAATAGAAAACAATTTTTAAGAAAAAGAACGGATATCATTCACTTACAGTTGGGAAACGACTATATGATCAATGTGACATTCGAATTGGTGTATTCTTTTACTATTCCTTAAGCCTCTAGTTTTATGATTATTTAACATACATTCCAGCGCTCTGTGTTGTCTTTAGCATAAAAAGTGTTGTCTTTAGCATAAAAAGACTTTAGATGGGTTGTGCAAAAATGAATTTGATTTTAAAATAAACTTTGAACTTACTTACTCGCTTTTAATTATATTTCTATAAGAATATCGACAGTATTTCTGAAATATCGAAAACTATCGATTTTGATACTATTAATTTTACAGTTCTAGTTTTGGTGCATCGCTCAAAATTTCAAAATTAACAGATGGTCACAATCGATCCTGGCGCGATATTCTGACAGTCAGTAAAGCTAAAGTCTGTGAATTCATTTTGTCAATTTTTGGGTACTTTTGCGGGTGCAGTGAATCACAATCTCCCAAAATCGCAGTTTTTGGCCTCGTTTTGGTAAATTTTTTGGCACACGAAGGAACGAGAGAAAGTAAGTCAGATGTTTTTGACAATTAAATTGGTTAGAATTGTGATTTTTGGCAACGAATAAAACCGTTGCAAAAAAGCAAAATCAATAAAAAAAAATGTATAATTATATTGTTTTACGTCTGACAAATACTCAACATCAAAAGTTTAAGTGATAGCGATAGAGTAACCCTACAAAGTACGGGATCGACTCCTGTAACATCTGATTACTTCTGGCAATTTCTAGATCATACGTAAACAATCATAATTTGACAGCTTACATTGATACCCCCAGCGAGCAGATAATTAACAAAGGTAAACATTTGTGTTCCAGAATAGGAATCAAGCGAAATCTCCTGAAGTTCTCAAAGTTAATTTGGTTTATATTTTGGCAGATTTTAGCATTTAGGCGATGGCGATGCCTTTAATTCTGCTCTTGGATCATACTTTTTTCTTTTATATATTTCTTTGATTTCCCAGAAGTAGAAATGAGTTTCGTAAGTAAATCAAAAACGAAAATTTCGCTCACCCTAATGCACCACAATACAAATAACAATTGATCTTGTATAGTAAGTAATATATCACTGCCTAAAGAACATAAACACCAATAGTCCATAGCAAACAAGAACGTCGATGCAAAACACAGATCCACAGTTCAGACGTTGCATAGCTCAAGCGTTTCTTGGTGAAATCGTCAACTCGGTTTGTCCTCTTCTTCGCAAAACAATCAATACGTTGCAGTTTTCTTAGCTGCATTGTCCTGCGGTGTTGTCACATTGTTTATTTCTATTTTACAGTGCTAAGTATTTTTATGTGCCATAGCTTATCGAGCATATCCTCGCATTATCCTAGGACGCATGTGGCGCACTGCAGCTCCTTGCAAGCTGTTTGATTTTTATGTTCACGATTTTCTTAATTTATTCAACTACACATTTATTGCTCTTTTCTTCTCTACTCAGCCTCAGCTCTTGTTTGCTTGATCTCCTTTGATGGCTTGCTGATTTCAATTTTATAACGCTTTACCCATCTTTTGTTGTTCTTGTCAGCAGCAAGCGTTGACAGCAAAACATTTCTACAAAAATTAAGAAAACAACAACAACAACAAAAGTAATAATAATAATAAAAACAAAAATGTTGCACCTAATGGTTCGTACGCTTAGCAGGCGATTACAACGTTTTTCCAATTTGTGTAGAACTGCAAACTAGTACGATAACACCGTGTGTGCCGGACAAGGCGTTGCCTTAATTGTCTCTTAATTTCAAGCTGCGCAACGTACCATCGGTAATTTGTGATTTTGTGCACATTATTGACATCATCATCACCATAACAAAGCATTGAAGGTGGAGTGAATCAGGCATACTTCTTCTTCTTCCTCTGCTTTATACATCTTCACCTCCTTACATCTTATCTACTCATATTGGCATGTCCTTGGCTCAGGCTGTGAATTATTTGTTGATCCACAATTTGGTTGTTTCTACTACCAACAAATACACCATCTGTGGACATTTTTAATTCGTTTTTGACTTTTTGCCACATCAAGGTCAATTCGTATTTCGTCGTTTGGTTAACCAGTGCCATTTGTGGGTCTAATTTGGCCAAAGCATTCGCAGCGAGTGCATGTCCTCGACCATGTACACGAAATCGCCCCATTAAGTGCCCACTCGGTGACAAACCACTCGTTTTGGTTGATGTCTGTGGGCTCGTTGACATTGAAGTCTACATTGGCGTTGTGAATATTTACCAATTGAGATATTTGGTAATTTGTTATTGACCGATTCATGATCAAATCAGTTTCGCTTTAACAAACTTTGATATTTGGAGGCCGATTGTGGCAAGGCGATATTAGCATCACCACTGGCTCGGAGGTAACACAGCTTATTTACTGAATCCGTTGCACTGTTTATCATGCTATGATAATCTATATAGATGCTATTAGCTCCTTTTTTTATTCCATAAGAAAACAACTGAGTAAAATTAATTCCGTACCACCTAACGCCACAACTCGGATGTTTTCGAATTCCAGCAATCGAACACTCTTAAGCTTGGAAAATGTTACCACCAAAGTAACAGACATGGAGAAGGCAGTCTCAGTAGAATACATTTACGACGCCGTCACCAGTGAGTTTTTTGTTTAATTTATTTATACAAAAGTATTATAAGTGAATTAAAAAAAAAATTGTTGGAATGCACGGTAACGACTACCACTAGTGGTCACTTTAAAGTTATGTGACTAATAAGTAGCATTGCCGTTACTGCAGAAGAAGTTATTGCCCGCATTGTAAACTTCAAAAGTTGAACACCTCTTACCTTGTAAAACACGAAAACGGTTAAAGGATCTGTTACTAATATTTAACTTCAAAGTTGCGTTGCCTCAAACGAAGTTTTGTGGTTTTAGCAACGTTCTGCGATTTCGCATTGTTCCTTTAAAGTGCAATTTTATGGTTTTAAAGCCAGAAATCAAATCAAAATAGAAAAAGGATAGAAATACATGCACAGTTTCCTAACAGTCGTATCTACCACATTGCAACTTTGCTGCGACGTAACTACAACGTCAGTAAAACGTAACTGGGTGGCATGTATCAAAGTCGTTGTAACGTAGTGTTTATCCCCTATTTTGGTGCTGGTATGTGAATAGAGGTCTATTAGCAGACCATTGCAGCCTTTTGGACCTAAACCGCTTCAATATGCTTATCTCTAAACTCATGGCTAGGGAGTGCACAAACACAATAATAGCCTCTTTCTTAGTAAAAATCGGAAATAGCAAGCCCACTGCCATACTTCAGATTGAAAAGAGTTAGCTTGAAAGCCTCAAAGGAAGCGCCTGCATAACGCATAAAGAAAAATTAATTTTGTATGGAAGAAAATACTCAACAGCCTCGACAAAAGAATTCTAGAAATTCAGGAAAATTTTGAGCGAGTTCAAACTCGCCCATTATTATATTATACCAAAATTGATTGGGCTACAAAACTGCTTACTCAAAAATTATTTTGGACCTGCTAAAACATTTACAGATTTTGAGGGGCATTTTTATACCTTTCATGAACATGAAATGGTATTATAACTTGGGTCCGATGTTTGTAAATATGAGAAGAAGAAGAGATAGACCCACCAATAAGTATACCGAAATTATCAGGGCGCTGAGCCAAGTTGATTTAGCCATGTCCGTCCGTCCGTCTGTTTGAACGCAAACTAGTCCCTCAGTTTTAGACATATCTCGATGAAATTTGGTAAAAGGCAGCCATTTTGTAAAGAATTAATCATTTGTCGGAACCAGCATGATCGGACCAACATAACATATAGCTCCCATACAATCGATTTTTCCGGTAAATGGGGTTTAAGCTATATATATCTTTAAATTAACAGTTTTGCAGAGCTTTTACTAATTGTGAGTAAGGATTAGACACTTAAAACCGTGATGCGTATTCACGAAAGGTATAAAGTCTTCGGCACAGTCGAAGACAGCCCTTTCCTTACTTGTTTAAAGTGTTATTAACTTTCCTGAACTTTTTGTAAACTTTTAAATTGCTTTTTATATGGTTTCTGTTGTGGCAGTCAGGCATCTATTAACCAACACTCTGTGGGATAGATGGACAACTGAACTTTGTAAAAATATACAAGTAAGGGATACCTGTCGTAAGATGGGAGTAAAGTTTAAACTCCTCCATAAACTTCGGTCACTATTGTACATATATCAATGTCCATCCAGTATATCCAGTCCACCGATATCTGAATTTGAGGATCGCTGCTTGTTGAGTCAATTCGCTACTAATATGCGTTGGTTATATTTAGAATCGATTATCGGAATCACGTTTGTTAATATCAATAATCATAATGTCCTTCATTTATTTATTGGCGCTTAGCGGCCTAAGGGATTTGGGTTGTAGCGATAACTGCCGTCTATTGAAAACACCAAGATTTTTAAAGACTTTCTAAAACGAAAAACATAAGATATCATATAAAACTGTAGCCCGAAAAAAAGAGAAACACGTAAGTCTAAGTGCGGGTGGAACCGAGCATTTTATACCTAGTAGTGATCTCTTATGGCATACCAATTTACGCAGGTCTATTTTAATACTTTTCAGTTCGTATTATATAGCCAGCTGCTTGTTTTCAATAAAAACACTTCTGTTGTGAGTTTTGAGGGGTAAATTAATTTATTTTTATATAAATGCTTACTATGTACATGCACATTTTATGCTTAAAAAATTTGCGTTGAGAGAGACAGACGGACGGGGAGACGGATAAGGCGAAATCGACTTAGCGCATCGTCCTAATCATTTAAAAATACTTATTAATGGGCTCATCTCTTCTTCTTCTCATACTTACAAATATTTCATGTTTATGAAAGGTATAAAAATCAAAAAAGATATATAACTTCCCTATTGCAGTGGGGTATTAACTACTTGCCCGGATATTTTACTTGTGTGTTATCCGATTTGCCTAATTTTATACTAAATAGTATTGAGAAGCAGCTGACCAATCAATCAATCGCCTCTGAAAATAGCAAAAATTTGTTTGCGCTCGAGTTTTGCTTAAATAGCTTATTATATGTCCAATACCTTATTGATATAGCTTACATAGTTATAGAAATACCGCGTTTTACATTACACAAACATATTTTTCAGAACTATGTTAAAAAACTGGGCGTGGCCGTTGACCGATTTCGCCCGTTTTTACAACAAACAGTTACCTTCATATGTATATTCAATAGTTTCGCCAAATATCGTTTCGATAAAACAATTTTTTCCGAAGCTATGGCATATAAAGTTTTGTGGATTAATCCTCTATAAAAGTGGCGGGGCCACGCTCATTTTCAAAAATTTATATTTTTCGACGTTCTCCGTTCACGTCCACTTTGAAAGTGAAATAGAAATGATATAAAGCTTTTGTACGAAAAGTTATTGCCTACTAAATATATCTATGATCCTTTTAAAAATCTTTCTTATAAAAGTGGACGTGGAACTTAACCGATCTCGCCCAGTTTTTTCCGGAACATTCCAGTATTATTATAAATTTGTGTGCTGAATTTCGTCTTGATATCTTGAACGGTTTTTGATTTATGATTAAAATTATTTCTAAATTTTACTTAATCAGAACTGGGCGGTGACACGCCCACTTTCAGAAATTGCGTGCAAAATTTGGTTTCCGCCTTAATGTCAATGTACGAGGTGTGTTCAAAAAGTATCGCGAATTTTGTGTTTTTCCAAAAATTATTTATTTATTCATGAATATCTATTTTGTCCCCTTCAAAGTAATCCCCATGAGATATTATACACTTGTGCCAACGGTTTTTCCAATCTTCGAAGCACTTCAAAAAATCATTTTTTTGTATCTTGTTCAGCTCCTCCTTCGATGCCGTCTTTATCTCGTCAAGAGAAGCGTAACGTCGTCCTTTCATGGGCCTCTTCAGTTTAGGGAACAAGAAAAAGTCACAGGGGGCCAGATCTGGGGAATACGGTGGCTGCGGCATCATTAGTGTGTTGTTTTTGGCCAAAAAGTCGCGCACAAGCAACGATGCGTGAGCAGGGGCGCTATCGTGGTGCAAAAGCCAATTTTTGTTCTTCTTTGCACATCTTTTCGGCCTTCTGAGAACATTTTGTACCACCGATAAACGTTGCTTCGATCCAAGGTAGCTTCTCCGTATGCCACAGTCAACATTCGGAATGCATCCGCGCACTTAATTTCGTTTTGCACACAAAATTTGATACAGGTTCTTTGATCCATTTTTTTGAATAGGTAAAAATCGATGACGATCCAAAACACGTGCAAGCAAAGCAGCTGTCAACAATTAACTGAACATTCAAAATGGCCGAGCTTGTCGGCATAAGTGAGAGACATGAGTACCAACATAACGCCACAAAAAATTCGAAATTCGAATATACGTAACCAGCGAAAATTCAAAATTCGCGATACTTTTTGAACACACCTCGTACACACCAAAATGTATCCCTAAAAGAGTATTATGTACTGAATAATCACTTTTTTTGTATTTTCGAAAATGTTCTATCCGCCCATTTTAAATAGCGCTCGGAGCTGAGTGCCAAGGCATCTGTATACCCAATTTCATTGAGATATCTCAAAATTTACTCAAGTTATTGTACTAACAGACGGACGGACGGACGGACGGACATGGCTTAATCAATTTCTTTATTCCTCCTGAACATTTTGATATACATAGGTCGATATTTATCTCGATTCGTTTATGCCGTTACATACTACCGTTATGCGTCCAAAGTTAATATACATTTTGTGCGTAGAACTAGTAGGTATGAAAATTGGGCTAAAAGTGGACAACAGAGAGCTCTTTAGGTTGAAAACACTAAGAAAGTCAGCCCGATATTTAGACAACAGGTGAGCCCTTTGTGATATCATATACGGTCTCGATGCATTTCTATGCGATATTTACCAGATTTATTCATGGTCAAAAGGGTATGTGTGCCTTCTTTGCTATAAAGTGGCCAGGTTAGCCTGGATATCTCGCACGTGCAAAGAACTGACCAGAGCACATTCACTTGAAGTTTGAAAGACGCCATAGGTATATGTACCTACCAAAACATTCCCAAGAAGGATGTGGACGACCGCACCTCTCCTAGCCACCTCATTTGCTTATCAGTTGCCTCATATATGTAGCCTTCGTGCAGGTACGCATATATGGCTGATACTGATGTTGTGGGCCATGCTGTCGATAGCTGTGCCATTCAGTGATCGACTTTATGCTGTCGACACATAATTTAGGGTCTTTAGTGCTGCTTGAATATTTGAAAAAATAAAAGTAATTTACCGCAACGAGTACTGCTGGAAATTTAACTCGGTATACGCTGCTATGGTCCGAAAAGGGCAAAGAGATCTCTAGCCTCAGATCTGGTGAAAAGCTGAAATTATTGGGCCAGCCAAATTTAGTCTAATTCAGGAACTGAACATTGGCCACTAAAAAGAATTGCTAAAGAGGATGAACTTCTGCAGTGACATTTCAAAATCATCAACTCTCTTTGCCGCCACTTAATTGTTTCCTGTTTTCAATTAAACTCCTTATTACAACAACAAGAAAATATCTTATCGAGACTCCAAGCGCTATCCACCTCCATAATGCGTCAATATTTAATTTTGCTGTCAACACGTAATCCTGGAAATCGCTTTGATCACGAAACCATCATTATTGTCATAAATGCGATCAACAAGATCATTAACGCCTAACAAAGTGATGAGCCACACGATACGATCGACAGCTAAATTTACATTCTGACTTACAAATTAAAGCGTCAAACAACCGTCAGTGAATAGAAGGAAGCTCACTAAGGCAAAAATACGAAGGGAGAGGAGCAGTTGCGAAGAGGGTGAAGATCAGCAGCGAAACGAGAGAAGTTACGAAATGAAAGTGTTGCGTTGATACTCTTCTTGGGCAGTTGATGTCAAATTATGACAAGGCGCCCTGTCATGCTTGTGTGGCTAATGCTTTGCTGCAGAGCGCCAACAGCGCATGATGCATGCACGAACACAAAAGCTTTGCTGCGACACTTAAAAGAATGAAGAGAGCATGCGCTTGTCAAAGTTGGAGCGGCATATATTGGACTTACAGAGACGCCAGCTGATGGTTTGTATTATTCGCTCACCACCACGTTTGGCTACTCTTCAGTGCTGAGCTGAAGATTGTGTGTTGTCATTTGAGTGCGTCGTTGTTGTTATTGGTTGTTGTTGTACTGCGGTTTGCCGCCTCTGATGCATGTTGATATCACAGCCACAGCCTCCGTTCTTGTTGTTATTGTTCTTGCTATTCGTGTCACTGTCGTATGATGTCTAATGAAATTCGATATTTTTGCTTAGAGGAAACATATGCAACACTTTTCATGTCCCGTTATCCGCCTGCAGTCGCCGCCTCAACACAAGTGTATCAAATGAAAAATTTTAGCTCAGCTTGTGTATGCAATGCTCGTCCCACCCCTCGTATTCGAATGTTTTTGTTTTAGCTGCGATGTGGACGTGCTCAAAATTTGGTTAATTACAAATGCAAAAAAGAAAAAAAAAACAAAAAATTTGTTTATAATTTTATTTTTTATGATTTTCAAATGCAACTTAGTCATGGTCGGTTTTTGTGTACAGCAACACTTAAATACAATTTTTGATTTGGCTTTGTTGTCACTGGTTACAAGGTGTCGGGTTGTATGTCATACAAATGAACACTTTGGTAATATTTTACTTAGTAAGTTGGTAAGTACTCTTCATAAAATGTAACTAGTCCAGAACTCATCCGGCACTAGTTTGTATGGAATGTACTATTCCGTTTTGTTTTTGGATGTCTTATCTCTTATCTCTTTATCCTGGTATCCCTCGCGCTTGCATGAAGTACCGACTAGTACAGAAGTAACAACCAAAAAACTGTTCACTTTAACGAGTAACTTTTACGTAATGGTTACTTAAGGCCTGATTCTGAAGTATCTGAATTATAAGACTAAACCCTAGTAGGCTCTCTCGATATTGATGGTGCCTTCAATAAAACAAAACGGATACCATCTTTAGTAAATTTCTCCCAACGAGTAGTGAACTAATTACATAAAAAAACTGGGCTGGGTGTGTACCCCACAAAAACGGAACTTGTACTGATGACTAGAAGAACAAAAATCCCGTCGTTTAATCTGCTCTGAAGCCAAATATCTTGGTATAATTATCGATGAAAAACGAAATTTGAGAAGGAATATCGAGGATAGATCAAATAAGGCTCTGGCAGCGTACTACAGCTGCAAGAGAACCTTCGGGAAGAACTCTAATGCAATCATCAGACCGATATCAACGTATGGAGCTCTGTTGAAAGGCGCTAGATAAAAATAGCAATCAGGTGAAAGCTGTTAAAGTACAATGACTAGCATACCTGGGTATATCAGGAGCGGTAAGCAGCGCACCTCAGGAAGAGCTAAAAGTAATTTTCGACCTGGTACCGCTGCACGTGTTCGTTCAGGGCTTGGCCGCAAAAGTAGCTCTTAGACTGAGGAAATCTAACATTTACAAGCCGTCCTGCTATGGGCACGCGACGATACTAGATAACATGGCAAACTGACCTAACAGCCGCAACGGACTGTATCACGTCACGTGAGTTATTGACTTCGGGTGCAGAAGGTAGAGCATCCCTCGAGAGAAGAATGGGAACAGGGTTTAGTCACTAGTAGTAAGACTAAAAGCTACACGGACGGCTCAATCAATGGAGAATGGAACGGTGGCTGGGCTACACTAAAGATTTGCAAGCCAAGCAGTCATATCGACTCCCTGACTCGTGCAGTGTCTCCCAAGTGGAAATCTATGCCATAGAAAGGGCAGCGTAAGAATATAGCACCAGCGACCAATGTAATGCTCTTCGAATCTGATATGTTTCAAAGTTGCTTCGCTAAAGCCAGAGCCAGAGTATCATCTCAACATTTCTCTCTGCTGAACTATTCACAGAGTAGTCGCACAATTCTATGCTGGGAAACTATAATGCACATGTGTATGTAAGCAATAGGGTGGGTTGGATTTTTATTTTTAATTTAAATTAAATAGGAAAGCTTATTATTGAGCCAATAGAATCCAAAGCAAAGGCTTTTAGAATTTTTGTCTGTCTGTCTGTATGTATGGACGCATATCACTCAAAAACTGGTAAATAAAATTTAATGAAATTTTCCCCGTTGCATTACTAGATGCCTAAAGTAAAATGAAAGGTATCTCTTATTTCAATAATTTGATCGGTTTCGGCGTTATCGATCAATATGTGGATCGAAGTGACCCAAGATGTATTAGTACAACATGGGTATCAAATGAAAGGTACTAATTAGTGCTGCAGGTGAGTGATTATATTCAAAATCTCAACTGGTTCAGGAGATATAGTGATTAAAATCGAACTCAGTTTATTTTGAGTGCTGAGTTGCAAGCCGAGCTTTTTAGTATAAAAATTAAATTTTAAAATAGTTATACTCAACATTTTTAAATAAAGAATTGATCAAAGGGGCAGTTGCAGCGAACAAACAAGTTTTGTTTTAAAGGTGCTCTAGAATCTGTAGGGTGGACCTCACGGAAACCCAATTGTAGAAGTTGGAAAAGGTGTTTTCGTACAATATTTTTAATTTAAGTAAAAAATGAGAGATGATTATACGATTTTAGACCAATAACTTTTTTTTATTAAAAAGCGTTGAGTTAGAAAACTTTATTTATCTTCTATTAGAATGAGAGAGCATTAAAAAATTAAGAAAATTCGAAATTGCTTGATCGGTTTGTGCGGTTTTGGACCAAATAAATTTGTTGTTTAATTTGGAACTATTAATTATTTAAAAATCGAGTGGGCCAGAAAACTTCTTAAATTTGAATTTTTTTTTTAACGTAAAAGTTAAGGCCAGATGGTAAGAACAGAAAAATTCAACCCACCCTAATAATCATATAAATTTATAAGTACATATGCACCTACCACATGTAAATTTGTGATGTTTGTCAAATATGTCTGTCTGTTTTTGTTTGTGTTGTACTTGCGTGTGCGTTGTTGTGGAAGCGAATTAGAAAAACACTTTTCTCAAATTTCAACGTCAACAAGCTGCTAAGATCAAAGCAGCATTACCGCCGCCTGCAAACAGGCAATGTTAGTAATTGAATTTTTGTTGTTTCTTTTTCGTGTGGGGGACGAAGGGCATGCTATCAACGAAGCGAAATAAATTTGTTTGGAAAAACACGTGGAAAATGTCATCGTGGCATGTAAATATTTTATAATCACACTTTATTTAATTTATTATGTTTGTACGGAGAACTTCAACAGACCGGGACATATATTTACTTGGTATAAGGTAAGGATGAACTGCTCAGTGAATCAAGTAGATCGAAAATTATGCAACGCATCAGACCTGAACGGATATATTCATGCTTTGCTTTTTTATTTCGCACTTCTACACCGGCTCCTACCCCGGGACCGTTTTAGTGTCTGCCTCCAGACCCTATTCTTTTTGTTCTCAGTGTGATTTCCTTAGAGCTGCTTCTTTGTTAT
Source organism: Merzomyia westermanni (assembly GCA_949987695.1). Taxonomy (NCBI): domain Eukaryota; kingdom Metazoa; phylum Arthropoda; class Insecta; order Diptera; family Tephritidae; genus Merzomyia; species Merzomyia westermanni. The sequence goes on along the minus strand of OX465289.1, from coordinate 7,799,140 downwards.
TTGTATTTTTCAATCGATTGACAAGTTTAAAAAAATCGCCACCTTCAAACACTTTTCACATAGCCAGCAGATGCCCCTCAAATATATCTTTTACATATTCTTTAGAACCATCATAATCTTTTCAGCTCTTACCTCATTAACTTTAGTTCGCTGGCACATAATAATATTACAAATCGGGATTAAATACTTGGCTTTGCGTGTCAGCCGTATAAATTGGTTTGCTTCTAATTGAAACCATTGTTTTAAGTTTCTTTCCTCTAAAAATTTACAAAAAAAAACAAAAAGTTCCACCACAACGTCTTTTCATCATCTATTGTTCTCATTTTTGACTTTCTGATTGCCCAACAGAATTTTTAACAGCTTAAATGCTTCGAACACATGTCCTTTTCAGCCCTCAAGCGCTCACACACATAAGCAAACATTTATACATTTGAATTGGTGCATTTATTGAAAAAATAATATTTCTGCTTCTCAATAGTATTACACATTTGTTGATTGTTTGTGCTTTGCTGTCCTTTATTGCGTTCGGCTTGTTTTGCTGTATTATGCAGTGCACCATGGGCCAGGAAACTAATTCTGAGAACTAAATGTTAATATCAAAATAAAATAAAATTACAAATAAAATAAAATATAAAAAAATTGTATAAAATAAAATAAACTAAAATAAAATAAAGTGAAATGAAATAAAATATAAAAAAATACAAATAAAATAAAATAAAATGAAATAAAATAAAAAAGTTAAAGCAAAATAAAAAAAGTAAAATTACAAATAAAATAAAGTTAAAATAAAATAAAATAAAATCTAAATAAAAAAGTTAAATAAAATAAAAAAAAAGTAAAATTACAAAAAAATAAAGTTAAAATAAAATAAAATGAAATAAAATAAAATGAAATAAAATAAAATGAAATAAAATAAAATAAAATAAAATAAAATAAAAAAGTTAAAAGAAAATAAAAAAAAGTAAAATTACAAATAAAATAAAGTTAAAATAAAATAAAATAACATAAAATCTAAATAAAAAATAAGTAGAATAAAAAAAGTAAAATTACAAATAAAGTAAAGTTAAAATAAAATAAAATTAATTTAAAAAAAATAAAATAAAAAAGTTAAAAGAAAATAAAATACAATAAAATAAAATAACATAAAATAAAATAAAATTAAATAAAATTAAATAAAATAAAATAAAATCTAAATAAAATAAAGAAAAGTAAAATTACAAATAAAATAAAGTTAAAATAAAATAAAATAAAATGAAATAAATTAAAAAAATAAACAAAAAATAAAATAAAAAAGTTAAAAGAAAATAAAATAAAGTAAAATTACAAATAAAATAAAGTTAAACTAAAATAAAATAATTTTTGTAAGTATAACGAGCTCAAGACCAGTTTATAATAATTCTTAGTTAATTATTATTATTTTTGATTAGAAGAAAAATTGAAAGCAACAAACATATACAGGCTATAGTTATAGTACTATTTCGAAAACAGCCACGATCTCTCGTCAGACTAATTCGTATAGTTTTTGCTATTTCAGAGGATCTTGTGGAGAATCGAACCCACTCACTCTGATTGCCAGCGCAGCTGCCTAACCCATAGGCTATGCTGCGTGTAGTTTTGCAAGCTGCGTAATTCAAGTTTTCCTCTAATTGTTGTTTGTTATCTTGCCAATAAAAATAAAATAAAATAAAATGAAATAAATTTAAATAAAAAAATCAAATAAAATAAAGTAAAATAATTCCAAAACCTAAAGATAACAGAAAAAGGCATTCATTTGCAGTATTGATTGTTACAGAAAAAAAAACTTTGCTTGCCCATAGTGCAGCTTCTGTACACTACTACGCTACCTTCTCCTGGTATAAGGATCTTAAACTGTAGTCGGCGGTATATATATATATTTGCCGCCAATTGGCAAAAGGACGTATCACGAATGAAGATGTCCCGCAGTGCGGTAATAACAATTCACCTTTCATTTCACTTTTCGGCAATCATCAATACAATTTCCACACAATGAAAGTGGTCCTGAGGTGATGATGCTTTTATGGACGGCATTTTGCAGCCGCTTGCTGGCCGCAGTCACATAATGTCAGCAAGTTGAGGTGGAGAATACTGTAGAAATAATTAAGTGTATGTATGTATGTGTGTGTACAAACGATAGTTACCAATTTAATTGAGACATCCTGTTTTTGTGATTTTGCGGCAAACACACAAATAGTTAATAAATAAAGACCTGAATATATATGTATATTAAGATGTACATGCTTGGATATCTAAGGATACCACATATCAAAGCCTGCTGTTTATATCGTTTTAGCCTTTCTTTGTCTGGCAATATGGCTTTGTCTGGCCAATCGCAAGAGTCAAAAAGTCAGAAGTTGACAGTTAAGAACTCCAACACACGTTCTTGTTCTCAATATCGATCAAAGATACCGCTCCGTGGCGGCATTTGTGACATTTCTTTATTCGCGTATTTTGGAAGCCAATGTGGCCGACATCTTTATCCTCCTACAAGGTGTTACAATGAAACTGTCATTTGTTATTGCATAGCAGAAACATTTTTTAAAAAATTGCCAGATTAGCAAAGAGTCACGTTGCAGGTGAAAATCTTGACAATACTCTTTGGACTGCCTCTTGTGTAGACTGGACGTGAGTAAGTGAAGAGATTAGTTGGAAATGTCATCATTTGGTTGGTGTCAACATTTGTAATTGAATTATTAACTGGCCTTAATATGTACGAGTATTTGACTTAAGCTGCAATTTGAAATGTTCTTAGAAAATGGTGAAAACATAAATGAAGCGCAAGAACAGTACTTAAAGATTGTCTACACATATGTTTTATGTATTTTAGGCGGATTAGTGCGGAATCAGGTGCTTTTGAAGGGAGGGGGATTTATTCTTGAAATTTCAACAATGGTATTCTGAAATAAAAAACACCTTTAATTTAGCAGGTGAAAATATTTAAAGTAATACTAACACGTATACTATTAGGAGAAAGGGAAATAACGTACACTGACGGAAGGCAACATTACTTCCTTTTAAAAGGACATAGCGCCCGTTTTTTAGGCCTTTTAATTTTGTTTGGAGATCTTCAATAAAATATTTAGAATCGAATCTTTAAAACTTTTTTTCTTAATTTCTATTCTATAAAGGAAAAATTGCTACAAATTGAGATTGCTGATTAAACAGGTTGATATTACTAAATTGAATTAATTAGATTACAACTAAGTTTAATCAGAATGTGTTTTATTGGGAAATTATTCGTTTTAATTAACCAATAAGTAAATAATAGTTTCTGATTAATTCAATATTCATTGTTGGATTAAAATAAAGTCTGAAAATTAAGGTCTAAAGACCGAGGAGTGAAGAATCCACTATGGTGAACTGGGAGACAATGTACAGGCTTAGGTGACAGGCCTCGCCTAAAAACCAAGTGAGATGATGAATCCAATACCCTAATCGATAATGCTGTGAAGTACGTTCCACCATCCGACTAAGAAGAAGAGGCATTGTGCTAAAATATACTCGCAATAAGTTATGCCTGTCGTAAAAGGCGACTAAAATACACTAGCCTACCAGATTCATTCCGGCAAAGGCCTGCGGAGTGTTTCGCGTTCGCAACAACAACAATTAGGAATGACCAAATATTTACCCCAAAAATTTAGCACTACTCGCCGAGCTGTTTAAATTCGGAGACGAAAGGTTGTTAAAAAGCATGGATAACATGGGCAGACGAACACATTTAAAAACCCCGCCAAATACTGCTGAATAAGTCTCCTCAATGACTGATATGTAGTAACTATCGTATTTTGTGGCTGTGGAATGAAGCCAACAAGCTCCACATATCCTAGCAGACAACTGCTTCAAAGCCAACCGCCTTCTTGACAACTAAGGAAACAGCTCTGGACGTGATATAGCAAGGCCGTTTGCTTTAGCAGTACTTCGGCAGTTCCTCGAAAACCTTCACCGTGAGCCGGCAATTTCATTCGGCAAATGAACGCCGTTAAAGAGCCCAAGTCACCGGCGGTAGCTGCAGAAAATGCAAAGCTCTCTTACTTGTCTGGACCAAACCCCGACATGCCCAAACTAAACCACTTTTCAACTGGTTTAAGAGCAAACTCTGTTGAACGTGTTGATTATGCAGAGACAACAACCTGGCCCATGATAAGAAACTCAAGATTTGTCATCTCTTTACCGATATCAAGACAGCTTCTTACAGCACAAAAAGATGCCTCTGTATGCTGCTTAGTCTGAATTTGTCTCCTCTGCACCTTATACTGCTCCATCAGGATAACAAAAAGCCTTTCCCAGCTATTCGAAATCAAACGAGCTCTCAGCAGCTCGATGCAACCTATGCTGAAACCCGGTATTTCACTCAAGAAGATAGTGTCTTGACCTATACGTCCATTCGAATAACGGAAATGGTGACATCAAAAGTGATTTCAAAACTTTTTTTGACAACAGCTGCTCAGTAAAAAGTCAACCGCTTTTGAATATGCTTTTCGAAGTCTGCGTATTAGGGTGGTCCTTAAATATGTGGAGAAAATATTTTCCTCGAAACTAATATAGCCAGAAATATCATGTATTCGATTGGTAGCGATGGGAGGTGGTAAAAATGCCTTGCGTATATCTATTTTACAATTTCAAAAGTAGTATTTTTTTAGGCTAATCTCTTCAATCAACTACACTACAAAGAAAGTGCATATGCAAATGAAAATAAGTGCATATGACTCAGAAGAACTTCCTAAATATAAAATAAAATAGGTTTTGTGTTGACCTCATACCCAATAAGAAATTTTATTGCAATACATTTGAATGGGATTTTAAATCAAATCCGTTTTCCAATTTCCAAAATTTATTTTTAACTTGAGGTCAATTGGAGAAGCAGCCCATTCTCCGGCAAAAGGACACATTTTTAATATGAAAATATCCTTACGTCTCCACTTGAAAAAGTATTGGATTCCGACTTGAATTCCATCAATATTTTCCAACTGAAATCAAACTTCACATCATATTTTACTTTTTTCTTCGGCATTTCACCAATTATTAAAACTATAAATACTACCTTTTCTCACACAAATATATGAATATATTTTTATTTCTTTCTGTTGAAGAAATTTTCCATTGGCTCACATGTTTTGATTAACTTTTGATGTCAGATATGAACAAAAATACAAGCGCTGCCATCCGTAAAAATTGCAACTCTACTTTCAAAATGAAGTTCAATGGTTTTCAAACTGTGGAAAAAAATGTGCAACCTCAAGTGGAGAAACATGTGAGAAATCAATTTAAAAATTTTGATTGATGAAGTCCGATTTTCGTAGATTATGAAATCACTTAAACTGTACATAAGTATAATAAAATTGTAACCAGCCGATTTCTGTATATTGCCGATATTCAAGAAAAATTGATGATAGGGATCATTACTAAGCCATAAGAATCCGCCAAAGCGACAGTTTTAAAAATTTGTGTCTGTCTGTCTGTATGTTTGTTCGCGTATCACTCAAAAACTTCTTAATAGGATTGCATACAATTTTCACCGTTGCATTAGCAGAAGGCTAACTTAAAATCTAAGATATCGCTTATTTCGTAACCTTAACCAGTTTCGGAGTTATCGACCAATATGTGGACGAGGGTGACCCAAAATGTGGTAGTACAGTATGGGTATCAAACGAAAGGTACTAGTGAGTCCTGCAATAAGCGATGTGATTAAGCTCCATATTTCAATTGGTTTCGGAGATATAGTGATTATGAGCAGATTCAGTCTGTTATAAGTTCTGAGTAGCAGCGAAGCGGGCGGGTTTTCGATTATTGAATATAACTATTCCATTAGGATGATATGGCGAGAAATTTTTTTTCTATTTTTTGTAATACAAATATTTCTTGTATACCTCTCGTTTACTGTACATGTTTAATACGAAAAAACTCCATTGGTTAATAAGTACGGAAAACACAACATATAAACCAAACTACCGATTTATATCTAAACTTCATTTAACTCCATGTGCGCCATACTGCACAAGCATTAATACATATTTACAACGTAGGTACCAATGCCCATTTACTGCTGCGATTGGCTACGCAATGGGGGTGTCCTTACTGTCTTCTTCATTGCACTGTATGTACACAATGGATGAAAATATTTTCGTCCTGTTGTCAAATGATCACTTCTAATGTATCGCAATCTGCGTGACGAATCGATTTAATCCACTAGTTAGATGTTATAATCATTTCTTTTCTGTTTCTATTCTACTCGTTTTGTTTTATACTTTTCTTTTATTGTTTTATATATATAAGTTTTTTGTTGTTGTTTGTTGTTGTTCTCGCTTGCATACAAAACGTTTGCACATGGCGATTTGGTTGCGTTTAATGGTTTTATGTTTTGTTGAGAAGGATATAAGGATTTAGCTATGAATTGAAAATTGAAATAAGTCAATCAGTAGGATAAAATACAAAGGTTCGATATAAAAAAGAGTGGAAATATTTCTATGCATGAAATGGTCATAAAAATTTAGTATGTGGGAAGCGACATTTTTCCATTGGCAAGATGTCAGCTTTTGTAGCTCATTGGAAGCGTTGGCGGCTATAGAGAATCATGTTTTATTAGAACAGTAAAAAGTAAGAGTGGAAGGCAGAAATCATAGTATAGTTCAACGTTGATGCCAGAATAGCAGTAGACATATAACTTACTTATGCAGAATGCTTTGAGATCCCTTAAAGTGTCCATATGTCACCATTTAACAAAACGATGGTATGACTGGCGAATCTTGTTGGACGTCCAAAACCGTTTGAAAGCGCGCAGTTAAATAAAAAGACCCAAACGTTCACATCGAATTATATAATATTAGGAATGGGAGTAATATTAACTCGGATTGGTTTTGCAACTTTTGCGCAAAAACTAAAGTCCTGTTCATAAACAAAGAGAAAACAGTAGATATGTACGTATTGCCCTCTAAGCTATGTGCATCCTGGGCATTTTCGATACAATTTCGAAGTTGTTTGCCCAGCTTTCTAACAAGTTTTGTTAAGCTGCCTTGCGAGCTCATGACCTAGCTATGACTAACCCTGTAAGTATCTGTTTTAATTTTCGTTCTTTCGGAAATTACCAATAGGTTCAACTCGAACTCACGCCACTGATTTGGATATAGAAGAAGTTGCAAGTCTGCCAAAACACTTCCTTGCCGCACTACTCGACTGTCCTGGTAGCGATTTTGTATGACCAGTGCAACCTTCTAGGTCATGTCATCCCTCCTTCCGTGAAGATGGGTAGTGAGAGGTGTCATATCCGTAGATCACTCATCGAGTTGCACGTCATTACCTTTGTGCAAATAAGTCGTCTCTTACGACCGGTATGCCTACCTCGGGCATGTTCTAAACCCTTAACCCGCTGCGGGATGTTTTATATCATCTGAGGCTCACTTCCATCCAGAGGCAAAAATGTTAATTGTCAGAGAGCATGCGGAATTATTAAGCAGACGGTTCAATTGAATTGCCATATATCTAGACATTCAAACAGACATATGTTGGCCGAAGATCATTCACCCAGTGACATAAGTTCTAAGCCTTATGATGGGAACCGGCATGACATCACTCAGGCGTTTGACACGCGGAGCCATAGGCGTGCTCTTAGTTACCTCTATAATTAATTACCTAAAACTCTCGGATCTAGGGCTGTGAACTCTAAATTTTTTCAACTACGGCCACTCCAAGCCATCAACCTTTGGTCTTTTCAACGACATCATGATCGTTTAGACAGAAAAAAATTTGGGCACCATGTATCCCTTAACCTACGAAAAAGGCGGTTTCGGATCCTTAAATCCAGATTTAGAGGGTGTATTTGTTGCAAGAAGTCTTTGTATATATATATATATATATATATACTATCACAGTGTTTCAAAATAATTTTTAAGCACAACCTAACTCAGAATTTGTTTGAACTACGATTCATCTCGGCATTTAGTTCAAGAAGGTCCTATTTGAGAATGGTTTTCAAAACGCGCTATCTTGAAGATAAATCGATGCATTTTCAGCTGAGCTAAGTCTGTTTTGGTAAAAACGCTGGGATAAGGCGTTGTTCAAAAATATTCTGAGACAATCCATGTCAAGGCGAATTTATACCAGGTGATATCGCGCCTAATTCATTGCTGTATACACACACCTACTGCATGTGTTTTGTTTTTGCTTTTGCGGCTTCTCCTATCAAATTGCATAGAAATTTTTTATTTTGACACTAGACGCCGCTGCTCATATGTTCTTATGATGTCACCTGTATATGAATTCGCCTTGGTCCATGTGCACCTTCTGATTTTCTTCATATTACTTGAATGTGTAAACTCCAACAATCTGTTAGAGAACTGAACAGAAACCGGATCCATATCCAAAAAGAAATGTCAACATATGTGACAGGCTCCTAAAAATTCGGGGTACCTTTTTTCCGTTAGCACAACAACAACAAAATCTGGTTTTGTGAGGGTTGTAGATTTTTAGCCCTATTAATAAAATAGATGGATGACAAAGCTATTTTGCTTGTGTTTCTTGAACACTTGTACTGAGAAAGGGGCTAATGGGTTGTAGCTACCCTGCTTAATACGCAGTTACAGACGCTCTGGATCCCTACCTATGCCTCCTCGTTCAAAGACAATGGCGTGTAAAGTGCCGAGGTTTGTATCGCAAGACCAAAGTGAGAAGCTTTAATGGGGCTACTTCAGCTTAAGGGCTCACCGAAGGAGGTAGTGTCTGCCCATCAAAATTCTTTAGGTAGCCTTCTGCTTTCGAGCGAATGGGTCGTTCTATTTCTGTATCCAGCAGCCCGGGTTGCATTTTTTCCCGAAGTTCTCCATCTTAAAGAAAAAACTTTGATAATAATTTGAGGGAATATGCGGATTCTAAATAATTAAATTACTGCTTGATGGGAGGTTGATGTTTGCGTGATCAGGACGATCGATATCATCGCTCTATGAAAAATGAGTTGCTAGTGGCAAGTAAAGCAGTAGGAAATACTTTTTGATGTTTACCACAACAATCGGTTAAAGAAGTGCGGCTGTGATGTTGGGTTTGTGATGGGGAAGAGACTACAACATCGAACACTACTATGATGTGGCGCCTCGGTATGATCTGAGTTAATATAAAGCTGATTTGCGCTTTGTCTAGTTGCAAGCGTTGGACGCTGCAAGGATGGATTTCTTAAGTTGATAACTAATTTATTCAGTTTATGACTTCAAATCTTACAGTCTCGATACAGAATGTTGAAACTAAAAAAATAAATATAGATAGTTTAGTATATGGGACTTGAACTCCTCCCTGCATGGAGAGAAATCAATATTTAGTCTTTTCGAAAATTTAATGAATTCTGCTATAAAGGAAAAGAATCTGTAAAAGAGGACGTACTGTGACCAGGTAAGGCACAACTAAAAAGGTTGGGGAAAACGAAGGCAGATATTAAGCACATTGAATGAGGCTTTCTCGAGGAGGGCTGTTCAATCCAATGAACAATTCGTCTTGATTCTAAGGGTTGTAGATGAATGAGCGTACACCTAGTAGAGGGACTTAAAGTATTTTGCAGATCGACGTAGAAAAGCAAGGCTGCCTTGAAAATAGATTGACAAAAGAAAAATTAGTATCAAAAACAATACCTAGATCAACAAAATCAATAACTAAGATCAGTCGACTGACTGCGATATCGAAATGCGAAGAAAAAGTATTACTAGATTTAGAGAAAGACATATGAAAACATTTTTGTACATTTAGAAAGAGCTTCTTGCTATTATGCAACAATATATTCAAGTCATGCTGCAGAAAAGAAACGTGTGACGGATTATTTATTCTACGAAAGGTCTTAAGGTCGTCAGCATAAAGAAAAAAATTGGAAAATTCAAAAGAAGCACCGATGTCATTTAAAAAGAGCACGAACAAGAGAGGCCCAAGTATACTATACTGCGGAAGAAATTTCCCTTAAATTACCGGTCTAGCAGGCGGATCGACGGAGTAAACTGTCTCAATCACTATTTAATGATAGCTCAAAATCTCAGGTATTTATTGAGCGCACCACATCCACATATGAACCGCCGCTGCTGACCTCAGTGGGCTCCACAGTACTTTCGTCTTTGAGAAATTAACTTCCATTGCAATTAAAGAAAGTAATTTTTCTCTCGACTCTAAATCAGCTTAACCTATTTTGACGTTTAACCAAAAAAAAAGTAAACCGCCTTTTCTGAGCATCAACGCTTACGCATTTATAAAACTAAGACAGCACATAACTCTCGGTTTATTTAGTCATTCCACACTATAATTATAGTAAATTATTCAAAATGCTAGACTACAATGGCGGATTACCAATAAATCTCTACTTACAAGCCTACAACGAGGCCTACAAGTGCACGTAAGTACAGTAAAATAGTTAGAATAACAACAATTACATTGGTACAACAACTAAAGTGTCGACTGGCAACAATAAGTGGGCGAGTCAAGTAGATAATGAAGACGTGCCGCCACAAGTGGTACGATTGGCGGCGCACTTTGATATCGAGACAACTTGACAAAACAATTCATTTGCCGTAGACTTCAAACGGACTTGCTTGGTCTTAGAGAATTCATGTCTTTTTTAATTTTATTTTTTTGCTGATATTGCGCACTTTCACGATTCAATTTCGTACAATTAAATATGTTGAGTCCTTCTGAGTCCTTTGCGCATGCGTACACTGCCGCTTCGACGATTACGGTGGATAAATTGTTTTCGTGTTTTACTTATAACTTTATTTTGTTTACTACACACACGCATAGATTTGTTGTTGCTGTTGTGCCACTTTGTTTGAATGTGTACTGCAACAAACAACACTGACATCCAATATCCAACAATAAAAACAAGCAAAAGGAGCCAAAACAATGCAGGAAGAAAAAAAAAAAAGAGAAAAAAAGAAAAAAAAAAATCATACACCAAGAGAAAGCCGAATGACTATGAAAATGGGTCGCAGGATGAAGAAGCTGAAAGGCATAAATGTGAAAAAAAAAACAATCCGAGCAGTAGCCTGATTGTCGATAATTCAATTTTGCTGCTATCGTGTGTTGTTGTTGCGCATGCGTTTGACGATCGCTGGCGTTGGCGGCAAAATTTCAAAGATGCTGACAATCAAAAGGCACAACAAAAGCAAAAAAGAGCAACTTAAAAAAATTAACTAGTAAATAGAATTGTTAGTGATGGCAAATCAGCAGGCAGTCCACATATCCTTACAAACCTCAAAGCACGCAAGCCGCGTTACGCATCGGTTTCGAGTAGAAAATCTCTCAACTCATGCGTTCGGCTATACGCCCACAAGTACCTAACCTTACTAGGCAGCATTTTCGACTAGGAACCGTTCTTTTTTGATTTGTTTGAGGTTTCTAATTGAGTTGGAAATTTGCAAATAGCGTGACTACTGTAAATCGTAGGAAAAAGGATGCCGACAAAGCGCATTGCAAACATTTGTTTGTATCAATGTGTGGGTGTACATATGTGTATGTGTGTGCATATATGTGTATGTGTATGTGTGTGTGTGTGTGTTTTACAAGTATGTGGGCGCATATATTCAACCATTTTGGTAGGCAGGCGCTCATAACTAAATCCTTAGAGAGTCACAGTTGGCATTTGAGCAAAGATTTTTAGAGAAAAAACAGCCGAAAATCCGCAAAATATCCAACAACGAATTGCAATGAATTATGACAATATCCACAAAACTAATTGATTTAAAACACTATAATCGCTTTTGCAGCGTAGAGCAAACGGACCGCCATCAAAGCGCAGCGGCAATGCCAGCGCACAGGGTGGCAGTGCCGAAACCACAGAGGCAGTTGATTCCCTTATATGCTTGCGGATTAAGCATGATCGCACATAAGTAGCTGCCAATAAGCATAGTTAGAAAATTTAATAACAAGTTTTACAACTAGCAAGCAATTATAGTGTAGAAAATGATCGTGTTAAAAGACTTAAGCAATTTCATATTCTTTCTATCGAGTGTTACCACCACTCTTGACGACTGGCTTCTTAAACTGATCACATGCTCTCTTACTAACCACTCCATTTCTAGCTTTAACTGAAAACTTTGACGGGATGTAAGTTCACTCGCAGCGTTTTCAGACCATTCCTGAGAGTGGCCTATTCCTACAACCCCGACCTAAGCCTGCTTGAAAGAGATTCTATTTTTTTATAAGGGGCTAATTATGTAAAACGCTTTGACACTATGCGTATTAGTTACATACAGATCTGTTAAATTCCCATTATAATAAAGTAATCAATTGATTAAATAGCTTTTTCAATCATTAATGATTATTTTAATTGTTTTCAAAAATTTTAAATTACTAATTGATTAGAATTAGAAAAAAACTAAAAATAATCAAAAAAATTAGAAAAAAAACAAAAGTAGTAACAAAAAAATTTAGATTGCTTTTGAGTACTTTTGATATTTTTTTTTTGATTATTTTTGATTTTTTCCAATTCTAATCAATTAGTAATTGAAAATTTCTGAAAACAATTAAAATAATCAAATATTCGGGACAGGGTACATCAAAATGTTTGGAAAAAGTGGTTTTAAAATAAGGTCGCACTCGGCAGTGGTCGACAACCAAACAAATTTTATGCTGAAAAGTGAGCGGCGCCACGCCTACTTCTTCAAAACCGACATATTTTTTTTTTTGGCCGAGTTTTTCTTAAAAAGCTTATTATGTGTGCAAAATATGATTGATAGAACTTGCTTTGTTGTAGAAATGTCGCTTTTTAAATTTTACAAAAAAATTTTCAGAACTATATTAAAAAACTGGGCGTTTCGATTCGCCCATTTATCATCAAATTTCGTTTCGGAAAATCAATTTTTGGCGGAATTATGGCATAAAAAGTTTTGTGGAATAGTCCACTATATAAGGGGCGGGGCCACGCCCATTTTCGAAAATTTTAAGTTTTTGGATTTCTTTGTTTACGGAAACTTTAAAAGTGAAATATAAATGATGTAAAGCTATTTTACGCAAAGTTATTGCCTATTTAATATATCTACGATCCTCTTCAAAATCTTTCATATAAAAGTGGGCGTAGAGCTTCACCGATCCCGCCCATTTTTTCCTGAAGCATTCCTTGCATACCTGGAAACCTGCGTGCTGAATTTCGTTTCGATATCTTGAACGGTTTTTGATTTATGATTAATATTATTTCTAAATTTGACTTAATCAAAAGTGGGCGGTGCCACTCTCATTTTTAGAAATTTCTCAAAGAATTTATTTTATGATTCAATGTCAATGTAGCCACCAAAGTTTATCCTTATAGGTGTGTTATGTACTGAGTAATCACTTTTTTAGTGTCTTCGAAAATATTCTATATATAAAAAGTGGGCGTGGCTATCGCTCGGAGATGAGTGCCAAGGAACCCGCATACCAAATTTCATTAAGATATCTCAAAATTTACTCAAGTTATCGTGTTCACAGACGGACGGACATGGCTTAATCAATTTCTCTTTTCGTCCTGAACATTTTGATACATATAAGTCAATATCTATCTCGATCCGTTTATGCCGTTACGTACTGCCGTAATATACCTTGTGTGCGTAGCACTACTAGGTATAATAATCAAAAGTAATCAAATAATCAAAAATAATCAAAAGTAATCAAACAATCAAAAATAATCCAAAGCAATCAAACACATTTTTTTTTGATTGTTTTTGATTATTTTAGATATTTTTGTTTTTTTTTTTTAATCATAAAAACTCATGATTGTTTTTGAAAATAATCATTAAACAACGAAAACAATGGGTAATCAATCATTAATATGCTTTTCCAACAAATAATCAATCAAATCGGTAATCATTATGATTATTAATCATTATTTAACAGGCCTGGTTACGTGGTCATTTGCAGTCACTGCAGTAACCGGTTATTATAGCAATTTCCCTTGTGAGGAGAGGAAAGGCGGCAAAACCGTTCAAGGAATTTTAAACATGACTGCAAGCTGAAGCATTTTTTAAGCTTTATTGTATTTTAGCAAATTTAACCCAGACTCATTTGAAAAATCTATACTTAGAATTTTGATGCTTTTTAAATTTTGTAGGCGTCTGTGTTCCTATTCATCCTTTAACATAATCAGAAAGCTAAACATTTTCTAGGGTCTTCTGAATTATTCTTAGCTTTGCGGAAAGATTAGAAACATTGTTTTTTTTTTATAAAATTACCAAGCCACACAGTAGTTGTCCTGTTGAAAACTGGTCTGCCTACATTAAAACAATGCCACTCTACCCTAATTCTCTGTTACTGTCTCCCTCCTTCTTCCTTTGACTACCTATCTACCGCTCCTTATTCCCCCTATTTTTCTTCTCAGCATTTCGTTACCGGAAATATCCCTCTGGTACTCCCACTCTCTCTGCTTCCCTCACCCTTCTCCGCACATTCTTATATTTCCTCATTCTTTTCCCCACATTCTTCCTCTCCATCGCTATCTTTTTCCTCTCATTCCTTTCTCTCTATCTATCCTTCTACTTATCCTTTATATATAGGATCATTGTTCCGACTTTTAATAAGTTCTAGGATTGACAAGAAATTGTGAACGAAGAGATTGAACGAAGCACGGAAGGTGGTAGAATACCACTGCCTCAAAAATATCAAGAACCATATGGCCTGACTATAGCGAAAGAGAACATGAAGTCTCCTAAACAGGTCCAGGATAGACACCCACAAAATCATGGCAGTCTGCACAGTTCACTGAGCAATAGGCACGCATTCGGAAGAGATGGATATTCCGTATTATGATCACTGCAGAAGCTACAAGGACACAACTACCAAAGCGACCGTTGCATTTTCTGTGCAAATGACCACCTCTATCCAGATTTTGACTAAAATCCTTTGATAGCTTTTTTTTTGAAGAATCTGGGGAGGCTATCTGAAACAGGTATTCCAAACATCCTTGCGTTTATCAACAAGTCTGTTTGATGTAACTGACATCCGTATCACTCTCAGTAGGATCGACGAGTTTTTTATGGCATCAAAGCGGCTTCTAAAAGCTACTTGGGTGATGGTTTGGTCTGCCCCTTTTCTGGTTGCCCCCCCTTCCAACTTTCAATTTTCCTACAGAGTCGCTTCCGCTGAAAACTGCCTTGACTTTCCTTGCTTATTCTGGTTGGTACATTAGCAGTTAGTCCAAAAGTCACTTCACTTGAGTCAGTCAGTCAGTTCTTTGGACAGTCAGTCATGCCAACCAAAAATCTCCCTAAATTGATCGCATTATCGACCACATTTCACGGACCACAGTCAAAAATGTGACGATACGCTTTAATGCCTTACTCATCAAAGGACGAAGCAAAAAAGACAACAAAAGCGCGAAGTGAGCTCGTGAGGTGCAAGAAATGTCTCTGGCATAAAACGACATCTTTGTGCGATGCTTTTGTACCACAAACGAGCGTCATTTGGTATATAAAAAACCACGATGATTACCTTCAAACGTTACGCACGCTTGGCGGGTCGCCAGTGATTCTGCCCATTTTTGGTTTGGTGGTTCACACTTGGCGGCCACTACTTCTTGGTCACATCAGCATACTAAAGACTCTCTCGCTCTATTGGTGGCTTATTTGGTCACACATTTGGTTGCATATTGGCCCATTGGCTTTGTCCTTATTTGGTCACTCATTTGGTTAACATAATGAACTCATCATCGCATGATCACTTGCGTTGTGCACATTTATTCTTATTTAGTTTCACCATTGGATTAACTTTTCTTCGACATTCAGCAGCATCATCATGGACGATAATGGGCATAATCTTTTCTGATTTTCTTTTTCTTTGCGGAAAACTCTGTTGCATTCGTTCCTCGACGTGGGAGCGTATCTATGTAGGGGATCAAGGGGCTTGGTTGAAATGTGTGGTCATTGTGAGCATATCGAAAAAAATTAAAATTTTGCAGCATAAAAATCTCTAATAAATCTGTTACCAAATGCATTTTGCATAGATTAGGAGTACTAATGTACCATAATATGGTCGGTTGTTTAGGAAAAAATTGGCATAGTGTTGATCGGAAATGTGTTAGATGGTATCTAATAAAGTCACATTTGCAGTTTTAGTGACGCTGGATAGAATTAAGTCACGCTCCATGAGAGATATTTTCACGGTACTTCCATATCTACACTCAAAAAAAAAACTATCGTCATATATAATGGTTGAAATATATAATGGTTGAATTTCTGAAGATAAATCACTAAGATGTGTGGAAAACTCGTTTCAGGACACTGTGTCCTCTTAAATGTATGCATGTGAAATTTTACAAATCCTCATTATTTACTAAGTATTTAATTTCATGATTTATTTTATTTTTTTTTTTTTATTATTTTGTCTAAAGTAGGGTAGGGCGGCACTAGCTGAGCATAGAGGCAAGTTGGGCAATCGAAATATCTCGCAAACTATTCATGGTACGCATAGGCATCATATGGCGGAAAGAAGGAGTCGTGGGAAGGGTAATTACCCCGCGATCGCTAGTGGCCGCTGGACGAGCGAGTGTAGTGCCCGTGACTTTTGTACGAAAGTTTCTGCAGGAATCATTGAAATTTGTAATCTGATGAAGAGAAGGGCAATCAATCTTGCCAGAAACAAGATCAATAATAAAAAACCCAACAAAAGCGTTCTCCTATTTGATAGTTCTAACAAACTTATTAATAGGCAAAGTGAAACGTAGGACGAAATCGGTTTAGAAAAGTTAAGATATCGCAGATCAAAACGAATAAAGAACTGTTGGACTCTCTAAACGATTTATATGCACCGCATGGTATGGCCTCCATATACATATAAGCAAGTTTGTAGCGAAAAAATTCAGAGTATAAAATCTTAAAAGTATAGGGAGCAATAAATGGCTCCGAGATCTCACCATTTAAGGATACTAAAATTAAACCCCGTGCCGGCAAGTTTTTCGATGCGGAGCTTGTGAGAGATTTTATCGAGCGCTGAGCAATTCTTGAAAAGTTTCATGGATAACCCATCCACGTCTGTCTGCGAAGCGTCCTTAACGTTCCTTAGCTCTTCAATAATATCATTTTCCGACAGAACCAGTGATCCACAAGCAAAAGAAAAGGTTTCATTGATATTAAGATGAACAGCAGCTAATTCATTAGCCGTCAAATCCTCATCAGAATCAAAATTCGACGACAAAAAATCCGCAAAAGATTAGTCGCCTCAACAAGAGCAGATACAGGGACATCATTATGAAACACGGGCTTGGAGTGCTCGAAACATTTTTCTTAAACTTTATATGAGTCCAACATTTTTTAGTGTCAATTTTAATATTTATTTGAAATATTTTTTTGTATGTCATATACGACTTATTCAACTTATTAAACTTTTTCCCAAGGAGCTCATAAAAGTTAGATCTCTCAGCAGTATTGTATTTCTTGAAAAACTTATTTCTCAACTTTTTTTTAGATGTTTAAGCTCCGCAGAATATCACAGAAGCTTATAGAGTTTACTTTTAAATGTAGGAACAGATTTGTTACACAAAACAAAAATCGAACTTTCAAAAGTGCTAAAAGAAGTGGCAACTTCATTACTTTCAAAGGATAAGTCACAATCAATTTCACTAAGCTCTTTATCCAGTGCAGCAAAGTCGCAATGATCAAAATTAAAGAACGGTTTATGGAAAAATTATCTATTAAAGAATTCCTAAAATTCAGCTTCCAGTCACATTGGCATATGATGCAAGTTAGCCGGGGATATAGAATTTATAAAATCTGTCAGAATAGCTGTGATATTTTGAAATGCTTAAATTTTGGCGTACCTCGAAGTGCGAATATTCCACCAATCTTCCTGCATGAAATCTTAGTACCGGAAAACTCATTCTAGACACTTTTTCCAATTTATTTCTGTAGCCCATGACATTTTTCGGCATTTTCCTACTTTTAAACCTGACAAGCGTTCTATTACCTTTTCCAGCACTAATCGATTTTTTTAATTTCTTCCAGCAGGGCAGCAGCTTCTCGCATAATATTTCCCCTGCAAAAGACGGAAATACTCCGTTTCATACTCCATAGAATACTCCTAAAGGAGTATCAGAGTACTCCAACACATATCCTCAATCATATAAAAAAGGTGGTCCAATTTACATGGCAATGTCCGGTGATTGGATCACCTAATTCATCTCGGAGTACTCCGTTTCTTTGCTTTTGAATACTCTATAGACCACCTACGTGAGAGTACTCTCAAAATACTCCCATGGGATTACTCTATAGAGTATTCAACAGCAAAGCGAGAGCGGGAGTAGGTGGTCCTCAAAAGAACACATACTCCCTTCTCGCTTTCGTCTAGAGTACTCTATAGAGTAATCTTTTGGCAACATTTTCAAAGTACTCCAACGTAGGTGCTCTATAGACTATTCAGAAGCAAAGTAAATGGTACTCCGAATAGGATTAGGTGATCCAATCACCGGACATTGCCATGTAAATTGGACCACCTTTTTTATATGAATGAGGATAAGTGTTGGAGTACTCTGATGCTCCAACGTTTTTTACTGGGTCGGTCTTCCCTTTCGCTATTGACAGCTTTTCTGCCACTTTTTGATTTTGTGTGGTGGAATATCTTTTTCTGTGGTGAAAAACTATTTTGCGAGAGTATCTCTTCCTATCTATCTCTCTCTCCACCGGTCGACTTCCATGTTAACTGCAGTTCCATAGTCCGAACCGAAATCGGAATGGGAAGTTTCATCCAATAATATCGCTACCCTTAATTAAATTCTTAGCCGTTATTTGGTTTTGGAACATTTTTTTTTGGTAAATTCCAAAACTTTAAATTAACTTCTTTTAACTAGCAAGTGAACCACAAGACAGTCCAGACTTCCTCCCGAACAAGGTAAGGAACCTATTTTTTTGTAGGGCTTTTAAAGTGTTTAACCTCGATACTAGTTTTACTAGACGAGGCCTGCAGAAAAAACAGAATCACTTCAGAGACTTTTGATATCTTGTAGTACGTAACGTGTTATCAAAACTAATGTATTTTTTGTAGTTTACGAAATAAAAAATAAATAGAAATGACGGTGAAATATACCAAAAAAAACTTAATTTCATAATTTTTCCTGTCATATTTGCTTACTATTTGCTGCATAAATTTGCAATAAAATCAATTAAAACTTTGGTACAGCCCACTATTGCTATATGAATGTATGAACATGTTTATGTAAATGAATAACAGAAGAATGTCACATATGAGTGCCCACATTTGCATTAAAACGTTAACGAGCTGCAACGCCTTCAAGAGCCTTACAAACACCCAAAAAAGTATGTGTGTATGTATGCAACTATAAAAGGGTAAAATTTGTTTTTAAAAATCAATTTCAATGTTATGCATCAATTACACCCAAGTTTTTTTTAACTGCTAACATTATTATTATTATTCTGTTGTTGTTGTTTGAGTACTATTTTCCCCTGCTTGATTGCATACAAATCAACCCTGTTTGGATTATTATAATGGATATTTTGACGCTGAAGCAACGAAAAACAGAAAATAAATAAGACATATACTAAAAAGCAGCAAAAACAACAACAAGCGAGAGCAAAAGCAAGAGAAGCAACCAACCAATGCAGGTAGCTATAACAAAGGTAGCCTAACACACACACGCACGCACGTACAGTCAGGCATGTAAACACACGCACGCATGCAAACATTTGTAGGTGCGCACAAAGTTAATGAAGTCGATTTAAGGGTGATAAAACGACAACAGCAAAGCCAAGGTCTTTGCGCACTGCAGTCAACATCCACACAACTGCGTGCTGTACATACAAACACACACACACAAGTAGAGGATGAAAGAGCATGCGGCCTGGCTTCCACAAAAGTGGATTGTGAGCATGCCACCATTGCAAATTCGTATCGAGGCGGAGTCTACGCACGGCATGGACGCTACTGTGGTACAAGAGCAAAGCCATGGCAAGCCAAGCGTAGGTGTGTGTGTGTGTGACGGCAGTGTGACTATGTGGGAGAGCAAGAATGGATTTGTTCGTGCAACTATAGCAATTGTTTGTGTGTTTGTGAGTTGTAGTTGCATGGTTGCTCTTCTCTTTTGCTGCAAAAGGTTATTGTGTGTAGAGTTTTCCTGCTGTGCGGGTCAAAGAGGGTTTGGGTATAAATACCGCACCACCAACATACAGAGAGTCAGTATTGAGTTACGCTTTGCATTGAATAAATGTTTCTAGTTTAGCAACCACAAACAAGTTTCACTGAAGCCATACAAAATAAAGCAAAAAAAGTAAAGAACACTTGAAGATAACCAGTTAATTACCTAACACTAGTGAAAAAGTAAAGTAAAAGACAATAAAACGTGAAAATGGTGCACAAAGTAGAATTCAAATCAAATTTCTCAATTGATGCCATATTGACCAAGGCGTCAACACAACAATCGAGCCACGCATATCCCTACGGCTTGCAAGAAAAAGTGAATTTCCAAACGCTGCCATACCAAGAAACCTCAACAGCCGCACAAGCTTACAACGCTGATGAGCTTTCCAGCGTGGACGAATTTGATGCACCCTCACGCACAAGCACACCCATGAGCAGTGCCGCTGATTCACTCACCTCTGGCGAGGATAAGCTCGAGAGCTGCGATGATGAGTCGGATGAGTGCAACGATGATCATCACGGCAAAAACGCCGACACTGTTGGTTCAAAAGCTGATGGCGATAGCAACAAGAAACCTTCCTATAGCTATAATGCGCTCATCATGATGGCCATACAAGATAGCCCCGAACAACGTTTGACATTGAATGGCATCTATCAATATCTTATCGATCGTTTCCCCTACTTCAAGAAGAATAAACGCGGTTGGCAAAATTCCATACGCCACAATTTGAGTTTGAATAAATGTTTTACGAAAATACCACGCAGTTACGATGATCCCGGCAAAGGCAACTACTGGATCTTGGATCCCAGCGCTGAGGAGGTGTTCATTGGTGAGACTACGGGTAAATTGCGTCGTAAGAATCCCGGTGCTAGCCGTTCACGCTTGGCTGCTTATCGTCAGGCCATCTTTTCACCATTAATGGGCGCTTATGGTGCAGCAAGCGCTTTGCCCAGTTATCACGCATCATCGCCATTTGGTGGCGCTGCCGGTTATATGGGCGCCGCAGCTGCAGCGGCTGCACTCTATCAACGCATGGCCGCACCTCCAATGGCGGCAGCAGCAGCGGCGGCTGCTTATCATCAGGCTGCCATGTATGGCGGCGCAGCACAAATGATGGCACCCACACAGCAAGCGCCAAATGGTCATCCGTTGCCCATGGGTTATGGTTCCGCAGGAGCATACGGCTCAATGCCAACACTGTCCATCGCACCCAATTCAATGTCCAATGAATTGTTCCAGCGCATGCAGTTGTTTGGCAAATTCCCAGCAAGCTAAGCGGTCGAGGTTCGTTAACCAACAGCCGTGTTGGTGGCAGAAAGTATGACACCACCAGGTTTACAGCGTTGATGGCGCTCAGCAAGCTTCGGGTTATTCAAAGGTTTGTGTGAAAATTGAACTAATTAGTACCGTCGGGAAATGCAACGTTGCATCATGACCTGGTTGACAGCAGTAGCGAAGAAGCAGACTACATGGGCGGTTGAGATTGCATATCATCATGGCGCATGCATGAATTCAGATTTATGGTTGGCAGCAGCAAAAGATCAAATCTTAGGGCAACAGATTGCAGCAGCATGACAGCTTCTATGAGAGCGCCGCCACTTCCACTTGGGTTTTAGCTTGCAAAGCAGCAAACAAAATTTAGCTTAGAGAGGCAAAATACTATGTTAGTCTAAAAGCAAATAATGTCAAATTTCAGACTACAAAACAATTTTTTTAAATTCGGAAAATATTGTTAGCAAAATACAAAAATTAAATAAATAGTAACTACTATGTAAATAAATAAATATAAAAAAAGAAATTTTATGGTTAATCAAAGAAAATTTATAGAAACTTTATCTTTGTATCAAAAAACAGTTAGGAAATGAAAACTTTGATCTATACTATTGTAGTTATTTATTTAGAAAAAATCGTAGTTTTGCAATCTGGTAATACTTTTAATAAACAGAAAAAAAAAAATAAAATAATTAAACAAGTGTTGCATTCATTTATAAATACCAAAACCCCAGTTTTCGCTCAATCACACTCTAAACATCCAGCTTTAAAGCTTAAAATTAGGCGACGCTGCAC
Organism: Merzomyia westermanni; assembly: GCA_949987695.1. NCBI lineage: Eukaryota > Metazoa > Arthropoda > Insecta > Diptera > Tephritidae > Merzomyia > Merzomyia westermanni. Next base: position 7,776,987 of record OX465289.1, on the reverse strand, counting down.
TATGGCTCAGTTTGTAGTTATCGCAAATCGAATATTGGTAACCATTTTAAAAGAACGTATTGGAAAAGGTTCTTGAAAAACATTAACTTGCATTATTTGTCATTTTTTAACTATCAAAAAGAAAACATCAAGGTTTTTTTCTTAAACCTTAGACTGGATAGAGATTTTCAGCGCGAATATGTATGCAAAAATAAAGGTCATAATAGAAGTTTCCTTCAAAAAAAAGCATAGCTGACGGTAAAATTCTTTCATAGAAAGTAAAGGGTGTTTTTTTAGGGGTATAGAACTTCGAATTGAAATAAAACACAAGAAAATCGTTTTAAGGTCCATCAATTTGGCTTTATTGGAAGGATAATTTTATGCCATTAATGTTTAAATATGATTTCGGGCATGTGGCCGCCGCGGCTGGCTCGAATAAAGCCAATTCTACAGGTCCAATTTTCAACCACTTTTTCGAGCATATGGGGCCGTATGTCGGCAATAACGCCACGAATGTTGGCTTCCAATTCCCCTAACGTTTCTGGTTTGTTGGTGTAGACGAGCGACTTCACATATCCCCAAAGAAAATAATCCAATGGTGTCAAATCACACGACCTTGGTGGCCAATTGACAGGTCCATTCCGCGAAATTATGCGCTCATCGAATGTTTCCTTCAATAAATCGATTGTGACGTGCGCTGTGTGGCATGTAGCGCCGTCTTGTTGGAACCACAACTCATCCACATTCATGCCATCCAATTCGGGAACAAAATAGTCGGTTATCATGGCTCTATACCGGTCTCCATTAACGGTAGCTGCCTCTCCAGCATTATTGCGGAAGAAGTATGGCCCAATGACTCCACCAGCCCATAGAGCACACCAAACAGTCAGTTTTTGTGGATGTAATGGCGTTTCAAGGGTCTCATGTGGATTCTCTTCACTCCAAATGCGGCAATTTTGCTTGTTGACGTAGCCATTCAACCAAAAATGAGCCTCATCACTGAACTAAATTTTGCGATGAAAATCAGCATCGAAATCAATCTCATTTTCGGCCCATACACCAAAATCACGACGCATTGCATGGTCTCGCGGCTTTAATTCTTGCACAAGCTGGATCTTGTAAGGTCGCAAGCCAAGATCTTTGCGCAAAATCTTCCATAAAGTTGATGGACAAAGCTCCAATTGCTGTGCACGGTGGCGAATCGATTCATTCGGGTCCTCTTCAACACTTTGCTCTACAGCGGCAATTGTTTCTTCGGTGCGCACTGTTCGACGTCTCTGCGGATGCGTATTATCACATAGAGTAAACGTAGTGCGAAAACGATCCATGGTTAACCGAATTAATTGCTCTGATGGACGATTATGTCGACCATAAAATGGACGGAGCTCACGGTAAACTTCGCGAACTGAACCATTATTTTCGAAATAAATTTGCACGATTTGCAAGCGTTGTTCTTTTGTCAACCTGTTCATGATGAAATGGCAAACCAAACTGAACATAAATGACATTACAGTTGCCAGATTTGACCACAAAATGCCAGTTTTATCTCTATTCGAAAAACAAACCTGTAAAAAAACACCCTTTATTAGAAGATCCTCATATCTTAATACAATCAGATTTTGTAGCAAATCTCTTACAGTGTGCGACAAAAGTTATGCACAGAAACTCACTTTAAAACATTTTACGCAAAAAAATCGTAAATAGTAGTCCTTTTCATTCAGAGAGAATTAATATTCGGTATTATAAATTTAAATAAAAGGTTTTTACCAGCTCATAAAAAAATTTTGTACAAAGAATTCGATAAGCTCAAAAAGTGGAGCGACAAAACTAAAGCACAATATCTATGGAACAAACCCTGTTTTTTTTTTTATTATTTCGTGGAATATCCGTGGCGCTTTATGGCAGGTTCACATCGTATTGGCATTGAGTATATTATTTAAGTTAAATATCTTCCATCATTTTCTATAGATTCTCTGTGCGGTTAAACGTGAAGCAAATCGCTATACGTTTCGGCAGAATGTCGTCCTGATAGATCCACATTTCTGCCTCAAAAAATAGGATGATGGTTTGGTTATGGTCTTGGTACATGAAACGATCCAAAACCAGCTCCATCGTATGATTTGGAGCCACTCCATGACCGTAGAAACTTCTACAAATCTTTACACTGCCTCATCCGTGTTGCACCGATCAAAATTTATAGTAAAAGTGAGTAAGCGTGGTTCGTTGTTCTCTAGGCCTGCGAGCAAGCTTCAGAGCGTCCTAATATTTCAGAAATTTTTTATTTGACAGAAAATAAGATTCGTCGTCGTTTTGTACAACTCGATTTAGGTGGAATTTTGAAAACCTTATTGCTCTACTATTTGAAATTAAAGGGGTTTCAAAGCTCCGAAGTGCAGCAATCCGTCTTGAAGAGAACGTCTTAAAATGGTCCTGCATGGAGTGGATATCACAAATTCTTTCATAAAACTGTTTGCGGGAAAAAGAAGAAATGGAAAAACGTGCGTAGTACGATTAATAAGGCCAGGAAAAATGTTAAAACGTTTTGAAGAAGAATTTTTTCTGATGTCCTTTAATTGAATTTGAGTCAGAGTCAAGAGAAGCTCGATCTATAAAACTTACACAAACGCGTTGCTGATAGCTGAATTTAGTTGTGTACTCTTAGTTCAGTGTTTTATCTTTGATAATGCCTAAGAAGTGTACTAGAACAGCAAGAGCTTCTACAAAGTTGCAGATATCAAAAGGAAGAAGGCGGAAAAATGTATTTAATCCCAAAACAGCAGAATCCGATGCAGGTAGCTTTAGTGCGTCAGCTAAAAAATTCAAGTCCCAGGAAGAAATTTCAGTGCCATTCGATACATCCACCGAATATCGAATATTAAATTTTATAACGGTATTTGCAGCCATAAGTGGGTATGTAAAATGTAACTCGTGTAATGGAGCAGTGAAATTTGAAACAGCCTCACAGCGGGGACTTGGTTTTAAAATTGTTATATCATGTGATAATTGCAATCCTCGTAGCATAAATTCTTGTAGATTTGTGCAACATTCTTATGAAATAAATAGAAGATTTTTATTTGTTATGAGAACTCTAGGCTTAGGGTTGAAAGGTGTTACTCAATTTTGTGGATTGATGGACATGCCACCTTTTATGATGCATAGTACATATGACATGATTTTAAACAATATTCACGAAAGTAACGGCCGAGAAACTTTTACAAAAAGCTTGTACCGAGGAAAAAGATGCGACTTTAGAAAACCAGTGCAGTGAAAATAGTATTGACTTGACAGTATCGGGGGATGGAACTTGAAAAAAACGTCGATACAGTTCTTTGTATGGAGTAACTTCTTTGATTGGATATTATACAGGGAAAGTTATCGATATTTTCGTGAAAAGTTCGTACTGCAAGCAATGCGAGCTTTGGAAACATTTAAAAGAAACACGGGAATATGAGGAGTGGTGGGAGGAGCACAAAGATGTTTGTTGCTCTAACCGTTATGGTTCATCAGGAAAAATAGAAGTTGATGCAGTTATTGAGATGTTCAAACGTTCTTTTGAAAAATTTGGAGTTCGTTACAGAAACTACATAAGCAGGATTATCAGTCTTTGCATCCTGATGTAGCTAAGGCTTTACTCCCAATTTGTCGGTGGGTTTACCCAGAACAACAACGAAAGCTACAATCAAATAATATGGAAAATAACCCCAAAAAGCATTCCCTGTGGTTCAAAAGTGGTTGAAATAGCTCCTAACCTCGCTGCTGGCATATTTAATGAAGGTAAAACCCCACTCCTGTATTACATGAGAGCTTTAGGGTTATCGCTTGGCCCCAATGCCCACGCTTACGTAAAAAAAGAGGACGCTGAGCGAGTTACGATAGCTAACTCTAGAGCACAAGGTAGTACACGCGAGGGAAGAATGGCTCGCAGACAACAGCAGCTGGAAATATTGGATGTAAACATTGTCGCTGAGGATTCAGCATATGGCCCGGGAATAGATGACTCAATGTGAGTAAAAAAAAAAAATTGTTTACTATGTGTAAAAAGTCTTTTGAAACTTTAAACAAGTTTTTCTCAAAACGGTGTTTTGAAAGTCGGTGAGCACGATTTCTCCAAAACCGCTTGACCGATCGTTGTCAAATTTTCTCACTATATTCTTAGATATATGCCTCAGGTATTAATAGAAGGAATACATTTTTTGGCAACTATTTCTATTTTTTTAACCACTTGCAACTGAAAATTTCTTCGAAAATTCGAGGATTTTTTTTTTGAAAAGCCGCGGTTTTTTCAAAAATCAAAATTTTGGCTATTGCTTCGATTAATACCTGCATTCATTCATTAACTACATAACTGTTTTTAAATTTCTCATTTTAGATAATCCAAGGAGAGATATCTTGCTCACCGCCAAGCACTATTTTTTGAAGGACCTCCAGGAGATCGTCTGCAGGAGCCGTAGGACTTAAAATTTTTAAAAACGGACAACGGCAGTTTAAAATATAAATAATACGCTAAATGCTCATATCTATCAAACATTGATTAAATAAAGCGTCTCTTTATAAAAAATTTATAAAAAACTCGTTTTTTTGGCCTCACAACTAGGCATAACCCCTTAAATGGATTAACCAAACCGGTAATCATTACCATTAGTAGTCATTATTTAACACGTCTGATTTTAACTAACATTTTTTAATTTAAAAAATAAATATTTTTTGAGAAAGTGACAAAATATAACTAATTTCAGCTAAATATTTTAAAGTTCATAGGCATTGTTGGGCTATATTCAAATATCAAATACACAAATTCGTTCCCTCTGGCTTTATCAATTGAAATTCCGAAAATAACTGTAAAATTGTGTCGCAGCGTAGAAGTAAGCTGATTTCTGATTTTCTACGTAAGTTCTAACTGACGTTCAACTTTTTGGGTAAAATGTTTTGGAATTTCCTATAACTAAAATTTGTGGGGAAAAATAAAGTAAAGGTATTTGACTAACGCTTAGTTTAGATTCTATTAAGGTGTTCAGACACCAAAATGTACACATTTTCAATATGTAAATTGACTAGAAATCGTCGGTGAAAGTGCAAAATTGCGTAAGTGATATTTGACGGTTTGACAGTTTTTCAACTACAAATTACTTAATTTAGCTTACGCGGTTTTGCAGTGTCACCGACGAAATGAAGAAAAAATTTATATATTCACGATCTCGCCGCCAAGTCTAGCGGCAGTCAACTTAAGCGTCCAAATTACCTACATCCATAAACATCGAGAAGATACTTTGATATGTACAGCGGTGTTCAATATAATAGCAGTGAAATTAAAATAGATATCGTGTGACGAAATAAGAAGAAGCTCTGATTTTACTAATTTTCATTTAAAATATGGCGAAGTCTATGACAGAAACCACATTAAAAGAGATTTCAAAGTTTACGCAAAGTTCAGGAAAGTTAATTAGTCTTTAAAAAAAAATGGCCATCAAAATCTTCACATTTTTTGGCAGAATTTCTAGAAAGGTTTCTAGTACGCCGTTTTGTAGACCAATTAATTTTAGTATAACATTGTGCAAATTTCGACATGCTCAAAAATTTGACTGAATTTTCTTCCATACAACGCATGAAGAAAAATTAATTTTGTACGGAAAAAAATACCCAACATCCTTGACAAAAAAAAATTCTAAAAATTCAGGGGAAATTTTAAGATACTTCTAACTAGCACATTTTTATGTTCAAACATTTTTAAAAAATTCTGCCGAAATATATTTAAATTTTGATGTAACTTTTTAAAAGTTCAATTAACTTTCCTGAACTTTGTGTAAACTTTGAAATCTCTTTTTTTGTGGTTTCTGTTATGGAATTCGCTATATTTTAAATGAAAATTATTAAAAACACAGCTACTTTTTGTTTGGTCAACCGATGTCCAATTTAATTTCACTACTACTATATTGAACACAACTGTATATATGTATGTATAGGGTGTTTTTTTTATAGGTTTGTTTTTCGAATAGAGATAAAACTGGCATTTTGTGGTCAAATCTGGCAACTCTAATGTCATTTATGTTCAGTTTGGTTTGCCATTTCATCATGAACAGGTTGACAAAAGAACAACGCTTGCAAATCGTGCAAATTTATTTCGAAAATAATGGTTCAGTTCGCGAAGTTTACCGTGAGCTCCGTCCATTTTATGGTCGACATAATCGTCCATCAGAGCAATTAATTCGGTTAACCCTGGATCGTTTTCGCACTACGTTTACTCTATGTGATAATACGCATCCGCAGAGACGTCGAACAGTGCGCACCGAAGAAACAATTGCCGCTGTAGAGCAAAGTGTTGAAGAGGACCCGAATGAATCGATTCGCCACCGTGCACAGCAATTGGAGCTTTGTCCATCAACTTTATGGAAGATTTTGCGCAAAGATCTTGGCTTGCGACCTTACAAGATCCAGCTTGTGCAAGAATTAAAGCCGCGAGACCATGCAATGCGTCGTGATTTTGGTGTATGGGCCGAAAATGAGATTGATTTCGATGCTGATTTTCATCGCAAAATTTTGTTCAGTGATGAGGCTCATTTTTGGTTGAATGGCTACGTCAACAAGCAAAATTGCCGCATTTGGAGTGAAGAGAATCCACATGAGACCCTTGAAACGCCATTACATCCACAAAAACTGACTGTTTGGTGTGCTCTATGGGCTGGTGGAGTCATTGGGCCATACTTCTTCCGCAATAATGCTGGAGAGGCAGCTACCGTTAATGGAGACCGGTATAGAGCCATGATAACCGACTATTTTGTTCCCGAATTGGATGGCATGAATGTGGATGAGTTGTGGTTCCAACAAGACGGCGCTACATGCCACACAGCGCACGTCACAATCGATTTATTGAAGGAAACATTCGATGAGCGCATAATTTCGCGGAATGGACCTGTCAATTGGCCACCAAGGTCGTGTGATTTGACACCATTGGATTATTTTCTTTGGGGATATGTGAAGTCGCTCGTCTACACCAACAAACCAGAAACGTTAGGGGAATTGGAAGCCATCATTCGTGGCGTTATTGCCGACATACGGCCCCATATGCTCGAAAAAGTGGTTGAAAATTGGACCTGTAGAATTGGCTTTATTCGAGCCAGCCGCGGCGGCCACATGCCCGAAATCATATTTAGACATTAATGGCATAAAATTATCCTTCCAATAAAGCCAAATTGATGGACCTTAAAACGATTTTCTTGTGTTTTATTTCAATTCGAAGTTCTATACCCCTAAAAAAACACCCTATACATATAAATATTTATTTCATTCGAAATTTTTCCAATCACAAATTGTTCTGTTCAACAATATAAAGAATTCCATATTTCATCACCATTGAATTTTTGAGCTGCAACACATCATAATCCCACGTTTTGTCACCTCGTTTGTATATAAATACCTTGAAATGGAAAAAACTAAAAAGAAACAACTTCATACAACTCTTTTGAATTAATCTGATATTTGACAAATCTCCACATTATCCTACATCTAACACTTTTGATCTTCAACCGACAATCAAACACTTCGTGGCTACCTCTATTTCTCATCTTCAGGTCTTCAGCGCTTGAGCTGCCCAATTGAAGCCGATTTATTTGTAAATGACTTAATTACGTGTCGAATGTGAATATGTGTGAATGTTTGTAAGTGTAGGCACAATTGTGAGTTGTTGCGAGTGATACGTGGGATCAGTGAAAGACAACAAGTTGATGGGTCAATCTCCAACAGTGGCAACAACAATAAATGTGTGGAAATAAAGGGAAACAACATAGTTATAACGATCGGCAATATGTTTAGTGACAAGTCCAGCTGTGAGGGTATACCAAAATATACAACAAACAGCGACAGCAACAACAACAACAAGGAATAAATGTAGTAGATATTTTTGAAAAAAAAACGTAAAGCTGCAACAAAAAAATAAAAATAAAATAAAACAAACAATACATATGTTTAGAAGACAAATTAATGTAGATATACACATCCATACAAGAAAAATAGTCAACTGGCCACATTAGCATCAGAAAGTAGCTGATGCCGGTATCTTCTTTGGTTAGTTTCTCGTTTGCTATTTTTATACGCAGCTGTAGGATCGTATGTAATGCCATGAAGACAAAAGACTCAAACAAAAAAAAAATAGAACATTTTGGAGACTTTGGAAAATGAGTTGAATTGCCAGGGCCGTAGGTACAATTTTTTTTTTGATAAACTAAGTGCATTTTGCGTCATATAAATCTATTTGAATGGAAATTTTTCTTCTAGGTACCTAGGTATATATCTTTTTGGTTTATAATGCGATTGCGATAAAAAAGCTTTTGTATACGTCCTATGTTACAGGCTGTCCAGCAGTGAAAGTCTTATAAAAATAAATTTCTTAGTTTCTGAGATCCTTGAGGTCAAACAGGCAGACTAAAATTCAAAAAATGGTTCAGATGAATACCCTACGTCACCTTCAATCATTTGTTTAAAAAATATTCAATGTACAGAGAGGACCTTTCTAGTGTCTTATTATAGGAGGTATAGAACACTCTAAAATAAATTGAAGCCGTCTAGATCTTTCCATCAACACTTTTTTATCACATTTTCTGAGACGTCTCAAGTATAAAACGCCTAATTCTGTGAACATTTCGCTCAGAAATTAGTTCTTTTCAGAGCCTTGAATGAGTAAAAATTCTTTCTACGCGAACACATTAAAAGGAGTTATAAAAAGAATCAAATATGGCTTTGAATCCGATGAATCCGGAGTATTTTTTGACGCATATTCGAGCATCAATAAAAGGCGATGCTTTTCTGAAATTTATTTGAGTCTTTTTTGACTCTTTTTTAGGCAAAACCTTTCTTCTCCATTTTTATGGTTTTGGATCCTTTTTGGAGTCATATTGCAGGCTTTTATTGACACTTTTATGAAGATTTACATACGTCTGTAAGATTTGTAAGATTCATATCTCCGTCTTACAAATCAGAAGAAAGTACTCTTTTTAATGGTTTCTAAAGTTTTATATATAATTTAGAAAATATTTGGTTAGCTCGTCACGCTCATACCTGTATTCAGTGACCCAAAGTATTCCGGTGTAACGCTTCGAGGCGTTGCGTTATTGCGCTGATAGCTATGGTAGCGATGGTATATGCAAGCGACGCACAGTACATTGTTTGGCAACCTTATAAAGAGCATTTTGGTGTATTATGTTATCGGTTTATAGTATTTCGATAGTCCCTGTGAAAGCAAAAAGAAAAAGATGTTAATGAAGTCCATGTTTTTTTGTTTATGTTTGCAAAAAATCTGTATAATATTGATAGCTCCGAACTGAGCCGCCGTATTACTTGGTTGCTGACTGATTGAAATTGGGTTAGGAGGCATTCTCTGAAGCATTAAAAATTCATTTGGCTCAATTGCATTAATAATCTCTATGAAATAAGCGCATTCAAATTAGCGCCAATACCCAGCACTAGGCCAATGTTAACCAAATAATAATTTTATGATGAAGTAAAACTTTATAGGGCAGTTTGATTATTGTCTGATTTTTTTATTAATTTCATATATTCACTTACTCGTATTCTACTTACCCATATTAAGGTAAACCTTTATTGGAAATGGAGTTATGCCACTCTAAAAAATACTGTTTTATTTTAAATGAAGAAATTGCTTATACTAAGCATGTTTATTTGTCAGCCACTGATGCACACAAACTTTGAATCGAGTGAAAACTTGGTCTTAAATGTAAAGAGAACATTATCTAAATCTGCAGCTGGGTATATAATAGTTATTTCCACACAATCTAAATTTGTTTGATACTTTTTGGAGTTTCTTTCACTGCTGCTCACTTTGCACTGCCGCATTTAGGGCCATCGTACGCCACAGGAGTTACAGGTACCAATAGAGCACATTACTTATTCAACTTCATCTGAGGCATATTTCTTTATACCTTTTTTTTGAGATTTTAAAATAACGAGTTTCTATTTCTATATATTAGACTTGGCGAGCGAACTTTTTTTTTAATTCCTGATAATATTTTGTAGAATGCCCTTTAGTGGTCTCTCATTACTAGTTTGATAAAATTTTGCTAAATACAAGGTGGCGCAAAAGTAAGCTTCCGATGTTCAGCATATCGGTTGTGGCACGTGCAGTGTGTGCTGTTGCACCGTCTTGTTGGAACCACATGTTTTCCAATCCCAATTCATCAAGTTGCGGCAAAAAGAACTCGTTGATCATTGCTCTGTAGCGCTCACCATACACAGTAACCGTTTGGCCCCGACCGATTATTTTTCAAATAAATAGTCAGCAATATTCCGCGTTCTGGAGCAGTGTAGCGTAACATTGTTTATTAACGTGTATTTCGCATGTGTTTACTACACAAATGTCAAAACAGAACTGACTTTAGGGGCCAATCGCAAAGTTTATAGCATTTTCTGATAGGAGGATTACTTTTGCGCCACCTTGTATAGTTTGGTAGAAAATAAATTCCCCACAAAATGTGGTCAGGTGTGCTGTTCCCGAGTGATCCAGTTCTTAACATCGAGATGGGTTTTTTGATTTCACGTTTTTACCTTAGAAATCTGTAAAAAATACAAAAATCTATATAAAAGAAGATAAATACAGATTCTTTAAGGGAATTGCATGGTGAGTACGAATCCACCACCATTAGCCCAATAAAACTACAACTTTTTCTTCTGAGGTTAGGACCGAACCACGAACCACGATCCGTTAGGCAAAGCCTGTGGGCAAACATTACATCACACCTAAAATATCTAATATAGCAATGATAGGCCACTAAGAACTAATAAATTTTCACCCCCATTTCATTAAAAATAAAATTGGTTTATAAAGCTTTTTATAATGACATTTCAGAACATTTCAAACCTTTTAAATTTTTTCAGTATTTTTTGAAATCTGAAAAACAACATCAAAATATTTTTAAAAAAATTAAACTTTTTTTTTTGGGTTAGTCTAATGTATATGTATTCACTAGCTCATAAGTTCAAATACATATTTGTTGTTATACAATTTTCTCCAATCTAATAACCTTCGACATAAGTGAAAGATGAGACAAGTTGCGTCGGTATAAATTGTTGCTGCAAGAACGCGTTAAAACACGAGTGAGGGCGTTTCTTCACGCAGAAAAAGAAATAAAAAAATAAAAGTTTAAAAGAAAGTCAGCCTCTTTTTTAAATGTTTTCATTGTTCACTTGTAGAAATATGTTTTTGTATGTTTGAATGAGTAATTTCAAACCAAAAGCAGGCGGTTCAATTGCTTACGACAGCAGTCTAGCAGGAATGTTAGTGGATGGATCAACAATAAGGCGGCAAAACGCTTTGATCAAGCAACGAGCGAGCGAGCGTTCTGGTGGAGCAGAAGACCAAACAGCCTTTCTACGCCTAAAGTTGGTTGCTGCTTAAATTTGAAGGACTAGAAGGACGCGCTCAAAAAACGTATGGAAAACAAATGAAAAGAAGGCTGCAACTGTGAAAAGGATTGAAGCAATATATAACAACAACAACAGTAATTATGAAATGTCGTAACCAAATATTGATGCTGATAATAACTACGTAAACAAGTTAAATATTTAACAACAACAACGCACTACAGCGTGCGACACTGCTAACCCCAACAAACTTCTTAAATTTGATGAAAAACGTTTTCAAATCATTGTCCCGTTAATGAGCTACCTTTTAATGGAAAAATAACTAATAATCTTTGATATTAGTGTCAGATATTCATAAATTATTTAGGTAGCACAATAGATAAGACCAGTCAAATATGTACGAGAATGGAGCATAATACGAGTATAACAAAGAGAGACGGACGTTAGTCGACTCAACAGCTCATAACTTTATTCAGCTTAGTCAAATAAATTAAAGCTTTGGTGTTGAAATCTAGACATTGGACCGTATTGAGTCAATATGCTTTTATCTTGACTCAAATTTAACTGCAAAGAGGTTCAAGTCTTATTCGTCCCCCAATTTGAATAAGCTCCAGTAATGTTAGTTGCATGCCAAATGAAGGCTTACAAGGGGGCCGGGGGTTCGCCTTCACATCTACTAGACACTGGCGTAAGAAAGTAGGATATCGAATCATTTCAAGATTTTTTCGGTATCATTTCGGGATCATTTTGGTACTAATTTCGCTACTTCTGCGGGAGCATTGTTGAGTCTTTTTTGTGATCAATTTGGAATTGTTGACGTGATATTTACGGGATCATTTGGAATTGGTTTTGTGACGTTTTCGTAGCTTTTTCGGGAACTTCTCAGCATCATTTCTTGCTTGTTTACGTTAAAGTAAAAAGTTAACTTCTATCGCGCTTACTGTGCTGCACCCGAGTTGTTTTTAATTTCTTATGGACCTAGTAAAGGAAACCCAAATTCGAGATAAGAAATGCTTCAAACAAAAGTCGGAACGAAAAGATTCCCGTAGAGATTTTAGTAGTAAGGTCAGGACCTAGTTTTTAAGCAACCCACCCATTCTTCAAGAAAACGCAATTATTAATTGATTACGATTAGAGAAAATCAAAAATAATAAAAAAAAAATATCAAAAAAATCAAAAATAATCAAAAAAAAATTTTGTGTTGATTATTTTTTATTTTTTTCAGTATTGTTGATGTGTATATTTATGTGCTTCTATAACAATACAGAAAAAAAAATTAAAATAATCAAAAAGAAATTAAAAAAACAAAAATAATCAAGAGTAGTCAAAACAACATTTTTGATTATTTTAGATTTTTTTTAATAATCGTAAAAAATTATGATTTTTTTATTATTTTTTCAATTAATTGGAAAATAGTTTAAAGTAATTAGCAATCAATCATTAAATGGATTCTCAAGAAAGTAATTAATAAAACCGCTACTCATTAGAATTAGTAATCATTATTTAATGGGTCTGGTTTTGACACCGTTTAGCCGGTCTCTTGCAATATTATATAATGTCGTCGCGTGTCGATATTTGATTGATTTCCACATGTTCGATTGTCGCATTCTCAGCGCTCCGGTTTGCACCAAAATTCGGTGCTCTCAGGATTAGGTGGCAGCGCTGACTAATATCAACTAGTCTCTTGTTAGTACGCACAGTTGGGCTGTACCCACGAGGAAACTAAGAGGACCTGTCCGGCATTGCCCGTTCCGGCATAACAGGGGTACAGTTAAACTCATATGAAAGGATCAATACTGGCTACTTTGCGGCTTCTCCCGTAATTGCATCCATATCAAATTGTGATATGACTTGTATTTAGTATAGTTTATTTTATTTCCGTGAACAAATTTACAACAAACACTCGATAGTTTGCGACCCAAAACCTGCATTCTCACAGCATTTTTACGAGTACAAAAGATTTCCCCACAAAAATTCGATCATATTTGTTTCTCATCAAATGTGGGATGAATAGGGCTTATTTCATGTTGAAATTTTTATATTTTTTATTTTCTTGATTCCATCGAATCACACTTGTTTAACGCATTTTGAGCAATCCATCAACATTTGAATGGCATATGCAACAACAATGCATTGCTGTGGCAGTAGCTGCTGCTCTTGACTGCAGCAGACTGTAAAAACATTTCATCAACGCATTTTGCCGACAAAGTGCGAGTTACAATTCAAGTCCATAAATGAGATTGATATGAGTAGTGCTGCACGCACTACACATGTGTGCAATATAATAGTAGTGAAATGAAATTGGATATCGTTTGACGCAATAAAAACAAGCTGTGTTTTTAATAATTTTAATTTAAAATACAGCGAATTCCATAACAGAAACCACAAAAAAAATTAAAATCAACTTTTAAAAATTTGAAACAAAATTTTAATATTTTTGAGCAGAATTTTTAGAAAATTGTTGAGTACGCAGTTTTATAGCTCATTCAATTTTAGCACAATAATGTGCAATTTGGAAGTACCTCAAAATGTCCGCTGAATTTTTAGAATTTTTTTTTGTCAAGGATGTTGGGTATTTTTTTCCATAAAAAATTAATTTTTCTTTATGCGTTGTATGGAGGATATCACTCAACACCCTTGATGAAAAAAATTCTGAAAATTCAAGGAAATTTTTGAGCGAGTTCTAACTTGCTCAATGTTGTACTAAAATTGATTTGTCTACGAAACTGCTTACTCAAAAGTTTTCTAAAAATGCTGCGGAAAAATTTAAAGATTTTGATAGCCATTTTTTAGGTTTAATAAACCTTCCTGAACTTTGCGTAAATTTTGAAATTTCTTTTTATGTGGTTTTTGTTATGGAATTTGCTATATTTTAAATGAAAATAATTAAAATCACAGCTTCTTCTAATTTCGTCGAACAATATGCGTTTTAATTTCACTACTATTATATTTAACACAGCTGTAGCTACATACATTGTTTTATGATAAATTCCCGTAAATTTGTTTGCATTTTAGTAGAGTTAGTTTCAAAAGAAATTCCTGGTAAAGATTATGAATAAACATAAACAATATCAGTATTACTATTTACAATATATCCAACTGTGAGTATTTGTTGTTGGTTGTAAATCATTTCGTCAATTGGTTGCCTATTTGATTTCTCTTATTGCCTTGGATTTGGCTTATGCTAGATGAGCCACTTTCCTGCATAAAAATACACAAATTCTTGGAATAACATGTTTATTTTATTTGATCATATAAGGATGGAATAGTAATCACACATTCGTATATCATTACATTGCTTGAATACGTTCAAAAGAGACTAAATAAATATATATAAGGAAAGTGGGTGATCAGCTTGGGTTTTTGGGTCGCAGAGGCGAAGATTTTGTTCTTCTTGTGCTATGGTTGGCAATTCAGGTTCAGGTTTTTCCTAACTAACGAAAGCAGTAAACGATTGCTTATGGATGTCGTGCAGGGGATGTCTGTCGGCCGCCGAATGTTTTTTGTGTAGTGCTGGAACCTACAGTTCTTCTCATAGAGGGGAATTTTTGAGATTAAACGTTTGGTCTTCAAGGTGCAGGCTATGGGTACGAGATACCCCATGGCAGTCGTGACAGCGATGTTCTACAGTGCTACAAATTAGACCAAGGTGTTGGATTTAGTTGCGGCGATCAAATCGGAGACCCTTAGCTCATAACCCAGTGGTCCATTGTATTGTATGTGCCCACCCGTGTAGAAAATACTCTAGAAAAATGTATACTCAGCCTAGGCTCTCGCTAGATTTTCTCTACAACAGACAACCCTGCCTGGGGCCTGCAAGGGCTTTGGTAATTTATCATATATTCTGCCTAGTTCTTCCACGATTATTAAATTCAATGCAAGTTGTGCAATTGCCGAACAGATTTCATTGATTGTAATAGCTCAATGGATAGAGAAGACGACTGTGATGTTTAGGTGCCCGTTTTAGATTCTGTCTCAGAGGCAATGATTTTGTTAATTTTTATTGGCATTGCCTTGTAGAAACTAGCCAGTGCCTAGTTGGACATTACAATTCAGGCCCTGACTTAAAAAGCAATAACAAACCAGCTGATTCCGCTTTCCTTGACAGGCCCATGATTTTAATAGGAAAAGTCTATCCAGGCCCTAGGCAAAATTTATCTAATTTTCTACCCGGACAGTGGCGTCTTTTTATTTCAATGCAGTTTTTCTTGCGACTGTGTACTTCACCGTCAGTGTGTGAAAGTAGCGCCCTATATTTTGTGGTGGTGCATAATCCGTAGTGTGGTGCCATACGTTTCTACTTCGAATGGTAACCCTACTTATTTTGACGCCATAGTAAATTAGTTAACATGGGACCCAGTGGATCCGGATAACCGGGTTAAGGTATGCATGTCGTAAGGGACGACTAAACTCCAACATCCGAGGGATTGACGCAGCAATCGGGTTACTACCAGAATAGAAGCTCATCAGTGTAGTGTGTGTATAGCTGGGATAGCCCTTGTTTAAACATGTTTGACCTGGATTTTTTGTTTGCTTATCGATCGTTCGGTTAATTCGCGGTTAAACTTTTTAGCCTCGAGGTAAGTTGAGTTCCTAAGAGTGAAAGCCGAATTGTCACCTAAAGAGGCGCAAGCTGAAGTAAGAAGATACATTTTCGTCGTGTTTTGTCGTGTTGGATCGGTATTAACGGTTGACCCTAACTTTCCAAACTTGCATGAAGTTCCAGGCTCGTAGGTGCTCCTCCCATTTGCTTCGTTGCGAGCGTGCTACTTTGAAGCGTGGCGGCAACTCTTCGCATAAATTTTTGCCATGATAGAGTCTGTCAGTTCTAATATCTTGCGAAGACAGCATCGCAACAAAAACAAAGCCAACCAATTTTAAAATTTGGTCAAATGTGTTCCATATCAGCAACAACTCAGGAAAGTGAAAGAATCAACGTCCAAAGACTTTTAATTTGTATCTCGTAATATGTTTCGAAATATTAAAAAAATCAAGAAATATATGGCGCGATATACAACAGGTATATCATCATAAGCCCCCTAAGAGATTTTTGCGCCGAACTTCGCTTCCAATTTGTGGTGTGCCGATTTGAATATTTTTCTACAAATTGGCTGGACCTACAGTTCTTTGCCAACTCCGAACGGCATCTTAAAAGGAGAGGAATTTTTGCTAAGAAGCCTTCCACTGCCGAGGGGCGACCACTTTTGATGTTACCTGTCCCAGGACTCGAACCTTGGACCTTCGGTGTGGTAGGCCGACAACACTACTGCCACACCACGTTGTAATATTACAACAACAATAAACTGATTATCATTTTACTGTGCCATTTTTTTCTTGCAGGTTCTAACACTTTGGGTGATTCAGACTGGTAAAGGCCATCTAATTTTCAAGATTCAAATCTCATATTGCCGCCAGAAACACCAGTTTTCCTGCCTTGCATAGATCCAAAAAAAAAAAACACTAACAACACATTGTTTTAATAAATATAAGCTTATGTATGCTGTAAATCAGATAACCAACCTTTTGAACTAAGTAAAAATGTTTCACACTCGAACAGCTGCCTGCCCCGGATCGATTAGAGATCTACAGAAACTAAGGCGCTCACTGGCTGCAAAACAAATAATATAAAATAAAAGAAATACACAATTGTTTTTAATAAATATTGGTTGCCTAAGTGATAATGGCTTCTTTTTAGCTCCCTTTTGACAAACACAAAAACCTCATCAGCCACTGTAGACACTTGCCACACAGACCTACATACATACAGAGAGACAGACAGACCTACGTGTACCCCTTCAAGTAGACAAACGAACAAAGAGATGAGTGAGTATGCTACTAATAACGGCATTTCGCAAACTATTTTTAACCCACATAAAAGTACTTTGTCAATGTCTAGCAGTTTCCTTGTTGACCCACAAAGAAAGGCTTAAACCATTAATAGAAAATATTTTATGAACGACATTTGGTTGGTTGTATGTATGAGCCCATATTGAAAGCCGCTTATAGTTATTTCGATATATCTATATTGTTATGAGCATACAATATTTGCAAGCATATTTGCACTTTGCAAAACACACACACACGCACACTAACACCTACAAATGCCTGGCCAACAATGCGTGCAGCGATTGCAGTGAGGAAGCTAAGCTGGGTGGAATATTAGAGCAAAAAATAGTGTATCACCAACACGTACCGCTTACATACATTCATCCGAGGATTACATAAATTTGTATGTACTCGTATGTGTGCAGTGACAATACATATCTATTTGCTCTATACATCGCCACTAATCATTATGCAGTCAGCCTGCGCCGAGGACTAAGCCTAAGTGTCAGCAATGCAGTAAAATGCTCGGAGTAGCTGAGTGGCTCTGGCTGGCACTTTGGCATCTGGCGGCTACTTCTTCACTTCACTAACTCCTCGACAAATGTATCATTTATGGTCCTGCTCAACAAATAAGGATCAGCTAAATGGCTTAGTAGGGCGGTTGTTGCTCTTTCGACACCACACACAAACATATAAATGCACACAAACAGGGTACTGCTGGTAGCCCTCTAGTAAATTTTTTAATTTATTTTAGCCAATAGAATCTAAAGCCATAGTTTTTAGAACTTTGTCTGTCTGTATGTTTGTTTGAGCGCGTATCACACAAAGGCTGCTTAATAGAATTGAATGAATCCTTATATCTAACGTAGCATTTCAGATATTCCTTATTTCGATAACACTACCGGTGTCAGAGTTATCGACCAATATGTGAACCAGGTTAACCGAAAATATGTTATTATTACATGGGTATCAAATGAAAGGGGCTAATGAGTGCTGCAATAAGCTATTTGATTAAGTTCCATATCTCAACTGGTTTCGGACTCGACATTCACCTGAGACCCAAAGAATAAATACAATTAATGATCACCGTGCCAGCAGTAGATTTATTAGAGTTCAACTAATTCGAGGAAAAAGCTAATTCTAGATGGACACTGGAAATCACGTGCGAGTTGTCCAGTCAAACGTGGCCCCGCAGCAGTGAGAAACGGACCGAATCTATACTCAACCTCACACGGTCCTCCCGAGGCCCCTAATATCGTAGCTGTAGGGAGGAGGAGGAAATATAAAGTGCTGAACACTTCTTTTGCAGCTGCCCCACACTAGCTAGAACCCGATGGGATTGCCTAAACAGGTGTTTATTCACTAGTTTAGCGGAGCAAGGCTCTGCCGAAATCGAAGACATTTTGCGCTTTATGAATGTCTAAAGGCGGATGGGACTTAGCCCATATTCAGTGGTATCACAATGGGCCATTCAGCCTAAGTTTGCATCTCGGTTGTGCAGAGAGGCAGCCACCTTAACCTAACTTAAAGTTCAATCAATAAAAATAATGTCTCCAGATATTTGTTCACCAATAACGGTTTTCAAGTAAGTAAAGTTAACGAAGAAATTAGATTTAGCATCCTCTTGCCAATAACTGTTGCTTTGAACTGAGTAGGCATTTGAGAAGTAATGTTCGCTCTTGACAAACAAAGATCGAACTCTATACGTACCACACCTGGTCTGATGTAAGGTTGAACTCATAAACTCTCTTGAAAGAAGTTGGTATGATCTTGGGAGATTTGGAGAGAAAAGATCTCCAAAAGATTCATGGTCCTTTCTGTGATGCTAAACGAGTTTTACGCAGATATGATTTCAGTGAAATAAGGCCCAAAGGCACCGTTGCCTGGGCCGAGTTATTCGAACAAGCACGTTTCCCTATAGACACTCGAATTAAATACCAGATGAATGCGGGGACGAAAACGAATGACTGGCATTCTTTGATACACTACGGCCAAAATTGCCTAGGTGGTTAAGCGCCAATGAACGTCAATGATGATATCAGATTCGTAGAGACGACCTTACACATCTCGGGAATAAAGACGCCATCAAACTAAGGTAGTGCAAGTTATTTTTTGAAAAAAATTTTCAAGATAATCATAATTTTCTCAAGACTTTGTTTGAGTATAAAATGTAAGATACCATATCTATCAAATTTTACACTGCTTAGCTGTTTTGAAGTTTTTGACCACCCTAGCAGTTTCACCTGAGGTTGAAATGCTGTTCTACCCTCTCGTTGAGTACAGCTTATCGATCCCCGTTTATCTCCAAACAAGTTTCTAAACCGTTTTATGGAGCGAACTTTTGCTACCCAACAGATAACAGGAATATTGTTATGTAAGTCAGGAGTTAAGCTATCTATCGCATCATTGATGACCTGGGTGGATCGTTTATTTGATGGTGCATAAAGTTTAGAGAAAAACTGCAATGTCAGCACACTTCTTTTAGGTTTCGCTTCGCGCAGAGTATATGACCTCATTTCGAAGCTGAAACTCTCTGTATATGTTTTCTGAGAGCGAAGCTTCACTCAAAATGAAAGGCTTAGTGTCGTTGGAGAACACAAAGCATGCCAGGCAAATATTCGGCATTTTCGGGTTTAGTCTGGATAAGTGGGAGTTTGGCTTATTGCAGTGTCCACTGGCAGTTAGGCCAGTGTGACTCTTGTCTCTCTCGGATGTTCGCGTTCCTCTGCGACAACAGGTGGTGCTTGTGCCTGAATCGCGGTATTCACCAGTCTGAAGATGACAAAGAATTTTACCAACTCTGTGTGGCTCTTCTTTCTATCTAGTCCTAATGCTTATGTAGCTCTTCACCATGCAATTTCCTACAGGGTAGTTTCATGTGCGCGCTGGCATTTTGTCTTAATAACTTTCAACTACGCATTCGCTCGTGTAATCTGTGCACTTAACCCAAGTAATAAGATAAGTAACTTAGCCTTATGTAGCTTGTTATTTTTACAAATTAAAAGAAAGTGCAACTAGGGCAATAGAAAAACGTTTGTATATGTATGGAGGTATTGTTCAAATACTCAAGCAATTTACTTAAGCAACCAATCCTATCCATTCTGCGCCAAAAGAATTCAGCGCGCGCTAACAAAAATCCTTGCGAACCAAACAAAAGTCCATAAGAAACGAAATGAGATCACTCGTTTAATTCCATCCGCTTTAAGTGTATGTAATACAGATCAATTGTTGTAACAATGCGAAAGGTAACAACAACAACACGAACGATATATACCACCAACAATATGTGCCATTGATACAAATATTATTATCTTCTAACTGGGCTTTTGGGTGCAATACGCTAAGGAACCCGTAAGAATACGAGTACTCCGATCCTGCTCATCCTTCTTTGTTATAGTTTTCGTTTGTTTTACTCTGTTGTATTTGTGTTGTATGCTTTCACAATTATCGCAATCAGATCAGTGTAACGTTAACAATGCATACCCGGCTGGACTGTTCAGATTGTGTGTTAAGAGGTTAAGAGCTGCGGTTGGACGATTTTGGCTATAAGTGGATTGCTACATTGAATCCAATTCAAAAACTATATTACACTAAAGGTCTAAGTTCGTACGAACAAATGTTTGTATGTATGTATATTTGTAAAGGAGTATACGGCCAGCAAATAATGTGATAATTGAGAAATGTGTTAAGAATTTAATGCGCTCAACTTTTGCTGTATCTACCTTCGGCTGATCTCCGCTTTCGAAAAGTGTTCACAGAGCCTTGTCTAAACGGAAATTTTTGTTGCGAGTTAAGTGTTGCGATGTTTCTTGTTTTGCAAACTAAAACGAAACATCTCGTCAGCTAGGCAAATAAAAAGAGTATCCATACCACCTCAAGTTGCGCGATCTCTTACCGAAATCTAGGGTGAATATTCTATAATGTTGTTGTAGCTCAACGAAACATCCACTTATGACCTTTCACTCAGATTACCCGAGGTTTGTTCTAGGAAACACAAAAGGGTGAAGACGTGATACAGCTCCAATATATCAAAGTTTTACATTTTGTATGTCAGCGCTCAATCTGAAAAAGAAAAAGTTTAGTTTTTGGAAGTATCTGGAGCGAAGTTTTTCTTCATTAACGCAGGTCTCTAGCTCGCATATAACCATATAAGGATTACACTTCTGAAGTATAAGAGTACCCCCGAAAGAATGCTTTTCCATAAAAAAAATGTGGTCCACTTTACTTGGCGACCCCCTACCTATTCTTTTCCTGGCTTTTTGCCTTATAATGCATTGATTTTAGGAGGAGTTATTTTATTTTAATTTGTTTTCTTTCATTTTATTTTAGTTCATTTTATTTTGTTTTATTTTATTTTATTTTATTTTATTGCTTTTTTATACCAACAATTTTTGTTGATTTACACTTTTTGAATTTTTATGAAAATTATTATTGTTTTTATTTATTAATAATCATTTTAATTAATTATTAAAAGTTTTTTGATTGAATAGAGTAGGAAAAATGTTTAGAGACAACTGCCATAGAAAAGTGAAAAATTATTATTGTTGGCCTTGAGCTCGTTTCATGAATACTTATTTTATTTTAATTTTATTTTATTTTATTTTAATTTTTTTTACTTTATTTTACTTTATTTTTTTTAATTTAATTTTATTTTATTTTATTTTATTTTATTTTATTTTACTTTATCTTATTTTATTTTATTTTACTTTATTTTATTTTATTTTATTTTATTTTATTTTATTTTATTTTATTTTATTTTATTTTATTTTATTTTATTTTACTTTATCTTATTTAATTTTAATTTATTTTATTTTATTATATTTTATTTTATTTTATTTTAGTTTATTTTATTTTATTTTATTTTATTTTATTTTATTTTATTTTATTTTATTTTATTTTATTTTATTTTATTTTATTTTATTTTATTTTACTTTATTTTTTTAAATTTATTTTAGCAACATTCGCTTTAACCTTTTCTTTCGTTTATTTCATTTACATTGCATGTTATTGTAATTTGCAACCATGTTTATGTTTTGCAAACCCAAATCGGGGATTTTCACAGCGAAAATGAGGAGGCCAATCCTGCGCTAATAACAAGTGCTAGCCCCCAATTCGTCAGACCTGAGCCAAACCAAATAAAATAATATAAAGAAATAAATCTTAGATTTTATTTTATTTTATTTTATATTATTTTATTTTGAATATGTGCTTCTGCAGTGATCAGATATCAAAGCGAAGGTTTAGTTCTAATTGAAACACACAGACGGGCATACTAACGTAGCTAAATCGTAACAAGTTTATAACGGGCTTGCGAACGATTTGATCTTTTATGATCATTTTTCAGTGATCAGGGATACCATTGGCGCCCCTTAACCGATATTTGTGTCAATCATGAAAAATTGGTTTAAAAAAAACTTTATCACCTTTTAGTTCTTTAACGGATCTTCAAAATGTGTTTGATTTGCCTACGCAGTTTCGCTATTCCTTGAAACCTAGCTAGCCTTCAACTTTTAACTTAAGTTAATCGCTAAAAAGGCAATACAATTTTCTTTTGTACTTGAAAAGAAAAAAACTTGTGTTTTCACTTCTACGCCCATGTAAATATTGGTTTGTAACAAAGACAATGCTGAAGGTCACCAACTTTTATCATACCGATTTTGACCCAAAAGTCGGCGTATGTTGGCATTTAAAGTTAGTGTGCCCAAACTGACTTTTTAATGTGTGGCTTTTTTGTACGGCCTCTATTTGACCTTGAGCGCGACTATACACATAAAATAAAAACAAAAAAGTTAGAATTTTTTTTAAGCGTTGTAAATTTGACTAGGTAAAGGCAAGTTCATAATAATTTTCAAAAGAAAGTTAAAATTTTGGAATAAAATTTCATTTGTTTTTTTTTTCATACGTAAGTCGCTAAATTCGTACAAAAAAAAGTTATTATTAAACTATTATTTTAATAGATACATTTAAATTTTAAAATTCGACTATATATTTACAGAAGTAGCTTTTCTTTTCTTTCTTTCTCATCCTTTTTGTATCTGCGGTATTTACTACTAACCCAAACTACCTACTAATATTTAAGCAATAAAGTAGTAGAAATTCAGCAAAATAGTTACTGCGGAAGTCGTTGAAAAGGTGTAGGACATGAATTCTTAGATCTATGGACGAAACGTTAAGCGGTAAATGAGGCTTTCGGGCAGTTGACATTTTTCATGAAAATTTTGTTTCAATGATAAGTGCGACAATAGCACACAACGAACAAAAAGCGAGTACGACAAGGGGACGCGAGTACATTCAGCACTGCCATCAACGTTTTGTTACCTGCCAACAACACTTTACGCGCGCTACTTAACAATTGAACTTCAGAAATCATAGAAAAGTTAATTGCTGCCAGTATAAACATTGCATTATTATAACGAGAAGTCAAGGTCGTGTTAAAATTTTTATTTTTGCTGTCGCAGCGCTACATTCTGCGAACGCAGTTCCTTGTAAAAATGGCATTTGGATTTTTTGGGCGCGTCAGCAGTTTATACATAGTTTTCCATAATTGTTTGGGTACTAAGCGTGCCTCTATATTGACTTTTAAACTATGTTTATAGTTAAAATAATTCCACAGAAAGTTAAGAAACGACCACTTTTTCGTTAGGCCATAAAGTCGCAGGAAATTGTTTTTCATTGTTGATTTGCTTGCCGTTGGCAGGCTTTGTTCGTTGATTTTTTTTTATGGAATTTCAATTTTAATGTATGGTTTGTGAATTTTTTCTTCAAAATTTATGAATTTCTAATGTTTTGTATGGCATTGAAGTTAATATTGTTTACACGTTTTTAAAAAAGATGTTAACCTAAGCAAGCGCAAACATCATTGCAATACGAGCTTCTGATGTCTGCCTTTTAGAATTTTAATTATTCGTTACTCCTTTGCGCTGATACTAAAATACTAGGTATTTTGAGAGTCATTTCATTGAATGGTTATTATGGTGACTTTGTAACCGCTAAAATGTTTATTTGACCTTGACTTGAAAGTGATTTCTGGATTTTGTTGTCAGCAACTTAGAAACTTATGCAGGTATGCGGTAAACGAGATATTCTGAAATGCATCATAAATAAAAAGACATGCGCTGGAAATATCATCACTCTCTTGCCAGAAGCATACATGTGCACATTTGCCAACTTTGAGTTAATAAGTAAGATTTCTGGATTTTGTTGTCAGCAACTTAGAAACTTATGCAGGTATGCGGTAAACGAGATATTCTGAAATGCATCATAAATAAAAAGATATGCGCTGGAAATATCATCACTCTCTTGCCAGAAGCATACATGTGCACATTTGCCAACTTTGAGTTAATAAGTTCACTGGATTAACTGGTTTGAACAAAAAGCGAGTGCGATCTGACTCATGATAGACCCAACATGCATTATTCTAAATATTCCTTACCTTTGTATTGAAAAATACAAATATCTGAATTTCTTGAAATCTTGAGAATATTCTAAGATATGTTAAAATATAATAAGGTCTCTCACATTCTATCAAGTTTATACTATAAAGAGAAAAAATGTATGTTACATGCGTAGTTTCCAGCCGCCACACGACACAAAAACCATTGTTCTGATGGCCTAATGGTTAACAGAACGTGCCAAACTTTCTCTTGTTGAGAAGTCTAGCAAACTTCCGAATTTGATCTATAAGAAAAGCGAGCGAATGAATTGTTAATTTTACTTTTCTATCCGAATAAACAACTTTAGTAATAAATAAAAAATAAAAAATATAATAATAATAATGATTTCACTAAAAATTACTATTCTTGCCTTTGATCATTTATAGTGAGAAAATACATTTTGATTAAAATCTCCGGTACTGCCTTTGGTATTTCAAAACCCGAAATCGGAACCGCTTGATATATTGCAAAGGCCACGTTAGCATTTTACCCATACAAATTACGAAATTTTTATTTTTTTAGGCTATATTTAGGACAATATAGCTCTCTTAAATGCCTTACCTCTGATACCCATATTTTTCACAAAAATTATTGTTTTGGGTTGAACATACTTTGGTCAATGTCTCTAAGCCAGTTCAGGTATGGGAAAGCCCTTCTGAATACCTTTCATTACATACCTATATTGTTGATAATTTAACTCAGTTCATATTCCTCTCCTCAGTGATTCAATTTTTTTGTTCGCTGTGTCTCTAAGAAAGGTATTAATTTTCTGTTTGGACAGACAAATATTTAAAAAATTTTCGAAATGCATTCTATTCACCCTTTGCATCAACTTATGTCACTTTTTCGAAAAAAGAAGTTTGGATTGTATGTTATTGGTATTAGAGAAAAACAAGACAAACTTCAGACTGGTGAAAAAAGTTAGTAAACCTTTATTTTGAAAATTTGCAAGAATTTCTTTAAAAAAACTTATTCAAACCACTTTTGATGTTACCTGTCTTAGGACTCGAACCGTGGACCTTCGCTGTGGTAGGACAGCAACACTACCACCGCACCACGGAGACCGCAATCGAACTACAACGAAACACATAAAAATGTTTAGTGAAATACTCAATTTATTAAAAAAAAAGTTCAGGACTTGTTTACTCTTATCGCTTGAACGTTTAAACTTTCTTTCAAAACCCATTCTTTCATTGAGTTCAATTATAAATTTAAGGCAAAAGAACTTAAAATTCGGTGTAGGTGTTTGCAAGTTTTGGAATTTCCTAAAGAAAAGTTTTAAAAATTGCTTAAGCCGTTTCAAATACAAACTAAAAATTTTTACCGTGTACGTAATAGATTTTGAGTCTTATTTCGCACGCTTTTTTCTTTTAGTGTACATAACACCAGCGCTTAAAAAGTTTACATGTTTACTTCCAATGATGGTTCAACACTTTAATTGAGTTTAATTAGCTTGCTGATTAACGCGCCGCAGCAGTTCCTCCCACGTGATTGTTTAGGATTTAGTTGAAACCTTGTTAGAGGGTTCCGAGTTAATTTTATGTTATGAGCTTTTAATGAGATTGATGGCGTGAGCAATTAACACGTTTTTAAATATGTGCTATGTGGTCTTATGAGTGCAACATTTCATTTTTGAATTTGGATGCAATTTTTTGGGTCTCCGGTTTATTGTACTGTATGGATGATTACTAGACAGGGTCGATGGCCGTAGTTATTAAAGTCCGTAACTAAATTTGATAATTTGTTTGAGAAATCTAGATGACTTCAAAAGGAAATGTAGAGCTTCTCAAGACCAAGTTGGGACAAAAACATATTTCGACTCTTCATAACAAGCTTCTACTTTAGGGACGGACTTTTGCAACTTTTCGGAAGCCCGCTTACCTCTACTGAACTATTGGAAGAGATTTGTATTGAACCTCTTTTGAAACGATCTTTTCAGGAATTTGTTCTTGAAATATATAACTTTTAGTCTCAAACTGCAAAAGAATGTTACGCGGTTCGGACCCTTCACAATATGATAATATTATGTCCGAATTTCATTAAGTTTTTATGCAGCACACAAAAGTGTAATAAAAACAATTGTTTATAGATTTATATTCAGTTACAACAGAAACTAAAAATAGTTTATACAATATACATACATTCATGTATATAGTCACGTGTAAAATATTAGCAGAGAATATGACTATGTTTCATTTTATATTTTCAGCAACTGTTTCTCAAGAATGGTAGGTATTCCAATGCAGAGTATGATCTGAGTTATATGTTATTTTAATGAGAAGTAAAGAAAGTTTATTTTTAATATGATGATAGCTGCTAAAAACATCGATCATCTCTGATTACGTCTTATAAGCGTGAACATTACTGAACTGGGCTCTGAAAGAAGGTCCCAACTCGTAGTGTTGATACTACAAAAAATATTTGAAAATCATTTAGTCGTAAATAAAACAAACTTCAGTTAATATATTTTTATTTTAAGAAAAGTTTAAAAAAATACTAACTTCAGTTTCACAAGTTTTAATAAAAATATCAACCATTAAAATCAATTTTCGGTAAAAAAAAGCAAAGATAATTTTTATTTGTTTTTTTTTTTGATTTAGTAGCATTCTATTTATTTAGTATAGTAAAGTAGAAAAGTATGAACAAATAACCATTTTGCGGTAAATAGTTAACGCAATGTTTTTTTAATTTTTTTAAAGTTCTTTTGCGAAACAAGAACTCCAAATACAAAATATGTAATTTTTCTTTTTTTTAAATTAATTGCTAAAAGTTTTTATCAGAATAGAGAAGGAAAAAACAACAATTAAATTGAATTGCTGGCATACAAAATAAACAAAACCGAACACAGTTGGAGTGTCAAAAGTGAACACTAAAAACAAAAATCCATCATGAGCAATGCCAAATTCCGCTACTTGATGATGCTTTCACAATGTTCTACTAAAATGTATAGAAATAGCAGTTTAGCTGACAGAAAACCAGCGTTCTGATAGCCTAATGGTTAGCAGAGCAGTGCTAAATTTTTCTGATGAACACGTCTAGCAATTTTCGAAATGGATCCATAAGAAAAGCAGTGGTTTATACATTTCTTTTCTCTATTCTAATCAAATCTTTTAATAATCAATTAAAAAGATAATTGTTAAGAAAATAAAAACAATAATAATTTTAATATAAAAAATATTATTTTTGGCCTTTAGCTCATTTAAAGGCATGAATACTTTAAAATAAAATAAATAAAATACCACAAAAAAAAATAATAATAATAGGAGGTTATGTGAACTAGGTAGATCTTGTTCACAGCCAGTATACCTAGCCAGTATACTTAGAAATACCAGCAACCAGAAATCAAACTGAGGAGACGAAGAAATGCAATTTAAGATAATCGGTGGAACATAATACCCGCGTACTAGATCTAAACCAACTTTTTGCAATATTCTATGAGCTAGGCCATGATTTATAAAAATTATGCACTTGACAGCTCCAGCTGGCTAAGTGTGAAGCAAATTGAAATTCATAGACAACATGAAGTTAGGTAACCTGCCAAATTATATCAAAGATCGTGTGAGTTGTAATAATGACATTCATAGTTACCAAACTCGAAATATGAACGACTTTCACTTGCCTTTTGTAAGATCTGAGTTTGAGAAAAAAAGCGTCTTTTATGAGGGCATAAGAGAATATAATGATGTACCAAGTGATATCAAAGACTGTAATAATATTTTAAAATTATTAGATAATATATAGATGTACTATAAATGTAATAATTTTCGATCTCAAAGATGTAATCTAAGTCCAAAGGCTGTAACAAATAAATAAATAAAATAAATAAATATTAGCATGTTTATTTTAAATAATTTTTAAAATTATTGTTTACGAATACATATAGAAAATGGACTAACAGAAAATATTTATGCAATTTGTTTCCCTCTTTCATATCACACCGAGAGCATGATATTCCCTACAATAATTTTTCTCCGAAGTGTTGCATCATTCAATTTTTGTCCGTGCAGTAATATTTTTTTTCATTCGAACTTTTGGCATTTTTAATTAATGGACATTAGAATTAAGTGAAAATTACAGACGCACAAATAAATTTACTACCATAATAATACTCGTATTTATTCTATTAATTTATAAGCGCAGGCAGAGTGCCAACAATTATTAATATTGAAAGCAAAAGTGATGAAAATAAAATTACGACGAATGCAAACAAAACACATGAAAAATTATTAAATAGAATCAAGCGAAGAATTAGAAGCTGAGCTAACACACACAAACACAAAAACAAACATGCAAACAGTTAGACTGATTGCTGGTCGACTGCAATGATCCTTAATTAGTTTTTTCCATTATGTTGGCCTATGTTGACCCGATTTTCAATTAAGTTAATTTAGTGTGAGGGCAGTTGTGGCATGACCCGCGCGATCGCCAATAAACTCGTAGTCGCACATGCACTTACAAGCGTTCAAATTTAATAAAATTATGAATGACTAACGTACAGTGAGTGGTAGCCAACAACAGCAAAAGCAATGCAATCAGTAGAATCTTGCCATGACGCAACCCTGATGTGGCGTGGAGGAAGTGGATGCGCACGCGCAGACGCATTTGCTTCCACTTTAACGGGAAGCATTTGGATTTTTGTGTGACGCTATGTATGTTCGTTCGACTTTTGTATAAATTCATGCGGTTGCAATGTTGGTGGTGTTGTACATGTGGCATGTTGCATGCAGAAGTAATCGACTTGTTAGTGTTTTGACCATTGAAGGGCAGTGTAGAATGTCATTAGTAATACTGCAGCAATAGTTGCATTTTAGGATGCACACATTCACAGATATTTATACATAAGTTCGGGTGAAGCACAGCAATATATACCCAGTTACAGGTTTAACAAAAACTTACCCAATACAGAGGATCAATAAATACGATTATTTAGTAGGTAGTGCTGGTGTATCGTATCATATCGAAGGTCGCACTCTAAAATATACAACTTGCCTTAGAAAAAGTTCGGCCCTGGCCTGCAACCTTCCGAAGATAATTTTGACCCAGAAAGCTTTTCAGCAAAACCTTCAATCGTTGAGTCGGCATAGCTACCAGACCCGCAGACGTTTATCTTGCCCAAAAAATCAGACTCCAGTTTTTGAAAAATGTTCTATCTTACCTACTTAGCTTTAGATACCTCATTCTGAGTGTTTTCACCTTTCTCTTTTTCCTTGCCCACATTAACAGCCTCATCTCTTAGAGCATTTTCCTCATAAATGAGTTCTTATTGAAGCACAAAATAACCCAAAATCGTTCTACTCGGGTACACTTAAAGGAGTCAAGGAAAAAAAACCAAATACGTTTTTTTGGACTTACTTTGGAGCTTTTTATTGATGCTTTTCTTAAGCTTTTTTGGAATCGTTTTAGATTTTTCATTTAATTTTCTTTAATTTAAATTGCATTACCCTTGGCTTCCAACTTTCGACTATTAATAAGCATTCAGAAAAAAAGGATCTTTAGGTTCTGTTAGGTACAATAAACAAAACGTCAAAAAATGCTCTAAAACATTCATCCGCTTTACAACATTTATGTTTTCCTCACAATTTTCTTTACGCTTATACAAAACATGATCAGAAAATGATTTTTACCATTTAAACAAATACAGAAAAATGTGGTCTTGGCACTGCTCTCTTTTGCTAAAATTCAAACATATTGGTATAAAGGCTCATATACCCAAATATCATTGATTTAAAACAAACAGATTCGAAGTGATTACGAGCTAAAATTTAAATATTAGTCCACTTTTTATAAAAACCTTCACTGACAAAACAAAAAGAGAGGAATGACCGAAATTCTGATGCGATGACTAAGGGACTGATATTTACTAACTTACTCGGCGGACGTTTTACTGACCGAAATCACTTGCCTACACTTGAATATGGTTGTCTCTCCCATAAACTTCGGAATTCTCAACCACCCTTCGGCCTTTTCATCTCCTTATCTTATTACATCTCTTACTTTCCCGTTCCCCGTCCTTAACTACTTTCGCAACCTCTTTCTCTCTTTAATCATTTTTCTCCCTCCTTTTTCCTAGACCTATCCATCTTCTTATTTCCCAAATAACTTCTCATATATATCAACTATATACACATTAGAGAGCTTTTCAGAAAATATGTGATATTTAAGATTTCCTTATATGATATGTTAGTATGGGACACACACACGCCTTCTAATTTTAAAAAAGATTGTACTATGCCTATACTCTTCAAGGAAGTACAAGGACTAAGTTAACTCAAGTTACCCCCAACTGGGTATAAAAACTCATCTCGATGATGGTGTCTGCTCAGTGGCGTAAATTATTTGACGCGCCCTTGAAATGTGTAAACATCCAATAAATCCAAATTTGGACACCACATTGAGCATTTTAAGTACCGCCACCGCCGCGCCATCACTAGCTGGTCCGTAGAAGGGGAAGCTCAAGCTAAATTGTTGCAGTTCTTCTTGCCATTACTGGCGATGTTGGTGTTGCTGTTGATGCTGATGATAATGATGATTATTGTTGACCTCAGTCTGGACACACGCTTGCGGTTGATTGCATTATAGTCGCTGTTGGTATTTCGCGCTTACGCTAAAGCGTGTCAGCATTAAAATCAAATAAAATTGTAATTTTTCATTAAAATTGTTGGATTTTGTCACTCAAAAAACCTCGATTTCAAAGGGTACGCGGAGCACTGCAATTATGGTTTTGTCATATTTTTAAGTAAGTGTGCCAGTGTGTATGTTGTTGTTGTTGTTATCTATGTGTTTGCCTTGATTTAATAATAAAAGTGGTCGTTTTCAATTGTACTCTCATTTAGATACTTAATATTGTTTATGAATTAAAGAACTTTCACAATGGACAATCCCATTTATGACGGTCCGTTCTCATGTTCAAGCATTTACTCGCCAGTATCGAGGAATTTGAAATATCAACTGGTAATTGTTGATTCATTTTGGAATGATTTTCGGTCATCCCTCAAAGTTTTTTGTTTTAAAACAAACCAGTATAATGTACAATCATTAGTACCAATTTTATTTTTTATTTGTTAACTGCAACTGGAATAAATTTCTTTTTAATTAAAACCATAATTATGATTACCATTACAGTTTAGAATTCCATTACTCTTATCGTAATTTAAACTATTTAAAACTACTATAACAGTAATCATAATCACTCCAAATAATTGTGACTTTGAAATTACAATTACAGTCACTGTAATGGATTAACACAAAGAAATGAACACAACAATATCTAATAATTAAAAAAAATTTATTTATGATTATTTTTATACAAGGTTCAATCAGATCTCTTCAGTAATGATTACTAATAGTCATGATTACCGGTTTGATTGATTATCGCTTTTCAGTGATCATTTAAAAACAAAAAAAAAGTTAAAAAAAATTAATAAAAATCTAAATTACTCAAAAAGAATTAATCAATTATTTTTTTGATTACATTTGATAACTTTGTGCTATTGTTGCAGACAAACATAAGCACAAGCGGCAAAATAATAAATAAAAAAAAGTATCCAAAATTCCAAAAATTATCTAAAATCCATCAAAACGGAGGAAATAATTTAACTAAAAGGAGTCAAAAATTAGGAAGGGAGGAAGTTCAATCCCCCTCAAAGGGTTTTTACCAACTGAATTTTTGATGAAAACTGGTTTTCAGGTTTTAATATTGTGTATACTCGTCGACTGGACGTGTACTTGCGTGGTTTACAAGATTCTGCTACAGGCGACATATAGTCATTTTCCTCTCGGACCTCGCAGATCGTGTAAATTAGGTAAATTTTCTTACAATTTTTCCTAAGTGCGATAAGTGCAATTTTCTTAGACTCAGATCATAATATTGTCTGAGCATCCAAAAGTTCCAAAAAACTTCAGAAAAGCATCGATAAATGGCTCCAATATCAGTCCAAAAGACGCTGAAGTTCATTTAAAAAGAGTCCTGAAACATTTAAAATTCATCGTAATCGGAGTCATTTTGGGATTCTTTTTTATGACTCCTTTTAATGTGTGTGTGTTCGCTCATTTCTGAGAAATGTGCGTTTTATAGCTCCGATTAGAGTATTTTTCCCTTTGTTTAGTTAGCTGGCATTAATCTGAATCACGTGGATTCGGAGTTCTTACAAATTGAAACTTAAAATTTTATAGGTGGCCTACTTATTCAAAAATTATATATATCCTGTGCTGTTCCCAAAGACCAGGTGAACCTACTATAGAAATTTCTTTAAGATCGGTGATGAACTTTAAAAGTCTTTAAGGGACAAACATACAGAAAAACATGGGTGCGAGGCATCGCCCACTATTCTTGAATTGCATATATCTAGATAAAAGGAAAGATATATCTAAATATCATTTATTTGTGCCAAATTTCAAACTTCAGATTGGACTAGCTTTAAACTTAAGATATCCCTTATTTCGATAACTCGACCGGTTTCGAAGTTATCAACTAATATGGTGACCAGGGGTGACAATATACATATGTATTTACCATAGGGGTATCAAATCAATGTTGCTAATGTGTGCTGCAATAGGCGATGTGTTTAAGTTCCATATCTCAACTGGTTTCGAAGATATAATGATTGAAATCGAACTCAGTCCATTATAAATGCTGAGACAGAAATAAATTCTATAGCAAATGCTCAAATGCCCTTGAGGCAAATTCAAAATCATAAGCAGGAGGATTGTGCTATTAACTTTAATTACGACAAAGATATTTCTGTTTCAGAAACTTCGCGAATTTCCATTTCTGACCTTGATTTTACTTATTTGCAAAGCGCGATATTTTCATTTATCTGGAGAATGTTTCTAGCTAGCAAAGAGATGCAGTGCATCATCCCAAGCGCTACAGTTCGAATTCTCTCATGACCTTCGAGTGTAACGAATTGTCACATGAATCTTCCATGTGCTGAAATTTTCGTCGCGCGGATAAGAAAGGGGTAAAAGTGTAGGCGTAACCGCCATCGTTCCAAACTCACTAATTTGATATTTGTTCTTAACACTGTGTTTACAAGTATTTAACGCTACGAGCGTAACAATCTTGTTTAGTAGCCATTTAACCCTTTCAGCATTTCCATATAAGCAAACAAGCGACGAGCGTACATACAAACAATTTACATTTGATATTTACAAATATCTACATATTTAACCCTTTCAGCAGTTTTCATGAGAGCACAACGATAAGGATTGGACACTCGCCCACGCCTCGTAACGCCTTCATATTCACTTACGGTTAAGTTCCGCTTTAACGATTTTGTTGAAAATAGTATTTGAAGGCTTTCCGAGGTTCGTTACTGTTTTGGCAAACTCGATGGCAATCCGACCGCAGGATTAAGATGTTTGCACTAACTGAACCAAAACATGGCTGCGGGACAAGTATACTAATATGTATATGAAGAACGACTTGGTTTATTAGTCTTCTGAATAGTTGCAGGCATGCCAAGGCTACCATATTATTTTTAGGCTTCTTACGGTTGGACTCCAGACTTTTGTGGGAGGCATACAAGGGACTACCAGCATTTACTTGTTTGGCAGAACTAGCGGTTTAGGGCCTTAGAATATACGAGCAGTGAAGTAAGCCAGTAGTAAGAGACGACTAAAATTACCCACTTTGGGGATCATTTTGGGTCTATTTCCAGATGGTTCCGAAAAAGTCCCGGAATAATCCTATCGCGACTATGCCGTTACCAGTACCTCTGCCATCGGTCTTTATGTCGTTCTGCGTTGATTTCGGTCGAGTTTATAGTCACAGTTTGATAAGAGAGCTTAGCGATTTTTTGTTTCCTGGAGTGAGGGAGCTTCGATGCTAAAACGCTCGACTAGCTGAATCACTTAGTAGAGTTCTCTATTCACAAATAAATCAGTAACTTGTTGTATCCTTTGTTGATGCCGAACTTAATATTTTGCAGTTAAATTCTTCCCCCAAACACAAGGCAACAATATTTTCTCTATTACAAACCAATTCTTTCGATATTGATACGACAGTCGAAAATAGCAACAGAAATATCAAACACACTGCCACCCACTTCAATAATATTCTCAACGGACAGAAGTTAACAGTATTTTATGGTTCCTATGCACTTCTTATTACAGTTGCTATTTTTAAGTACATGCAAAGGGTTTACATACATCGTAGATGGTTTCTGAATGAAGGCATGCAAATCCTTTCAAATATTAATCCTTTCATTCTTTGTTTACATTTGTTTACATCGAAACACACTGCCAAACAGTAGCCAATTTTAACAAATTGGCCTTACCTACCGCTCGACCGCCGTCGACAACTACAAAATAGTTGTATTTGCTCGTGTAAGACAATTTTTGGTATTTGCAAGGTAAACGAATTCTTAAAATATAAACAAACTAACAAACATGAATATGAGTGTGTCTTCAGTTACACTGAGCATAGGGTTATACATTTAGCGCAGTCGAGTGGGATATTTATGTTATTTATGGTTGTTTTTATTAACTGTTTCTTTAAATAAAATTCAGACTCCCTGAGGAAGATGCTGAAGCATCGAAACGCGTAGGAGGGTAAAGGAAAATTTAGTTTTTTGCCTTCTAATTTACCGGCCGCTAAGCTCCAACCCAGTAAACAATTTACTAGTACTTTTGGCCCAACAATTAAAACTATTGAAATACAAAAAAATTGAGTAAAATAAAATAAAATCAAAGAAAATAAAATATAATGATATAAAACAAAACAAAATAAAATGAAGTAAAATAAAATAAAATAAAATAAAATAAAATATAATATAATAAAATAAAATAAAATAAAATAAAGTAAAATAGAATAAAATAAAATAAAATAAAATAAAATAAAATAAAATAAAATAAAGTAAATTAAAATAAAATAAAATAAAATAAAATAAAATAAAATAAAATAAAATAAAATAAATAAATAAAATATAATATAATAAAATAAAATAAAATAAAATAAAATAAAATTAGATAGAATGAAATAAAATAAAATAAAATAAAATAAAATAAAATAAAATAAAATAAAATAAAATAAAATAAAATAAAATAAAATAGAATAAAATAAAATAAAATAAAATAAAATAAAATAAAATAAAATAAAATAGAATAAAATATAATATAATAAAATAAAATAAAATAAAATAAAGTAAAATAGAATAAAATAAAATAAAATAAAATAAAATAAAATAAAATAAAGTAAATTAAAATAAAATAGAATAAAATAAAATAAAATAAAATAAAATAAAATAAACTAAAATAAAATAAAATGATATAAAATAAAATAAAATAAAATAAAATAAAATAAAATAAAATAAAATAAAATAAAATAAAATAAAATAAAGTAAATTAAAATAAAATAAAATAAAATAAAATAAAATAAAATAAAATAAAATAAAATAAAATAAAATAAAATAAAATAAACTAAAATAAAATAAAATGATATAAAATAAAATAAAATAAAATAAAATAAAATAGAATAAAATTAAATAAAATAAAATAAAATAAAATAAAATAAAATAAAATAAAATAAAATAAAATAAAATAAAATAAAGTAAATTAAAATAAAATAAAATAAAATAAAATAAAATAAAATAAACTAAAATAAAATAAAATGATATAAAATAAAATAAAATCAAATAAAATAAAATAGAATAAAATTAAATAAAATATAATATAATAAAATAAAATAGAATAAAATTAAATAAAATAAAATAAAATAAATAAATAAAATATAATATAATAAAATAAAATAAAATAAAATAAAATAAAATTAGATAGAATGAAATAAAATAAAATAAAATAAAATAAAATAAAATAAAATAAAATAAAATAAAATAAAATAAAATAGAATAAAATTAAATAAAATAAAATAAAGTAAATTAAAATAAAATAAAATAAAATAAAATAAAATAAAATAAAATAAAATAAAATAAAATAAATAAATAAAATATAATATAATAAAATAAAATAAAATAAAATAAAATAAAATTAGATAGAATGAAATAAAATAAAATAAAATAAAATAAAATAAAATAAAATAAAATAAAATAAAATAAAATAAAATAAAATAAAATAAAATAAAATAAAATAAAATAGAATAAAATTAAATAAAATAAAATAAAGTAAATTAAAATAAAATAAAATAAAATAAAATAAAATAAACTAAAATAAAATAAAATGATATAAAATAAAATAAAATAAAATAAAATAAAATAAAATAAAATAAAATAAAATAAAATAAAATAGAATAAAATAAAATATAATATAATAAAATAAAATAAAATAAAATAAAATAAAATAAAATAAAATAAAATAAAATAGAATAAAATAAAATAAAATAAAATAAAATAAACAAATAAAACATTTATGAAATAAAATAATATTAAATTCAATAAAACAAAATAAAATAAAGTAAGTGGTACAGAAAGAAATGGAGAGGAGAAATAAAAGTAAAGGAAATTAAAAGAAAATAAAGCTATGGATAGTAAAGAAAATGAAGTTAGTTTTCTGCTTTCATCAAATCACCAAAATTATAACCCCATATTTTCTATATATAAAGCAAATAAAACAGTATAAAGAAAACGCTTATGCAGCGTAGGTGAGCGTCTTACGTAGATGGTGTTTGCAAATTGCTAACAAGGACAATAACAAAAGGTGAAAGGATTAAAATAGCAAGGCAACGCAAGTAAAAGGATATAAATTAAGTGAAAGGTTGCGCTGCATTAGCAACAACCGCGACAGAGATTTGGCATACACACATGGTTGACTCAACACATTCAGCTAATACAAACAATAACAAATTCCACAAAATAAGCTCCTTCAAGGAAGTAAATCGCATACTTACAACCATCACAACAAATCCACGGCAGGAGTAATTAAAAACACAAAAGATGAACTTCTAATCGCCGACACGGATATATGTAAATATTTGTATGACAATAACACACACACACACACACACACATTCGCACACAAAAGCATACTCAAACGAAGGCATATGAGTATTTTTGATCGCCGTAGCAATGCAAATTTAACCCTTTCGCCTTTCCTCGATCCGCAATTGGCAGGCACGAACAAAAGGAACGAGTTAAATTTTGCTGAAACGTCTGCGATTTTTGAATTTTAAACGCTGCTTTAATGCTAAATTTCAAAGCAAAATGCATCAAACGCCTTTCATATTATTTTTGGGGGCGTTTCAAGCTATTCGCGTCAAGCCGCCTGTCGACGTTAACTGCGCTGCGCCAGTCAAAGGGTTAAACTAAAGGGTTAAGCAAAGTAAATACATCCATTGCGATTGTTACAGATTTGTCGTAATCTCTGTTGTATTTTATTAGTTTTTTTTTCTATGGAATATGTGAATGCGCGTTCACTGCTTCCACTATTTCTCGGCCGGCGAAAGAGTTAAATGAAAGGGTTAAATGTGGATAGCAAGCAGATTTTAATCCTTTTCACTAACAAATACTTTTGTAGAACGCGAATCAATTCACCGACTCCATTGCTCTTTGTGCACCTTTGGCTGTGTGTATGCATCTGTGAAAGTGTATTTCGGTATATAGGTAATTGGCCAAATTTCAGGAAAAACACGCCGTCACGTTGTAGCTTCGTTGCTCACTTCCGCTGCTGCTCTTAAAAGGGGTTTTGCTTGGGTACGCGAAGTAGGTTTGTTTGCCTTGTTACAGTTTTCGTTATAAATTGGTGTTACTATTGAAGAAGGTGTTGTTGTTATTGTTATGATTTTGGTATTGTTTCCACTCGTTTTGGTACCAAGTTGTCATAAACAAAACGTTATTTTAGATTTTCTTTCATTTTTAAGGGTTTAGTGCTTATAGTGGGTACAGTTTCGCAATGTTTAATAACATCGAAAGTAATTTAGAAAAATATCCCATTAATGTTTCGCACTATATTACAAAAACTATTATATATTGACTGTTGTGACGGAAAAGTTTAAGGGTTAATGTGGTCGGGATCTAATTTTTTAAGTTTGACAGCATTATTGTATTTAGGCTGGATCGAAGAAATTCTGAATGTATTCAATCTATTTTTTTGGACTTGAAAAGCTTTTTTAAATGGACTCGACAGGGATTCATGAATGTTAATCGAAGGTTTGAAGACACCGAAGAAGTGATAATTGATTTTGACGTAAAAATCTAGACAGGATAACAGTGGCGTAGCTAGCGGTGGGCATCTTTTCCAGGCGCAACGTTTGGGGGCTGCAAAATATCTTTCGCTGGTCCATAAAAAAATATTGAGAAAACACACAGTTTTTTAAATACAATCGAATTAAGCTTAGAGCCATAACAAATATTATTATGCATTTTATATGAACTTTTGATGAAAAATAAAACTTCTTTTGATTTTATTTTCATACTCCGAAACACTGAAAGCACTGCTAAATGACATTTCAGGCGAAGCAACTAAATCATGTAGGGCTAGTAATATTTATTTACAAAGCTCTCGCTAACATCTTGTAAGCTTCTCCCCATTGATGAAATGTAGGACAAAAGTTGTTTAGGCAAAAATCCAATTTCCACTTCACATTTCTTGGCTCTTTTTAAAAAAAAAGTTGATCGTCTTGAATATCCATCAAGTCATCCGGGCAAATATCATCAAACTTCCTTCTATTTTGAGAAGCTCATCTTTGTAAAAATTCTTTGGAAAGCTGTGTTATTTTATCAAAGTTAGAAAGAAAACTAAAACGGTAATCAAGCGTCCAAATCAGGCCCGTGCGCAGAAAATATCCGAGGGGGGGGCGGGTTTAAACTCAAGTTAAGTAATCAATGAAAAAATATAAGAAATTTATTTTCGGAGTACGGAAATTTTATTGTCAAAATTAGTTACAATTATTTAATAAATCAACTCTTCGAGGTACTGAAAAAAACTCTTGCAAAATTATTTGCGGTTCGATTTTGACATCGCGATGTACATTGAGTGAGGCTAAGCCGTTCAGACGATCTTCAGATATTGTTGATCTCAAATACGTTTTTAGTCAACGCAAAGTTGAGAAGGATCGTTTATTCGTCGCTGTTGTCACAGTCAAAACTGCCATAATGCGAAGCATTTGGTTAACATTTAGAAACGCATCTTCATTACAAATATCGAGTGCTTCAAGTGAGTTTTTTCTTTCCTTTCCGGCAATGACATTCCACCAAAGTTGTACTTCGTTCACCCAGATGTCATGGGAATCGTCGTGCAAAAATGAGCAGTATGATTGGAATAGTTGAGCGCACGACTCTTCTTCGAAAATTTTCATTTAGTTGGGAAAAAGGCAAGCGAAATTTGATAAAATATTGCGGTGATTTAAGAATCGATCTTGCAATTGTGTCATAAACGAATCAATGTACGGTATGTAGATTGTTATACGGAAACAATCTTCAACTGAATCAGTTTGTACGTTGGAACATTGGGTCTGAGTCGACGCAATCCTTGGCTTTCGCAATTCAACTTTGTATTGCTCGATAATTTCGCTCACGGTTTTGAAAATTTGTCTGAACTCTCCCTTAGCATTTTCTCTTCTTTCCATCAAAATGTTAAAATCTAATACAAAATATTTCTCTCAGTGTAACTTCAGTTACATTTCATATTATTCTTTCAACCATTGTTAGCTCTAAGCTTTTCATCAGTTCTTAATAAACCACACATTGAGTTACAACGTCGTGTCTTTTACTCTGCTAACAGGTTATGGGCCCAGGGCTGGCTAGTTCGTGATTTTTTTTACTTCGTTGCGTAATTTGTAAAATTCGGAGAAAACGCGTGTGTCGCCGACTAAATTTTATTTGATAATTTATGCAGTTTATTTTTCTAAAATATATAATCATAATTAGTAAAATATGACCGCATCGGGACTTTACGCGATTGAAAAATTGAATGAAAGTAATTATTCATCCTGGTCCGTCCAGATGAAAAGTGTTTTAATACACAACGACCTTTGGGCAGTAGTTTCTGGAAGTTTGGTTAAAAACGAAGCGGATGCGGCAGCAAAGGCTGCATTTGATAGGAAAGACGAGAAGGCGTTAGCAACAATTATATTGTGCCTGCATGCATCGCAACTTAACTACGTAAAGCATATCAATTCATCATTGGAAGCGTGGAATACCCTCCAAGATATTTACCAACGTAAAGCTCCAGCTCGAAAGGTTACCTTATTCATAAAACTAATGGCGTTAAGGCTTCAGGAAGGGTGCAGTATGTCTGCCCACTTAAATGAATTCGCTGACATCGTAGAAAGACTTACTCAAGTTGACACCACTTTGACAGACGAGATTTTGTGCATAATTTTGTTGTCGAGCTTGCCAGAGGCATATGACAATTTCGTCGTTGCGATTGAGGCGCAGGAATCGTTTCCAGCGTTTAACACATTGAAGGTCAAATTAGTGGAAGAAGGTGAGCGACGATTGGAAAAGGGTGATTCCAGTCCCGGTAACATGGCTTACTATGCCGGAAGGTCAAAGAAGTCAAATGATCAAAGGGAAAATAGCGGTGGCAATTATAACAAAAGAGATAAGAAAAACATAAAGTGTTATAATTGCGGGCAGCGTGGACATTATGCCTTTGAATGCAAAAAGAAGAAAAGAGACAGCAAAGATTATGATAAATCGAAAGACTTCAAACTTTCAATTTTAGTTGGAGCAGCAACAGCAAAAAGTTTTACTTTGAAGCGAAGTTCGTGGTGCCTAGACAGCGGAGCAACAACACACATGTGTTGAGAGAGACAGTTTTTCACTTCTTTTTCTCCTGTTGTCGAAAAGGTATGGTTAGCCGACAACAATACAGTGGAAGCGCGCGGTCGCGGTGAAATACGCATAAAGGTAGAAGGAAAGACAATTACAGCAGAGAACGTACTTTATATACCGGCGCTTCAGCATAATTTTTTGTCTGTAAGTCGCATTGCCTTAGGAAAAAGCAAAGTGGAGTTTTCCGATTCTGGTGCGGTTATAAGCGACAAAAGTGGACGTGTTGTACTCAAAGCAGAGCGATTAAACGACCTTTACATTTTTGAATGTCAATCGGATAATGAGAGCAAATGCATTTCTGCGGATAATAAGTTTAAATGCAATTCAATAAAAAACAAAGAAAACGACATAATGCGATGGCATAATCGGTTTGGCCATATACACATCGCAGCACTGAAAGAGATGTCAAGTAAAAGTATTGTGCATGGACTTAATTTAAGCGAATGCAACAACAATGACCCTTGCAAAACATGTGCTGAAAGTAAAATATGTGTAAAGCCGTTTGAATCGAGTGAACATAAAACGAATAAGCTATTAGAAATTATTCATAGTGATGTTTGCGGCCCTATGAACAAAAAATCATTTGCAGGCTATCAATATTTTGTTACGTTCATAGACGACAAGTCGCGATACATACATATACGTTTGTTGAAAAGTAAAGCGGACGTATTTGACGCGTTTAAATCGTTTAAAATGTCCGTAGAGCTTGAAACTGAAAGTAAAATAAAACTGTTGAGGACTGATAATGTGCGAGAATTTGTGAACCAAACGTTTGATAAGTTTTTAGCTGAAAGTGGCATAAAGAGGCAAACAACTGTGCCATACACGCCACAACAAAACGGCGTAGCAGAGCGCGCGAACCGAACATTGGTGGAAATGGCTAGGAGTATGCTGTTGTATTCGGGATTGGACGAAGCATTTTGGGCGGAAGCCATCACGACAGCAGCATACATACGCAACAGGTCAGTGTCGAAAGCTCTAGTAAATAAAACACCATTCGAAATATGGTTTAAAAGAATGCCATCAGTGTCGCACTTCAGGATTTTCGGTTGTCCTGCTATAGCGCTAGATAAAACTGAGAAGCACAAATTTCGGGCAAAGCGAAAAGAGATGATTTTTGTTGGCTACTCAGAGCAGTCCAAAGCTTATCGTTTAGTCGAAAATAGTACTAAGAAGGTCGTGGTTAGTAGAGATGTAATTTTTCTCGAGCATTTGATGAAACCGTCGCAAGTTTTGGTAAGCTGTGAAGCTGAGCAACAGCATAAAGAACATAATCATAAACAACATGAAGAAAAACAAAATGCAGAACTTCAACGTGAAGATTTAATTGAATGTGAAATTCGTGCAATCAAGGCAAAAGACGATGCTGTACGTGCGAAAGTCTATTCCGATGATGAGGTGTTTGTTAAAAACGAAAAAAAAAGCGCCTGGTAGGCCTAGATTAG
Organism: Merzomyia westermanni; assembly: GCA_949987695.1. NCBI lineage: Eukaryota > Metazoa > Arthropoda > Insecta > Diptera > Tephritidae > Merzomyia > Merzomyia westermanni. The sequence continues at coordinate 7,734,210 of OX465289.1, read as the reverse complement.
AACGTACAGGTAAACCAGGGCGTCCAAGAAAGCGTTTTAATACAGTAAGCGTTCTGATGCAAAAAGACGTGAAACCAGAAACGGCGACTGAAGCGTTAAATAGCAGAGATGCTGATGAATGGAGAGCATCTATGAAGGAGGAGTATAAAGCATTGGTTGCAAATAAAACTTGGTCATTGGTTGAGCTGCCAAAAGGCGATAAGGCGATTGGATGTCGTTGGGTTTTTAATGTTAAAAAGAACGAAAAGGGCGATATTGAGAGGTTTAAATCCCGGTTAGTGGCAAAAGGGTGTAGCCAGGTTGAAGGTGTGAACTTCAGCGAGACATTTTCTCCAGTAGTTCGATACGCCACAATCAGATTAATTATTGCTTTGGCAACAGAATATGAATTATACATGGATCAGATGGACGTATCGTCAGCCTATTTGAATGGCGAATTGAATGAGACTGTGTACATGCAGCAACCAGAGGGCTTCGTCAATGAAGAGTTTCCACATCATGTACTCAAGTTACACAAAGCACTTTACGGGTTGAAGCAAAGCGGTCGTGAGTGGAACAAACGACTCGATGGAGTACTTCGTACAATGGGATTTAAACCAGGTGAGACCGAGCCATGCGTATATACTAAGCATGGAACAAAAACGTACAATATCATAGCAGTGTACGTCGACGACATATTGTTGGCTAGCTCTTCCAGACAAGAACTCGACGATATAAAGGCAAACATTTCGGAACATTTTGAAGTTGTCGACGGTGGTCCCTTAAAGCATTTCCTGGGCATAGAAGTCGATCGTAAAGGCTCCACAGGAGCTGTAACTTTATGTCAACGTCAATATATTGAATCATTGCTGAAACAGTATAACATGGAAAGTTGCAGGACAACTGTAACACCTTTACCGCCGAGTTTCCAAGTACATTGTGAAAGCGACTCTTGCAACAGAGCCAATGCTACCAAATACCAATCTTTAGTGGGTGCCCTCATGTATTTGGGATTATCAACGAGACCGGACATTTTACATTCGGTAACAAAACTATCACAATGCAACGTAGACCCTCATGGTGAACATGAAGCAGCATTGAAGCATATTTTACGATATTTGAAGCAGACGGCATCCTACAAGCTACACTATGAAAAATCCGGCGCACTCATCGAAGGCTATGTCGATGCCGACTGGGCTGGCGATAGCTCTGATAGAAAATCGTTCACGGGGTATGCGTTTGTCGCTGCGAATTGTGTTTTTTCGTGGCAATCACAAAAACAAAATATCGTTGCATTGAGTAGCACCGAAGCCGAGTATGTGGGCTTATCCACAGCTGCGAAGGAAGCCGAATATTTACGTAAGCTACTACGTGAAATAGGTTTTGAGCTATCCGGCCCGATGACAATCAACTGTGACAACCAAAGCGCACAGCATCTCGTTCGTAATCCAATATACCACGCAAGAAGCAAGCACATAGATGTCAGGTATCATCACATACGAGAGATGTACAAAGCCAATAAAATAAATTTGAAGTATGTATGTACTAACAACATGATTGCTGATGTATTAACTAAAAACTTACAAAAAATTAAACATGAAAAATTTGTTAAAGAAATGGGTATTTACTAACAAACAAAAAATTTTTATTTAAATCTAATATTCGAAACGTAAAATTTACAATTACATACATATATATTTTCGAAAAAAGAGTAAATATATTGTATTAAGGAGGAGTGTTAAAATCTAATACAAAATATTTCTCTCAGTGTAACTTCAGTTACATTTCATATTATTCTTTCAACCATTGTTAGCTCTAAGCTTTTCATCAGTTCTTAATAAACCACACATTGAGTTACAACGTCGTGTCTTTTACTCTGCTAACAGTTTCGTAGCATCAGCGAATTTGATAGCCTCTCCCAAATCTTGATTTTCTCTTTGAAGTACTCGACTCAGAGATATTATGAGAGAATGCACAGAGCTCAAAATATGCATGGATAACTGGAAATTTTACGGTTTTTATAGCTGAAAGCAGTTGGAAAGCTCCATACGAAGTCGTTTGGTCTTTCCAGTTGGTGGAAATCACTTCAAGAGCCCGAATTACTGCTGGGTGCAAATGGAGATATGTTGCGACGGACTCATGCTGTTCTACCCATCTGGTTTTACAAAATTTATCCAAATAGCGAATGCAAATTGAACTTTATTCTACTCCTGCAATGTCTGGCGTGTCACCTCCGAGAAAAGAAAAGCCCTTCGATTTGTTCACTCGATCGATGTTGTAACTCATGATGAGGTGATGACAAATGTTGATTATTTCATTTTGGACACGGTTACTTATGTACACAGTATTCTTTGGTGAATCACTCAGGTGTTTTTTCAACTGCTCATCAGTTTTGGCTCGATATCTTAAGAGAGCTCTAAAGTTTCCATCATTCGTCAACGGTTCGTCTTCAGAAATTCTTCCCGTATCATTGGAAGCTCTGAGAGAAAATCCTTGTCGGCCACATAGGATAACTGTTTCAATAATTGGAATCATGCGTAGTTTGCTTTCATTCAGAAAGTCTAATTTTTGTTTTTACAGTTGCATATCAATGGGTAAAGCATTTTCTTCTTCGATTCCCATTCTCAATGCCACATTGCGGTTCAGTTATAAGCAGGGCCGCAGAGAGCCGATCCGGGCCCCGAGGACAGTTCGCGTTTCTTTCTCTTTAAATCCTGATTAGAGTACTGTCAATGCTGCTTTGCCTTGCCGGGCCCCCAAAAACCTTCCCGGCCGCAGGGAAATTGCCCTGACTGCCCCCCCCCCCTCTCCGCGGCCCTGGTTGTAAGTAATAAGGCAAATTCAAACCGCTTTACACATACAAGTGAACGCTCGAACGGAAATGACAAATTGAATACATATGCCCACCAAAAAATGTGAACCTCATCTAAGATGTAAGGAGTATCCAATCTGGTATCCATACAGGAGTCCAGCAAAGAATAAACGACCTCAACCAATTTTTTTCATTCCCTGTGACAATAACTCTTTCAATTTGACTGAAGCAATAACATTTTTTAGAACAATAAAGTGTCTGCTCATTTATTTTTCCACACAATGTCCCATCTATGGATAGATAAAGAATGCGTTAGTATAACGGTCAAAAGCCTTTGTGAAACTAGGTGGAGCTGAGAAGCCAAAGCTCTGAAACCTTTTCAACACAGTTGGACAGTTGCAAACGTTTACAGACAAACTGGATGATTTCAGAAATAGCTTGTGCGACCGTAGCATTTTTAGAGCCAAAGCAAAATGCAACGAGTGAGTGAGTGAACACTGTCAGGAGAAATATCTGAAAACTTGCGTTGGGAATTTTGTCATCTTCTGCCATTAAGAAAGAAAAACTACACGTTGTTCTGAAAAACCATTAAAAAAATCCATAAAGTCTCGGTTCATCTTAAAATTAACTAATTTGCAGTTGCAATCAGGGCCGGATTTACTTGAAATGCCGCTCTGTGCCCTGTTAAAAATGCCGCCCTTTTATCTTCATGAAATATAGTAAAAATGTATTTTACGTATGCAATTCACAACTGAAATCCCTAAAAAATCCCTGCAAAAATTACCAAATTATTGGAACATACCTCCTTTAATGAAAAAATTATGTAACTTCGGAGTTTTGCTCAAAATTTCCACTTCTTTTTTAGTTTTGTCCAAAGCTGGCTTTTTATATCCGGCACCGCTTAATCTTTTGCGCCCATCACTCATATTTTCAAAATATAAAGAAACTATGTCACCCAAAAAGGATTATTATCGATTGTAATTATAAAAACTTCTTAGTTAATTGCTAATAAAATCACAGCTGATCAGTCCTGACCAGGGTTAGAACTTTATTACGATCGTAGCGGGTTTACTACTTTTTTGGAAAAATGGAAATCTAATTCGCCGCTACGCCTTACTCATAATCTACTACGATTTCTTAGATTTGAAAAAAGAGTGATAGGTATTCTGTAAGTAGTTAAGGCCGTGTTACACATACTCAACTAATAATATGTTTCCCGACTACATATGTATGTTACGCAGTGCTTAGTAAGAATAATTAAAGCCTTACAAATTTTGGAAAAATTGTATGTTTTTCACGCAAGATATACTGAAGGACGCCTGCCCAAGAAAATGTTTACAGTTTTCCGGAGCATCCAGTACTCAAGTAAAGCAAGAGGGTCCCAAAAAATATTCAAATCAACTTGAAGTAAACAACCCACGGTTGGATATTTACTATTCTGGTAATCGCCTTGGACTCCCTAATAATTTCCATTTCACTACGACAGCAAATCGAAAAATGATCTCGTTTTTGGGAAAAACAGAATAGCTGTCGGAGCTGTAACTTAGGAAATTTTAATGCTAGTAAAAATGTTGACAAAAAAGATTAATAGTAAAAATACCAAATAAAAACTATTAAGAGGTAAAAGGTACACATTTTAGTTGACTGCGGATTTTGAAAAAATATACTTTAAAACAATCTACTACGGAATTCTGATTTTTACTAAAATTTATTTCGTCATTTACTGCGATTGTTCTCCAGGAGTTCTAACCCTGCTGCTGAAAAGAGCTAAACAGAATAAAAGGGTACTACAGTTTACATAAAATAGTTTTTTGTGGCATAGTTTTAGGCAGTTTCCACGGTGAATAACCGCATCACTTTAAGTTACTAGTTCCTATTGATTTCTAAACACAAACGTCGAACTTTTGATTCATACAGAAACAAAAATTAAGCCCATTATCAAAAATATTTGTAAAAATTTTAATTTGTTTCGAAATCTGCGCCCCCCCCCCCCAAAATCTGCCGCCCTGTGCCAGTGCTCCGTGAGCACCTAGTGTAAATCCAGGGCTGGTTGCAATACAGCCAAGCTAAGATATCACTATATATATATTTTTGAAGAATTTATATTGACTGGCATTGCGTTGCAGTTTCTTAAGATCATAAATTCAGTTTTTTTTAATCTTTGGTGCATTTGCAATGATTAAACAATAAATTCGATCTTACCACACTTCCAAAACATGTGGCACATACATACATACATTTTTTGTTAACCTTTCTTTATGCAATTTTTTTCATTTTCTGTGGGCGTGCTTTGCTTGTCATCGCTGGCATCCATTGCGGCAATAAAAGAGCGAACAGCTGCCGCAAACTCGCACCACACAGACAAAACGTCGATAGGTATTTGGACAATGCGTTTGATTTACGCTCGTGCGGTACATTGAAAACACAATAAAAATTCAATCCGAAATCTAAGTACACTCATACATACATAAATATAAACATATATCTAAGAGAAAAAATATTGCTTAATACCTACCAGCTCACACAAAAACCACAAAATAAACTGAATTTGTTGCGTCCATTTTTATTTCACGCAGATGTTTTCTATTTCTCTGCTTTTGTTTGGCTACAATTGCATTTTTTGCTTTTTAATTCTCCACATTTTCCCCATTTAGGTTTGTTTATTTGTACGTGTTTGTTGCTGTTTTTGCTGTTATTACCACACAAAACAGTTTACCTGCACTGCCAACCACAACGTATCCATAGCACGCATGTTGCGGTTGTGTTCTGCCTTGGACGCCATGTTGTTGGGTGGGGAGTTCGTAAATATACGAGCGATGTGAGAAGGCATTTAATTGGTTACGCGTTAGCTGGGTGATACGGTTCAAGTTACGAGCTGCTAAGTATCCACGAGAGAGGTATGCCAGCTGGAGATATTGGTGTGTGTCGTGGAGAGTTCATGGCAGTGGAGCAAAATGGCACACACAGGGAGTACAATGTGGGGATGCGTGTTACGATGGTACTATTGTAGTGTATTTTACGGTGAACGGTAATAATGTGAATCAGTGTAGGCACCCAGAAAATTTAGCCTCCTTACCGAGCCCTCGTTATATTTAAATAAATTTCGCAAGGATAATTTTTAGTTGCACGAGCTCTAAAAACTTTATTAAAGCTTTCGCCAAAAAATCACAACCACGCAGTTTTTTTTTTTCAAGTGATAACTCGACCTTAGCTGTGGTAACTGATATGGAGCACGATAAGAATGCAGATGAAGTCAGTAACTTACCCATCTCCCCCTTTTTGAAGACCTGGAAATACCCTTGTTAGTAAGAATAGAGAAGATAAGTTAGAAAATCCATCATGAAACGTGCGTTTTGGTTTTCTTTGTAACTGAGATGAGCTTCTCAAAATAGAAGGTAAATGCAAGAAACTTACCGAGCTTTATCAGGATGACTTGATGAACGAAGACTTCTTCAAAGATAATCCAGCCGTCCAACTTTAATTGAAATAAGGGAAGAAAACCGATGAGGAAATTGGATTTTCAGCCAAACAACTTGTTTTTTATACATTTCGTCAAGTTTACAGATATCGCATAGAAGACCTACGAAAAGTTTTATGAAAAGATGTACCACTGAAGATGGCAAAAAGCTCCCAAAATTATCCAAATGTGCATTTATACATCCAGAAGAAGCTCTGTCGTTGATTATTAATACAAAATCTAGTAAATCGACATATATACCATACAGAAAGGCTGCTAAATGTTGCGGTTCTGATGTATATCCATCTTGGGAAAAAGTACTAGCAGCGAAAACTGAATGTTATGCAGAGCACGAAGCGGTTACAATAGAAGATACAGGTGTTGAGATAACACTCAATGATATTTTACAGTTGAAATACATATCTCTTTCATACATTTCAATAAATATAAATAATTAATAAGTACTGCTACAAAAAACTAACTTCATTAAATATTGGGGTTTAATTCGTGCCTTTCCCGCATCTTTGGCCACAGTGCGACACCCCCCTTAATATTGAAATTAATAGCTTGACTTTATAATGGCTAAATTTTCGGTGTCATTAATAATATTTTGACTATACAAAAAAAAAATTATACTTCTTTGACCCACCCTAATTTACAAATTTCTTCTATGAGTTTTTGAAAAAAAAACAATATACATTTTAAAACGATATTTTTTTATTATTTCGATCCCTGTGCGCAAAAAAGACGTAAGAGCCAAAAAGAAAATTTTACAGGAGAAGGTTTTTTTAAATTTATTTCGCATTCAGTTTATGTATTGACATGAAATAAGGTACTTAGGCTACCTTTAGCCCAACCTGTATAATGCAATAAATTTTATTTGTATATATGTAATATAAGCATAATTTTTTGTGCATACTCTTTTTTGCCTTCACCATATCAGTCCAGTTTTTGGTAATTTGGTTGTTACGTCAAAATTTTTATCAAAAAGCTAAAATCGAAAAGCATAGCTCTTACGTCTTTTTTGCGCATAGGGCTCGATTTAGCTATTGCGATAAAATAAATAAATAAGTTCTAATCTCACATTGAATGCTGCAACTCAAACCAATTATACGCAGATTGCGGCAGGGCTTAAGATGCAGCCATATTTTTTGCTTTTTCGTCGTCATTCTCAAAATGTATTAAACAAAGTGTGATTGAATTTGACGTTTCTCTCAATTGGAATAAAACTGATGTCAAACAGAAAAAAATCTATAACCCTTTTCAAAATAATCTTTTTCGTTTAAAAAGCAAAATTTTAAATAATTTTTGTTTGACATTTTCAAAATTTCAATATTTCTTTTTCGACTTTAATTCAAATTAAGAAATTTGAGTAAAAATTCTGTTGTGAAAATAGGTGTCTATTGTTGATACTAAAAAAACTTCTTTACTAGTAGAAAACGAAAGAAATTCGGGTATTTTGTAGGGTTGGACCCTAATATTACCCGAATATTTCTCACAAAAGTTTTGAATTTTATGGAAGTCAATTATTGAAAGCTGGAGTCTTCATATCTGCATTGGGTCTCAACCAATTTGGCTTTAAAGTGGATGTTGGTACACTGCCTAGAGAAATGAAAGATTCTAGAAGACAAGAAATTCATAGCTTTTATAATAAAATAACAGATATGATAGCATGAATAGAACATAAAATGTGGAATCGAATCACAAATCCAATAAAGAAGTGTGACAGAGAAGATTTAGTGGATTCCACTAATATCAAAAGAGTGCAGATTTTCAAAATATTTAAATTTCCATAGGGTGAAAGTAATAGGTATACTTAAACTTGTTTGCTCTACGAATCTTTGAAAATACTCTATCAGAAATTTTCTATTATTCCTGTCAGATTTGGTTGCGTATGTCAGATTTGATTTCTTGGCAAACTAGTTTCGGCGTTCGGCCATCTTCAGTGTTGCCTTTCATTGTCTTAATATTAAAAAAAAAAGAGAACTGCCAAAAAGGATGAAACAAGACGAAGTATGACAGCAACAAAAACTCATAGCAGAGTATGACGACACCATGGACGAAATATTTAAATAATTTTTTCAAAGAGCTCCCAAAACTCGATATAGACAATGAACTTCCAAATGCGAAAGATGCTGTGTCATTCGAAAAATGGGGTTTAGCCAATATGAGCAAACTACGTCGCATGTGTATGAATGCCTATCCCGAATTTTGGATGAAAGCCTTTGGAAACCATGTAACTATTTTCCTAATGCGATAAAACAGCTGAACACTACCGCGAGTTGAAGAGGGAAGCGAGGCGGCTTTTCCGGGCGAAAAAAAGAGAGGCAGAAAAGCGTGAAATAAAGGAGCTTGAGATGCTGGCCAACGGGAATAATGCCCGAAAATTCTATCAAAAAATTCGGCGAATGACAGAAGGTTTCAAACCCGGGGCAAACTCCTGTAAGAATGAGAACGGCGACCTGGTGACCGATGTTCAGAGAACACTCAGAATATGGAGGGATCACTCTCTGCCCTTTTAAATGGAGAAACTGAGCAAGAAACCAGAGAAGATGCCGAACCCGAGCCTACAATCGAAGATGATGGAATTGACGTTCCACAACCCGACTACAATGAGGTGCGAATAGCAATATCCCGATTGAAAAACAATAAAGCAGCTGGCGCTGATGGTTTGCCTGCTGAGCTATTCAAACACGGAGGCGAGGAGCTGGTAAGGCGCATGCATCAGCTTCTATGCAGAATTTGGTCGGATGAATGCATGCCTGAAGATTGGAATCTAAGTGTTCTCTGCCCAATCCACAAGAAGGGCGATCCTGCAAACTGCGCCAACTATCGCGGAATCAGCCTTTTGAATATCGCATATAAGGTCCTATCAAGCGTATTGTGCGAAAGGCTGAAACCTGATGTGAACAGACTGATTGGACCTTATCAGTGTGGCTTCAGACCTGGTAAATCTACCATCGACCAGATTTTTACAATACGCCAAATCTTGGAAAAAACCCGTGAAAAAAGAATCGACACGCATCATCTCTTTGTTGATTTTAAAGCCGCTTTCGATAGCACGAAAAGGAGCTGCCTATATGCCGCTATGTCTGAATTTGGTTTCCCCGCAAAACTTATACGGCTATGCAAAATGACCTTGAGCAACACCGCCAGCTCGGTCAGAATTGGGAAGTACCTCTCCGAGCCGTTCGAAACTAAACGAGGTTTCAGACAGGGTGACCCCCTATCGTGCGATTTCTTTAATTTAATGCTGGAGAAAATAATACAAGCTGCAGAACTTAACCGCGCTGGAACAATATTTTATAAAAGCGTCCAACTGTTGGCATATGATGACGATATTGATATCATTGGCCTTAACAACCGCGCCGTAACTTCTGCTTACTCCAAATTAGAAAAAGAAGCGGAGAAAATGGGATTGGTGGTGAACGAGGGCAAAACGAAGTACCTTCTGTCATCATGCAAAGAGTCAGCGCGTTCGCGCCTTGGCAACCAAGCCACTGTTGGCAGCAATAATTTCGAAATAGTAAAGGACTTCGTTTACCTGGGAACCAGCATTAATACCAACAATAATGTTAGCCTAGAAATCCGACGAAGAATCACTCTTGCAAACAAATGCTACTTCGGACTGAGTAGGCAATTGAAAAGTAAAGTCCTCTCTCGACGAACGAAAATAACACTCTACAAGTCACTCATCGCACCCGTCCTGCTATATGGTGCAGAAGCGTGGACACTAACAACATCTGATGAGGCGGCTCTGGGAGTATTCGAGAGAAAGGTTCTTCGAAAGATTTGTGGACCTCTACGCGTTGGCGACGGCGAGTACCGAAGAAGATTTAATGATGAGCTGTATGAACTTTACGCAGACGCCGACATAGTTCAGCGAATTAAAACACAGCGGCTTCGCTGGCTAGGCCACGTAGTGCGAATGAGCGAAGATGCTCCAGCCCAGAAGGTATTCTTATCGGCACCCGCCGGTGGAAGCAGAGGAAGAGGGAGACCACCACTCCGATGGAAGGACCAAGTGGAGACCGATTTGCGATCCCGCGGTGTTTCCAATTGGCGCCAGTTGGCGCAACGAAGAAACGACTGGCGAGCTATGTTGGACGGTCAAAATCGCCCAGGCGGTTAGATGACCATTTAAAGAAGAAGAAGATAAAACAGCTTTAAACTGTTTTTATGAAAGGTTATGACCAAAAATAGCTAGAATGATAAAATTTCAATATTTCAATTAGTAGAACCGATCTCACACATAGTGCTGGATAATATTTAGATTAAAAAACTTCAATCTTTAAATGGATGCTGAATCGCACAAAACTTATTTCATTAAAGCAAAAAAATGGCTAAAACGGGTTTGTAAAAAAAAATTGTTTTAAATAAGTAACAAATTATATTATTTATTGTAGAATAAACTTTAACTTGTGGAGTTCTATTTCCCCCCACTTGTTTTATCTGAACCTCTAGATCTTGTAATTTATTCTCGTCATCTTTTACAATGCTGTCGAATAAGAACATACAAAAAACAAAACTTATAGATGAATGGTGAAGATCGACATGCACCTCAAAGGGTTAATTCATTTGTTTACAGTCGGTTGACATAAAGGTCGCTTACAAGAGAATCAAATTTAGCTGTCAATCACACTTTATTGAATACACTTTGGTCATTCTCATTTAAAATCTTTTCTGAAAAGAATTGGAATTATTTAAAGTTGAAAAGAAAAAAACGGACAAACAGTTTTTTCTTGAAGTTTATAAAAAGTTTACTTTAAACTTTCAAATAAATTAAAACTGAAAAATCAAGTAACAAGTTTACTTAAAATTATTTTTTAAAACATTTACAGAAATGCTTGTTGGGAAGTTTCGTTTTTTAACAAAAGTACATATAAATTGCAACGTAATCTTTTTCATGGATGTAAAACTTTACTTGATTGTGATAAAAAAATGTTTCTGTATCATTTCGCAATTTTGAAAAAAAGTCTAGCTCGTTTTACGGCCACGAAATCGTTGCGCCCAGAGCGGATCTCCACTAACAGACAAGATAGTAGATTTACCATATTTTTCCAAAAGCGCCCGCTCAAGCCTATTTTGACCACGATAAAAGTTTGCCTATGATACTTTGAAGTAAAATTCAGTTTATAAACTACTTTTGAAATCATTAACGAATTTCAATTGGAATTTGTGGTTTCATTAAGTATTCATATCATAAATTAAAGCGTTCAAACTAAGATAATTTTGTTTATACATATTATTGATATATTAGCAAATATTTGTAAACAGAGTTTAATTTTTCAGTAACAACAACATAAATTCAAATATTTAAAACCCACACCACACTCGTTTTCATTAATCGATTTTCCCCGCACACAAATCAGCAACAAAAATGTTTCTCCAATCAAACACCATACGGCATTCAACGAAACCCAACAAAACATAAATCCACCATAAACATTCAAATCTTATCGGCGATTGCATCACCACAAACGCCACCACCAGTAGCAAAACGATTCATGAATTACACAAACAATAAATGTTGAAATTACAGCAACGCTAACGCCTCCTTGTCAGCCAAGTGTTTTCAATAGCGGATACGTGAGTTTGCAAATAACACTACAAATTATGGTGCAATGTGCAAAAACATTTATACGCTGCCGCATAAAAACAAATATATCGTACAACAACAGCAATCAACGCCACTCTGCACACGCAGCGTACTCACCCACACATACAAAGTACTATAAGACCACCAATAAAAGCTGCAGTGTCACAATAGCAACAACAGGGAGGTGAGTATGAGCCATGTTGGGTGATGTGGAGAACAAGCCAACTCCAGCAGCAAAAATGAGAAATGAAAAACACAAAAACAACGAATGGATGTGGTGGGAGAGAGTGCAAACTACCTGCTGTGAAGGGAAATGTGTGAGAAAAGGAGATAGCATGAGTCGGTACATTAAAGCTTATGTTGGCACCCAAATATTAAAACGCGTTTCTGTTGGTGCTCCAAAAATGTGGTTGAGATGTGTGAGATGTATTGGTGGTGGTAATGGCCATTGCGTGTAGAAAATGCAGCAATGCATCAAAAATCACAACAAATAAAAACAATTCAATTACGTAGGTACATAGTAAATAAACAACAAAAGTGTGATTTTAATGGATTTATAAAATAAGTACACTGAAGAGAAATATCAAAAGCATTGGTGGTGTAGTTAGAGGGTTTATAAAGCGCGTAACGTAAAATGCAAACCACCTTAGTGATATCTCAGTTTGGCTGTTTTGGAGATACAAATTCCTTATTTTTTAGACGAATACTGGCTTTATGGAAAAAGTTCCCTTCAAGTTCGATTCATTTAATTATTTTCCAAGCCAACAAGCAGTTTTCTTGAGAATAAATGAATAGATCTTGATGGCAGGGACGTATATAAGTTTTTGAGACAAAAGTAGCTTACGCGGTTTTGCAGTGTCACCCAAGGTATGACAGTTCAAGAGTGACATTTTTTTTTACTTAACTACCTATTAATGCCATTTTCGACTGTTTTTAAATTAGCTAATACTATATAATAAAAATGCTTTAAACCCATATATAGAACTTCTGAAAAATTGTGTAACCAAAATTTAGAACAACATTATTCTGAGCTTCTTTCCATCAAGATCTATTTACTAAATTATCGAAACAACTTTTATTGCCAAAGGTTTCTACTCAATTTATCTTTTTAACGGATATATATGCAAGCCGATTTTTTTTGTAAGCAGTTAGCGGCATATGAATAATATAAATAGACAAGATGAATGCAATGTAGAACCGTTTTCTGCTAAACTGTAATTCTAAGGTATACAAATTATATATGTATAGATAGGAAATTTTGAGTTGTACTCTTATCCGTAAATAAAAAAAATTTAAAAAATCATTTTAATATAAAAACTTTAACATAAAAGTCACACCACTACACATTCACTTATTCACACATAGACACGCTGTGTGTGTGTACTTGCTTTTTGTGTACTATGCTGAATCGTGAGCATGTTGCTTTGTAGGAAAAAATTAAGAGCCGTAGTAGTGTGAGTAGACTTGCCATGCATGTTTTTGTGTTATTCGTGTGGTCGGCTCTCACTGTGAGTGCGAAGAGTTGGTAGTGGACCAATGAAAAATAAGTATTCGCACTATAGATACTCTGTTGTGTCATGCATTTTTGCTTTAGTTGTTGTTATTGTATTGATTACTGGCTACGATGCCCAGTGTCAGCTGCTCTCCTGAGAGCACGAAAAGTTGCTTTGTTGGATACATTAAACAAGCAATGTAAAATATGAGCAAATATGTAAAATTCATTGCTGATACCTACAAACAGGGTTTACAAAAATAAAATAAATGATTACTCATAAAGAGTATTAAACACCGAAGAAAATTAAAGGAAAATAGAGGAAAGGAAAAGAAAGGAAAGAAAAGGAAAAGGAAAGGAAAGGAAGGAAAGGGAAGGGAATGGAAAGGATGGGAAAGGAAGTAAAATTAAAGGAAAGAATGGAATGGTAAGGAAATGAAAGGAAGGGAAGGGAAAGGGAATTAAAGGAAAGGTAAGAAAACGAAGGGGAAAGCAAGAAAACAAAAGGAAGGGAAGGGAAAGGAAAAGAAGTTTGAGGAAAGTAAAAAATAAAATAAGAGAGTAAAAAAAGAAATCAAGGAAAATAAAAATATGTTAGAGGAAAGGAACGACATAGAAAGGAAGAAAAAAAGGCGGATAAAACATACCTACAGCAAAAAAATAAAATAAAATAAAATAAAGTTTATTGGTTGAATTTCAACCACTGGGCGAACTCTAGTATGAATAAAATAGCAAAATGAATTTTGCCAAATTTTTTTTTTTAACTTAATTTAATTACCGACGTACTGGTTCAAACAAAATTTTCCAAAAAAAAAAAAATACATAAAATAAACCTTATCTCTAAGCTATAATTTTATTAAAAGTTGTTCTAAAATAAATCATTTATCACTGCTTCAGTGTTCACTTCAAATCTACTACGAACACTCATGAGGGCTTAGAAATTCTTTTTTTTCTTCGGTCGAGTGCAGCAAAAAGATTTTGAGATGTCTTTAGTAAATGGTTCGACAGTAATTTATAGTTTCCAGTCGGAATCGCTAGGTTTTATCTGTTTAGCACACCTTCAACACCTTAGACTAATATAGATCTAGCCAAAAGGTCTGAAAGCGTCCCTTAGCACCTTCTTTGACGAAAACTAGGCACTCTTCGAAAATACAATCACCCTAAAGAAATTTCAAACATGAGTTCTGTTCGCAAACAAAAAGTTATTACTAGATGTTGCGAATTCTCGTCATTTCTCATATAAGACAGCAAGAATTCGTAAGTTCTAGCAATGGTTATGTTTTTAATAAAATGCAGCGGAGTTCCAAATTGCGAAAGCAAATGAGGGTCCAATGCGTAAACCGGTCAAGTCCACTTCCACTGTACAAAGCAGACCTCTAACTCTTAAAAGGTCGAAACTGGAGGGTATAATTGGCAAATGCTGTAATACTTTGCATAATCCGGTGAATTCACATAACGAAAAATGTTGAGGAAATGTAAGAAACATTTATAGTTTCAGAAAAAAAAGTGAAAGAAACCTGAATACTGATGAAATATCATTTGAATGTGTTGAAACAGCTTCCTTGACTTTGCTCAATACTTTTGTAATACGAGATAAGAGGAATGTGCAGCCACTGACCCCACCAAACACTGCAAATAAGCTATACAGGGTGGCTGATGAATTTTGCTACATCAAGAAACTCAACTATTTTTTTTTTCAGTGTATGGAATTCATTTTTCTTTTATTCATGTTAAAGCTCATTAAATTTTGTTAAATATAGCTCAATTAGTTTTAAAAATAATGGAATTTAAATGCCCCCCCTGCTCGTCGATGCATGTGCGGCATCTTACCAAAAAGTTGTTCATTACTGCTTGGAGAGTTGAGACAGGAATAGCCGCAATTGTTTCTCGAATGGATTGCCTTAGTTCATTCAAATTTGTTGGTTTTGCTTTGAAGACTTCCTGTTTGCAATAACCCCACAAGAAAAAGTCAGGTGCAGTAAGGTCAGGCGACCTGGGTGGCCAACGGAATGTGGAGTTTCTGGATATCAGCTTATTGGGAAATTTTCGTCGCAATTCTGTCATAACAGGTTGGGCTATATGAGGAGCTGCACCATCTTGCTGAAACCACACAGAGTTGAAAGAAATTCTCATTCGGCGTAATTCTGGAGAGAAAAACTTTCTCAACATGCTCAAGTAACGGTCTCCAGTAACCGTAACGGTGTGACCGTTTTCTTCGAAGAAGTAGGGCCCGACAATGCAGCGTGATGAAACTGCACACCACACTGTGACACGAAGTGGATGCAATTCCGTCTCATGGAGTATCTGTGGGTTGGAAGCACTCCATATTCGACAATTTTGTTTGTTTATGTTGCCGTTTAAATCGAAATGGGCCTCGTCAGACATGAAAAGACAGTTCAACATGTTTCCATCCTCTTCTACCATTTGAAGCATCTTCTGGCAAAATTCCAAGCGAATCGGCAAGTCTGCAGCGTTCAGTTTGTTGGCCATTTGAATTTTATATGGGAATAAGTCCAAATCTTTGTGCATAATTGACTGTAATGACTGTCTGCTTACACCCATTTGAGCAGATAAGCTTCTTGTCGAAACACGTGGATTGTTTTGTATGGCAGCAGCTACAGCAGCGATTGTTTCCCCCGTTCGAACTGAAGGGTTTCGATGGTAAGGTCTTCTGTTGACTGTCCCATGCTCAGCAAAATTGTTTACAAGTCTTATTATGGTCCATCTGCTCGGAGGATTGCCGCCAAACGTGCGCCTATACTCTCTTTGAACCGAAACTACGGACTCCAGTGCGTGATAGCGGCAGACAATCCAAATTCTTGTTTCAGTGTCCCAGTTATCCATTTTTGTTAAATGTAAAAGTCAATCTGCAAAATAAAAAAAAAATTAACCAGATTCATTAAATGGAAAAAAAGTTATTTAATTTTTTTTTGGTAGCGGCTTTCATTAGCCACCCTGTATATTGAAAGAAAAAAGCTTACAAAAACCAAATTCAGTCACATGATGACTTAGGCTAAGAACTACAGTGTATGGCAAAACTAAAGCACCAAAATTCCCTCTGCTAAACATGATTAAATAAAATTAAAAGTGCAGACTTTAAATTCTGTATTTGGTTTTATTGAAGAAGGCCACGTATTATTTATTTGAAATACGAAACAAAAAAACTGTTTTCATAGTCCATTAAAAAGAATAATTGCTCTTTTCAGGCTAACACAAAAATGAGTGCTACAAAACTTTTTTTTCCTTAAATGTGTTGTAAAAACTAAAAAATCGCGGTAAACGTGACCCACAATAACCACGCCGATATATTTCGAAATATTTCAACCAACGGTTTCCTTCTTTAATTTAGCCGTTAAACGAGGTTGGATGATCTGTAGAAGTCTGAAAGATTTGCAAATTCAATTACAGGAAATCAGGAAATACTATTTCAAAATGTTTTAGCATTTTCCATGACCTTAATTAGCGTACCACAAACATTTTTCCAATCAACTGGTTCGCTTAGCACTATAGAGGGAGGTGCTAGTGCACGAAAAACACCGAATAGTAACGATCGCGCAATCGTTCGTGGACTCAAGATATTTCTTCTTGTTTCCACGAGAAGTTTTATGAAAGAGCTTCTTGTATCCACCCCATATAGGACCATTTAAAGACTTGCTCTTTAAGACCAATTACTTCACTTCGGAGTGTAGGAGTTTTTAGATGTTTCTTCGGTCATGGAGTGGCTCCAATTCATACGCTGGAGCTGGCATTGGATCGTTTCATGTACAAAGACATTAATAAAAACTTAATCTTATTTCTTGAGGGAGAAAGGTGGATCTATCCGGACGACATTCTGCCGAAACGTATAGCGATTTGCTTAAAAAAATAGTTTACGGCTAATAACGTTGACATATTGTCGTGGCCTGTGCTATTTAACCGAACAGAGAATCTAATGATGGAGGAAATTTGCAGCAACAAAGACTCTCTGTTCGCACCAGTTAATAACCTGCCATAAAGAGCTACGGATATACCACGAAATAACGAAAAAACACCGGAATTGTCCCAAAGATATTTGATGGTGCTTTAGTTTCTTAGCTCCACTTTTTTAGTTTATCGGATTCTTTGTACAACATTTTTGTATGAGCTGGTAAATCAATTGTATTTATTCAAATTTACAATGACTAATATGTATTCTTCCTGGATAAAAAGGACTACACATTATAAAACTTGCGCTTATTATTTTTTTGAGTAAAATGTTTTAAAATGGATTTCGGTGCTTAAGTTTTGTTGCACACTGTATGTGAAAAGTGTGACCATTCGTTCTATCTTAAAATAACTCAAATTTGTATCAAAAGTTTTGTTAAACCTTGTATTTGTTTATTTTATACAGTAACTCAATAAAATATGGTATATCCTATTCAAAAAATAAAGTGCGCTGTTCTTTCCGCCTAAAAAATTGCTTGCAAAAACCGGTCGAGTACATTGCTTTCATCCTCATAACTGATTTATTTATTAATTTTTTAAATTGATTAATTCGCAAAATACTATGGCAGTATTATCTGCAAATAACGCAAGATACGAAAATTTCCTTTACATAATAATTATAAGCTTAAAATATTTTCCCCTCAACATTTTTCCTTATTAGACTTGACCGGCTTATGCATTGGCCCTTCAATTTGAGACGCCTATTTTTGGGAGCTTTAATTTTGCTCAATAGTGTTCATACAAAAGTACGCACACAACTATCCGTATGCATTTAATTTTGTAAACTAAAATCACAAAAAATAAACAAAAAAGGTGTCACGTCAAATGCAATTAGCGCAAACGGCAATGAAGGCGACAACAGCAAAAACAAGAAAAAAATAAGAATTTCTGTTTCTACACAAATAGAGAACACTCACAATGCGCGTAGCCTTATTGCGATTGGTCGAGCTACTGCAGAACATAAGCAAAATTTCTGTACTTCATACAACAACAAAATTGTACAACTGAGCGTAAAAAGTAAAGTGCTATTAGTCATAAGATCCACAATTCTGATTGGCTAAGATTAAGAAGCATTAAATGGTGGTAGTAAAGTGCTGTTAATATTGGCGTTGTGGTGGTAGCTGCGGTGGTGTAAATATCATATACAGTTTGCCAGCAAAGTAGGACTGCGAGCCATACAACTGAGTGGATGAACCGGTCGCAGAAGTCTCCACAACACATTTGTTGTTGTTGGCCAATTGGCATACACAAACACACTAACTACGAATATTTGTGCGTGAAAACTGGTTTCACTTTGTGCTAATGGCTGCGCCGGCGAGGTGTCAATTTTAGTCTACAATAAACGACGAGGCAAATTGGATGTGTGGCTGGCGCGGTTTCTAAGAACAATAAAAAGAGAACAAAAAACGTATGAATTGTGAAAGTGCAATGAAACAATGCAATTAAAAGAAATTAAATAATAATTAAAATTGAAAGTTTATGCGCTAAAAGTGCAATATAACAGCAAATTATTTTATTTTTTTAAGCTAAAAAAGCTCAAGGTCATAAACCTACAAACGTTCCGAAATCAAGCAAATGTTAGAGCACGCAGTAAAAAAAATTTATATACATCAGGTCGCGCGAGTTTAGTGCGCGTTTCATTAACCAATTTTTTTTTTTTATTAAAATTCGAGCCAAAATTACCGAGCAGCAGCGCTTGAAAATGGCAAAAATTGCCGGCGTGCCACCTGCGAGCGCGCTCAACGATCATCAAACGCTTGCACTAAGCTTCAATCAATATCTGCATCAACAAAAACAGAGTCCGGAGCAAAATCATGCACAGCGGCAGGACACAAGCAATCAACATCTCAAGCAACAACAACAACAAGAACAGCATGCCACTACACAGCCACCTGCAAACGTCGCGTCTTACACTCTCGCCGAGTCCACGCTGCAACATTCGTTGCTTTACAAAATGGCACGCACACCGCACCTGAAGTCAAGTTTCTCGATCAATGCGATCTTGCCGGAAACGCTGGAGGATCATCATCAGCAGCAGGAACAGTCGCCACAACACTCCCCACAGCATCAAGCGCAACGCCAACACCTACAGCAGCAACTACAACAACATCCAGCACTACAACAACAGTATACACTGCACGCTCAGCATCAACATCAACAACAACAGCAGCACTACCCACCGCCGCATGATATCGATAAATACCGACGCTTGCCACCCAACGATTTCTTAGCCGCACACTCGCCGCTTGGTTCTGACGAACATGATCTCTCTGAGGTTGAGTCTGATCTTGATGTGACGAGCATGTCGCCACCACCATATACCGAGGGTAGTGAGCTGAGCGCGCAGAGTGGCGAGAATGGTCCACGCAAATACCGAAGCAATGGACGTGCCGTCGGTGGTGCGCTGGTTCATACAGATGAAAGCGCCGAAAGCGAGTTAGAAGGGCAGGATGATGAAGTGGGCGCTGAGTTTGATGGTGGCGGCGGCGGGGATGAGGAGTGTGATGAAGAGGATGTCGACTGTGATGCGGACGCTGAGGGTGACACACCAGCAAATGTTGAGACTGATGGTGAGAAATCCACAGATGGTAAGCCAGCCACCGATAAGAAAGGCAATGAAAAGCCGCCCTACTCCTACAATGCGCTCATCATGATGGCCATACGTCAGAGCGCAGAAAAGCGGCTTACATTAAATGGCATCTACGAGTACATCATGACCAATTTCCCATACTATCGTGACAATAAACAAGGCTGGCAGAACTCCATACGTCATAACTTGAGTTTGAATAAATGTTTTGTAAAAGTGCCACGTCACTACGATGATCCGGGCAAAGGCAATTACTGGATGCTGGATCCCTCCGCGGAAGATGTCTTTATTGGCGGCTCGACGGGAAAGCTGCGTCGACGCACAACAGCCGCTTCACGTTCACGTTTGGCCGCCTTCAAACGCTCACTTATCGGTCCGATGTTCCCCGGGCTGGGTTATGCGCAATTTGGCCAATTCTTATATCCACCACAAGCTGCTGCCACTGCCGCTGCACCCAGTCTACTCGCCAGCATGTACAGCCGTTATAATCCTTTTATGTCAAAGAGTCCGGCGGTTGCCGCAGCCGCTGCAGCTGCAGCAAACTTACCAATGTCCATGCAATATGGTGGCGCGCCTACCTCGCCAGCCTCTGTTATGGCGAACTATAGCAGCGGCATGGAACGTTTACTGGGTGCCATGCCACATCAGAGTCATCCAGCCGCTGCAGCTGCTGCAACGAGCGAACTCTATCAACGCCTACAATATCAGCAATTATTACAACAACATGCGGCAGCGGCTGCGATTGCTGCACATCAACGTCATCAACAACATTTAGCTGCGCCACCTGGTGCACATCATCCACAACACGCTCCGCACCTGCAGCACATCCCAACGGCACCGTCGCATCAGCAACAACAACTACAAGTGGGTGGAACGACGCACCCGCATCATTTGAGTGCACAGCCCATCTCACCGGGCCAACCCATTTCACCGACGGCAAGCGCATTAGCGCCTCAAGCGCCAGCAACGTCGCCCATACTAAAACCAGTGACGGTTGTGGCGCGCAACGACAGCTGAGTGGGAGAGTTGTGTGGAAACGAGGAGGCTGTATGTATATAGTTTTAGTTTATATAGATTGCTATGTATTATTTATGTATGTACATATGTATAGAATAGTATATAACAAATTGTTAGTTAATTCAAATTAACAAATCCTCAACGGAGTTAATAGAAGCTCGTGGTCTTAATTTTAAACGTTTTCAATGTAGTTGAAGGGTATTTGTTATTGCAAAGTCTTTGATTGTAAAGTTAGCAAAAATAATTTAAGTACTAATGTTGATAATTGAGGCGATAATTACCACGAGCCATGTGAGAATGTGTAATAATTGTTAGAATGGCGAAGAAAGTTGCTTAAAGCACTTTGTATATTGGCGCATTTGTTTTTTTTTTTCTTTTTGTTTTGAGCATGCAACTGTATAAAATTAATTGGAAAAAATATATATAGTTAGTATTAAAAAATGCAGAAAAAATCAAAAATGCGAAAAATGAAAATTATTTATTTATTAAAATTACCAGTATAAAACAATTAATTGCTGTGTTTATTTCTGAGCAAAGAACTGGCGGATGAAATTTTGCCCTTTTCCCAAAATATAAATATTAATAGCAGCGCAAGGAGAGTGGCTTTTAGAGGTACAGTTGTGTTTAATATAATAGTTGTGAAATTAAATTGAATATCTTTCGATGAAATAAGAAGAATCTGTGTTTTTATTCATTTTCATTTCAAATATAGCGATTTCCATAACAGAAACCACATAAAAAGAAAAATCAAAATTTACACAAAGTTCAGGAAAGTTAATTAAAATTTTAAAAACTTACATAAATATTTCAATATTTTTGGGCAGAATATTTAGAAAATTTTTGAGCACGCAGTGTTATAGCTTATTCAGTTTTAGCATCGCAGTTTGCAAGTTAGAAGTACCTCAAAATTTCTCCTGTATTTTTAGAACTTTTTTGTCAAGGATGTTGGGTATTTTTTCATGAGTTTTTCTTCATGCGTTGTATGGAAGAAATCACTCAACACCCTGGACGAAAAAAGTTCTGAAAATTCAGAGAAAGTTTTGAGTGAGTCCTAACTTGTACAATGTTATACTAAAATTAATTGGCCTGCACAACTGCTTACTCGAAAAATTTCTAGAAATTATTACAAAAAATTTGAGGATTTTGATTATAATTAACTTTCCTGAACTTTGCGTAAACTTTGAAATTTCTTTCAATGTGGTTTCTGTGATGGACTTCGCTTTATTTTAAATGAAAATTATTAAAATCACATTTTAATTTCACTACTATTATATTGAACACAGCTGTAGGTGGCTCAAATTAAAAAACAAATGTACAAAATTTCCTGAAAAATAAAATCGAACCCAGCAAACACAGCCCAAAAGTAAGATAAATATTGTACTTTTACATTAGAATTCTAATGTAGTTCTCTAATCGGAAATCAATTTATAGAACTGGGCTGGAAGTCGATTAGAGAGCGATTTGTAAGACACTAGAAAAAGTTCACATTAGAAACCAATTAGAATTTCAAGTTAGAATTCGATAAGCTGACTAACCTTTTTCTCGATATCGAAAACTAAGTCCCCATTTTGTGAAGAATGTTATAACTCTCGACAGTTTCTTAAACCGTGCTCTTACCCTCTACCTTAGAGAAATACATTAGAATTCGAGTTTACATCGTCCTCTAACCTGTTAGATATTTAAGTCTAAATACGATATCAAATTTGGTTCCATATTTAAATTATTAGATTTTTTGAGAAAACTAGCGTCTGAAATGGCGTTTAATTTCTAAATGTAGATGTTAATATTAGCAATAAAAAGCAACTTCTTTTTCTTTGATTCCACAACAGTTTTGGAACGATGTCTTCCTTATGGGAGTCTAGTATTGTAAACACAAAAAAAAAAAAAAGAAAAGGCCTTCTAAATAAAATTTAACAAAACAGTATTTCGAACTATGAGTGGAAGATCACACTATCTGATCAAACGTTTGAAAACTCTATCGCAGATTTTGTTTAAAGTATGTCTTATCCTGGAATACTTTTTTAAAAGCCAGCAATCCCAGAGTTTTTTATGAGATCGTACTTTCTCAATGTAAATTCAATAATTGTTGAGCAGAGCATAGTACGTCCATGTGCTATAAATATAAATAAAAAGAAGAACCATTCCATGCCTATTTCTAATGAGTAAGACCTGTTTTGCAAAATATCACAAAATATCGCTGGATCAAACATTTAACGTTCCAACTCAAATACGCAAAATTTATTATTCCGATAATACGATTAAATAGTGCCTAATTATTTTTTAAACATTTCCGTCTCTGCAGAAATTCATCCCATCCAATTGAGATTGGTACAACTAACGTACAATTCTGTAGTTCAGTATACCAGCGAAACAACGTTTTTACATTTTTGGATGTCAACTGATCGTATGCCTTCAACTGAACTTAAATATTTGTCAAACAAGGATTCCAGAAAAAAAAAATTAAATTTGTTTAACTAAACTTTTTGTATGCTATTTATCAACAGTTCATAGATATATAGATATTAAATTTTCTTCGAATTGGTTCACATTATTCCAGTTCTTATAGTGATCTGAAAGCAAAGATTTCGCTATATGCTTGACCATGACAGACAAAAAACACAAAATGGCGTACATCCAAAAAAAAAAATGTTTAAACGCTCTCTGCCTTTCTTGAGCGTTGTTTTTTTTATTATAAATTTAAATCAATAGAGAGCAAAGTATATTACACAAAGAAGTAAAGTCGACAGTTCTCTCTTTTCTGTAGGAATTTTTGCTTCAAATAAAAAAAAAATTTTAAACCATTATGTTTAAAAATTTGTTATTTTTATCAAGAGTGAGAAGAAATAACAAATTGATTCCCTTTTGATATATCTGTAGCAATAAGGACAAACTACCAAAGTAATTTTCGTGAGGTTTTTTAAAGAGCGCTTTAAAAATTGAAATTGTAGTGTAAATGTATGGAATTGAGATATAGTTTTTTGTCCATAAAATCCACAATTTTCGAGCAAAAGTCGTGAAATTTTGTTTTATTATAAATCCCCACACGGAGAACACAATGGTGGTACTATCTAGTTGTTGAGCAAACTTGAGTTTGATAGTTTGTGCTTATTGCCACAGACATATTTGCTGCAAGACTCTTGATTATATGTTAGCAAGAAATGTCGAGAAATTAAGTGGAGAAGGAAATTTTGGAACGGCAGTAACATAGTAGTTAAATGTTCCTTCTGCCAGGACTGGCATATGTTCGGAAAATTTGGGTAAGGATGAGGGAATAGATGAGATATTTACAGAAGTGAAAGAATACCGACTCGATGAAACCCTTGAATAAGATGAATTGTATGAATATGGGCTTACCTACATTGCTGGATATATAATATAGAAATTGGATCGTACCCACTTTGTGGAAGAAAATTCAGCTTCTTAAGGTTTGGTAAACAATAGAGAATATGTAAGCCTTGGTAAGCCTAACCATGCATTTTTTAATAAAATAATAATAGAAATTCTATTCAAGAAATTTTCCACCATAAAAATTTAGTGCCGAAACTGTTAGAGCTATGTAAAGATATACTTTGTAAATTTGGAAAACCATTTGAAATCGGCCTTTTAGATGCCGATATTTCTTAGAATAAAGCAGTAAAACTCAAATTGAGTCCAAGAAAATATAAAATATACAAAAATTTTTAAAACAAAAAAATTTACATAGGTCCTTATATACATAAAGTTTTTTCAATCACTGACCACGCTAAGAAAAACTCTATGAGAAACCAAGTTCTTATCCACCAGTTTTTTGAACACAGTGGTGGTATTCTTCCTGCTGGAGTCGACAAATATTCTATACTCGCCACTGTCATAATGCAAAGATGTAGATGCCAAAGTAGCACTTGGCGACAAAAGTAACTCCGTTTAACTAGGTTAGAGCTTTTTGGTTGGTAATGCTTGTTTCCGAATAAGCGAAGGATCTCTCTCGATATTAATAATTTTTGAGCTTAAGTAAATCTTATCTAATCTTATATATCTAAAAGAAATTGACGTTAGTTCCAACGCTCATAACTCAAGAACGCCTGCACCGATTTGGATGATTGACACTAGTTTAGTTTAGCAAATGAATTGGTTGATTGATTTCTAAATGACAACTACTTCGAAAAATTAATTTCGAGAAAAACGGATCTATCTCCAAAAATAGTTCCTATTTAAAAAATCTTACCCGAGGAAAATATTAAAAAATTAGTTGGTCTTAAATTCCATATCTAATCTTTGTTGTCACCTTGAACACCAAATAATTTTTGTAGGAGGGCTTTAATAAAAGTGAGTTATATTCTAACCCCCCTATTCCTAAAAAATAAAAAAGGTTTATAAAGCTCTTTTAATTCAAAATTTGTATGGAAACGACATTTTAAAAAGCTTTATAAACCCATTTTATTTTTTATGGATATGGGGGGTAAATTTCTTCAATAATTATTGAGAAGGTAATCTTCAAGGTATTATTTTGGCACTTTTTAGTGAATATCGAATTTACTTGAGTTTACCAGTCATGTCTCAAATGCCTTTAGAAAAAATCTGCACACCGACGTTATTTATACGGATTTCAGCAAAGCTTTTGACAAAGTGTGTCACTCATTACTTATTCATAAACTCGATCAATTGGGCTTCCAGCCGGGTCTCAATAGCTGGATCTCTTCTTACCTTAGTGACAGGACACAAAGAGTAATGTTTAAAAATTTAGTATCCGATGTCATTTATGTCTCTTCGGGGGTTCCTCAAGGAAGCCATCTTGGCCCGATTCTGTTCTTGTTGTTTATAAATGATATTTCTACAATAATAAAATTTTCAGAAATGTTAATGTATGCTGACGACGTAAGGCTTTTCATGCCATTCGCGTCATTTGAAGATAGAAATAAGCTACAATCAGATCTAGATGCACTAGTTACTTGGTGCGATTTAAATTATATGCCACTAAACCTTAAAAAATGTAAACACATGGGTTTTTCGCGTGGAATTTCTCAGCCGGCTTTCTATACAATTAATAATTATAGTCTTGAGCAAGTGTATGATTTTGTTGACCTGGGGGTTACTATGGACTATAAACTCAGTTTCAACCGCCATATTAAAACAACAGTCAATAAGGCTGGAGGTGTCCTAGCATTCGTTAAACGACGGTCTAAAGAATTTAGCGACCCTTATGTAACTAAAGCCCTCTTCACTACATTAGTCAGACCGATACTTGAATATGGTTCTGTAATTTGGAACCCGCGTTACCAGGTTCATGTAGATCGCCTTGAATCAGTTCAAAAACAATTTTTACTATTTGCCTTAAAAGATTTTCATTGGGATCCCTTGTACAATCTGCCACCCTATACGAATCGTTTAAAACCCATTAATCTGCACACACTTTCTAGTCGGAGGGAAATGCTTGGAATTATTTTTATGATTAAATTGCTAAATGGTTCACTATCGTCACTATCGTACACTACCGTCTCGTCCTTCAAGGCATTTTAAACCTCTAGTCTTAAAACAGTGCTGAACCAATTTTCAGTTAAATGAGCCTTTTTGTGGTAGATTTGATATTTCAGACTCGCTTTTCAGCATAAAAAAATCAATTCTTTCTGTCCTAAATTCATAGCTACTAATTGTTTTTTATTCTTTGACTTCTATTTTAACTTTTAACAATAATTTTATTCTGTTAACTAATTAGTTCTTAATGTATAATCCGTCCTATATCTACTTTACTTAGCTGATGAGGTTTTCTTTGTAGCTGAGCAGTTTTAGATCACGACGATTAACAAACCAAAGCCTTTCAACGACTCGGCACGAACGAATAATCCGCGCGTTATGCGGATGCGCCCCTCGCGCCGGTCGGACGGGATATGGTGGGTAATCCGTTGGGAATTATTATTATTATTAACTTTGCTTTCTTTGTTGATAAGGGCTCTCAGAAATACTAATTATTAGCATTTTAGGTAATAAAGGGGTGAAAGACAACACGTAGTCAATTAGGTTGGCAAGGTAAAGCGACCTTTTTGTATGGTGTAAAATTAAACGGGTCACACGTATCCTATTTTCTAATTAATGACAGACTTACTCTTAGGAATCAAAATAAAAACATCACCCTAAAAATATAATATAATTAATAAATGGAATTAAACAATAAAGTATTATTCATATAGTTACTTTTTCCGTACCTTCAACTTATCTCCAAAAACTTAGTTTCGTTGGTACCAGCATCAGAGTTAGTCGCTGTTTTAGCAATTTTTTCAACAAAATCCGATTAAATACCCACCGACACACTATTACTTCTATATTATCTAATAAATTTACTTCTAAAAATGTCTCAGAATATTATTTACTTGCTAATTGAACTGCTACAAGTTTGGATTAATCTGTTGATATCACAGATTATATTATACAGAATTCCGTAGAGCATCATGCAGCGCCAAGCCATTATAACAGGAAGTCTCTATTAAAAGTATTGTTCTGCGTTTATTCGGTTGCTCAGTCAACAAATTCTTGAAGTACGCGTTTACTTAACGAGTCAGAATGCCACAGTGCCAGGGCGTTAAATCCAATCCAATTAAGTAGTTGAGAATGAAAACTATTTATTTATAATATAAATATAATGTTAAAACATCTTCGGCCCCAAAAAAAAAAGAAGAAATATGGTCGGTGAAAATGACAAAACGCAAATTTCACTTTTGGGAAGCCTGTTAAGTGACATATCAGTTATGGTTACTTTTGAGCAGAACTGTTAAATTTGATTAGTAATTAGTAAACAATTAAGTAGGCGGCTTTTTTAATTGGTAAAGATTACTTTAATTGTTTTTCTAGTGAAGGCACTTATTGATTACGATTAGAACAAAAACAAGAAAAATCAAAAAAAAAAGAACAATGAAAAAATAGAAAATAATCAAAAAACCCTTTTTTTGATTATTTTTGATTTTTCTGATTTCTTTTTGATTTTTTCAGTATGGATATATTTATATGCTTCTACAACAATACTGAAACATAATCCAAAAAATCAAAAATAATCAAAAGTAATTATCTTTTTATCAAGCGATTTATGCTGAAGCGACCTAAACTTTTTTTGATTACTTTAGATTTTTTTTTTAAATCGTAAAAGATCCTGATATTTTTCGATAAGTTTTTTAATTAATTGGAAAATAATCGCTTAAAATTGAAAGTAATTGGTAATCAATCATTAAATGGATTCTCAAGAAAGTAATTTATCAAACCGGTAATCATTAGGATTAGTAACAGCTCTGCTTTTAAGATAAGTAAGTTCTCATCAAATTTGAGTACTTTTCCAAACCTACATGTAGTTTTCTTGCGAATAAATGAACAGATATATTATTCTATAGTAAAACAGTAGGTTTGATTACTGGTCGATTTCATCACTATCATTTCTTAGTACAGGATGCATACTAAGTATGCTCGTACGTTTTAAGGTGCTAAAAATATTGGTATTTCTTTCAATCCTGGGATTTTCGACTTTGGAAATATTTTAATAATAATAATAATAATTTTGAATATTTAAATTTTCTTTGTTAAGTGTGTACTGAAACTGAGCCATTCTATATAAATGTTACAACTTCTATAACGAAAAAAAAGTTAACACTGATTTAAATTTATAGGCCTGATAAAAAAATTTTTTTCACTAAAAGTGTGTTATAAAGTAGATTGCTCTTAAAAACAGCATAAAAAACTTTACTTAACAATTCCAAAAAGTTGTTAAAAAAAATTCACAGCTTAAAAAAATGCCTGCCCATTTTATTGTAATGAAATAATTTGATTTATTTAGCTTTGTTGACTTTCGGACAGGGTGGAAAGGTGATGTACATTGGAACGATTTTCCGATCCCTTGTTAAATTTGATTCTGTAACAAACTGGTTTCGGCATTCCGCCATCCTCAGTGTTTAGTTTCATTTTAAATAAATAATTATTTTTTCACTTTTTTAACGCACACTGTTGAAGATACATACAATTTCCAAGTCGCAGAACAAGTACCAGGATTCTGTGATTGTAAATCAGTTTCCGCACATCTCGCAAAAATATACCATCCTAATTTTTATTAGTATTTTTCTTAGACTCGAGAGAAATTGCAGTGAACAGCCCTCAATATAACTATAGTAGACTTTTCTATTTCATTACTTTCTAATAAGCTTGAATTACTTTGGAAAGTTATTCCGTCATACCTTGTGAATTTTTGTTCGGTCATGCCATCTTCTGTGTCTTTTTTCATTCGAACGGAAACGATTTATACGGAAAGTTTACATCGAATAACGTCACAGCTTAAAATTGGAGCAACTTCAGCCAAAATGTATGGCCATTAAGAAAATAATCCCCTTTTCTGGTTGAGTATCTTTTTGTTAAGCGATTTATGCCAAAGCGACCCAAAAATGTTGGAGTTGTGCCTGGTTTTGATTTAAGGTGCAATAAATTGGGAGATCTAGCAAAAATTGCAGTAGAATTGGTCACTCACAAATGCAGTTGATCTACAGAAATGCCATAAAATACTGATACAAAAGCTTTATTTAGGCGAAAGTGCTGGAAAATACCAAGAGCAAAACATACAATATACTCGTTCGAAATTGGTTCTGATAGATTTGTTTTGCTGTGGCTTTAGTGCTTAACCGCCAATGGTCATCATATATTATTTCAATGTTGCTCTTGACTCATCTATCAGGACATTTATGATGAAACACTTATAGGGTGTGATATTTTTCGTCGACACAGGACTTGTGAGGTGATTCTGGGTTGAATTTCTCTGCCGACATTAGTTTACGTATCGACCGACGTACATTCACAAGGCCCTGGTGAGCCGATACTTTTCTTATTTACAGCAAATACTTCCTCTAGCTCTCGTTCATCGAAGGACCCACCTTTCTTGTTTCTTTATCGAGGCCACAAAAGCAGAATTTACAGGGGCGTCGGTTTATGTTGACGTGGCCTTGATATGATGGGTGGTGTGCTTACCTATAGTATCTAAGGTTGCAGGTTCAAGCTATGTGGAGAGTAGATCATAATGCTTTCGGTGACACTGCAAAACCGCGTAAGTGATATCTCAGTTTGGCGGTTTTTTCTACAAAATGCTTAATTTTAAGACGAATATTGACTTTATGAAAAAAGTTCCCATCAAAATCGATTTTTTAAAATTATTCTTCAAGCCAACAAGCAGTTTTCTAGAGAATAAATTAATAGATATTAATAGCAGGGGCTGCCGTGGTGTGGCGGTAATGCCTACCACACCGAAGGTCCAAGGTTCGAGCCCTGGTACATGTAACATCAAAAGTGGTTTGGAAAACTCTCCGAGTGTATTTCTGCCATGGAAGGCTTCTCAGAAAAAACGCATCTCTTTTGTAATGCCGTTCGGAGTGGGCAAAAAACTGTAGGTCCCACCAATTTGTAGGGAAAATTCAAATCGGCACACCACAAATTTGAAGAGAAGCTTGGCGCAAAAAACTCTTAGGAGGCTTATGAGGATATACCTGTTGTATACCGCGACATACATTTTTTTTTTTAATAGTAGGGGCTTCTAAAAGGTTTTGACACAAATGTAGTTGTTTTGCAGTGACACCGACGATAAGGTTGAAAGCTCAAAGCTCGGTCTCAATAACCCAGAAACTACTAACTGTGAACCCTATAGTAGAGTTTCATCTACAGAGTTCATATCAGAGCAGAATTATTTGAAAATGTACACGAATTTCAGAATCGCTTTGAAATCCGACTGGCGTTTTCAGGTATCATTGATGATCCACGGACCACCGTTTTGGAACGACTGCGGTAGACAGTGCAAAGTCAATATGTGGATTAAACTCCATATTTTATGTGTTGCTGTTGCCTACCGAGCATTAAGCTCCCGTGCTACTCGCATCTTGGTTACTTTGTATGCATCTAGGTATCCACATATTTCTACTAATATAAGTTACACGGATTATGGTCAATTGTTGCTGTCATTTTGCAGTTGCACATTTCAATTGAAACAAGTGAAAATGCGCGGGCGCGGAATATGTTTGCGTCGTCGCCGACTAAAACCGATCGAGATTGAGATGATGCTAAAGAGGATGGTGTAGAGACGATGCCATTGGTGACGGTAATGGGGACTACGATAGGACAAATGATCGCTCGACGGGTCATCAGAGTACAATCTGAAGCATTTGTTTTGAAATGTCTACGACGCGTTTATATATTATAAATAACAACAACAACCATAACAACAACATATATGCAAAGCTTATCACAGACGTGAGCAACGTAAATAACAAGTCAGTAATCTCAAACAGTTTATTCAATTCAATTCACTTCACTTTAATTTAGTTTGATTTGAGGCAACGCATGCCAGTTCCTAAGGAAGAAGGTAAGGTGACTAAGGCGGCGATGTAGACGGCGAGAAATGCAAAGGGTAAAACGTGGCAGCGGTGAGTAAACTGTGACTATTATATATCATCTTTAAAAGATATGTGTCTGCATATATGTAACGACAGGGGCGTAGTAAGGCCTCTGCGAAGGCTGGATTGGAAGGCCGAGCAAAGTAACTGTCTGTATCAATGTCGTATCGCTCGATGGGTGGACGACGGGATGAAGGTACAACCCAGAAGAATTCCGGGCACAAGAAAGACATAATTAAAGAGGAGGAGAGTGCATTCAGCGGGTTAGGGGGCTATAATGAAATCGCGGTAAGCTAGAAAGGCACTAAAACCTACGACACGGAGGCTCGAGAGGTCAAACATATCATTCTCGCTGCAGTCGAGCAAATATCTGAACGTATCCTATTCATTCCGACTAGCCAAACCTTCAGGCAGAGTTTGGCGGTTACAACAACAGCAATATGAGAAGAGTAGCGGGAATAGATAGCAGAGTTGGAATTAAATAACGAGGACATCGCTTCTTCAAATAGACCGGTGTGGGAACTAAGTCCCCTGGTTAGCTTTACTGAAGAAATCAATGAGAGAAGGGTAGGTACTGGGCAGCTCCTAGGATTGTTCAACACTTAAAAGCCGTGGTCGACTTAACTGACCAAGAGAGCGAGCATTTATTATAGAAACATGCAGCCGTGGGAACAGGTCAAAGACATAAGCAGTGTTCGTCTGAGCTTGGTAAGTTAGTGTTTAAAATTTGGAAAGGAGACGGGACAAGACCCATTTCAGAGGGAGAGGATGGAAGTAGTTGTATTGCACCAATGCCGAGGTTAGAAGAGGGCCTGGTTATGGTTATTATCAATGTGGAGGAGCACTGCAAATTGAAGTTCGAAGGATTCCGCTTGCTTTATAGAGGCAGTTCCATGTCAGCTTTTTTGTGCTGGATTGACATTCTTCGATATAACAGATAAAGATTCAAATAGTTCTCTTTTGGTTGAGTTTTGCATCATCCTTAAAGTAGGACTCCACATCAATATGGATTTAAGTAGCCACTTCGAGCTTGGTTATTAAGGTAATTCTTTAAACTCATCAATAGAATAAAGAAAAAGTAAAGTAGCATATCCGTAATTCAAAACCAGCTTCAACCTTGTGCAGGGAGCTCCCTCAGACTTCAGGCAATGTAAGCCGAAGACCGCCATAATGATGCCAACCACTGTTATTTTATTGTCAACTGTCTATCCTCATGATCCGGGTCAACTAATCACCTGGTTTAGGTTAGACAGGTTTCCAAGAAAGCTTTCAGATGCAGATGTCAACTTTGAAGTTTAATATCTTTCAATACTTACTGGCTTTGATGACCAAAGTTCTGGGTACATAAAAAAAGGGAATACCCTCTAATGTTTCGTCTCCGCCTTCAAAAGCATTCGATGGATAAACGGGCCTACTCCGCCTACGACAGTTGATGTGGGCAGCGAACTGCTATTCTAGACAATATTGCCACTAACAGCCTCCTTGATGTTGAGAAATATGCGGAATTCAAGCTAGTTGCACTTCGATTCACGACTCGAAACCGCGCTAGCTCAGAGTTTTTCTCAATAGCACAGTATCCAAGAATGTGGTTGATGAGCGCGCTCTCTCAAAATTCGTTACAAAACGCCCCATCTCAGCTGCAAATGTATTCAATTTTCATAGAGTTGGGAATTTCTTTTAATGAAATTTTGAGTGAAGTCGTTTTTGAGTAGAAAGAGAGAGTGTTCTTGCAAAACTTTGTGGGATAGGACTTTTTCAACTGTTTAGTGAGACAGATAGATTTTGAAAAGCGCCGAGATAGGCAGGTATATAAATGCAGCACTGCCACCGACCTTTTCCGCCTGCCCCCGCCCTTCTACCACCGTCCTCTGTATAAGTACGTAGCATGAATGCATATATACAACTGTATATCGTGATTATACACAATTACTGATATTACATCCAGTTTCGTCGCAGCTGTGACTATGGCAGACGACCATGTTGTTGTTGTGCGGGTTGCATTGCACTTTAAAATCAGATTTGCTGGCAACACAATTTCATTCAAGTTGCCAATTATTCGCTCATTATTCAATCAAAGTAAATTTATTTGTTTGTGCACACATTCTTCACAGATGAGGATTAACCACAACAAAAGCAATAACAACAAAAGTTATGGAAAATATTTCTTTTAAAATTATTAAATAAGAATGTGAGCTGCCGCGCGCTGTTGATTAAAGGGGGACTTTGTTAATTTCATTATTAAAAGCATACATACGAGTACATACAACAAACTATTTACAACAAGTTCGACTAGTTCAAAACAAACCTACGATATTACTACATTTGGTTCAATACCCAAACAATCAATTGTACATTTTAGCATGGCGATGACATTGTTCTTAATCGGTTCCAGTTTGGACGTAGCTTCCAACTGGTCCCTTTTCGAATATTTTGGGAGTATCTCTGGTTGTGGATGAGTGATAATCAATGTCCGATACTTCAAAGTAGCTTTTACTATCGCTTTTGTAACCGCACTGTCGTTTTTGGAGAATATTGTGGCATGTAACAGCAGGGTGATGCTAACTGCAATATACGTACAATGTAGATTGTGCATACAGTAGTGTTCAATATAATAGTAGTGAAATTAAATTGGTTATCGTTCGACGAAATCAAAAGAAGCTGTGTTTCTAATAATTTTTATTTCAAATCCAGCAAACTGCATAACAGAAACCATATAAAAAGAAGATTCAATTTTTACACAAAGTTCAGGAAAAGTTTCATTTTAAAAAGTTACATAAAAATTTCAATATTTTTGGGAAGAATTTTTAGAAAATGTTTGAGTACGTAGTTTTATAGCTCATTCAATTTTAGTATAACAATGCGCAGGTAAGAAGTACTTCAAAATTTCTCCTGAATTTTTAGAAATTTTTTTGTCAAGGATGTTGGGTATTTATTACCATACAAAAATAGTTTTTCTTCATGCGTTGTATGCAAGAAATCACTCAACACCCTTGACGAAAAAAATGCTGAAAATTTATATACATTTTTTGAGCAAGTTCAATGTGATACCAAAATTGATTGGTCTACAAAACTCCGTACTCAAAACTTACCTAGAAATTGTGCCATAAAATATTCAAATTTGGATCTAAGTTTTTAAAGGTTTAATGAACTTTCCTAAACTTTTTGTGAACTTTGGAATTTTTTTTTATGTGATTTCTGTAATGGAATCCGCAACATTTTAAGTTAAAATAATTTAAATCACAGGTTCTTCTTATGTATTTCTCCAAACGATATCCATTTTAGTTTCACCACGATTATATCGAACACAGCTGTATGCACATTAGGGTGGGTTGTATATTTTTTTCCACATGGTACATTATAAAAAAGGAAATTTTGAAGCAAAATCTTTATTTACAACAAGTAAAATGTGTGCAAAATTAGAGATTCCTAACTAGTAATTTTCTCTAACATAAAAAGTGGCTCTAGTTCTCCCTTACCACTGTTTCGTTACTGAGTGAGGCAGTCACTAGCCCGTATCTTCTGATATACCGGAATCACTTGATTTTGTTAGTATAACGGTTGCCGCCGAAGATGTCTACAATGGCATTGAAGGACTGAAATCTTTTGTTGTCCTATTCTACACATTTTTAACAAATCGCTTTGGTTTGGCATTTTTGAGGAGTGCTGGGAAATTAGCTTTCATCATTCCTATTTTCAAGAGTTGTAAAAAAACGATATTACTAATTACAGGCCCGCATACCCAAAACTTTTTGAATGCACCAATCAAAGAAACATTAAAGAATTTAGTTTTTTCCGAGCAGCATGGATTTATACCGTGCGACTCAACTATGTCTAACCTTGCAATATTTTCAAGTCATACAGCTTGATATCGTCTATACTGACTTCTGCAAGGCTTTCGATAAGGTCTCTCACAGACTACTATTAAATAAGTTAGCCTCTCTTGGATTCAATTCAGTTTCTTAAACTCGATTAGGCGTATTTTATTTTGTCCTCTTACTTCGAATACCATATCATAGGATTGAGTGTACTTAAATTATATTTCTACGTTTGGCGTCCAGCCTATGAATCGAGATGCCTTCTGATTAATCTAAAATCGTTACAGAGGAGGAGAACAATTATGTCAGGGGGATCGTTGACTGCCCTGTACTCCTCGGAAGCATTTTTTTTTCAACATTTCTACAGGCATCTTCGATACGCTAAAATTTTTTTGTAGGTCTTCTTAAAGCTACATTCCAAAAAATCTCAATAAATAAGGTAATTTTTCAGTTCAACAGAATATCTAGAAATGTTAAGATCAGTTTGTAATTTTAAAAAAATTGCTTCATGGAAGGTTTAAATCTATTTTTATAAGTAGTACTTGTTTTTATTATAGTTTAGCTTTAGTATAGTTTCTACTAAGCTTATAAGAATTTTATATTGTATTCATTGGCTAAATAAATAATTAATAATTGCAAGAGTTATAGACCAGACTCATTTTATCGAAACAAACGGTTGTATGTGGGCTATATGTTATATTGTCCCGATCTTATTGGTTAATTTATTATTTTAGCCAGATATCTTTGAACAGCCGGACATGCCTATATGCTCTATTGATTGGGCCTCCCCTTATTTCTCTCATACTTACATGCATTGAATCAAAGTTAAAATACCATTTCATTAGCACGTTTCTGTAACTCTATTCGATCGATCGTCTCGACTTATTTAGTCAATTTGACGTCTAATGACGCCACACTCGCCTTTTCTGCTTATGTAATAAATGTAATCTTTCGATTTTTTTACTCACTTGCTTCTGAGGTAGGGACAACTGAATTTTCTTTTTAGTTATGAATCGAGTCGGTATGACGTCAATAAAACAAAACATTTTGTCGATTTCAGAATTTAAATTTTTGATTTTTGACTTACGGGGTGATTATGTAAAACGCAAAGCGACGCAAGGAGTCATTTTTCTTTAAAATAAATTCATATTATAAAAAGGCCTTCACTCCCTTCAGTGACTGCCAGGAAAAGGGAGTTGCCATGCGCATTTGTTTGGTATTACAAAAGGGTGAATGAAAGTGAATGTGCTCTGGGAGTATTCGAGAGAAAGGTTCTTCGAAAGATTTGTGGACCTCTACGCGTTGGCGACGGCGAGTACCGAAGAAGATTTAATGATGAGCTGTATGAACTTTACGCAGACGCCGACATAGTTCAGCGAATTAAAACACAGCGGCTTCGCTGGCTAGGCCACGTAGTGCGAATGAGCGAAGATGCTCCAGCCCAGAAGGTATTCTTATCGGCACCCGCCGGTGGAAGCAGAGGAAGAGGGAGACCACCACTCCGATGGAAGGACCAAGTGGAGACCGATTTGCGATCCCGCGGTGTTTCCAATTGGCGCCAGTTGGCGCAACGAAGAAACGACTGGCGAGCTATGTTGGACGGTCAAAATCGCCCAGGCGGTTAGATGACCATTTAAAGAAGAAAAGAAAGTGAATGTGAGTGACTAGGACGCAAAGTGTCACTGTGACTTATGTAATCAATCCCTTAATTGCAAAAACCATTAATTTTTTCCATTAAACAACCTTATTTGATCAATTATTTACTTAAAACCCGAATAAATTTGTTTTTAACTTTTCCTTTTTACATAGTAAAAATCCTCCCATACTAAATAAAAAAATAAAAAATTCCCTACAGATTCTGGAACACATTTAAAATAATTTGTTTGCGTTGTATCAGTTATTTATTTAATAATATTGTCTAAAATTTGTTGAACCCACCCTAATGTACGCATGTATTATGTGTCATATACGAGGTGTGTTCAAAAAGTATCGCGAATTTTGTGTTTTTTCAAAAATTATTTATTTATTCATGAATATCTATTTTGTCCCCTTCAAAGTAATCCCCATGAGATATTATACACTTGTGCCAACGGTTTTTCCAATCTTCGAAGCACTTCAAAAAATCATTTTTTTGTATCTTGTTCAGCTCCTCCTTCGATGCCGTCTTTATCTCGTCAAGAGAAGCGTAACGTCGTCCTTTCATGGGCCTCTTCAGTTTCTATCTCTCTCTCTATGGCGCGATATACAACAGGTATATCATCATAAACCTCCTAATTGATTTTTGCGCCAAGCTTCTCTTCCAATTTGTGGTGTGCCGATTTGAATTTTCCCTACAAATTGGTGGGACCTACAGTTTTTTGCCGACTCCGAACGGCATCTACAAAGGAGACGAATTTTTTGCTGAGAAGCCTGTCATGGCAGAAATACACTCGGAGAGTTTGCCAAACCACTTTTGATGTTACCTGTACCAGGGCTCGAACCATGGACCTTCGGTGTGGTAGGCCGGCAACACTACCTTCACACCACGGCGGCCTCTTCAGTTTAGGGAACAAGAAAAAGTCCCAGGGGGCCAGATCTGGGGAATACGGTGGCTGCGGCATCATTAGTGTGTTGTTTTTGGCCAAAAAGTCGCGCACAAGCAACGATGCGTGAGCAGGGGCGTTATCGTGGTGCAAAAGCCAATTTTTGTTCTTCTTTGCACATCTTCTCGGCCTTCTGAGAACATTTTGTACCACCGATAAACGTTGCTTCGGTCCAAGGTAGCCTCTCCGTATGCCACAGTCAACATTCGGAATGCATCCGCGCACTTAATTTCGTTTTTCACACAAAATTTGATACAGGTTCTTTGGTCCATTTTTTTGAATAGGTAAAAATCGAAGACGATCCAAAACACGTGCAAGCAAAGCAGCTGTCAACAATTAACTGAACATTCAAAATGGCCGAGCTTGTCGGCATAAGTGAGAGACATGAGTACCAACATAACACCACAAAAAATTCAAAATTCGAATATACGTAACCAGCGAAAATTCAAAATTCGCGATACGTTTTGAACACACCTCGTATACTTGCAAGTATGCACAGATAATCTCGTAGGGGTGGCGTTTAGCTGTCACCGCTGCACAGGCAAGTGCAACGTAAAATTAGGTTTCCCCGCACGCCACACTCATCCTTCTGTGCCGGCAAACTATTGCCCGCTCATTTATAAGTGTAATCATTAACCGATGCATCAGCTCATCTTCGCTCGTTGGCGGTATTTTACGCCTTTGCGGCTGCTTAAATTAAAAGCTCAACTGCCAGCATAATTTGCTAACAATCGCAGACAAAGGCAACTGTTTGGCAACTTGCCGTTTATGTGGTGGAAGCATTGCGCGGAACGCATCGTAACAAACACCTCGCTTTTGATGAGCAAACAATAACCATAGAGCGGTTACAATGGCAGCAGACGCAACATGAATTAAAATGAAAATGCTAAGCAAAAATTAAAAAAAAAAAAATTTTAATTGTCTTACAAAATTGTTTAGTCAGCGAATTATGTGCAACGCTTTGTGGCAGTTTAGTTCGACTAGCAAATTTTACACGACAACAAACTGCGCTCAGCTGCTAACAATCAGCCTTGTTTTATAATTTTATTTTTATATTTTTTTCTTTTCTTGTTTTGCATTCGGTTTAGGCCATTGCACCAACACTAATCGCCCTTTGGTTGACCGCCTTGCTGCTAATATGACTGACGGCTTCCATTGTTTGCTATGGCCGAACGTGTATTGGCGAATGAGTGTCGTTTCGCTCCAATTTCGGACATTGCAACCGCTACGCTATAATTAAGCGCGGTACATTTGGCCGTCAGTCGTTTGGAGTTACAAAAGATCTGCCAAAGCTAAGCAGAAAACAAAACGCCACTGCGCTTACTTTAGGTGGGAATTATTCGAACAGTGTGCGAGTTTGGAGAAATGTCGGGCTATAAAATAGTTCGAAAGGGCTGTTGTTTCAATATAAGCAGTACCAATCCGTATGTATGAATAAACCAGCCGACAAAGCAGTTCGAAGTACTGTTACAAAAGCAGTAATTTGTATTCACGCACCTGGCTTTTCCAACTCAGAGGGGGCTGCTCTTACTCTGCTGCTGAATTTAAATTTTTTCTTGGAGATTTGAGTTTATTAGTTTATAACGCTCACTCTCAGAAGTTTTGTAATTGTAAAAGGAGTGTTTTGTTTTCATTTACGTTTACTTTGCTTGTTCTGTATGGTAAAATTAAAAAGGAACAAACATTTTAAAGACTTTGGACTACTTCGAAACAACCTAAATCTCCATCAAGACTGATTAGTAATTTTGCTTTCCCAAAACTTTTAACTCTACCGGAATTATTATAATAATTGCCCCCGGTTAAATATTCTTTTTTATTACATTTTTTTGAAATAATTGAAATAATTCGAGTCCATTTTTGAGTCTTCGGCTTGTTATACTAATCATTCTGGCTATCAAAGAACCGCGATTCTTTTTATTGGAATAATTTTAATTTATGAAACGGATCACTTAAAATTTTGAAAATTTATTTTTGTTGAATAATGGTGTCAGTTGGTGGCTATTGCCAATGCAAAAAATTTCCTTTCTTTGATTTTTGGAAAAAAAAAACTATATTCTGTTTTATCGGCATTTGCAAATTTTCGTTCCTTTTATAGCGACCTTTAATAACTTCCGTTACACTAGACCGATTTTCATAATTCAAATGCCAATATTCTCGCTTCCAAAAACTGTTCAAGAATGCACTTTTTATTTCATTAAAATTTAATTTTTAGTATAGCTTTTTTTAAAATCGGTGCAAAAGCCATGCAAAAAAAATTGTTTCAAAGCAAGTTTTTGCACAAAAAAAAAAATGGCCCAGTATTTGGATACCACTTATGATAACTTGGACATTTTCAGCTCTGTGATTTTTAAACGAAATTAAATTTTTAGTTCACAATTGTGTAAAAATCTTTGAGTTAAGAAAATATTATCTGACATAAAAATAGTTTGTGGCTAGTTTACATTAAAAATAAAACATGTTGACACTAGCAACTAAAAAAAATTGTCGTCTTGGTAGGTTACGAATCGAGGTGCCGCATCACAGTTGAGTACTCTACCCAATGAGCTAATAGACCCACACGATTTTGTTGTGAAAGTTAAATAACGAATAATCCTTGGAATTTACTACAAAAGTTTAAAAATTATTTAAGCGTGTACTTAAAAACTTGTAGTTAAAAGCAAAACCAGCTAAAAATATTTTTGTTTATTGTTTTATTTGTAAAAGTGAAGTAAATATCTTTTTTGACTCGTCAGTGTGATCAATTCGGTATCGGAATGGGGAAGCTCATTGTATGTAGACCTTTTGAAATTAATAAAATTTCGATTGAGGAACAGATATTTAAGTACAGTCATCAACAAACTAACTACCTATGCAGAAATAATGTATATCACATTTTTACCAATTGCTCCATAGTACTTCAAACATTGCGGCCAAGCAATTATCGAAACGATAGTTTCGTACAATGGCAAACTGTTTTCCATAACAATAAAAGCACCGTAAATTAAACAAACACCAAAAGACCAAACTGTAACACCTTCTCACATTCAAGCCAAAACGAAAAACGAAACTAAAACAATAACAATGTATAAGGCATGTGTTTAAGCCAACTGACGGGCGAGATACAATTATCAAAAAAAAGTCGAAAAAACAAACAACGAATGCTCAAACAGCGAATCGAAATCCGCTTGGGCATGATGGCGCTATTTGATGAGGTGAGTCGAAGTGATGGAAATGGGCTGGGCACATCAGGTGCTAATGGCTGTATTTAATATATGAACGAAAAGAATTAAAAAAAAAAACAATCAAACTGCTTAATAGGAGTATATAAGATGAAATAGCTTGAAAACAACACCTTTAACAACAACAATGCTTAACAATAGTTGTAAGCAATAAAACAAATAAAACTAACTACAACAACAACGCGTAGCATGCAATTATCGCGCTCATTAGGCATTGTTGATGAAGCGAGCGTGACTCTATTACTTACTTATATTGTTGTTGCTAGTCTTGACTGACTTTTGCCCGCCGCGTCGTTTCTTAGGGATCAATTGACTTAAGCTGTAGCAAAACATTTCAACAATCATTCAATATGGCGCACTTTTTCAGTTGTGGATTAGCATTTTTTGTTTGAAATGAAAGTTAAATATACGAAAATAATAAAATGCAATGAAAAAACTATATCATATTAATATGCACGTTATGACCTAATTAGATCTTTTGTGCCAACTAGTGCTTTCGGATTACCGTAACCTTGTAGAGAAAATAAGCTACGATACGTATCCGGCGAGGAATCATGAATAATGTGCTCAAGCGTTCCTATACATCCCTCACCAATGAGTGTTCTCAAGTTATCCCAAATCAGTATAATAACTGATTTTGATAATCTCGAGAAGGAGTCACAACTCTGACGAATATATTTTTTATATATGGCGCAACAATTTTAGGGTCATTGTGCAATATTTTAATAATAATAAACCCAACGGATTACCAACAATTCCCGCCCAACCGACACGAGAGGCGCGTTTCGCATAACACGCGGATTTGAAAGGCGGAGGTTTGCTAAGCGTGGAGATCTCAAACTGTTCAGCTGAAAATACATTAAAATCAGGCCTGTTAAGTAATGATTAATAATCATAATGATTACTGGCTTAATTGTTTTTGTTTTTGAAAACCATACTAATGATTTATTGTCCATTGTTTTTGAGTTTTAATGATTTTTTTAAAAAGCAATCAACATTTTTTTTATTACCTTTGATTGTTTTTTATTGTTTTTGATTATTTGATTACTTTTGATTATTTTTAATTACATTTGATTTTTTGTGATCATTTTAATTTTTTCCCTCCCAATTGTAATCAATTAGTAATTGAGAATTTCTGAAAACAATTAAAATAATCATTAATGACTGAAAAATTTATTCAATCAATTGATTGCTCAGTTCTAACGGTAATTTAACAGATCTGATTAAAATACATAAATCCCAGCAAGAACAGTCTCAAACGTTAAGGAAATATTGTACTTTTACATTAGAATTCTAATGTAGTTCTCTAATCGAAAATCAGGTTAGAGAACTAGGCTAGAAGTCGATTAGAGAACGATTAGAAAAGCACTAGTTAAACGTTCACATTAGAAGCTAATTAGAATGACACGTTAGAATTATATTAAATGACTTACATTTTTCTCAATATCGAGAACTAAGAACTCTTTGGCAGAGAATGCTATAATTCTCGACAATTCCTTAAACCGTTCTCTAACCTAAATGTTTGCTGGGATACTACAGTATAAGTCATTTGTTGAGAGAGTATAGAACAGTTTTTTTATTTTAAAAAGCGAGTCAGAGATATAAA
The DNA here is from genome assembly GCA_949987695.1 of Merzomyia westermanni. Classification (NCBI taxonomy): domain Eukaryota; kingdom Metazoa; phylum Arthropoda; class Insecta; order Diptera; family Tephritidae; genus Merzomyia; species Merzomyia westermanni. The sequence goes on along the minus strand of OX465289.1, from coordinate 7,691,704 downwards.
AGTGCCTGCATGAGAGTTAAAATGTTCGCATAAACACTGGACAATTGAAAATTTAGGAGGGAATATCAAAGTTAAATTCGCTCAAAACTCATGAGTCATTTCAAGAATTGGTGATTGTGGTTCGTAAGGAAAGTTAAAATGAAAAAAATTTGTATTCAGAAAATTTCAATGGCAATACACCTACAATAAGACTACAGACAATAAAAAAATTTAATTTCCCTACCTGAAATATAACAGTTCTATTGCCAAAACAAACCGTTGTAAATTATAGCCAAGATGGCGCAACTTCCACGGTAAGTAAAAAGTATTGAACAAACGCAACAATTAACACAACAAATAAGAGAAATCAGCACACAAAAGCCATTCTCAGCCAATTTCATTCTTTCCAGTGCCAATTCATTAAAAACAACTAACCATAGCGAAAAGCAAAAAATTTATGTTTCGGAGAAGAAAAAACTTTTAATCGTGCTAGAGATTTGGTGTGGCATAATTTAGTCAACATTTAGCCACAAAACATAATTTTCAGAATTAAAACAAAAACATTGGTACATGCAACCGTAAATGCGGCAACAACAACAATAGATGGAATAATTATACAATGATAAACGCTTTAAGCTTTTGCCCTTTTATAATTACTCCTTGACTTCATGCGCAATGCAAAATAAATAAATGAACAATTCAATGGTCTGTTGTTTTCAGTGGTGATGTTTTCTTTGTTTGTTTCTAATGACATTGTTTTTATTTATTGCATGCAGTTTTCTTGTTGTTTCCACGGATAATGCTGTAAATACAGAGCTTTAGTTAAAAAAATAGCCTGTAAGAATCGTCTTCCGAAATTCGTATACAACCATCAGATTTTTAAAGTCAATAACACCAACAAACTGCCCCGTCAACAAACCCATATTGCTGCGTTTCACTACTATCCTCTTCAAAACTGGAGTGTGCATGAAGTATTTTTCGAGTATTCTGAAGGGATTCTGAGATATATTAAACTTAATCCCGTCATGCTTTTAAGACCCAGATTTATAAACAAAGAAAAAATAACTTAAAAAAAATATAAAAATGAGGAAAATGGGAGGAAAATAGTTTCCTCAATCCAACACAGATATTTTCACAAAAATCAAAACATTTTTCCCACTTGTTTTTAGGAAAATGAAATGAATGAACGAAAATCTAGTTCGAAAAAGTTCAATGAAGTGAAAAATTTATATATAAGAGCTTAAATTTTAGCATAGCTCCTCTATAAAAAACTAAAGTACTAAGTGTGACACCGATTCTAACTTGTCAAAAATAAAGATCGAAACTTTATCAAAACAAAAAGATTTTTAAATTGCGATTTTCTAAGTATAGTACAATGGTAATTTATATGCTTAAATTTGCAGATTGAGTACTTCAAATTCAATTACAATTTTTGGTCTATTTGAATTGAATGAAAATTGAAATTTTTTTTGAAAGAAAATTACTGTGAACGAGCAGCCTTTTATATTAAATTAGCTTTAATACAGAAGAACTTTTTGTACACCAACTATATAAAACATTGTCAGGAAAACTTTTTCAGAGCTTAACATTTTCTTTAAGAATCAGTATTTAAAGTTTTATACAGTGGCGGATCCACGGGGGGATCCGAAAAGTTATATTTTTCAAGAATTAAAAAAAGTTGTGGGATTGGAACGTGAAATTATAGCGGTTATTTTATTTCATGTGTGCTTTAAATTGTGTTCCAAAGTTTCCATTTTTTTAATCCGAATTTGGGCTGAGATTTTCAAATTTTTTTGGATGCAAAAATATGTTGTGGTGTAGGCATAGGACTTGAATTTGAGGGGAGAAGAGTTTAAATTCGACTAGAGCAACATTTTTAATGCTTTTTCACGTTAAAAAATCTTTTTTTCTTGCATTATTTAAACGTTTTTTTAATACATCCTTAACATCTTTAATTTTTAATTCCTCTAAGTATTTACCACAATATTTGTTTTTGAGTTTTTCTATTTTATATATCAAGAAAGCAAAAGAAGATAATTTTTATTATTAATACCGACATTAAAAAACAAAACCAATGCATTAAAATTAAATGACAAAGCAAATCCTTCTTTTCCAATGAAATTTTCTTTACTCTTTTCAAATACTCGCATGCAACATCATCTTTTAAAAAAGGATACGCAAGCCAGGATTATAAATGCAAGAGCTACTATTTCATTCAAGGAAACGGAAACAAAATATTATCCACTTTTACTTGCTTCCACCAAAAAAATATGACTCTTCAAACTGAATGGCGTAAAATTGGCGCCATTTTCGCTTATCGCCGATTACAACTTGTAATACTAAGCGATTTGACTTCGCCACAAATTGGCTCAGTCAGTCAATGCGCGGTTTTTACGTTTATCAGCTGTCCTTTTGTGAGAAATTTGTCTGCAAAAAAGGAAGGAAGCAGAAATGCTGAGAAATCAGAGCAAGGATAAGACTAACGTGCAGCAGTTCAGTTGAGATGGCATCATTAAAGGAGACGTCAATGTGGCTTATTGTGAGACAGGATATTTTGTGGCAGATAACGGAACACCTTTACGCTATAATACGCAGTGAAGCCGAGTTAACGTTGCGTGGTTTTGTATTGCCGAAGCGGGAGGATTACAATGAAGCTAATGAGTAGGTGCTGTTGTTGTGAAAAGAGATGTTCATTTGTTTTTGAAAGAACTCTTAAAGGTTTGAGCATGCAATTTCACCTAATTCTTTTAAGCGCGAAGCAGCTGTGGCAAAAGGTTTACCAAACGTTTGAAAAGGATAAAAAACTGCCTACCTTTCCGCGTAAAAGTACCTAAAAACATACCAAAAAATTAAATGTGCAAGGTATCGAAAAAAAGTGAGATGTATGTATATAAGGGTGGGCCGATTTGTATGGACGAAAGTTAACCGATATCGTGCCATCGATTTTTCGATAGGTTTTGGGCTCAGGAAAAAAAAATTCCACTACGCATACCCAAAAAAATAAATTTCGAGCCCGCGAAATTTCATTTTTTGACTTTTTTTGACTTTGAAAATTTTTTAGTAGGTCATGAAAAAAACCTTAAAAATCAAAGTCGAAAAAGTCAAAAAAATCAAAAAATACTTCAAGAAGCTTCATAAAAGAGTCGATAAAAGTCTCTATATATTACTCCAAAATCATTAAAATATGGAATATGTGCCTTAAAAGAGTCAAAAAATACTTCAAGAAGCTTCTTAAAAGAGTCGATAAAAGTCTCTATATATTACTCCAAAATCATTAAAATATGGAATATGTGCCTAAATATGCCATATTTTAATGATTTTGGAGTAATATATAGAGACTTTTATCGACTCTTTTATGAAGCTTCTTGAAGTATTTTTTGACTCTTTTAAGGCACATATTCCATATTTTAATGATTTTGGAGTAATATATAGAGACTTTTATCGACTCTTTTATGAAGCTTCTTGAAGTATTTTTTGAAGAAGTCAAAAGAGAACTAAAGTAAGCTTCGGATAAAGCTTCAATAAGATTTAATTAAAGCCTGCAATATGAGCCCAAAAAGGATCTAAGAACCATCAAAATTGAGGAAAACATGTACCTAAAAAGACTCGAAAAAGCTTCAGAAAAGCATCAATAAATCCAAAATACCAACGCAGTTAATTTAAAAAGAGTCATAAATGACTCTAAATTCATCGGATTCGTATTCATTTTGAACTCTTTATCAGGACTTCTTTTAGTGTGTCCCCGTAAATTGACTTGTTGCTCATTTGGAACTCCGAAAAGATCTCGTTTCTAAGCGAAATGATCTGAATGGAGTATTTTTGCCTCCGTTTGGTTAGTTGGGTTAAGTTGCTTAGGCAGCAGGCACTTTTCACGAAATTCTAGAAGACTGTCTGCTTCAGACAGGGTGGTACCAAAGTGATATTTTTTGCTAGAAGATTTTATATAGGGCTACACTAGGCGGCGAAACTTACATAAAATATGCCAGGTTTAAGTTTGGATAGGAACGATGTGAACCTGTTACCATATTCAGATCGAAGTTGAGCCAAAGTGACTCGATCGTCCCTAGGTAGGTAACGTTCTTTTCTCGGCTGCATATTTGGCTAGATTAGACTTCTTTAACATGAACTAGAACTTTAGATTAGCCGAGAGTCTGAAGAGTAACCTTGGATAGTTGGTGGTTGTTTCACCTGAATATTCCATGCTATGCGTAGGCTAGATTTTGACTTGGTCAGCACCAGTGAAGATATCTCCTGTTATTCTTCTATTTCAATCAATCTTCGGGTTGTGGAATCAAATCGCCTCTCACGGCAGGCATAACTTACTGGCGGAGGTTCGATGCTTCTCTTTTCCAATCTTTCCTCTGGACATTTTCCCAGCGGGTTAGGGACCTTGAATATACCCGATATGGGTAAGCCTGTCGTAAGAAGTGACTAAAACCCGCGACCCGAAGGTCCTATGAGTGGTTCCCCCGGCAGTGCGGCTGGTGCCAGAAGGTGCAAGTTCCGAAGCTTACCTAATTCACTCTGCTAGAGGATCTATCAACTCCGTAACACTACGCAAAATTGTTTTAGTATTTTCGGTTGCAAAAACATGAATGCCCTTGCACTCAATGTGGGTTCAGGGATTCTACCGGCCAATGAATCTTTGTTATCTTACCAGTCAGTCCATTAAAGGACAGCTGCAGTGTTTCGAAGTACGATGGGGTGTTAAACACGCTCCACTTCGGATAAGTATGCTAAGATGGTAGACGGCTTGGTCTCATGTGTTGTCGTTGTCGCATGGATTCAGTCCACCGGTGTTTCAAAACAAAGTGAATTATTTTTATGTGAACGATAATTGCCTATCTGCCTTTTCCTGATACCAACACAAAGTCTTGTACTATTTGAGCAACCCATAACTTAGCTTCACGTGGTTTTGACAGCTATTAAGTTGAGTTACTTCTTAAACTTGGGTGGCACTACCTAATTTTTCCATCAATTCATGGCATTGCAGATATGTTGACATATGTAAGTAGGTACGAAGTAATTGTTTCCAGCTTTTTTTCTTGAATTTTTGGCGGAACAACTTCTTTTTTTCTTTTCAATTCACGGATTCCGATTAATGGGCACAATGCAGAAATGCGGGCTGGTACGCTTTATCAACGCTTACATTTCACAGGTAAATAATAATATCCTTGGTATGTAGGTAAGTGCGAATATTTTTGTAAAATTCCTAATTACATTGGTATTTTGGTCAATGCATTTTTTTTGTGTCTTTTGTTCTCAGAGCTAAAGTTGAAATTTCCACTAAAATGGGCTCAAAAACTCAATAAGCTAGAAACTCATTTGTGATATTTAATGCTACAAACAAAACAAGCATATTGCAAACATATACATACATACGAGTACATACAAATGTGCTGTGGACAAAGGAATCAGTCAATCGCAAGGATAACTGCCACATTGAATATTATGTGATTTGTGGCAACGGAATTTCGAATGCTGTAAATGAAACAGGGCATACTCCCATTATTGTTTGTGTAGATGTAAATGTTATCGCCGAACCCAACAAAAAATTGTGTAAGCGGTTATGAGTAATAGAATGTTCGTTTTAGTCTATATGTACTAAGAGATATAGGTTTCTCTGCAAAAAAAAACGTTGAAAAATATCCCTCCCATATAGACATCTGGGTTACTGCATTAACTTGTTGCTTTATAGACCCTGCAAAAATTGCTATTAGCCTGGGATGACTCGAACCCACCGGTTACACTGAGTAATTTTTTTTAACTGGAAATTGTAAAGAAAGTCACCTAATTTCTAAATATCTTTGAAGATCGCCTTAATTAAGAATTTTTATACAAAATCGCCATGTATCAGCTTTTGTTATCAGTTAAAAGTTTATTAAATTTTCGTTGGGGTATGGCTATTTTAAAACTCATTCTTACAGCAAAACTTAAAATATGGCGTTAAAAAAATACAGAGATGGAGCTTTCTTCAAACTAATTCTGAGGTACAGCGGTTTTAAAATAACAGATCTCTTAGTCAGCCTCTGCTATTTTGTGTGTAACTTCCTCAAGCTCCTGGTCTGTTTTAGTTGTCATTCGAAAATTTTTAAAGTTCGTGAACATGTAAAAATGTATGTGTTAATAATAATATTAATTTATTTATTTTCAAATCTCAAGATACACGCAGCTCACCCGAAGATGCTGAAAAGGTGTTATTTCCGTTTGCTCTGGTTCTTTTGGGAGCTAAGTAGCATTAAAAAGTAATATTTGCCTATTACCAAGCCTACGTGCTAGGCGACTTAATTTGCACATTTGCCATAAAAAATAAAAAAGTCTGACGAAAAATTATAAAAACCATTTTTTAGTATTTTCATTAGAGAAATGAGGGAGGGCTGCATTTTCATTTGCTGCAGTCTGTCGCCAGCGAATATATATTCAGTGGGTGAGTTTGAAAGAAATTTTCTGAATAACCTATTACTTGTTTGGAGGCGTTTGTCATTGTGGCTTCAAAAGAGTTGTTTTCGGGCTAATAAAAGTGATTTTTGGCGTTCTTAGTAATTCCCGATGCTTACGCCGGATCGAAAGAAATTGGGTGCTTATGACCCTTTGCTGGGAAATTTTCACCTATCAAAAGAACACACTTAAACTTAATTATGTCCAATTACTATCGACGTCGCTTAAAATTAAAGTGTTTCATTTGTATTGATTGCCGGGCTTACGTAAATGGTTGACTAGGGTTTACTCTTGCGGAAATTTAGTATAACCATGTTTAATCCGCATCCATGAGTTTGGGTTTTTATTCCCAGTTATACTAGTTTAACAGAGCATTATATGTCAAAGTTCTGAGAATGAATATAGAAAAATTCTGGTCATGCTCGTCCGTGTGTCTGTCATCATCCGAGTAAACTTGAATACAAATTTAGATATTTCTATGATGGCAACCACTAACATATTTCCTGTATCGAAAGATTTCAAAAACATCTAAAGAGATAATTCATTGATGGATGAATCCAAAATAGTGCATTTGGTAGCTACATTGAATTGATACTCCAGTTAATAAATTTTGATTTTTAAACTTACTTTTTACCTATTTACAAAACGGCTTACGATAGCATAAATAACTGCATGTAAGGCATATCACAGTTGTGGAGAGTAGACCTAGTGAATATAAGCGACATTTTCATACCGACCAAGCCTACATTTACAAAAATGTATATTCTTTATAAGTCATGGGATTTTGTGGCGGCCCTAATCCTCAAAGAACCTAGACTTTCTTACTTGTTTTACGTTACTTTAGAGGTTACGCCTTCATTTCACTTTTTTCATAAATAATGGTAATCTCCTGTTGTTGTTTTTATTGATGTAGCGATAGTTAGCCTGCCTAATTATCACCTTCCTTACCTAACATTGTCATCGAGCTCTTCTAACGGGAGTCCCAGAAAGTTCGCGAATTCAACAGGGTTGGACCATAGTGATATTGTTGTTAGAAAGTTTGATGAACAGATGGTTAGTGTTATGGGGAGACAAGCCGCATGCCGTGAAACATTTGGCATGTCGGGGTTCAGTCTCGATAGGTAAGCACCTCAGGGAGTTTAGTGAATTAAAGTCGACACAACGATATTACGGTAATGTTACACGAGAGCTATAACTATCACGAATAACCCCTCTGTCTTATGTTATAAGCCCATGCACCAAATTTTATAAGCCTTTCATAAGATGCAACATTTTTTTTGTGTGCAATGAGTTTGTATATAATTTCCTGAACATTTGCGTGTGATAGCAGCAAACAATTGCTTGCGGAAACAACACGGCGAAATTGTTGGGAAACAAGCAAATGGACTCATTGATTCCAATTGACTGATTTCAATTGAAGTTAAGTGTCTGCCAAATGCCTAATGTGCAGAAAGTGAATACAAAAGCACATAAAATACATACAATTGTTATTGTACTTCGTGCAACTGGCGCAAACGTAGACGCAGTCAAAGCCACAACTACAACTGGACGGAGTCGGTTTATGATAAGTTTGTATGTTTGTGCGCGCAAAACAAATATTTATGATTTTATGAAATTGCTGCATCACTCGCAGCTTGGCTGCCACGCTCAACTTGAAGGTTCGAAAACTTTTCGCTTAGCCAAATCAAAAATGAGGGTGATTATTGCTGCTGCTGTCGCCGCTCCTTATGCTGTAAGTTCAAGTACTTCACTTTCCACGTACGATCTTACGTTGCACGCACCATAGCGGCATCAAGCGCTGGGAAACTAACAATGTTAGCACGTCCTGCAGCTCGTACGATCCTTGTAATGATTGCGTGCCTCACCGCCTTGCCTTATGCAGCAACTCGAACTCAAGTGGCAGAGAAAAATCTTCAAGTGGCCTGACTGCCTGCAGTTGCATGTGTGGAAAACCAATACACAAGTGGCTCACACCAGCGGGAGTATGTCGCGGTAAGTTTGCTGCAAGCAGCGCGTAGCACAACTTTTCGTTTCTCAAGACTTTCATAGCGGATGCGTTTGGCGTAAGTTCAAAGGCGATCACAACAGCTTCCGTTCAATTGACAATTTGAACTTTAACTGATGGACATCAGCGGTAACAATGGGCCCCCCATGCCCAACCGTTGCACTCTGGTTAGTGTGGTGAGGGCGTGGTTGGTCGTCTCGCGCGCTACAGCAATCAGTGAATATAACACACAAGCCATAATTAATGCGAAAAATGTGTGCAGCACACTCACAGCCACACTAAGGGGGAGTCAAAGGCACTTTCGATGCCTTCAATTTGACTTGACTGCTGCTGCGACCTTCGGCCTACCGTCTCCGGTGCTGTTGCTACAACTTGAAACTGGCTGTGTGTATCGAGTTTTGAGTACAAATTACGCTTAATAGTCAAGTCAGTGTCGTGAACTTAATTTCCGCGCGCCATTCATTCAATTAAGCCAATGAATGTGTGGCACAAAAGCGTGTATATTATAGTAGCCGCAGCAAAAGCAACAAAAACAAGGCATACAACAGCAACAACTTGCTTGTTAAACGTCTGCGGTGACCAAGCCAAACAACTTCACTTCAATTTTGATGAGGAATCTGTGAGTTGACTTCGAGTTCAGCTTTACGACAACTATCACATAGCGCAGCTGGAAATAAATGATTACTCGCTGCTTGCACTCAGTGTTGCACCACCCGCCGTGCACCGCCCGCTACAAATGTTGCTGTTTGTTGCTCGCTTTTGCTACAATATTTTAATTGTGTTATGCCTCTGTTTAATAAGCGTTCGTCAGTCTCTGTTGCTGCTCTCTACAGCTTTTAACGAGTCACAAGTACTATTACTAATCAGTCGCGGGTCAAAATATTTACCACTTGACCCTATTGATTTAATTAAATAGTTGCAAGACAGACGCGGTTTGTTGTCTTACAAACAGAGGGTGAACAACAAGTTGACAAGAAACAATCAGAGGCTGTGCTGGCAATGGCAAAAACAACTTTTTATTGTATAATTTGATCAACAAATAACTGTGATGAATGTGAAAAATATGAATTTTATTGATGTACTTCTAAGAGTACTTCAAAAGCGTGATCATTCGGTATCTTATATATAAATAGACAAGATGAATGCAATGTAGAACCGTTTTCTGCTAAACTATAATTCTAAGGTATACAAATTATATATGTATAGATAGGAAATTTTGAGGTGTACTTTTATCCGTAAATAAAAAAAATTTAAAAAATCATTTTAATATCAAAAATTTAACATAAAAGTCACACCACTACACATTCACTTATTCACACTATAGACACGCTGTGTGTGTGTGTACTTGCCTTTTTTGTACTATGCTGAATCGTGAGCATGGCCGAGGAGTTGCTTTGTAGGAAAAAATTAAGAGCCGTAGTAGTGTGAGTAGACTTGCCATGCATGTTTTTGTGTTATTCGTGTGGTCGGCTCTCACTGTGAGTGCAAAGAGTTGGTAGTGGACCAATGAAAAATAAGAATTCGCACTATAGATACTCTGTTGTGTCATGCATTTTTGCTTTAGTTGTTGTTATTGTATTGATTACTGGCTACGATGCCCAGTGTCAGCTGCTCTCCTGAGAGCACGAAAAGTTGCTTTGTTGGATACATTGTCCGTGTTCAAACACAGATACAAATTGACGTCAAGGAGTTGCTTTTTTGCTTTTTGTTGGAGAGAGGGCGACGATGGAAGGGGACGGGTACCGAGTTGCCTGTGCTCGCGAAACACGCTTTGTGTTGCCCTTCGTCTCAATTATGTTATGTTGGCCGCAGATTAGTTTTGACATTTTCCTTCATACCTTTTTTACATTCGCATGCACACATATTAATAAACGACATAAAAGTAATTGTATCAACAGATTTTCAAAGTTTATTTCCCAGAAAATAATACAATTATATTAATTTGAGCTAAAACACATTTTTTCATTCAAAATATTCGTACAACGCAGTAAAAATTTTCTTAGTACATATGTAGTATGTATTGAGAGAATGTCAGTACAAAACATGATCAACCAAAGCAATTCCTTCCCGTGTTTGAACAGCATGGGAAACATTTGAGCAACACCAAAAGAGAATTGCCGATAAAAGTAACTCCGAGTTTCTCTGTTTGGACACGGACATTACACAAGCAATGTAAAATATGAGCAAATATGTAAAATTCATTGCTGATACCTACAAACAGGGTTTACAAAAATTAAATAAATGATTACTCATAATCTTATATATAAATAGACAAGATGAATGCAATGTAGAACCGTTTTCTGCTAAACTATAATTCTAAGGTATACAAATTATATATGTATAGATAGGAAATTTTGAGGTGTACTTTTATCCGTAAATAAAAAAAATTTTAAAAATCATTTTAATATAAAAAATTTAACATAAAAGTTACACCACTACACATTTACTTATTCACACTATAGACACGCTGTGTGTGTGTGTACTTCCTTTTTGTGTACTATGCTGAATCGTGAGCATGGCCGAGGAGTTGCTAGGAAAAAATTAAGAGCCGTAGTAGTGTGAGTAGACTTGCCATGCATGTTTTTGTGTTATTCGTGTGGTCGGCTCTCATTGTGAGTGCGAAGAGTTGGTAGTGGACCAATGAAAAATAATATAGATACTCTGTTGTGTCATGCATTTTTGCTTTAGTTGTTGTTATTGTATTGATTACTGGCTACGATGCCCAGTGTCAGCTGCTCTCCTGAGAGCACGAAAAGTTGCTTTGTTGGATACATTAAACAAGCAATGTAAAATATGAGCAAATATGTAAAATTCATTGCTGATACCTACAAACGGTTTACAAAAATTAAATAAATGATTACTCATAATGAGTATTAAACACCGAAGAAAATTAAAGGAAAATAGAGGAAAGGAAAAGGAAAGGAAGGAAAGGGAAGGGAATGGAAAGGATAGGAAGGAAAATTAAAGGAAAGAAAGGAATGGTAAGGAAATGAAAGGAATGAAGGGAAAGGGAATTAAAGGAAAGGTAAGAAAACGAAGGGGAAAGAAATAAAATAAAAGGAAGGGAAAGGAAAAGAAGTTTGAGGAAAGTAAAAAATAAAATAAGAGAGTAAAAAAAGAAATTAAGGAAAATAAAAATATGTTAGAGGAAAGGAACGACATAGAAAGGAAGAAAAAAAAGGCGGATAAAACATACCTACAGCAAAAAAATAAAATAAAGTTTATTGGTTGAATTTCAACCACTGGGCGAACTCTAGTATAATGCAAAGCATCGAATCTAATAGATAGTTGCTTCGTGTATCTATCTCGAAAATTTCGCGCACTTTATCATAGCGAAGCGAGTTAGTCACATCTCAGCTTATTGAACCCATTGCGGTTCGAAATAATGATCCAAAAGGAGTTTGCAATTTGGGCTTTTTGTGGTGTTATTTAGTAAACATCAGCGGATGAACCGCAACGTTCAATTATAGGAATGATTGAGAACATGTTCTGACATTTTTCGATTGTATCTAACAAAACATAAAGAACTTGTAACAATAGCAGAAAGTTGAAGGGCAAGGGCAACAATCAAAAACGCGAGAATAATGTATCTACCCACCAAACATTATTGGAGTGCTCATAATTTAGGAGTCCGAAATATGAGCTTCAGATATACGAACTCTTTCATCATTCCGATGTGATGAAAATTATAAGCCGTATGCCGAGAGTGCTCATTTAATAGGGCAACTTTGGAACTAATATTCATATAATTTATTATTGAAAAAAAAAGACCATTTTATGAAAAATGTTTATAACATGTCTTGCTGTTGCTGCCCATCTCAAGTCATCTGCAAAAGTGTGTGTTTGCTGCTGGCTTGTGACTGTATCGATACATCGTTCCACCCACCCAACATTTTATGAAATTATTAATCATATTCGAGTCTTTTTCGAGTCTTCTACGCGATTAAAACATTCACAAATGATCTCACTTTCTGATCATTAAAGACTCTTTTGTGGGTAGAAACTGGTACCCTACCAGCGACTCTTCTTGGCTAGCCTTTTATGACCCACTTTACGGATCAGTTTTGATTTTTTTGGAGTCGTATTTCCAAACATTTATGAGTCGTTTTGTGATCATTTTACAGTCTTATGTACAATCATTTGCGGGTCGTTTTCTAGTCATATTTCAGTCGCATTTCTAATCATTTGTGAGTCGTTTTCTAGTCATATTTCAGTCGCATATACAATCATTTGCGAGTCGTTTTCTAATCCTATTTAAGTCGCATTTCCAATCATTTTTTGCCAGTCGATCTTCCAGAAAAAGATATAAATGAATTGTTTTAATATGCAACTAAACATATTTAATTTTATTTTAAACAAAGTGTTGTGCAGTAAACATTAAGGGTGAGTTATAATAAAAGTGATGTGTTTGAATGCAGTTAATTGTGGAATAAAATTAATTAATGGAAATAAAGTGGTTCTATTTAACAGGCTAAAATTCGAACTCAATAAAATTTTCAATCGAAAACAAAACCAAGTTTTTATTATTAAATGCGGGGGTTCTTCGCAGTTTGTTCATTGACTGTTGGCTGCTTCCTTTTTTCCAGTCTGTCTTTAGCATGGACAAAGTGCTTTTGTAGCACACTGTTCATATCTTGGTCTGTGCTTTTTTCCACTTACTTATGTAATTTAATTTTCAATATTTAACACTACGCACGACACACACGCGAACTCGACCGTTTTTGTCAACCGAATACTTTATCAGAAGCAGGAGGTTTGATATACAATTTATAAATATTTAAAAATTATGAGAAATAATGTCGTTAAAATCAAAACCAAATATTTTTTAAAAAAAAGTGCAATCATTTTTCGATCCCCAAAATGATCAATTTCTGTTTGCACTTCATATTTTCAATAAATAATTTTTTAACCATATGCAAGAGTCGTTTTCGAGTCTTCTGTTAATCGTGTAAGTGATTGATCAGTTTTCAAGCACCCAAAGTGATCGAGGAAGACTCAGTAAGGTGATTTATGTTAAAATAATCTTCCAAATGCTATTCGGGCAATGACTTCGTGTTTCATAGTGTTGTTTTTTTTTTCAAATACATGGGCAATTTATAAAAGTTCATATTTATCTTTTAACAAAATTTTGCGAAACATAGATTGATTTCAATTCAATGCCCTCAGCGCTATTCCTAATAGCGTCTTTTGAGGGTTAAAGATGCACAGATTGTAAGCGACATGAATCAATCCGAAAAGATTTGTATACCAGTTCAGTAAGTGCCGATTATGAGACCAAAAGATGTCATATATGACTACTATTCAACCTCATTTCGGACGACCATCGCAAGATAGTCTCATTTCGGACTTAAAAATGCAACAAAGCGTCGATTCGGAGTCATTTTGGATTCCTTTTTATGACTCATTTTAGTGTGCCCGCCTAGAATGCTCTTTTTTTATTTATTTATAGCTTCGAATGGCGTCGTTTTCCCTCCGTTTCAATATGTGGGAAGCTACACTACTAAAAATTTGAGCTTAAATTTTACACCAATCGTCGGTTTAGCAATTTTTTAAACTTTTTTGTAATAAATTCCAAACCTTTCAATTACCTAGACCAATTTTCAATTTATTATAGTTAAGATCTAAAACTGAACTGAAAAAAAACGTTTAAAATTAAAAAAAAAATTTTTTCATTTATATCTGAAAGTTTTTTCAATTTATTGAATTTTTCTCATTACAGTTTTGTGTGCGCCGTAGCTCAGTGGGTAGAGCAGACGAGTCTTATACGAGGCACATAGATTCGAGTCCTGCCAACTGATAAAAATGTTTTATATGTTTTTCAATTGTTAAGACATTTCTGGTTTAAAATTGAAACTCTTATTTTCATGCTCATTTTCTCGAAAACTAGCATAATTTAAATTCTAAACCAAATTTCGTTTGGGCATATATGTACCCCAAAAAAGTTTTAAATTTAGGATCAAATTAGAGTTGTGTACTCTACGAACAGTTAAATGCTGTTATAAATCCTGTCAAAAGTAATTGAAGGTACCCGCTCCTTTTCGGCTTTCCTCCGTTATTCTGGAGGTATTAGAGATAAATGTCCTACAAATCTTTATGCACTTCACCTGCTTTTTTGGATGTGTTCAAGATCAACCGCCTTTAACCCTAGATACGTAATCTTCGTCGATTCGACGAATACGCTATTGAAATTTCTTTTCTCTTTTTAAAACTGCCTTTCCAAAAGACTTAAAAAAATATATCTGAATTGTTCCAAAATAATAAAAAAAATGTTTTATTTCGAGGATTAAAAACTGGTACACATACTATGCATACAATAAATCAAACCAAAAATTAAATAACTATATTAGAAATGAGTATTTTAAAGAATGTTCGCCGAATCGACCAATGGTTAGGTTTTATAGGGAGTGAGCGAAGATTAGCTTTCTACGGTTAATATTTTTAACCAAACTACTGTTGCCTGTCATGAACATTTCTAGAGCCTCCTTTTACAGGAGGCATTAGAAATTAATTGGCGGCCGCCGTGGTGTGAAGGTAGTGTTGCCGGCCTACCACACCGAAGGTCCATGGTTCGAGCCCTGGTACAGGTAACATCAAAAGTGATTTGAAAAAAGTTTTTCAAAACGGGGTCGCCCCTCGGCAGTGGTTTGGCAAACTCTCCGAGTGTATTTCTGCCATGACAGGCTTCTCAGCAAAAATTCGTCTCCTTTGTAGATGCCGTTCGGAGTCGGCAAAAAACTGTACGTCCCACCAATTTGTAGGGAAAATTCAAATCGGCACACCACAAATTGGAAGAGAAGCTTGGCGCAAAAATCTCTTAGGAGGTTTATGATGATATACCTGTTGTATATCGCGCCATAGAGATAGAGAGAGATTAGAAATTAATCATGTTTGATTTTTCACCAAGTTTCCCTTCTCTACCATGACTACCCTCAGTATAGCCACGACACGCCCATCAATATATTGAAGAAAAAGTATTCTATGTATTAAAATGGGCCCTCTTTTAAGTCGATACCAAATATGATTAAAAGAATATGAGAAAGTTGTATTGGCCTTATCCTAACATCAATGTTGGGGCCTCACTGTTGACATGATATAGAACATGTAAGAGATCTCAGCTACTACTGACAATAGGTATATAATGAAATGGTTCATATTTTCCGGTATGTACAGCACTCTTGCCAAAAATGCTACTTCCGACTGGGTAGACAATTGAGAAGTAAAGTCCTCTCTCGCCCAATACTCTGTAAGTCACATATCGTACCTGTTCTGCTGTATGGTGCTTGGTCACTGGCAACATCTGATGAGGCGACGCTGAGAGTATTCGACAGAGAGGTTCTTCGACAGATTTGCGTTGCTACGGCGAGTGCCGAAGCAGATTTAATGACGAGCTGTATGGAGACACCGACTTAGTTCAAAGAATTAAAACCCAACGACTTCATGGAAACAGAGAAATAAGGAGACCACCACTCCGATGGAAAGACCAAGTGGATATGGATTCCATGGTGTTCCCAACAGGTGTAGTGGGCAGAGAGAAAAAACGACTGGCGGCCTATGCTGCGCCGCAAAAAATACAATATTTGTTTATTTATTTGTCTACCGAGTAATTCTAACAGACTCACATTAATTGAAGAGTATAAACAGACTAGACTTAAATTCACTTATCTCTAAGTTAAAATTCAAATATTTAGCACAGGTATTACATATACGTACGCGTTTTGTGAGTGGTTAATGAACACCACAGTTCGTTGCATGGAAATTTACAATAAATAACCGATTTATTCTTAAATAAAGGCAAGCCGAATGAATGCTTATTAGGTTGGGGATGGGTTCACCATTGATTCTAGAACTCATCAAATTGTACACAAAAAGGATAGTGTAATATGTTCTCCTATCTTCCAAGCTCTGAAGATCTATTACGGTTATATCATATTGTTAGATCTCATGTCTATCAAAGTCAAACGTTTTGGTTTAGACGAGATAGACGAAAATTAAATTGATTGAAAAAGTTTTCCGGACCATTCCGTTCTTTTTGATGATCGAAGTCTATTACTAGTAAGAGTAAAATGTTGGAAAAATAATTAAAATATATGAAGATATCAAGACTTTTCCTACTTTGAGCACACTTTTATCAGAGTCTATAATAAACCGTATCGCCGCCTCCTGGTCAGAAGCATAATCGCCAAAATTTTGCGCTTTTGAGTTAACAGATTCCCTGAATTAACCATTGACCAAGAATTTCGAGAACCAGGCGTACAAGAAAATAATAATACTTTCCAAAATAAATTACCTGAATCAGACATAATATTTAAAATATATAATATTTTCATTTTGGCACATTTGTGATTTTTTTAGAAGTTAGTTTTTTTTTAAATCGGGGGACATCACCCCTTCCTGCACTCCTTGAAGGTGTCGCACGTTAATGAAAAGTCAATTAATAACAAATTCAACCTATATTAAGAGCTTTGCAGTTTTTTTTATAAAACTCATAATGATTACAGCCATCAGAATTATGCAGACTCTGAAATAAAGGGTGTTTTTTTTACAGGTTTGTTTTTTGAATAGAGATAAAACTGGCATTTTGTGGTCAAATCTGGCAACTCTAATGTCATTTATGTTCAGTTTGGTTTGCCATTTCATCATGAACAGGTTGACAAAAGAACAACGCTTGCAAATCGTGCAAATTTATTTCGAAAATAATGGTTCAGTTCTCGAAGTTTACCGTGAGCTCCGTCCATTTTATGGTCGACATAATCGTCCATCAGAGCAATTAATTCGGTTAACCATGGATCGTTTTCGCACTACGTTTACTCTATGTGATAATACGCATCCGCAGAGACGTCGAACAGTGCGCACCGAAGAAACAATTGCCGCTGTAGAGCAAAGTGTTGAAGAGGACCCGAATGAATCGATTCGCCACCGTGCACAGCAATTGGAGCTTTGTCCATCAACTTTATGGAAGATTTTGCGCAAAGATCTTGGCTTGCGACCTTACAAGATCCAGCTTGTGCAAGAATTAAAGCCGCGAGACCATGCAATGCGTCGTGATTTTGGTGTATGGGCCGAAAATGAGATTGATTTCGATGCTGATTTTCATCGCAAAATTTTGTTCAGTGATGAGGCTCATTTTTGGTTGAATGGCTACGTCAACAAGCAAAATTGCCGCATTTGGAGTGAAGAGAATCCACATGAGACCCTTGAAACGCCATTACATCCACAAAAACTGACTGTTTGGTGTGCTCTATGGGCTGGTGGAGTCATTGGGCCATACTTCTTCCGCAATAATGCTGGAGAGGCAGCTACCGTTAATGGAGACCGGTATAGAGCCATGATAACCGACTATTTTGTTCCCGAATTGGATGGCATGAATGTGGATGAGTTGTGGTTCCAACAAGACGGCGCTACATGCCACACAGCGCACGTCACAATCGATTTATTGAAGGAAACATTCGATGAGCGCATAATTTCGCGGAATGGACCTGTCAATTGGCCACCAAGGTCGTGTGATTTGACACCATTGGATTATTTTCTTTGGGGATATGTGAAGTCGCTCGTCTACACCAACAAACCAGAAACGTTAGGGGAATTGGAAGCCAACATTCGTGGCGTTATTGCCGACATACGGCCCCATATGCTCGAAAAAGTGGTTGAAAATTGGACCTGTAGAATTGGCTTTATTCGAGCCAGCCGCGGCGGCCACATGCCCGAAATCATATTTAAACATTAATGGCATAAAATTATCCTTCCAATAAAGCCAAATTGATGGACCTTAAAACGATTTTCTTGTGTTTTATTTCAATTCGAAGTTCTATACCCCTAAAAAAAACACCCTTTAAAACAAACTATAGCTGTTCCTGTATTCAAACAAGAATTTGCATGCGAACCTCCGTTTCACTTTTTTTTTTGATTTGTAGCACAGTGTAATATATTTGCTGCTTTGCCATCTATATATATAAAAGAAAGTGACGTTAGTTCCAACGCTCATAACTCAAGAACGCACCGATTTGGATGATTGACACTAATTTAGACTGTTCTCTGACCAGAATAAGAGAACACCCAAAAAAATTTTATTTTCCCATACATTTTGTATGGTGCGAATTTTTTTAATTTTTGTTTGTTTGTTAGAAAAGCGCAATAATGGATGGATCGATGGTGAAGTGGAATTGTGTGTGTGTGAAATAGTTACATCTACAGGGATAGGGATAGTGATAGAGATAATGATAGGGATAGGAAAAGCCAATATTTCTAGATCCATTCAGGTAAATATCTAGGCAGGACAAAGTCTGCCGGCCCCTCTAGTATTGTATAGAAAAGAAAAAATCTCTGCTGGTCAGATTATTTATAATTATGTTGTGGTGACACAAACTGGCCATACGTCTACTAACCTCAACAAGTATGAAACAATATATTCGTCTCAACAAACATTTTGGTGTTAAATAACACGTTTTCCGTGGCGCCTGTCTGTGTTATGAACTACTATTTCTTGAAGACAAAGCTAAAAATGTATTATTTAACTGCTTAAGTTTTACTCTTCAAACATCTATAAAAGCCATAAGACGGCGCTAGGTGTCTGCTACTCTCTACTAATAAAATAAATTTAGTTTTCAGTTCCGTAACCATTCTTTGGCCTTTGTTCCAGTTCATCAAATACAACCAAAGTGATTATTGGCGCACAGAAACAAAACGAAATTTTTAGGCAAAGAAAGGATTAAAATAAGCAAAATTCAAAGTAAACATGAATTTTAACACCAATAAGCAACAAAAAATAAGACAACAAAAAAAATAAAATAAAATCAAAGGAAACCGGCAAATTATGCCAGAGTGACCAAGAAAACGGGAGGGAGCATGAACAATAAATAAAAAGCATTTTTTATTTTATTTATTTGACCACAAATAATTTTGTTTTATTTGCTTTAAACACGTCTACACAAAAAGATGAACATATTCATTAATATTAGGGTGGGTTGATTTGTTTGCAGTTGAATTCTTAGTCGTCGAGCAAAAGTTTTGGTTGGAAGAAATTTGCTGTTTTTTGGAGTAGATCGACACTTTTTATTGGTGCAACAGAAACAAAAATTGTAGCAGAATATTGTAGTAGAATTTAGGAAATATGTAATTGTAGTAGATTAACTAGGGTTCGACTTATTTCAGGACTTTTATGGAATCATTTTGGGATTCTTTCAGAATAATTTCAGGGATTATTTTCGGGACCGTTTCGGGAATTTATCAGGATCATTTAGGAATTCTTTTCGTACCTTTTTCACTAGTTTTCCGGAATTTTTTTAGGGAAAACTTCGGGACGCCTTAGTAACATTTTGGGTACTTTTCGGAATAAATTGGGGATTGTTTTCTGAACTTTTCGGAATAATTTCGGAACTGCTTCGGGATTGGGGACTGTTGTCATATCGGATCATTCCGAAACAGCTTTCGGGACCATTTTCGGCGTCATTACGGTGTCATTTTAGAATAATTTCAGGAATGTACTCGCGACCATCTTTTGGTATTTTTCAGGAACTATTTGGGATTGTGGTTGTGACATTGCTAAGATCATTTGGAATTGTTTCTATGACTTTGTCGTTACCATTTCGGAATCATTTAATTATTTATGGAACTTTTCAGAACTTTTTCGGGATGCTCAACAGTAAACAAAAGTTGACCAACATATTGTGGGCAGCCAACTTGATTTAATATAAATAATTGATCAAATAGGGTAATTCCAATGGGAAAAAAATTATTTGAAGGTGTTCTAGAATCCCTGGAATGCTCCCTTTAAAAGTCGATGGAATATCATAAGTGGAACAATGTTTCGGAAAAATTTTTTTTTTTTTCAGTTTTAAAAAAGTAAAAATTCGTTTGCCAATCTATAAAGATAATTCTCAATCCACCCTAATGTCATATGTAAAATAATCCAAACAAGCGGTGGCGTTGTGTTGGCGGCGAGCGCGCTGATGCTGAACATCGCCAGCCCCAACATTCGTTGAATGAAAATTAATTTCGTATCAAATTACAAAAATATTTTGCTAACAACAATTAGTTAACTCTCGTTAATTAACACGTCTTTAGCGGCGGAGCGCACGGAAATAAGAAAAAAACAACAACAAAAACTAAAAAATAAACCAACTAAATCACTAACCAGCGGAGGTGCTACGTAGGGGCTATGTTGGCCATGGCGTTCGCGTTAGCGGCGTTGTACGATATGCTGTTGTTGTGCCGAGTTGTGGCATTTAGCGGCGGCGGCAACGACGTATTGTCGTTCATTCGTAAACTTTACCCCCGTCTTGTGTTCGTTTTGAAATGAAATCAGTGTTGACAGCTACGCTTTGCTTCAATTCAATTCATTTCATTTCAAATTCGTTGCGATTCGCTTGTGCCGCCATGGCAGCTAAATGCTCGAGCGCACAAGTCACAAGGAGCTAACCAGACAAACCAGCCAACTGTCGACTGGTCCTCATTTGATTGTTCTCTTTGACGGTTAATGTGAATTCAATATACTCGTAAACTTAACAATGTTGGTTTATTAATATAAAACATGTCCGTCAGTTGGAAGGGTTCGAAAGTGAAACAGGTTTGAGGGAAGATGTTGAGTTGAGATCTACGTATACATATATATGTGGATATAAGGTTCTTATGTCTTTATTTTGATATTATAAAGAACTGTCTACATATATTAGCCACCCAATAAGTATTCATATTTCTGGCCTCTTCTTTTTGTCTTCGACTCTTCCAAACGGTGATCGGGTAAGTGCGTAGATATTTTCACATATATAATGTAATCCGAAGTACCGATTTTAGAAAATATTTGGTTCGAAAACGCATTCGTTATGTCGAGCGTCAAGATCTGATACATAAGCATGGAGACTATCAAGTCGTGCGACGTCTGAAGCAAGTTCAATGTAAAAGTAAATGGAGCGCAACAACGGTGTTGGATTTGAGGTCGGGACACTACGTTGAGACACTACAAGATGTAAGACTACTGAATTTTCTTCCTTTACACCTATGTGTCGGTCAAAGAGAAGGATTCTTTTTATGGAGCTTAGAAAAAAATCACGAGCGCGGACGCGGACGCGGCCACAATAGCGCGATCATGCTTGAACACCCGGAAACCAGATACTTCATGTTCTAAAATGTCCAGAAGGTTTTACTTTATGCATGCCCCACATGTGGAGTGTTAAGTCGTGTCTTCACTTCCTCATTAAAACAAACTCATTTAACAATGGTTCAATTTTGTTAAAATAGCTAGATTCCTTGCACTTCATTCGATGGTCGTTGCGACTAGGCAGGGTAAACCACAAGCAATTTAGGCACTATATAAACCAAGATGGAGAGCGACGAGGGAGCTAATGAACCCGACAAAAAATCGAGAGATAGTGTCTACATTCCACAGACCCGGCTATGACTAAGTGTGGATAGCAATATTCCGTCCTAAAAAACAATGTATAAGAAAGTGACAGATTAATCGCCGAGGCATCAATGTTATGCAGGTTATGGTGAAACTATGCCTAATGAACTTTTTATATCCTATCCTTCAATAAACTGAACAGGAGTTATATAGAAAACACTCTCAATTATGAGGTGTTATCTATCTGAAGCCCACTGCAGACGTGGTATGCCTTTCACCTAACGGATAATAGGTTCAGAAAAACTAAAGTGCTCAGTCACCAGATATTACAAATCATCATCTGTCAATTCTGGTTTGGACAAACCCGTGACCGTTTTGTGCAGCATATGGAAAATGTTACAAATAACGTAAACTTTTCGTCTGTTAATTTTAAAACTCACATTCGCAAAAGTTTTGTTGCTAATCGATTTGCACTTCAGCTGAAAAATATCCATCGGATGTCATAATGGGATTGATATTTGGTCGATGCCTTATGTGGACCCAATAGAGAGAGAAGTATGGAGAGGAACTAGGTCAAGGGGTAGTTGTTGACACTTTAGACTTGGGAGCTCGAAATAAAAAAAAGAAATTCTCATACAATATGCTTCTTTATATATCGGGCAGAATCATAGACGACGACAGCACTTATGGGTTGGCCCTGAAATACTCGAGAAAACACTTATTCGGTAAGTTTACGAACCTGTGCAAACTATCGTAGCGACTTTTAAAACATTGACTTAGTTCAATAAATTGAATTTTGAAACATTTGTTTTTATCTAAATTACACAACAACACGTGCAGAAACTAGTTTAATCTCTTTTTAATATATTTTAAATATTCCCGATAAATAAAATGAATGTAGATTTTTCAGTGTGAAAGCTCTCAAATGTTCGTCTCTCAACACATCTATCCAAAAAATCTCATGACTGATCCTGGATGCATAGGAAATGTCATCGCTTCCGCCCAAGGAGAGCAGGCACCAAAAGCACCCTCCTAACCACGAAGAAGCTAAATATTCAAACAAATTTTGATCTTTTCTTCGAGGAGGAAGCACTAAAACTGGTTGTGGGCCCAGGATTGCTTGTGCAGAGCCCCCTGGTCAAACTTTCAGCCATCTTATTCCCAGAACTCCCATGTGGCCAGGCATCCTACTTCCCCACGTGACCTCAACAAAGGTCATGGCTTTGAGAATTGCCAATAACTCAGTTTCCACAAGAGAAACGTGAATTTCGACATCATTTTCTTCAACGAACACTTCAGCACTTGCCCACAATTAATTTGAAGCCATCGGTAAAGGTTTTGGAATGTATTAGCTCGGGATCAATAATGAGGTTAAGGCAGTATAAGCGTAATGGAACTCAACATAAAAAAAACCTAAAGAAATGGTCGTCTATATCGATGCCTCCGTTATCATTGGAACCAGCGCTGAACTTGATATTCCCTCAAATTATCGAGAAGAAGATAGTGATTGCTCCGCATGATCCTGCAAATGATATCAATCAATGTGATCCTGAAGAAGATGACAAGAGTTCAAAGGCAAGTCGTCAGTTATTTCTCCTGGCATATATTTCGCTTTTTTTGAATTCTTTTAAAGGTACTCACACTCAACTCGTTACAGTTTGTCTGTAAACTTCAAAAATGTTAACTGCTGAGTGGGCTGAGTGTACTCCTGCCAAATTGAGAGAATTATCGTCCCAAGGAACGAAAATAGTTTGTTCATTCAGATCGATTATTCTAAGTTGGACTCCTGTATGGATACCAGTTTGATCTTAATAACTTAAGTAAATCCTTCTGCTGTGTTGACTTTCAGTAAAGATTGAATTCGGAAGAAGAATCGCGACGATCTATGATTGAAATTTGGGATAAACTTTCAATGTAAAATTTGAAGAAGTTCGATGAAAGTTTTTGTTTCCTTCGTAATTTTGAAGAAAATAATACAACTTCTCAGAGATTTTTACAAAGATAAGTTTCTCAAGATAGAAGGAAAATACAAGAAACTTGACGAGATTTATCCAGATGACTTGGACAACAAAGACTTGGTCAACGATATTCAAGATGTCCTACTTTTTTTGAAAATAGCGAAGAAAAACGAAGATGAAATTGGATTTTCGCCTGCACAACTTTTATACATTTCATCAATGGCTAGTAATACTAGCTACAGATTTGCTAATAAATATTACTAGCCATACCTAATTCAGTTACATTGATCAAATTTTACTTGAGATCAACCATCAGTCAAAGCCGTATATGTACGTCACTGCAGATTTTTGATATTTGACTTCGGAGCGCAACTGAATTTTGGTCCTCTTAAGTGTAGTCCATCAAAGTTGCTGTGTGTAGTGTAGAGTGCGTTCCTCCAAACTTCGCCAAAAGAACAGATAACATCACACGACTAAAAATGTGGGGTCAACCATTCATTGGTTTTACCAATTTTTAAACTTTTTAAAGTAAATGCCGAACCTTTCCATTACTTACTTCGATTTTTAATTTATTTATTTATAAATGTGAAACCCAACTGAGTAAAAGGTCTATCATTTCAAAAAAGTTTCTAAACTAAACAAAAAAGTTGGAACGTTCTGCCGATAAGGGCAGACATTTTTTTTCTATTTCTGCACGGTCTTTGAAGTCATTGAATTTTTCTCTTAACTTCAGTCGGTTCGGATCCTTACAACTGACATCCTTTCTTATACCAAGCAGTACACAAGGTATACTAACTTTAGTCGCCTAGGGGTAGTATGTAACGGCATAAACGGATCGAGATAGATATTGACTTATACATATATATCAAAATGTTCAGGACGAAAAGAGAAATTAATTAAGCCATGTCCGTCCGTCCGTCTGTTAACACGATAACTTGAGTGAATTTTTAGATATCTTAATGAAAATGCGGGTTCCTTGGCACTCATCTCCGAGCGCTATTTAAAATAGGCGAAATCGGACCATAGCCACGCCCACTTTTTATATATAGAGTATTTTCGAAAATACAATAAATCCTATAAGGAAAAAACTTGGTGTATACATTAAGATTGATGCATGAAATACATTTTTCAAGAAATTTTTGAAAATGGGAGTGGTACCGCCCACTTTTGATTAAGTCAAATTTAGAAATATCATTAATCATAAAAACCGTTAAAGATATCGAAACGAAATTCAGTACACATATTAATACTAATACAGGGAATGTTCAGGAGAAAAATGGGCGACATCGGTTAACGCCCACTTTTATACGAAAGATTTTGAAAAGGATTATAGATATATAGTATAATAGGCAATAACTTTGCGTACAATAGCTTCATATCATTTCCATTTCACTTTCAAAGTGTCTGTGAAGGAAGAAAGTCGAAAAATATAAAAGGTGTGTGGCCGCGCCCCTTTTATAGTGGATTATTCTGAAATACTTTTTAAGCCATTACTCCGAAAAAAATTTATTTATCGAAACGATATTTGGCGAAGCTATTGAATATATAAAGCTAACTGTATGTTGCGAAAATGGGTGAAATCGGTCAACGGCCACGCCCAGTTTTTTAACGTAGTTCTGAGAAATTTATTTGCAAAAGGTAAAACGCGATATTTCTATAACATAAAATGTTCATGAACATAAAATGTTTGTAAGTATGTGAAGAAGAAGAGATGGGAATAATCAGGACGATGAGCTGAGTTCATTTAGCCATGTCACTCTCTCCGTCCGTCTGTCTGTCTATTTCAACTCAAATTTTTCAAAGATAAAATGTTCATGTTTTGGTGTTTTAAAAAAATGTGGGTAGGGTCTTTGGTAGGGAAGCTATTTATATACAAATAAATTAATTTACCCCTCAAAATTCATAAGAAAAGTGTTTTTATTGAAAACAATCAGCTGGCTTTATAATACGACCAGAAAAGTATTAAAATAGGCCACCCAAACTTAGACTTCCTTACTTGTTTTTGTGTTTCAATTGGTAAGACATTTTTGGTTAAAAGTTTAAACAATTTTTCGAAAACTGGATTTGTTGCCATCATAAAATTTAGACCAAA
This sequence comes from Merzomyia westermanni, assembly GCA_949987695.1. Taxonomy (NCBI): domain Eukaryota; kingdom Metazoa; phylum Arthropoda; class Insecta; order Diptera; family Tephritidae; genus Merzomyia; species Merzomyia westermanni. The sequence goes on along the minus strand of OX465289.1, from coordinate 7,665,896 downwards.
ATTGTTTAATATATACGTATGTATGTTTATGAGCTTGACTTTGATTAGTAAAAGTTCTTCAATTAATTTAACCGTCGGCAGTCAATTAAATTTTATCGTTTTAAAACATGTGTGAAAATATACAACAAATAAATACAAATACAAATGTGCATGTTCATGAAGACTGTATACCTCATATTGAAACACTTTCAAAACGGGGTAAGTGGCAATGATTTCCGTTTTATTGGCGACACGTTTAACACGGTCGTTAAGTAAGAAAATATGCGTCGAAAAAAACCCATTTGTGACAATGGGTTAATTAAATGTGTAACAATGTAAAAAGCAAAAGAAAAAAGAGGAAGAAGCAATGACATGATTTTGATCTCAACAAGAAGTGTCCTGCGAAGCCTGAGAACCAAAATTTTCTGCAGCAAATCATAAATCAAAGTCGTAAAATATTTAAATATATTCATAACATCTTCTAGCGGTGCTCTAAATGTGTCCTTGCACGTGAACGTATGTGAATTGTGTTTGTCATAGACGACATGCTCAACAAATATGCTTGGCTTGTAATGGATATCAATTTCATTGCACCGTTTTGCTTGTTTGTTATTTATTTCAATTTTGTGCCATATTTGTTCTCATGAAAAAAAAAGCGCGCTCTACACACACACACACGCACATGTGTTGTAAGCATACAAATGACAAGGACACTCCCATATTTAGCACGTTAACGCTTACTGACGGCAACAACAAACAATAATAATGGCAGCCAGCCGTCGTTCGTTTTGCCATTCGAATGGGAGCACCCATTCAGCCGAGCAGCAAGGCAAAACAAAAAAAAATTGTATCAAACACAACAACAATAGCAACTAATAATAACAAATGAGAAATGAAAATGTACGAAAGCAACACCCCTTTGTATGTATCTGTGTGTGTGTGTGTGTATGTGTGTGTGTAGTGCAAAGGGTGCCGCCTGTCTAAGCGCGCTGACAATCAAGTTGCGCCTGCGCCCAGCACCCAACGCTCTGCATACAGCGCACACTAACAAATTGCACGTCCTGCGCATTTCGGGTTATATCAAACATAGTGCAAAGCATGGTACGTCGGTCGTATGAGCATGGCATGACTTGATTTGACATGGCTCAGCTGGCGAAACTGGCGCGTTTGTAATGGAGAGTGCCATTTTCAATTATGCAACATATCTACCTACTAAAGCACCCCCTGTTCCCTTCACTCTACAAGCTACACCTTTTGTCTTACACCACACACCCTTCTCTCTTCACTCTCGCTTTGCGCTTTATACACTTTTAGCTTGATCAACTTCTTTGTTTTCGCATCGCGGTCGCAGCTATTATATGGCCGCGTATACAACACCGTGCGACACACATTAAATCGTTACTTACCCAAGTATATGTATATGTTTGATTGGGTCTAATTTTGTTGCTGCTGCTGTCATTGCTGCTGCTTTATTTATTTATGTTTGCAACACAAAATCAGTTACGCTTTCACCCTGATTTTTGTTTTATTCACACCAAGTCGTAACTCCTACCTTTAGCACACCACCACCCAAGAGACATGCCGGCTCACACTGCCGTCCGTGTGAATGGGTTTAAGGAATTTAACTTGTTATTTACTTTAAAATATTTGTGTAAGTATATAATTCAGAAATTTTTGTTTTTATCAGACCTTTTAAATTATGATTACTAATCGTAATAATTACCGGTTTGATTAATTATTTTGTTGAGAATCCATTTAATGATTTATTAACAATTACTTTCATTTTGTAATGATTATTTTCGAATAAATAAACAAATAATAAACAAAAACATGATTTTTTACGATTATTAAAAGAAATCAAAAATAATCAAAAAAAAGTTGTTTTTGTGGTATTTTTGATATTTTTTGATTTTTTTCAGTAATGTTGTAGAAGCACATAAATATACACATCAACAATACTAAAATAAAATAAAATAAAATTTAAAAAAATCATACAAAAAGTAATCAAAACACATTTTTTTGATTATTTTAGATTTTTTTTTGATTATTTTAGATTTTTTTTTTTTTCTAATCGTAATAAATTAATTTGTGTATTTCTTGAAAAACAATAAAAATAATCATTACTAGTTAAAAAACCCGTTTAATTAATTGATTACTAATTACAAATCAAATTTAACAGGTCTGGTTTTTATATAGATATTATGTTTGGGAATTTTGAGGCCAACTCACGACCGTTGAGACAAAATCAAGCGCTGAGGGAAAATAATATGCGCCACAGAGAAATTTCTTTTTTCCAACTCTCATTTCACACTGCCCCTCAACGAACCTTAGGTTTGGTAAGGTTGGTTGAAACGACTGCGCCCAATACTATCTGCCCAACACTGAGACCACAGGGCCCACACTGTAATGCGCTATACATGGAGTTGTATCACTTCCAGAGTCAATATATATAGCTATCGACTTTATAATTAGTTTTGTTTTTTCTAATCGTAATAAATTAATTTGTGTATTTCTTGAAAAACAATAAAAATAATCATTACCAATTAAAAAACCCGTCTAATTAGTTGATTACTAATTACAAATGTTTGGGAATTTTGAGGCCAACTCACGACCGTTGAGACAAAATTAAGCGCTGAGGGAAAATAATATGCGCCACAGAGAAATTTCTATCTTCCAACTCTCATTTCACACTGCGCCTCAACGAACCTTAGGCTTGGTTAAGTTGGTTGAAACGACTGCGCCCAATACTATCTATGTATTGGTAAGTAGATTTTGTTAGGGTGTCCCAAGTTCGGGATGGCATTAGATTCATTATTTTATGATTCATAAATACAAAAAATACTGGAGTGAGGGTAACCTTATAGTTTGAGACTTCGTTTCCAGAATCCGGAGGATAGTAATATGGAAGCAAAAATGATAGTTGGGATCGGTTTTAAGTCCCATAACTTCCTGAATAATGCCAATTGGATCAGTGTCGCTTTGGAAAGCGAGTTAGAGTGACAGGCAGGCGTTCTTCCTGGAATGACTTTCTAACAACTCACATTTTTTCTTTGTGTAAGGAACTGAAGGTCACAAAATCCACAGCATAACTCGACGCCCAATACCTTCCTATAGCTTTTCAAATATGGTTAAGTTATTTTTCTTCTATAGTTTCAATCTAGCAAGACTTTCGCGCTTCGGAGACTTCGCATGTTTTTCCTTTTTTCTTACTGGCAAAGGAATTCCAAATAGCAGACACATTCTGTTGACACACAGTGTCTATTCGACATTGATGCTGGGTTGGCTGTTTAGTGTTCTGGTGTTCGTACCGCTTTTCTGCTTGTGCGCTTCTCTTGTTGCCAATTGTTCCGCTTCCGGCATTTACTTTTGCTAATGATAGTAACTACCATATTTGCTCGCATACATTGTGCTGCTTGTTGTTGTTGTTTAGTTTGTTGCTTGTTGACATGTTGTTTACATACAACGCTTATTTGTTGCTGCCGTTTGCCGTTAGCCGTCTGCTATTTGCCTTATGCTTGCGTGTGCTCATGCGTGCGCTTCTCTCGATGGCTTGTTTGTATCGCCTCTTTAACGCCAATTCTTGCAACGTCATCGGGTAAATTCACCAAAATATTTGCTGGTGCGCCAGGATTAGAAACAGTTAAAGTTTGTATTTGCAGCTTCCAACCCTTCAGGGTGGCTTTTAATGTTTAGATATCCAGCTGGTTTGTATTTTTAATGAAGCTGGGAGAATGCGGTTGGTCAGTCAAATAGAAATGAAATGTTTGTATGAACGTGCGCCCAACAGTTGGATTATGGTGAAGCGCAATAACTTTCGAGTTGTTGTTATTGTTTACAAAATATGTTTGTCTTTATTCACTTTAGAATTGCCTTACAAAAATGTTGATGTTGAAGCGTAACTATTTCTGAAGTTTTTCCCATGTGACTCAGGGCGTGAAGACTGGTAGTACAGGGCAGATCCTAATTGAATTCTTGGTTTTTTCTCGGATTGTAGCTGAAGCAACAGCCATTTACCTGATGAAAATCTAATAGGGTCGGGTTATACCACCTTCTTGTACTAGCCAGGCTATCATGCGACTATCATGCGACTATCATTTGATTTCACAACGACGAATCTTCTAGATCGCTTCACTTCGTCAAGTTGTTCATCGAAAAAATATTTAGAGTTAATAAAACCGCGCTACGCTTTTCTGTGCAGACTGCTATAAGTTTGTGGGTGTCCGCTCTTGAAATGCTTAGCAGACCCCTCGTCCTCCTTTGCCTATAGTCTGGCCAGGTGGATCTTGATATTGCAAAGCTAGTGGTATCCCTCCAATTCAGTTGTGCCTTATTCCGATAGAACCTTTCAATGTTTCCCTTGGCTACTCCTAAGGGTACCCCCATTTCTAGGGTGATTTTTTCCTCATTACCTTCCAATAAGCCCATACGTGCAAGCTCATCAGCCCTCTCGTTACCCTAAATTCCCCTATGAACCGGAACCCAGGTAATGGATAGTCCAAGCGGAGATCTGTTTTCATGCATGCACTACATTCGAACTGGTATGTGGCGCTGCTTTTGCCTTTATTGCTGTTTGGCTATCTGAAAAGATTCTGACTCTACCAGTTATGTTCCTGAGTGATATATAGGCTTGCGAGATCGCAAGAACTTCTGATGATAGATTACATGTCTAGAGACCCCGAGACCACCAGAAAATACCGAGCCCAAACACCTAAATCCATCTTGGATCCGTCCGTGTAGATTTGAATGCCGTTGTCCACTGCAATCATGGTCTTCTTCCAGTCATTTCTAATTGGAATGATAATAGCAGCACTGCTCTCAAACTTCAGTTTGTAAGGATAAAAATCTGTTTTGGAATTAATCGTGCCCAGAATACTAATGTGATCTTGCTGAGTACCCTTCCAGCACCTAGACTCACTAAATCTCAGTTCTGTTTGTGCCGATGTATAGAGTATATGTAAGTCGATTGGAAGCAGGTTCAAAATAGGATCCAATGTCGGAATATGCAAGTGGCACCAACACACGCGGCGCACTGAACCTTCTGTAGGTTGATGAGATTGTCGATCTTCGGAAGAGCTTCCCGGAGGCCACACCAAGGTATTCTTATCGATCGAAAGCCCGAGTGGATACCAATTTCCAATGAAAAAAACTGGAGATCTACACATGTTGGACCGTCAAAATCGGCTTGGCGGTTAACTGGCCATTTAAAGTAAAATGTGATTTAACAGCGGTTATAAGATAACGAAAACATAAACGTTGAGATATACATAATAGTTTGCTAAAAAATATATACTACATATCATCTAAAAACTAAAATGAAACAAATACAAACATTTATTTCAAATAAAAGTTTTTTTTGGACAACGTGGAAAAAGTATTTCTCATCCATAACAGTTATCAAGCATCGTAAAACATAAACGTTGACAAATAACTCTTATCCCCAAAAAATAAAATATACGTTGGCGTATACCTCTTATTTGAAAAATTAATTTTTTTCTTCATGGAATAATTGTTATGAAGCAACGTTTATGCGATAAAATATATAACAGTTATGTCTCTGCCAATAACTGATTTTTAGCTGTAAGGGAAATTGTTAAAAATGGCTACGGTCTTGGTTTTATAAAGTTAAATTGAGCTAAACGGTTTGTGTGCCGTTTTCGGTTTTGAGAGTTCAAATGGTTCAAGACGGTTTTGGTTTCAATTTTAAACTATTTAATGATCTTTAACAGTTAAGTGCGTGGTTAAGTTTACGTTTCGAAAACTAAACTGGTTTCAACTGTCACACGAACGATTTCGGTTTGTGTTCTCAAAAATGCAAGGTATTTCAGCGGTTATGATTACAGTTTAGGTTCCGGTTTTAAACAATTAAACGGTTTTGGTGAAGGTTGCTATTTTTGAAAAACTAAAAATTACAGTTTAGGTTACGGTTTTAAACAATTAAACAGTTTTGGTGAAGGTTGCTATTTTTGAAAAACTAACCGGTTTACCACGGTTGATTTTTTTTAGAGAAAAGTGTTTAGTACGTCATAGTTTCGGCTTTGAAAAATTATGTTGAAAAAAAAAACTAAATGATTCTAAAAAAGGGAAACGATGTCGTTTTCGAAAACCCAAACGGTTTGAATTTTGTATGATAGAGTTTTCCGTTTTGAAAAATTAAATGGGTTTAGACGGTTTTATTTTAGGGTTTGAAAAATTTAAGAAGAGCGAAGAAGTATGAATGGTGTTCAACTGTTGGGAAAATGGTTTCAGTTTTTAAATAAGAAACTTTTTAAACCGGTTATTGTTAGGGTTTATGTTTAGAAAAATAAAATGGTTTTCAACTTAAAGGTATACTATAACGATTTTGAATATGAAAAAATGGTTTCAAGTTTCGATTCGATTTTGAAAAATCAAAACTTTGAAATAATTTGGAGTACGACTAGCGACGTTTACACATTTCGAAAAATGAAACGGTTTGAAGTTATTTCAGTTATGGTTTTGGAGAATCAAACTATATTTTACTGTTAAGATTAAATTTTTAAAACTGAAACTATTAGCCATTTTACTATGGTTACGATCTAGGTTTTGTAAGATATACCACTTCGATTTTGATTTTGAAATACAAAATTTTTAGATGGTTGGGGTAACGACTTGGAATTTGAAAATTAAATGGTTTTGGGTATACCGTTTCAATTTTTTATTTTGAAAAATAAAACTTTTAAAATTGTTTTGGTTCCGGTTTAGTGAAAAATAAAATAAACAGTGGCTAAGGTTACGATCTCGGTTTCTTTTTTGAAAATCGGTTTAAAATGTTTACGAAAAGTATTTTTTTGGGAAAATTTTGCGATTACGGTTCCGCATTCAGTTGGAAAATGAAATCGTTTTACGCGCTTATGCAGACCGTTTTGTTTTAAGGTTTTGAAAATACAATAGTTACTCGTAAGCTTAGAAGTTTGAGCTTCTTCATTATGATAGGGAAAACATTTAACTCCAATTGAGCCAACTTCGCCAACAGAAGCCAAAAAGCTTGTACTACCGTTTATGTTCTCTGGTGCCTAGACAAGTAGGATTAGAAAATCTAATTTGGGAATGTTTAAGTTCTGGAGCCCTTAGGACGTGTTAAGTGCTAAGTGGTATGAGTACTGTTCTTAGGTTACGAGCTCCTCAGCAGGATAGTAATTGGCTTTATATGCTTGCATTTATAGAATTTTCTTAGTAAAATATTTTCATGATTTCTAGTTCTTCAATTATTATTTATTGACCTTGATATATATTACTGAGTATGCTCTCACGATATTTAGATTACAAAACAGTTAAGAAATGCTTTACGCAATTAAGATGTTATCTTTGTTACAATTTTAAGAATATTCATACAACACATACATGTATACAAACATAAAATTTAACAGACAAATGCATAATTACATGACATTTCTCTTGTAAGACAGCACGGCATGACATGACTTGGGCCCAAACTTTAAAGATTTCCTTGAGAACATATGTATGTACTTATATGTACATACATATAACTATACATGGATATTAATTTTCATATATACAACAACACATTTATAAATACAAAAGCATTTTTCGTTGACATTTTATTTCCCTCACCGCAAAGCGCATTTCATTGCAACACTTACACGCCGTGCGTCACCCTACAACCCAACAAATGCCTGCCTGGCCTTTGCTAATGCGCTGATTTACCTTCATAAATTTATGTCTGCCTTTGATGCATAGAAATGTATCCCAGCTAACCAAAGGCGGAGTACTTGAAAATAATGATCCGAAAGGAGTCCGCAGTTTGAGCTTTCTGGAAAGTTATTTAGTAAGCATCAAAAACCCACTTTTTGTGAAGACTCAAGGAGCCTTGGGAGAGGAAATGTATATTGTACAGCGGATAAACCGCCATGCTCAATTACATGAATGATTTAGATTATTTTTGGATTGTATGAAGTGGTTTGATATATTCGAAATCAAATATCTACACTCTTAGATGTACTTACTTACTTACTTATAAAAACTGCCTAGAAAGAGTCGAAAATTAGGGCAAAAAGCTTAATAAAAGAGTCAAGGGGGAAATGTGCCTAAAAAGAGTCAAGAAGGACTCAAAAAAAGGGCTATAAAATAGTCAATAATCGTCTCTTATATGGCTCTAAAACCATCGAAATAGAGGAAAATAATTGCCCAAAAAATATGGCAAAACGCTTTATAAAAGAGTCCATAAAAGCCTTAAATATGACTCAAAAAAAAAGAAAAATAGGCCTAAAAAATCATAAAAGGCTCAAAAATAAAGATCTTTAAAACGGTCAATAAAAGTTTCCTATATGACTCCAAAACCAGAAAATTGGAGAAAAAAAGTTCTAAAAAAATAAAAAAAATAGTGCAAAAGGCTCCATAAAAGAGTCAACAAAAGCCTCCAATATGACTCCAAAAAGGAAAAACATGCCTTAAAAGAATGAAAAAATACTCAAAATAAAGATTTATAAAACGGTCAATAAAAGTATTCTATATGACTCGAAGATCATGAAATTAGAGGAACAAAATTTCCTAAAAAGAGTCAAAAAATACTCTCAAGTTCACTTAAAAAGAGTTATAAAATACTCCAAATTCATCGGATTCCGAGTCAGTTTGGATTTTTTTATGACAAATTTTAGAACGATTGCTTGCTGCTTTTAGGCTCTGATTTCTAAAGGAAATTCTCTAAAAGAGTACAGTCTTATGGCTCTGAATGGAGTTCTTTTCCCTCCGTTTGGTTAACTGGGATGGTGCTCTGTAGTGCAGAGTATGTGCGCGTTGAGATTCAAATAAATAAATAATATTTGGTATTTCGCACCCTAATGCCTGGGCTGCGCATGAGGCTCATGAGGCCATTGTATAGCATTAGCAGGGTAAGGTAGGGTAGTTGTTGTATAAAATGCTATACTCAGTAATGGGGTGCTGTTGTGATTTCTCAATTTCGCGCGGTAAGCACATGTACACACACACATCCACTCTCGCCTATTGCTATTGTTGTTCATAACCAAATTTTGTGGCTGCTCCTGCTGCCAACACCAGCCAGGACAACGCATTAAAATGTTGATCGCCTTTGGTGTATGCATTAAAGCGTTGTTGTTGTTAATGCTTACCCAGCGATGTGTTGTTGTTATTGTTTCTGCATGAGCGCGTTGTTGCAATTTGCTATTCTTCTTGTTGTTTTTATTGATGTCGCTGTTTAATATCATTGTTTGCTTACACACACACACTCACACGTTCACACAAACAATTTGCTATGCTTACCCCAGTTGTTGTTATTTAATATTTCGATATGGCAGTAACATCATAATCAACAGAGCAAAATATAAAAACAAAAAAGAAAACAACAACAAAAATAGTCAAACCACCCAACAACGAACTACCAGCAAAGGTAGATTACATTAACAACAACAACAACAAAGCAAACAGGATTTGACAATAGTGACGAATAAATGTTGAATTGAGTGTAGTTAACAAAAAAACAAATAAAGAAACATAGGTTCAGCCGAATATACCCAGCAGTGAGTTTATGAAATGGGTTCAAATGAAAGCGAAATGGACTTCCACAAAAACCCATCCCACCAATTGATGGAAAACATTTTTCTGGAGAGCCGTAAATATCAAAAAAGATCTTCAAAATAGTAAAGTACTTCGTTTATCTGAATAATCACTTTCGCAAATGAATGCTACTCCGAACTGAGTAGACAAATCAAAAGTTAAGTCCTCTCTCGTCGAATAACACTCTATAAGTCACTTAACGCACGCTCTGAGAGCATTACGCGTTGCTGACGGCGAGTTACGAAGAAGATTTTATGACGAGCTGAATGCAGACAATGACTTAGTTCGACGAATTTAAACCCAGCCGCTTCCTCGGCTGGGTCATTTTGAGCATATGAATGAAGATTCTCGGCCCAGAAGGTATTATAATCGGCAACCACTGGTGGAAGCAAAGAAACAGAGAGACCACCATTCCCATGAAAAGACCAAATGGAGACCCATTAAGCTGAACCCAAGTACGTTCAAGAGATTCTATCTGCTGATTTCGAAGAAGAAAAAGTATATTTAAAACCGTCCTATTGCAGTCATCCCTTTTTAACAATAACTGAAAGCAACTGAAAGCACCAAGCCCAAGTTACCCTCAGCCTCCGAGTGTCGATGAGAAAAGCGTCTGCATGTGAGCTTCTTTGTTCACTCAGACAGCTGAGCCTTTGCTCCGCACCATGCTCATATATTTGTAGTGTAGACCTAGGACAGCTTATCGTTAAACTTTTTCAAAAGCTGTCTCATCTCCTTCTGGACTGCCCATAAACAATTCTGGGCCGTACATCAGGTGCTTCGTACTGGTGTGGCTTTGCTGCACAGTAATGCTGAGTCCACAGCCTTCATCCATACTCCCAACCCTGTCTTGGACTGTGCCAATTTCTTGAATAATCTAAGATTGGGAAAAGAATCGCTGCTCCTTGTCATTGAGTTAGTCACACTTGGCTCCCATAGGAAGTTTTTACCTCAACCTATGGTCGTCCAACAGGCATTAACTGAACAAATCGTTGATTCGATGTAAAGAACAGTGAATGAGAAGTCCACCACTACAGTGGGAGCCTATTACAGCTGAACCTCATATTAAGATATATAAGTTTTCCTTGACGGCCTTGGCTCAATCAATGTTTTTTAAAGTTGACTATTTCAATACATGGAAACCGACAAAGTCCCTTAGCACTGCTGGGTATAAAAACACAACAACAGCATCCCGACGTTGAGGTCTTAATCTAACCAAAAACTAGAAACCATAATTCTCTGGAGGGTTGAAGCGCTGACAGGACACACAAAGGACATACTGCGTACTGACATTCTTTCGATAGAGCCATTGTAGCGAAATCAACGCTTCGCCGTACAAAAGCAGAATCACCTCGATGTGTGTTTTAGTGTTGTGCGATGCATTGGAAGAAGTGTGTAAGTTTGCTTGTGTTTCTTCGCTTTGACGAGCGCATTACAAGACTCTGCATTAAGCGCTATTGACTTTTGGCCACTAACCGTCCCAGCGACAGCCGTCAAACGTCCAAGTGAGCGACTTATCAACAGCCAACAAACTTTTATTGCACGCGGCCAACTTTTGCTGGTGATAAAGGCTTACATCCTAGAAGCATACTTTTATTTCCTTTGCATAGAACCGCCAGTATCATGCGTGGTTATTGTCCTTGTTGATTCATACGTACTTGTGTTAATCCCCTTCTTATCCTCTCAAACTTTCACATATAAGCCAAATTACCGTTATAGATTGTGATTTGTGCTATTAATTTAATTGTTGTAATTTAACGATGTGACAACGCTTGCACAACGCACACTTGCTTGTTTGCTGCCCATCTTAAGCGGTTTATCAAAATGGAGTGGCTTATTAGCATCAATTCTCTAAGACATGAAGGGCTAATGTATAAGTATTTCAGTAAAGGAGATATTTGAACGAGGCATGGGATAGATTTGTAGTTGTTGTTATTGCAACAGCATGAAAACGGTTTATAAAGCAGTGATCGGCAAATACATTCCTATGTTCGACTTTTTGAAAGTATACAACCCGATCGCCAAACCAAGGTATAAAATAGACTTGTTAAATTTGATTAGTAATTAGTAATCAATTAATTAGACATCTTTTTTAATTGGTAATGATTATTTTAATTCTTTTCAAGAAAGGGCAATTAATAACTGATTAGGATTAGAAAAAATATAAATAAATAAAAAAAAAAAATAAATAAAAAATTAAAAAAATTTGTTTTGATTACTTTTGATTATTTTTGATTTTTTTTTTGGATTATTTTTTGATTTGTTTTGATTATTTTTGATTTTTTTCAGTATTGTTGATGTGTATATTTATGTGCTTCTACAACAATACTGAAAAATACTTAAAAAAAATCAAAAAAAATTCAAAAAAAATCAAGAGTAATCAAAAGTAATCAAAATAACTTTTTTTGATTATTTTTGAATATTTTTGATTTTTTTCATAATCGTAAAAAATCATGATTTTTTTGATCATTTTTTTAATTAATTGGAAAGTAATCATTCAAAATTCTAAGTAATTGGTAATCAACCAGTAAATGGATTCTCCAAAAAGTAATTAATCAAACTGGTATTGATTAGGATTAGTAATCATTAAGGTGTGGTATAACATTAACAATGTTTATTAAGTTTAGTGTTACGGATAGCAATAAACATTTAAGCTTAAGTCACATGACATCTCTAAGTAAGAACTATAGTATTTTGCAAATCGCAAAGGGTGTTTCTTGCAACTTGAGAAGGTTGAGAGAAAGTTAGTTCCCAACTTGTAAATACATAAATGTGATTTTCTAATTGGACTCAAATGTATATTGCAATACTTCAATTTAAAACGTCATAAATAAATGTATACAAATTTCAGTCCTTTTATATCTTTCATGATCATGAAATAGTATAATAAATTTGTTCTCTTGTTTGCAAGTAAAAGAAGAAGAGGAGATGTTCCCGCCGATAAGTATAGCGAAATGGTTAGAGCGACGAGCTGGGTCGATTTAGCCATGCCCGTCTGTCTTTTTGAACGAAAATTAATCCCTCAGTTTTCGAGATATCTGGCTAAACTTTTCTATGTCACCGCCATTTTGTAATATGTTAATCAGTTGTCGGAGCAAACAAGATCAGACTTATACAACACATAACACGGTTCCGATAACCTTAGTTTGGGATATATATCTTTCAATTAATGAGATAAGTCTGTCCACTTGTAAATAACGATCGTTATCGACAGCGAAAATCGTGATGCTTATTCACGAAAGGCACAGCCGAAAACAGTGCTCTCCTTACATGTTTTTCTTTCGCTTTTATTCGCTTTTCTTGTGCTTCTTGGATATATGTATGTATGTTTACTCAATGGTTGGAGAAATATCATTGCAATGTTTATTGGGATTAAGCGAAACTGGTTGAATTCAATAGGTACCGAGCACATGCGAGCTTCGTTTTTATAGCTTGATGAAAGCAATACGATCAACAAAAACGAATGTCTTTCTTTTTTCCGATTATAGATCTTAAAATTATCAAAAAGTGCAACCGATATTTTAATTTGAAAACGATCAAAACCGGAACCATGTTAAACGCAGTTAGCCTCACAGCTCTAGTGTTTAGGCTCGCTCTATTTGGTCTCATAGTGAAATGCTCATCATTAAGCAGCAATCTGAATTATAAAACCTAAAAACTTCGAAGACATGCTTGACGGCAATAATTTGTCCGCAGGGTCTAACTATCTAGAAATTAGTTCTTAACTGAATTGAGGCACAGCGACATCCGCTGTGAAGACTATGTACTGCTTGGATAGCCCATTTTTATGATCAACTACAAAGTCGCGATATAGGCACCCCAAGTCTCCCCCTTCAGTATGTTTTACCACGGAAAGTAGTCTACTACTCTAGGCAAGCTCTCCTCCTAGTACTTCCTAGATAGCAAGTTAGTTTTGAAGATAACAAATTTGCAATTTTTTTTTCAGCAACTTATGAATAAAATAACAAAGGCCGTGGTTTTTTAGTCATTTCGATGCTAGATAAAATTTTAGGTTGTTTTTTTAGAAGCGACAAGTTTACATTTACTTTTTAAAGAAAATTTTAAAATAAAAAAAAAAATAATTTTGTTATGTTATTCATAAGTCGCTAAGTGGCAAGAATCCAAAAACACGGAGCCTGGGTTGGACAACTTATCTAGAATGACCGTCGAGTAGGACATTGAAGCCAAAGTAGGTGTTGTAAAAAGAGATTATAATATGTCTTTTAATAGGGATACAAGTTTTCCCAACCACTTAATAATACACTAAAATCGGTACCACTGCATAATTGAGAGAAGTGGCACAAGCACAAAGGTTCACTTACTAGAATAGTTTCATTCGTGCGCGATATATTACTAGTGCTTAATTCGCAATAAGTTCATGAGCAATTATATTTAAGTAACATTTTTACATTGAACATTGAAATTTGATAGGAGACATTGCCTCCCATTATAGTGCAAAACGAACCGCTCCTGATCGCAGTTACCAATTCCTAGATCCGGTTACTAACTACTTTTGCTTCCATCTAGAAACTTTGAGAGGTGGTTGCCTTATGCCAACACCTGCGTTACCCTGACCAGTGGTTAGTCCACTACAACTTTCTTTTGGGGCAGACACCAAATACATATTTGTCATTGTACATTCAAAGGTCTGTTGCTCAACAACTCCAACGGTAGTTTGCAGCAATCAACCAGTCGATCACAGGTCATCAACTTGACACCGATCCAAAAGAGGTTTAGGCACCGATAAGACCTCTTGAAAATAGTCAAAATAGTTTATGTGTGTGAGTTATTACTGAAGGAAGTGGGACCTCAACTCGACACTGGATTAGCTAAATTCTACCCCAACCTTCGACGAAATCTACCTCACAAGCCTCACTGATTCCATGGAAAGACATTCGTTGCAGTTTTCCAGCTTTGTTGTAGTAATTGTAATGGGTTAAGATACAACACAGGAGAGTAAAGACTTGACCATCATTTCATACTCTCGCCTCTTCATTAATCTTCCTGTCTAATATTTTTCCAAATCCAAAACTCTCGCGTCTCCTAGAACAAGTTCTGAAACATTTTTTTTTAAATGAAAGCTAAAACCCAAACTTATTTTGCTTTGGTTTATTCCTTATTAGGACTAGATGGCTGAAGCAATTGAGCAGCTTTTTGAGGAATTTTTCTGACGAGGGAATTAATAACCAAAAAAGAGCTGGTGAGTGCAAGGCGATTTCTAGGTATGATGAAGTCTGGATATATATATTCAACTTTGATTACTAACCATGTATTAACAAGAAAGAGCTGCGGGTTAGGGGTTTAGAATATGCCCGAGGTAGGCATACCGGTCGTAAGAGGCGACTAATATGCACAAAGGTAATGACGTGCAACTCGATGGTTGATCTACGGATATGATGCCTCTCACCTCTCATTACCTATCTCCCCTTCCTTACGGAAGGAGGGGTGACATGACCTAGAAGGTTCCTCTGGTCATACCAAATCGCTACCACGACAGTCGGGCAGTACCGCGAGGGAGTACCGGAGCGTACCGGATTCATATCCGGCCAAGGACTGTCAGTTCGACAGCAACCCCCAAAACCTTCGGGGAGTGTTTTTGTCGTTACAACAACAACAAAAACAAGAAAGAGCTGATTCTTTTCGGTCTTCCTGGAGAGAAGTATCAAGTCTCTGATCAAACTACTTTTGGACTTTAACATTGTTTAAGCGATATAAGCTGTAGTCATTTCTTTCGTTTATTTCATTTGCATTGCATGCAATTCGCAAACAGCTTATGAAATATTCCAAAGATATAGTTTATGCTTTGCAATCCCAAACCGGGGGTTTTTCACAGCGAAAATGAGGAAGCCAATCCAGCGCAATGCCTCAGAGCCAATAGTGCTCGCCCCCAATTAACAAATACAAGGTGTAACAGGTGCCCCCACCCCCGTTCTATATAGAACAAATAACTCAAACAAAAAATACTAATAATTTAAAATAATACATTACTCAAAGGTTGCCCTCTATGCAACATGTGCTTCGCACCCCCCGTTCTACTCTCTGAACAAATAATAAAAAAATATACAATAAATTAACCTAAAAAAAAAAACGACTCGCCCTCCATAAAGCGTAGACAGAGATTATTTTAAGTGGGACGATTGCTACCGAAAGGGTACTTCTCATTCAGATCAATAGTAACAGGGACTTCGTCCAATAGGTTGTGTAAGAGGAATAGATGACGATATTAAAGAGCAGAAATTAACTGCTTCCACCCAGGGAGATGACTAATGCCTGGAAAAAAAGGAAAAGGCTCATTGCTAACTGGAAGATGCGCAGGATTACAGACTAATACTCTAAAATTTATTGAATACCCATTCTTTGAAAATGTAATAAAGGTTACGAAAGTTGAACACTCGTCCACTTTCATGTTCATCTGAGAACGGAAGCTCATCACTAAATGATCCAAATTTCAATTGAGTAGCTGGTTAAGAAGTCTAGCTCTTGTGCCTTTTTTTTTTTAAACACAGAAATGAAAGAGTACAAAATCAACTAGAGATCGCTAAAAATCGTTCTCTATTACTTCGAGCGAATCGATAGCAAAATCAAAAATTAAAATGAATATCTACAGAGCCCTAAATATTTAACATCCTTCCTGATCCTAAGCCATCAATGTGTGATCATAATGAGATTCAACCCCGCTCAGTAAAAATTTCAATAGAAGATACTGAGCTTCGATATATACCATGGGATAGCATTACTCATAAAGTAGGGCCTTGAAGTTTAATAATCAATCTATCTGTAACGTCTAGGCCTCCATCTGTCCTACAAAATTGTAAAATATGCGTGCAAAATCTCATCAAATCAGCTTACTGTTTACCATGGAAATACAAAACGATACAGTAAATTCCCATTAAATGCATTCACGCAAACATTAGAAAATTATCATAAATGCAAACGGGCAATTTCATAACTCCGCACCAGCCAGCAGTCAGCAGCCACTTCAGCTACAGCCGGTTTGTTTGACAAGCTAATTTCAAACACAGATCGCGCTAAAGTGCAACCGTACGAGCGAGTAATTGCGCAGCTATGCAGTGGGGATTGCAACTGTGGCGGCAGCAACAACTGATTTGTGCAACACTTTGTAATGGCATGCAACACACCTTAATTTGAATGAAGTAGAAGCTCCTACACGCACATGTGCGATTTCCTAGCCAATAAAAAATTGTAAGCCGTATGTGGGCTACTGACTGGGGAATGTGGTACGATTTTCCTAAGGGTCTGGTTTGATTTTAACAAAGGAATGCTTTCTACGGATGGCCCCACCTAGTGCTATCTATCCAGGCACAGTCTACTTTTTCTTGGGTGTGCCCCCATTAAGAGAGTCTACACCTTTTCCAAGTGTACTGCAGAAAGCATAAAGTGTTTTTCAGAAATTGTAAAATGTATTTCGGAATAGTCATTGCACTTCAGAAACCGTAAAATAATTTTCAGAATAAATAATTGTGCTTCAGAAGTTGTAAAAAGTACTTCAGAAACCGTAAGCTCTGAACTTCTATTGATTATTCTGAAGTACAATTTATCGTATTTGAAGTACAATTTAAGGTTTCTGAAATACAATTATTGTTTTCTGAAATTTATTTTACAGTTTCCAAAGTACAAGTGACTATTCCGAAATTAATTTAACGCTTTCTGGAGTACAAGGGACTGTTCTGAAGTACAAGTGACTATTCTGAAATATATTTTACGATTTCTGAAGTACATTTTATGAGTTCTGACGTACATCTGGAAAAGGTGTAGCTTGGCCCGTGATAGGTTATTAGCGCTCTATGGAGACAGGTATCTACTAGCTTTTGTGTAATATAAATTTTCTGGGAATATTTCTTTATCCGGAGCGTTGAGTTAATAACTTTAGTTCCAGAGAACATGGCGTTTGAAGATAGTGTCTCAGAAGTGAGGTGGGTGTCTCATGACTTCATTCAATGTGCGTGGTTGGCGTAATAGCATCACCCATATCCTGAGAGTGGCGTTCTTACTTAGAAAAGTAGCTTCCATCAATATTTATCTACTATATAGCATCTAGAATACTGTACATAGGCTGCATCTGACTCCTAGAAAGAAATTTATATCCAGCCAGCATATGAAATAGTCAAACATCAAAAAAATTAGCTAGGTCTTTTATCTAGAATAATGCAGACAGAAAAACTATATAATCACCGAGAAAAACTAGATGCCCCTAAAAGAGCAAATATGTGTTTTCCATAGCCGAACCTAGACAGCGGTTTCTATGTTTGGGCGTATCTCGAATGGTCCTCGGTTATTTATGGACCTTCCGTGTTACGCTAAAGGACAAGGACACTTCGACTCATAAAGTTTTCTGCAGCAGTGGGAAAGAGAAATACTTTCTGACTTGCAATTAGTTATCGCTAAAAACCTATGACTAGCGTCTGTTGATATGCTAAAGTCGCCTAACTTTTAGCTGGCGTCTTCAGCTCGGTCTAGCTCTCCCATTCTTCCCCTCATGCATATGTATATTATTAATTTATGTTATTACCTATTGCAATGAGGAATCGATCCCAAAGCCAAAAGTGAATAACTTGCTGGGAATATATGATAAATGGAACCTTCCTACAAAATCGGAGGCGTGGCTCAGGCTGAATCACCAAAACATTATATACATGTAGCGAAATATATGCGATCTGTATACGAAATATTGAGCATGACCGTTGAATAGATGCCAAAATTTAACGAACTGAGTCGTGATGCTTTTTGATTTAGTTTGCGTTATACATATAGCCCAGAACCCAATCCAGGCCATCAGTAATATGTGTGCAGAGTTTCCTGAAAGTCGGTTAAGTCGTTTTTGTGCGATTGAGTAACAAACATAAAAACATACAACCTATTTAAAACCAATCACAATTCAACTTTGTCGAGTCTATAGAAAGCGGAGAAACAGCCAGCTAGCCAACCCGAGCGAAAAAGACTATTCGGAGCTATAAAACGCACATTTCTCAGAGCATTTTTCTCAGAAATAAGAGTTTTTTGGAGCGTAAAATGAGCAAAAAATCGTTTTAAGCTGGCACACTAAAAGAAGTCATAAAAAAGAATACAAAATGATTTATTTTGTTTTGTTGTTTTTCGACAATATACATCAATACAAAATGACTTCAAATGCAATGAATTTGGAGTGTTTTATGATTCTTTTTAAACGCACTTCTTTTTGAACTCATATTGGGGCCTTTTATTGCTGCTTTTTTTTTGGTGCCTCTTATTGAAGCTTTTTTGGAGTCTTTTTTGTCTCTTTTTAGCCTAATATTTTCCTCCATTTTAATGGTTTTGGACTCTTTTAGGATCCATCTAATATGAGGCTTTTATTGACCATTTTATAAAGCTTTTTAGAATATTTTCTCAGTCTTTTTGGTCAAATGTTTTCCTCCATTTCGAGACTTTTGGACTCTTTTATGAAGGAAGCTTTAAAGGAGTTTTTAATTTCTGTGCATTCCTTAACAGATGAAAGTGCTCTTTTTTAACAGTTTTATTTAATAAAAATTAATGTGTGTCTGTGTGTCCTTTAAAGGAGCCCAAAGTACTCAACCGATTTTTATGAAATTTTCACAGTATATTCTTTGGATCACTGGTTAAAGCATAGGCTATATTCAGTTTTACAAAAGTGGGCGGTGTCAAGTTCCGAGATTATATAAAATTTCAATTCGTTATAACTCTTAATGTATTTGATCTAAATTAATGATATTTGGATATATGTATTCTTTAGTCAAGATTTACATAATTTTTAAAAAGTGGGCGGTGCCACGCCCACATATTTTTTGTTTTCTTTGTGCTTCATTCTCTAAAACTCTCACGGTAGGTTCAGAAGTTCGTTGGGTTGTATATACTTTTAGGAAAATCCGGCAGGTTATATAAAGCTGCAATTTGGTAAAGCTAGGAATTCATTCGGTACAAGTTAATGGTATATTATATATATATATGTGTTCTATATATCAAAAAAACCTTATAATAGGTAAGCGTGACCAAGACCAAAAAAAAGCGAAGCCGCTATATCGTCGAAACTATGTACATATCAGTACCCGCAGAGAAAAAGGGGGTAAAAGGGGAGTAGGAATAGAGAATTTTATAATTAGAGGAGGTGTTAGAAGAAAATGAAGACGATAAAATAAACTAACGGTATATGGGAGTGGGCAAAACCAGAAAGGAAAATTAATATATAGGAATAAATTACGAGAAAGCGCCAGTGGGGAGGGAAGAGCGTACAATTTGTTAAATGTAAATAGCTCAAATTTTGGGCAGGACAACGTCTGCTGGGTCTGCTAGTTTTATATAACAATATTGGTAGAATTAAGTTTATCTTAGAATATACATTTTCCATTTCATTCATACTATCAAAAAATATATTATTTTGTTTGATTTGAAATGGGGTTTCCTTGGCTTCCAACTTTCGACTATTGATAAACATTCAGAAAGAAAGACTCTTTACATTCTGTCGGGTACAATAAAAAAAATCAGAAAATGCTCTAAAAGAATCCTCTAATTGAGACTTGCAGTTTATGCGCCGTTCAATGTTCATTTCGTCCCGCGTGAACTTCATAAGAAGGTGGTTTTATTGATGTTTACTCAATAAAATTCCAGGAAAGCTCAAATTTTGCACTCCTTTTGGAGTCCGGCCTAGCTTAGATGGGTAGCGAAGAAATCAGAACTGCTGATCCACTCGAAAGCAAAAAGCAATTCTAACACACATAGGCCCTCTGTAATTCGTTAGAATTTACTTTACTACTGTTTTACAAAGCAAAGCAAAATACAAAAATAATTTTTTTATTTTATTGTTATTAAATAAAATTCTATTTTTTTAAATGTATAAATACTTCTAATCTAAAAAAATTTTATTTTGTTGAATTTTTTCCTAGAATTCTTTCTATGATTTCTTGAAGAAAAAGAATACTAATTGTTTTATTATAATCATAAGAACATATATTTTCGTGGATTTCCGTTTACTAAATTGTTGTCAACCTAACTTTCGACCTAATAGGCATATGCCTTCGAAACAGTGAGTACTACAATCGAAGGGGGATAAATCAAATCCGAAGAAAACAGAATGGAACTCGAACAACGAATGCGTTCTACTCGAAAATTTCTTACAGAGTACGAATCACTCGAAAGCGAAGAAATGTGGTTTTGAATAGAACTACAGAGTGAGACCCCAGCTGTCGTATGCCTATTCGCTCACTACTACCCACAGCATTTTATAGTGGGTATCTCCATACAATCACACATACATACATTTTATGAGAATATGCAAACATCAGGCAATATCAAGTGGAAAGCAATTGGTTAGTTTGGAAACTACGGATTCAATATGTGATTATTATGCAAAGTTCTAAATTGCTCAGCCTCAGTGGGTATGTATGTATGTGCGTGCGTGCCTGTTTGTTGCACTTGGTGTTTGTTGTATTTAGCAATTTTCGCCAAACAAATGAGAGTGTAAATTCGCGTGTAAACACTTGGCTCACCTGCTGCGACGCATGCGCATGCCCAAAGCTACTCAACTATGCGGCGTATATATGGGAAGGTCGGCAGTCGCTAGTTAGCGACTGTTGGCTGTAGGCTTGGGGCTTGGTGCTTACAGCTTTTGTTTGTCAATTGTTGGCTGCGCACCTTGCGGCAACTGTATTATAGCCACTGGCGGTGCTTCCGTTGTTGATGCTGAGTTTGGAAATTACATTCTCAACTAGGGTTAATTTCGCCAATCTAAAAACTCCATAACTAAATAAACGTGGTGAGCTCGATACTCGTAATAATAATATCAAAATCAACGTCAACGACCCAAATGCAATCACGTTGCTGTACATAGTTACCGTATATAAAAACAGGTAAGGTTGTTGTTGTTGTAGCTGTTATTTGTGTGTGTGTGTGTGTGTGGAGTCTGTTGGCAGACGGTTTGGGACAATAGGCAATCATCGTAGCGCTACTACGCTTTTTTACTTGCTGCAACAACTACAAGAGTCAGCAAGTCTATGTTCTGATGAGATCGAAGTTTGTATACCCAGAAGTAGAAGTACAACCCCTACTTTCAGGCTGACATCGATTTGAGGTACTCTCTGATAGAATTAGACTTGATAAAAAGCAAAGGAGCTGTTTTAACCAAATAATATGGAATATGAAGCTAGAGAGTTGCAAGTGAACCATCTTAAAAAGCTAGGTCTCACATCTAAAATGCTAGGCTAATCTCTGGTCCTCTTCAAATAGCACTGGCTTTGGGTTTGAATGTTATACTAAATAGGCGATTGCAGGGAATGTGAGCTAAGGAAACTTCAGAACTCTTTCCAACCTCGATGTTATGCTTCACCAGGCTCCACGATTGTTCGAACTACTTTATAATAACTATCGTCTGTCTCCCTGAGTATAGCAATATTCCACCCAACTCTCTCTTTTGCAGCCCTTGTCGCGGTTGAATACATGTGAAACGGACGTCGTGGGCTGTAGAGTAAGCTGTATCGATGCTCACTTTTAGTCACCTCTTAAAAAAGTGCACCACCAGCTTAGAAAGTGCTGCTCCGACGTTACACCTTGTAGGCTAGTGAAATCCTTCTAGTAGCAGTTACATCGCAATCTATGCGTCGAGCTCATTAGATTTTATTGAGGTTCAGTTGCAGTGGAATCATGGAGTCACTTCATGTTTACCTATTCAGCTTTTACAAGAAATGGGTACATTGAAGAGCTTATCCAATGTTGAGGTCGGTCTTAACCGGAATAGCGGAAAACGACAGGGTGTCCCTGTCACTCATCCTAACCTAAGCTTTATTGGCCATTTTTTATTGTTCGGATTTACCTGTCTAGACTTTTTGATTCTCCCTGTCGTCACTAACAGCTAGGAGAGGAGTGTGCTTCTGGAGTCAATATTTTGGCATTTTTGCAGGACTCCCGTGCATGTCGCTACCCATGCGTCTTCCAGACTCAGCGAGTGTATTTCAGTCCGAAATATATGCTATCCAGGAGGCATGCAGGGCATTACTATGTGCGGGCATTACTGGTACTAAGACAGCTACTCTTACAGCCATGCGACTATTCGGGCTCTCGATTCAAGAAGTTCATTCAGTTCAGGGAATTTCGTTTCTCTTATTTGGGTGCTGGGACCTAGAGGCAGGGAAACGAGATGGCCGAAGAGCTGGCGCGTCGTGGATCGGCTTTGGATGTCTGAGAGGCGAAGGATGTCCTTATTAAGGGACGGATCTCTCACGATTGCCTTAGTGGGGTTAATAAAAGGTGTAGCGTTTGCAGTGCTGCAGAGTGTCAAGGAGTCGGTGCGCTGAGCGGAAATAGAAGGGAGCTTTTCAGATAAGTTGGGGTGCTCTCAAAATTTATAGGGAAGTCCTGTCTCTCGGAGATTAGTACTATCAAGCGCGAGGAGCTTCCAAAAAATTTCAACATTGAACTCAACGGCACGTATATAATGGAACGGGAGTGCTATCAAGGTCCTTGATATCGGTTTTCTTATATAGTTTTCATTGGTTAATTCAGGAGATAGTCATAGGCTACTCGCCACACGTATTCACCATATTAAGAGGGGTTAAAGGGTATCTAACATAATCCTCTGAAAAAAAATCCTAGCTACGCTCGTGTACACCAAATTACACCACCTCATCTCCTTTACTTTCTGCCGCCGCATATCATAATTGTTTGTACCAAATGTACTAGCGCTACTGGGTATAGAACCCGAAGAGGTTTACAACACTTTTGCTGCTGTGTGAGGAAAATCGTAAGAAATAAAGTCACAACCATAATAATAACAACAACAAAAAAGCTAAGTTTGTGTAATGAAATATAACCCAATATTGCAACTGCAACAACAAATACGAAAAACGTTTGTTAATCACATAAAAAGTGTATTGCGCACGTTGCTAGCTTTGCAAAAAGCGAAATATGAACAGCGAACTGCATACGAAACGTTGCGCATGCGCGCCCCCCAACTTTAGCTAAACCCAAACTGAGTGTATGCTGCTGTGCAAGTGTGTTTGTGCGTGCGACTTGCTGCGCTCATGAACGCAAACAACGAGCGCAACGAAACGCCAAATGCACTGGAACGCACAGCAACAGCGCTCGCTGGTGATAAAAAGGATCACAGCATGTCGCCACGGATGCGTTGATCATTCATTATTTGAGGATTGAAAAGTTAATTAACATTTTTGTAAACCAAAGCCATACTCGTCCATATGCTGTGGATTGGATGCTTGTGAATCAGGCTAGGTAAGGAAGGGGGCGTCATATTGTATGGCGACAAAGCTGAAATTGGTCGGTTTGGTTAATCGGCTGGACTGTCGCTCGAATTCGCAACGACTTATTTATTGAAATTTCAGTAATGCAAAAACAAATTATTATTATTGATAATATTTAACTCTGCACACCCTTGGACTCAACCTACGTGCAATGTGGTGAGAGAGAGGGAGAGACACACAAAGAAAAGGTAAGACACATATGACGGGTACGGGAATTTAAAATGCGAAGGAAATTAAATTTAGTTCATGGCCGCAAATTTGGTGGAGGCACTGAAGATGCATAAATATGGAATGTGGCAAAGTTGGTTAACAGGCCATGATCGGAGGTGTAATATATTTCCAAATATCTGAGATTTATGGGCTCGAAAGTAGTTAGCCACACTCAGATAACTTCATCACTGATAGCTGTTAAAAGGTGGGGGAAATTTAGTCTTAAATTTCTTTAGATAGTCCGACATAGTCAACTAAGCGATACTTCTAAAGAATATTGAGTAAACTGGTCATTCCCCAAGTCTAGCAAGATGGATCGTTAATTATCGCAGGGATCCGTTGATTTTAGGAATGAGAATTCAGAACCCAGGAGGCCCTTCCATGGATCTTGTTTATTCAGCTTGTGGAATCTGGCATTGGTCTCAACTTCGGTCTGGGTGTTTTATAAGGTTAACTCTTATGTATTACCTGTCAACCGAAACCGCACTACATGAACTCATCCCTGCACTTCAAAAAATATACCCTTGCAGGCCTCGAGACATAGAAGGAGTTTTCTAGAATTAAAAAGCTAGAGCGATCACCGGCGCCCTTAGCAGAGCGGGAGTAAACAACCATAACTGCAGTTAGACGCAGTCAATGCTAGAAAATAGAGTAGCACAAGCTAACACGGGTTCGGGGTCAGCACCCCTCCAAGCCAGCAGAGGGACTTCCCAAGGAGGTATTTTCTCCACACTTCGCACTGAACAAGATTATACTGGAACTCAACCAGAAAGCCTACATAGCCTACTACGCGTGTAAAAGAATAGTCTAACTTACGGGACGATAGTAGGGTGGCCGGCCTTGGACAAACAATATAACATCAAAAAATCTAATAAAGTACATCGGGCTGCCACGGGAGGGGTGACTGGCTCACTCCTCCGCGGACTTCCAGCTCTAGAAATGTAGGGTGAAGTTTCGCTTAAGAAAAGACTGGCGGAGAGACAGAGTAACCGTTGATGATTTAATGTCGGTCTACAACGACAGGTCAAAAATTGACTGTCGGGTAGGAGCTGGAGTTTTTCGCTCTCTGTTTGTCTTCAAGATTCAGCTTGTACAGGGTGTTTTTTTTACAGGTTTGTTTTTTGAATAGAGATAAAACTGGCATTTTGTGGTCAAATCTGGCAACTCTAATGTCATTTATGTTCAGCTTGGTTTGCCATTTCATCATGAACAGGTTGACAAAAGAACAACGCTTGCAAATCGTGCAAATTTATTTCGAAAATAATGGTTCAGTTCGCGAAGTTTACCGTGAGCTCCGTCCATTTTATGGTCGACATAATCGTCCATCAGAGCAATTAATTCGGTTAACCATGGATCGTTTTCGCACTACGTTTACTCTATGTGATAATACGCATCCGCAGAGACGTCGAACAGTGCGCACCGAAGAAACAATTGCCGCTGTAGAGCAAAGTGTTGAAGAGGACCCGAATGAATCGATTCGCCACCGTGCACAGCAATTGGAGCTTTGTCCATCAACTTTATGGAAGATTTTGCGCAAAGATCTTGGCTTGCGACCTTACAAGATCCAGCTTGTGCAAGAATTAAAGCCGCGAGACCATGCAATGCGTCGTGATTTTGGTGTATGGGCCGAAAATGAGATTGATTTCGATGCTGATTTTCATCGCAAAATTTTGTTCAGTGATGAGGCTCATTTTTGGTTGAATGGCTACGTCAACAAGCAAAATTGCCGCATTTGGAGTGAAGAGAATCCACATGAGACCCTTGAAACGCCATTACATCCACAAAAACTGACTGTTTGGTGTGCTCTATGGGCTGGTGGAGTCATTGGGCCATACTTCTTCCGCAATAATGCTGGAGAGGCAGCTACCGTTAATGGAGACCGGTATAGAGCCATGATAACCGACTATTTTGTTCCCGAATTGGATGGCATGAATGTGGATGAGTTGTGGTTCCAACAAGACGGCGCTACATGCCACACAGCGCACGTCACAATCGATTTATTGAAGGAAACATTCGATGAGCGCATAATTTCGCGGAATGGACCTGTCAATTGGCCACCAAGGTCGTGTGATTTGACACCATTGGATTATTTTCTTTGGGGATATGTGAAGTCGCTCGTCTACACCAACAAACCAGAAACGTTAGGGGAATTGGAAGCCAACATTCGTGGCGTTATTGCCGACATACGGCCCCATATGCTCGAAAAAGTGGTTGAAAATTGGACCTGTAGAATTGGCTTTATTCGAGCCAACCGCGGCGGCCACATGCCCGAAATCATATTTAAACATTAATGGCATAAAATTATCCTTCCAATAAAGCCAAATTGATGGGCCTTAAAACGATTTTCTTGTGTTTTATTTCAATTCAAAGTTCTATACCCCTAAAAAAACACCCTTTATGTTCTCAGCTGAAGTTTTAGGGATAGAGAGAAGAAACTGGCGCTCCAACAATGTACGTGAGATCATCAAACTTGGCCAAGCTGCAACAAAAAGAGAACAGACGACCTGCTGAACAGGTCAAGGAAAGAAATCTTTAGAATTACAGCCACGATCACTGGCCACTGGGCCAACACACCGAAAGAATAGTGCTGCTAAGAATTTTAAAATGTTGGTATGAAATGTTACTCGTTCTATTCCAATTTGATTCCCTCTCTAATGCCTGACTTTGGATACCAACTCGTAAACACACATTCGGCGAGCCCTGGTCTACATTTCCTCGAAGCTGCTGCTATAAGATAGAATCTTTTTTAGACAATATCTCCTAAAGAAATAAAGATGATATTGGGAAGACCACAATAAATTTCACCAAAATCAGTCTAGCCGTTTACGAGGGGTTCAGTCATATACAGACACACGGAAGAAATATATACAGCTGTGTTCAATATAATAATAGTGAAATTAAAATGAATATCGTTCGACGAAATAAAAAAAGCTGTGATTTTAATAGTTTTCATTTAAAATATAGCAAATTCCATAACAGAAACCAGATAAAAAGGAATTTCAAAGTTTGCACAAAGTTCAGGAAAGTTAATTAACCTAAAAAAATGGCTATCAAAATCTCTAAATTTTTTGGCACAATTTCTAGAAAAGTTTTGAGTACGCAATTTTGTAAACCAATCAATTTTAGTATAAAACTGCGTACTCAAAAATTTTCTAAAAATTCTGCCCAAATATATTGAAATTTTGATTTAAATTTTTGAAAGTTCAATTAACTTTCCTGAACTTTGTGTAAACGTTGAAATTCCTTTTTATCTGGTTTCTGTTATGGAATTTGCTATATTTTGAATGAAAATTATTAAAAATACAGCTTATTTTTTATTTCGCCGAACGATATCAAATTTAATTTTACTACTATTATATTGAACACAACTGTATACATATATCGAGCCCTAACAGCCATTTTGACGTAACCAACAAAAATAAAGAGAGGAAGGTTTTTTTAGTTTACATATATTAAAATTTGTAAGGCAAAATGTTACTTACATCATAATTGCCTTTGCTTTATTTCTTGTGATGTTACATATTACAGTTGTAATATTTTGGAAGATGGTTTAAAATAAGCAGAAGTATCGATATCTGTCAAAATATATGTTAGTGTATGTAGCAGACAGCACCCTAAAAAATTATTTGAAATACTAAATAGACAGAAGCTTAAGTGGATTTGTATATAAAATTATTAGTCAGGATTTGATTTAATACAAGCAGGTGCGGATCCCCCACCAATTTGTTGTGTGCTGCTTCTAATTTTTCCTACAAATTGGCGGGACGTACAGATCTTTGCCAATTCCGAACGGCATCTGCAAAGCAGATGCATTTTTACAAAGAAGCCTTCCATTATAGAAATACACTCGAAGAGTTTGCCAAACCACTGCCGAGGGGCGACCCCGTTTTTGAAAAAACTTTTCAAGCCACTTTTAAAATATTAATAAATCCAGCTTTAATGTTTAATCCAAGTTTTATGTTATTCCAGAAAAACGTGCTCTACTCGATGAATCGGAAATAAAATAGACTGTTAATATATTTAAAAAAGAATGGCCCAACGAAATTGTAACCACCCATGAGTTGCAGTCCGATATGAGGATGTGGAAAAGGTAGTGATTATTGGAATTCACTCTAAAAATGAAAGAAGTAAGTACTAATTTAGTTACCGTTTTAAGTTCTGTTCAAATATTGCTGCTCTGGAAGCTCTGGACATTTGTAACAGCAAATTTTACAAACAAATTTACAGCCTCCTTTTAATCGGGACTGCATTGCCTGTAACGGTAGCTTCACGCGAAAGGTCCTTTTCCTCTCTGAGAAGATTAAAAATATATCTCCGAAACAGGACTGGAAAGGATAGGCTGAATGGATTAGCAGTACTGAATATTCAAAGAGATGTCGAAGTCACTACGAATGACATACTTCACCTTCTAACTAAAACTAAAAGAAGATTAGATTAGATGTTATAAATACAATAACTTTTTGAAATTATCCTATCCCTATCCATATCCATGTCCCTATCCCTATCCCTAGAACTTTTTTTCCTTAGTATATCTTTAATACATTGCTACGTACATGAAATTTTAAATAAATGTGAACTGGTCTTGTTACTGTTCTTCAAAAGAAAAGGTACTTATTTTTGGTATTTTTTCTCCAAGTTTCGATAAATTTGGTTTGCGTCCCCAATAGTGACAAAATGAAACTACAATTTCGTAATTTCCATTTTACAATCAAAATCGTTATTATGGAAAAAAATTTGGCACCGCCACCCCGAAAATATTTTTTGTATCCGCGCCTGAATACAAGGCCCCGTACCAAAAGTAGGGTAGGGCGGGGCTAGTTGAGCATAGGGGCAAGTTGGGCAATCGAAATATCTCGCAAACTATTCATCGTACGCATAGGCATCATATGGCGGAAAGAAGGAGTCGTGGGAGGGGTAATCACCACGCGATCGCTAGTGGCCGCTGGACGAGCAAGTGAAGTGCCCCTGTCTTTTGTTTATTTTGTGACCAAAAAGTAAAGCTGTTGCTCTTAAATTCGACTTGTTACAAAAAAATTACTATGGACTTTTTTGCTAAGTGTTAAATTACTAATCCATCAAGCCGCATAACAACTCATTGAGACTATATCCGTTGAAAAGCTATATCCGCTCAATTGAAAAATTGCTCAACTAGCCCCGCCCTACCCTATCGATTGCATATTTTTTGCCTATTTTCTGCCGATGAATTCCGATGTCTAGTTATAAGTTTCGATAAATTATGAATTCATTTATGTCAGCTAAAAAGTTATTAGACAAAAATAGAAAACAGTCGAAAAGCTTGATACAAGATTCAAGTTGGACTTTCTTTTCTCCATTTAAGGTAGAGTTTTCAAAAATGTATCTTTAGGATCAAGAACTTTGGAGTAAGAAGTTTGTAAGTTCAAATTTTTAAGCCGAAATAACGGAGAGCTCAGGATATATCGAGTCTTAACAGCAATTTTAGTGTAACCAACAAAAATAAAAGTTTACCGAAGAAGGTTTTTTAGATATAATTTTTTAAATAATTTAATGCAAAACGTCAGTTACATCATAATTGCTTTTGGTTTATGTTTGTAATGGAACTTATTACGGCTGTGAGATTTTGTGAGATGGTTTAAAACAAACAAAATTACCGATATCTGTCAAAAAACGAGTTTTCATTATTTTGTTGGTTACGCCAAAATTGTGGGCTCGATATTAGGCTTTGAGTTTTATTATGAAAAATAAAAAGATACTCATTATGAGTAAAACAAAAATAATCATTAACTGCGGTCCTTGATAAAAATATCACAATCTTTCCGCCTCTTGCGCCTTTTACATACCTTTCTTCATCGCTGTATTTTTTAATGGTATCAACAGTGAAAGTTCTTCTTTTTAAAATATCACGGAGCAAATTAAAAATGCTGAATTTCTTACCAAAAATTCTATTCTTCGTACTTTTATATTAACAATAAATTCAACCAAATCTCATATTTAATATCCAATACCCGTTGTTATAGCCATCAAGGGATTTGATTCATCAAACCACAGCATATTACACAGCAAAGTCTTAGTTTATAAACATAACACTTCATTAAATCGCAAATAAGCATGAAAGCACTCAGGGGGTTTCCTTTAAGCAGCATCATTTGAGTCGAAAAAGCTGAGACCAAGGACTCACTCACTCGCAAACGTAAGCAAATAAATAAAGAATGTAAATACAGCAAACTAAGCCAAGTAAGTAAGCTTATGCAGTTCTTGGTTTCATATGTCAAACTGAGTGTCAACGGGTAATTTTGTGTTACGCTGGGGTTGCACACAAATACACCTACAAATTGTACGACACAACAGTAGATACCCCGTACACTGCAAAAAAAAAAAATCTGCAATGTGAACTCTAGAAAAGCCTAAATGCATTGTTGGTTGAAAGGATATATGTAGTCTACTCCGTGGACTGTGAAGAGTCATTGCAGAAGCAGTGAGCTATCTAAATACAAGAATCGGGAGCCAAACTGTGTGATATCTAGGGTCGAGCCAGGCAGAGAGATAGCCTCGGTGGGACCACTTCTATATACATACTTGCTTAAGGGCTCTGTGTGGTTTTTTCAGCGAATGTTCACCAAGGGATTCGGCTGCAAGCAGGTGTCTGCCTTGGAGCAAACGGATCGATTTACAACTCTGTAAATATATACGTAGGCTTGGTGGGAAAGACACTTCGGTGCGTACTTGGCACGATTTGCATACAAGTGAGGTTTTTCAATATGCAAAATATCTTCATCGACAGAAAATACGAACAACAGTGGCTTAGTGACCAAAAAAGAACACACACATGATCGCCAACACAGTGGGAAAGTTGCGTAAATCCGCACGGTTCGAAATACGGCCATGTATAAAAGAATAAAAAAAATCAACCAGACAACTCGGCTGCCATCCCATCAAAAAGAAGTTGACCATGTCATGATAAACAGCAGCCATAGCCCTAGCCTCAATATCGACTCGGAGCTTTATGTTTCGGCAGCGAAGGAAGTACTCACAGTAACCAAAGGAAAAGTTTATAATTTCTTCACTCAGCTCGCTAACCTGCGATTTGAGAGCACTCTCTGACCTAACAATAGCGTGAGGAGAAAAAAAAAATATTAAAGTCGATAGTAGGACAAAAACCTTGCTACCAAAAGATTCCTCGGATTACAGTGACTTGATAACCAACGCGCAGATCATATTCAAGATGTCGAGGTAACACTTTTTCTCATTCCAAAAACAAGGAGAAAGATGAACTCGATACCCAAATCAGTGACGATAACGGCGATATAAGACGGACTACCCGCAGAGTTGTTGAAAAACAAAGCTGAAGGTTTGGTAAAAGGCATTCATCAAGTTTAATAAAAAGTGGTAAGTCGAGAAAATGCCGTGCCCAGCGGGTTAAGGGCTTAACATATACCCCTGGTAGGTATGACTATCGAAACAAACAAATTGCTTCCGTTACCTTCATCCTAACACCAGACGTAATTGACAAGCTGATTAGACCTGGTCAGTGTGGCTTAACACTTGAAAAGTCTGCTATCGACCGGGTCTACACGCTACGCCAAATCCTGCAGAAAGCAATCATAAGAGAATCAACAGCCACCATATCTGTAGACTTCAAAGCGCGAAATGACCTGTTAGTAACCTAGTATGTCTCAGTTTGAATTCCCTCGGTATTTTCAATTAAGTTTATCGCTAGGTACCACTGGCGAACTTTTATTGCCCTCGTCATAACAGCTACATACATAAGTTTCTTCACAGAATTCACCCTCGAAAGCCCACAGAATCGGTTAATTCCAGCTATATTAAGGTGGTCCTTAAAAGCGAATCAAAGATTTTTTCAGTGTCATTCCTTCCATGGTCAAAGAGGTCACATTCGAGTTTTATTCCCGATTGTAAAGCAACGGAAACGCAAGGAAATAAAGAGAAAGGAAAGAAAGGGAAAGGAAAGGAAAGAAATGGAACGAAAAGAAATGAAAAGAAAAGAAAAGAAAAGAAAAGGAAAGAAAAGGAAAGAAGAGGAAAGACGTGTCTCACAGGAATTTACCTTCAGAGTATTAGACAAAAAAAATTATTTTATTTTTGGGCAATCTGAGCATAAAACCCTGTGCTTGTTGACACCAATCGGGACTGATATCGCCGACCATACTTTCATAATATTTGGGTTTTAGATTAAAAGAAAATTAATTTTGATTTTTTGACTCTTAATAGGATACTCTTATGTAGCTTCCACTCCTGTGCAAGATCTCGTTTCTAATAGGGCTCAATCTTCATTTGTGATTTCTTCGTC
This sequence comes from Merzomyia westermanni, assembly GCA_949987695.1. NCBI lineage: Eukaryota > Metazoa > Arthropoda > Insecta > Diptera > Tephritidae > Merzomyia > Merzomyia westermanni. The sequence goes on along the minus strand of OX465289.1, from coordinate 7,633,613 downwards.
TAGTGTAAATATTGGCTCCCTACATTGGCTCCCCAGGTACTTTCACATTGAAAACTATAGCTTCAGATATGAAACTTTTTGCGAAAAGCAGCAAAAATCCGAGTTTCAAATCATAACGACATTTTTCTTAGTGTACTTCAACGCATATGCTGCCATATGGGTTCGCTTGTAAGCTTGTCCACTTACATACTTACAGTTAAGTAAGTCCATAGTTGGCTCTTTGGTGATTCGGTTGCTCGGTTTCTGTAGTGTCATATTTACTTTAAGCCTATTAGTCAAGAGTCAGAGGTCGCAAATGCCGCAAGGAATTGTGGGTGTGCGTCAATAACAACAGAGCGTCAAATATGAGAGCAAACTCTACATAACAGTATAATGAGGTGAAATTGAAGTGGCGCATTTTGCAAATTGGTTGGGGTGAACGGCGTAGTTAACCTGCCGTTGCGCGGATGCGCTGGTGCGACGTTTGCTAGCGAGTCAAAAATGCGAGTAAATTTTATTTTTTTTTTAAATTGCCAGCGCTTAACGCTCATGAGGGGGGAAAATAGCATAATTTTATGCGCCAACGCTCTGCTCTCCCTGACTCTTCTGTTCTTCGTAAACTACCTCCTTCAAAGCTGGATCCACTTATGTAGCCATCAAATTATATTAATTTACAATAAGAAATTGTTGGTAAACTAAGACGATATCCTTGACGATTGTGCCAGGAGCAGCTGCGCCAACGTTCTGCACGTCATTCATCGTTTGTGCGTACCTTCCGTTGCTCAGCTGAGACTCTCGAGTTAGTCAAAGTCGGTCAAAGACGCAATCGCACACACTCTCGGCTTTTGCTTCTTCTTTTTCCTATATGGTATACATTTCTATTGATGTATGTGCATATGTTTGTATGTATTTGTGTGTTGTGTTTATGTCATTGTGCTCTGGGACGCATGCAGTCGCATTGTGGTTGGGCATATCACATTTCAAAACCTTCTAATTTAACAATATTCTCATTAATGTGTACACAACCCACTTGGCATTCAGCGCTTGACATACAACGCTTACCATTTTCGAACTTTCATAGCTAAGCGCACTAATGCGTATGTACGTTTTTGTTGTTTCGATGGAATTATGTGCGCCATCAGGCAGCTCAGCGAGTCATCAGCGTTTGTTGCTGGATTGAATTTGAAATGGTAAGAGTCGTTGGTTGTATTAGAGGTGGTAGTGGTGCGCTACGACTGATTGGTAATCGAATGTAATTTGGCACAGTGGGGCAGTGTTTGGAATAATTTCAATAAAAAAAGGTAAATTTGTTGAGACTTATTATTTGGAAGCCTGATTCTTCATATTTTCTAGATTCGACAGCTGAAATATAGACTCATCTAAGTACAACTTCTACCTACCTTCTCTTATATATTGGCACGAATGCGAGAATTCCTCGATAATTTAAAAAAAACCAAATGCTATCTAATAGTTTGATTTATTTACGAATAACCGCAATACTATTTTACAAGTTAAGTAGCTCAACAGCAGGTTTAATGTAGAACATTTTAAAATATCATTAATTTCTGCCTTTTACAGTCCGACAGGGTGACATCTTACTCACCTTAAAGTTTGTAAGTTGTTTATTCGTCGTGTTCTCAATGAGTCGTCATGTGTTTTTCGCTCTCTCACTCAGCCAACCAGAGGACTCCGCAAGGTGCTCCTTTAGTACTCCCTGTGCGGTGCGCTCACCCATCTAGGGAGGCTCCTACAAGGCTCCCAACGTAGCCTATCCGACGAAAAAAGGTTGTTTAAGCGACATAAGCTATAATAATTTATTTCGTTTATTTCATTTGCGCTGCACTTTCTTGTAATTCGCAAGCAGCTTTTGAAATATTTCGAAGATATAGTTTATCTTTTGTAATCCAGAACGGAGGTTTTTCACAGCGAAAATGAGGAAGCCAATCCCGCGCAATGCCTCAGAGCCAATAGTGCTCGCCCCCAATTAATACATACAAGGTGTAACAGGTGCGCCTCACCCAGTTCTATATAGAACAAATAATTTAAATAAATAAAATAATAATTAAATAAATATTAGAAAAGGGCTCCCTATACTAAACATGTGCTCCGCACGCCCCCTTGTCCTCTCTAAACCAATAATATAATATAAATAATAAAATAAAATAAAAAATAAGTCAAAAAAACTACTCGCCCTCCATAAAGCTTAGACAAGGCTTTTTAGGCTTTTCTTTCAAATAATGATTCACCTTAAAGTTTGACTTACAGGTCTTGTCTACAGTGTAAAATATACTACTTAGGTAAGTGGACTCAGCATAAATAGAAGATTATGAAGACTGAAGAATTTTGTAGTTAACCGTATTCGGTTCTACTTATGTACATGCCCTTCCAGCAGCGATCATAGACTACTTAAAAGCTGGTTTTGCCACTTTGGTGATACTAACAAGGCCGACTTTTGAAAATCGGGAATGTCACTCACCCGAACCTAAACAAGCCGGATAAGACCACCTTCTGAGCCGGAGCATCTTCATATATTCGAATAAGAGAACCTGAACCCAGTCGCTTAAAACTTTTTCTAGCAATATCGTTTCCTGAGACGCGAATTGTTCGCGTTGTTGTTGTTGTTGTTGCGGTTACGACAAAAACACCCCCGAAGGTTTTGGGGAGTGTTTTCGAATTAACAGTCCTTGGCCGGATTTCAACCCGGTACGCTCCGGTACTCCCTTGCGGTACTGCCCGACTGTCGTGGTAGCGATTTATGACCAGTGAAACCTTCTAGGTCATGTCACCCCTCCTTTCGTAAGGAAGGATAAGGTGGGTAATGAGAGGTGAGAGGCATCATATCCATAGATCAACCATCGAGTTGCACGTCATTCCGCATATTAGTTGCCTCTTACGACAGGTATGCCTACCTCGGGCAAATTCTAAACCCCTAACCCGCAGGAGTTATTCGCAGGGGTTGTTCGCGTGTTCAGCGGGGTTAGTTGTGCAAGTATCAGAAGGCTAGAAGATTAGAAGCTTGAATTTTATGGATTTTTCAAACGAAGATTAAAATAATTAACGACAAATTTACCTTTCACTTTTTATAAGAAATTTAGGTTCGAGAAAAAGTTTGGCAGGTTTAGTAGCCAACTCAGATTCGAGGACACAAAATTCACTTTTAGTCTTTCTATATCAAATCGTCGTCCGATTTAAATGAATTTTGGGGGGAGTTTCCATAAAACAGAAAAAATTTTGTTCAACTTTGCTGTATTAAAAAAAGGAACTTTAACAATTTCCTTTAACACACCTAGAAAAATAAAAAATATTTAGAAGAAAAAAAAATTTTTAATTTTTAAATTTTTCAAAATCGTTTGCAATTAAATTTTGGACTCAAATTTTTTTGTAATATACCTCTGATGTATCTAAATATATCCTGAAGTTTTCAGCATTGTGTTTCTGTGTTTTCAAAAATTTATTATAAAAAAAATTTAACACATCAGATTTTCACAAAGTAAATTTACAAAATTTACGCTAAGTTTTTAATAGCTCAACACACTGTTCCACATTTGAAACAAATATTCAAATCCGTGCAATGTTACAATTTCATGCCGGTTTGTTTGTACAGATTTCAACAGATAAAAAATATACAAAAACATTTCAATTGCAAATATGCACATAAAGGACCTACAACAACTTTTTACACATACCTACCTATACATGTACATATGTACCTATATCAGATGTCCGATATAAGATATCCGATATAACTAATAAGCAAACCAACAAAATCGGCAAACAAGCAAACGCCCAACCGAATCAACAGTCAAAAATAACAAATTGCAATAAAACAAATAGAACAACAATATCAAGCATCAACAGCAAGAACAACAAAAAAGTAGCGCCTAGAGGGTTGTACAGTAGGCTAGGCCAATAAAATAAAAAATTTCGTGTGACGTTCTAGATTAATGAACGCTTAAACTTGGGTATGGTTTGATGATTTTAAGTTTATACTTTCAACATGCGTATGCCGAAAACGCAAACATCACTTTAGGAAAAAGGTAAAAGCATATTCTAGAAGTGAATTGTATTGTCGATAACTAAAAAACCGGTCTAGCTATCGAAATAAGGAATATCTAAAATTTCAAGTTAAAGGTCTAACAATGCAACGGTGAAAGCTGCACTCAATTATATTAAGCGGTTTTTGAGTGATACGCGAACAAACATATAGATAGACAGACACAAATTTTAAAACTGTTGCATTGGATTCTATTAATCAAAAAATTTTCCTTGAATATCTGTAATGTACAGACATCGAGCTTTTACAATTTTATTATATTCAGAGAAGAACAGGTGTCAAACATTTTTTACAAAGTTAGTTTTTTATATTTAATTTATTATGTTTTTTTTTTTTCTTTTGAGAAACCGTTTAATGATTGATTGATCATGATTTTATACGATTATTAAAAAAAAAAATAATCAAAAAAAAGTTGTTTTGATTACTGTTGATTATTTAATTTTTTTAAATTTTTTTTTTTTTTTCCAGTATTGTAGAAGCACATAACTGTCCACATCAACAATACTGAAAAAAATCAAAAATAACAAAACAACTTTTCTTGATTTTTTCTAGTCGTAATTGCCTTTTCTTGATAAACAATTAAAATAATCATTGCCAATTAAAAAAGCTGGATAATTAATTGATTACTAATTACTTATCAATGTTTCAATTTAAAATTTGTTTGCCCAGTCTAATACGTGTTGTGGTTTGTGTGCGCGCCATTAAACAATAGCGTCGATTTGAAAATTAGAAAATCGTTACAAAATTTATTTGAGGCCGCCTCATTTTTATTATTTTTATTTTTTGCACACAATATTATTGCCTTTTGTGCATTTGTTTGCCGGATTTAAGAAATTCAAACAATTGTACAGGGTGTTTTTTTACAGGTTTGTTTTTCGAATAGAGATAAAACTGGCATTTTGTGGTCAAATCTGGCAACTCTAATGTCATTTATGTTCAGTTTGGTTTGCCATTTCATCATGAACAGGTTGACAAAAGAACAACGCTTGCAAATCGTGCAAATTTATTTCGAAAATAATGGTTCAGTTCGCGAAGTTTACCGTGAGCTCCGTCCATTTTATGGTCGACATAATCGTCCATCAGAGCAATTAATTCGGTTAACCATGGATCGTTTTCGCACTACGTTTACTCTATGTGATAATACGCATCCGCAGAGACGTCGAACAGTGCGCACCGAAGAAACAATTGCCGCTGTAGAGCAAAGTGTTGAAGAGGACCCGAATGAATCGATTCGCCACCGTGCACAGCAATTGGAGCTTTGTCCATCAACTTTATGGAAGATTTTGCGCAAAGATCTTGGCTTGCGACCTTACAAGATCCAGCTTGTGCAAGAATTAAAGCCGCGAGACCATGCAATGCGTCGTGATTTTGGTGTATGGGCCGAAAATGAGATTGATTTCGATGCTGATTTTCATCGCAAAATTTTGTTCAGTGATGAGGCTCATTTTTGGTTGAATGGCTACGTCAACAAGCAAAATTGCCGCATTTGGAGTGAAGAGAATCCACATGAGACCCTTGAAACGCCATTACATCCACAAAAACTGACTGTTTGGTGTGCTCTATGGGCTGGTGGAGTCATTGGGCCATACTTCTTCCGCAATAATGCTGGAGAGGCAGCTACCGTTAATGGAGACCGGTATAGAGCCATGATAACCGACTATTTTGTTCCCGAATTGGATGGCATGAATGTGGATGAGTTGTGGTTCCAACAAGACGGCGCTACATGCCACACAGCGCACGTCACAATCGATTTATTGAAGGAAACATTCGATGAGCGCATAATTTCGCGGAATGGACCTGTCAATTGGCCACCAAGGTCGTGTGATTTGACACCATTGGATTATTTTCTTTGGGGATATGTGAAGTCGCTCGTCTACACCAACAAACCAGAAACGTTAGGGGAATTGGAAGCCAACATTCGTGGCGTTATTGCCGACATACGGCCCCATATGCTCGAAAAAGTGGTTGAAAATTGGACCTGTAGAATTGGCTTTATTCGAGCCAACCGCGGCGGCCACATGCCCGAAATCATATTTAAACATTAATGGCATAAAATTATCCTTCCAATAAAGCCAAATTAATGGACTTTAAAACGATTTTCTTGTGTTTTATTTCAATTCGAAGTTCTATACCCCTAAAAAAACACCCTTTACTTTCAAATTTAAATGTATGTATGTAAGTTTGTAGATTGTTTGATATTCCGCTTGAAATATTAACGCGTAACAATCTGCTCAATCGGCGTACTCAACTACTTATACCCTATTCGGCACCACCCCGCACCCTACACGATGGGTTCTGTACTTTTGCTGGTTCTCCTGTCAGAAGGATACTTACACTCGGTATTATTGCATATTTGCTCAGCTTATCAGCGATCGTAATTCGATACAATTTTGCTGACTGTAACAAGGACGAGTTACTTTTAGCTACTTTTACCGAGTTGTCCTTGTTGCTACTTGTTCATAGTTATGTTATTGTTGTTTGTACGACTGCAAATGAAATGAATGACAAAAGTTAGCCAACCAAAGCTGATGAAATATTATGTACATTTGTAGTTTTGCAAATGAATAGACATCTGTTGTTCCTCAAAACGAATAGTCAAAACAGCTCGAATTACCTGTTTTGGAGATAATTTTTTTTGTTATTTTGTTTAAGCAATTTTTTGATGTTGCATAAATATATGGTTTAAGTATTTTGCGGCGCCAGATGTCTAAAAATTTTGGTAGGTATGTATTACATAATTTAGAGTTTATCAAGAGAATAATTATTCGAATACGTTTGAAATTTTTGGAGCAAAAACTTAAGCAAATCAATAATGTTTCTGTCTGTAATCGATCCGACAAACCGATTACTCGAATTTCCTCTCCTTTCCAAATTCGAAACCGGAAGAAAACCGAAATTCGAGAATCAAAACCAAAATAGCAACTTAGTCATTATCAAAACGAAACCGAAACCGAAAACTAGCGGAGAACCGAAATAACTTTTGAAGACAGTACTCCAAACCTGAACGCTTCGCAAACCCGTAGCCGAAACCAAATCGAAACCGAATTGGTGCCAACAAAGTGGTGTTAACGTTCAGATTCAAACCAATTTCGGAAATATTGATCATATCCTTAACAACCCAATATTTATATTGTATTTAGTTAGAAAACCCGGGCACGCTTCAGGATGTTTCTGAACTTGGTTCTATTGGCTCAACAATGCTGCCTCCTATCAATTTATTTCCATATTTCTCATTCCTTAAGAGACTTCTATTGTACCTGCGCAAAGGACCCAAGTTTTTTTCTCTGAGTGTAGTTTCTACAAAGTTGGCGATTTGTTTCCACACTTCCGGGTCGCTCAACATTTTTTCTATAAGGTTATGGGCAATAATGTGTGTTCAGTATCGTCTTCCTCTGCATCTCCATATACGCACTTCGGATCTTTGACTTTTCCCATTGTATTTCTATATAAATACTTTTTGAAGTACCCATGCCCAGAGAGCATTGGGGCAACGTGGTAGTTATCCTCGCCAAAGTTTCTAGTCAGTAAGCAGTCTTGCTGTCCATCTGCCTCAGTCAAGCGCTCTTGCCAAAGTCCAAACGTTTCCTCGCTGAGATCTTGGTGAGCGCCTCTTTTGAACTCTTCATCCGTGTGTATTTTGGCTTACCATAGTCTTCTTCACTGCAAACGATAACGTCGATGGGGATCACTCCGGTTATCACCTGAAAGACTGCTGCTGATAAGGTTCGGTAAGCGGAGGCTACTCTCAAAGCTGTTGTTCTCTGTACAGATTTTAGGAGTTTACAGATTATAGTTCCGGAGCGGATTTCGAAACCATAACGGTATGTCGTTTTTTGTACAGAGTATCAGCGGCAACAGTGGTGTGGCGGTAGTGTTGCCGGCCTACCACACCGAAGGTCCAAGCTTCGAGTCCTGGGACAGGTAACATCAAAAGTGGTTTAAAAAAGTTGTTTCAAAACGGGGTCGCCCCTCGGCAGGGGTTTGGCAAACTCTCCGAATGTATTTTTGCCACGGAAGGCTTCTCAGCAAAAAATGCATCTCCTTTGAAGATGCCGTTCGCGTCGGCAAAAAACTGTAGGTCCCGCCAATTTGTAGGAAAATAATTTAAGCCGGCACACAACAAATTGGAAGCGAAGCTCAAGCGCAAAAATCTCTTAGGAGGTTTATGATGATACACCTGTTTTATATTTATTTATTTATTTTATTTTATCAGCTTAGTTTTTCTGCCGCCAGTTGGAGGCCACGCAGGTCAAGCTACTCCTTTGTGCGTATCATAACCTGATTGAGCTTCCAGCGTGCTTCTTCTGTATTCAGGGCGGAAATGACTGCGGCAATGTCGTCTGCGTATCCGACTAAGAAGGTATCATCGGACATATCCATAGATCAGAACTAATAATTGAACCTTGTGCTGCTTTGCATGTGACGTTGGTGCACCGCGGGCCCTACGACTCTCCCGATTGCAAGTTCGGTTTTTATAGTTCCTTTTCAATAGCTATGCTTTCTACAGACTTGATATGCCTTGTGAGCAGTTTCGTTATATTCGGGTTATTCAAAGTGGAAATTTTAAAATTTGTAAAATTTGTAGCATCGTTTATAATGGACGAAGTTAATGTAGTTACCAAATGTTATCATTATGTATTGAAATATTTTTCGAAATTTTCGATGCAGAAAAAAGGGGTCTAGTTATGATCCGATATCACACATTTCCAATAGCCACCGCACTTGAGAGTGACCTTTGTAACAAATTTCATTGAAATACATTTTTAATGAAGTTATCATGTACACAGACACTAGTACAGCTGGGTATAAAAAAAGCTTCTGCATTATCTTTGAAAGTGAAAACAAGGACGTTTCGAGCCACTCAAGGACAATACGAAATTTCGATTCTGCAGCAATATATAAATTTCGAAATAATCAAACAACAAACTCGAGAACTTAACTAAAAAGTTATTTTGGCATCTTTCAAATCTCAGCATAAGTTGATCTGAGATGGAATAACATGCCACATTCTATCTTCACTAATTTAATAAAAATATTTATTTTAAAAAGTACCTACAATCGTAAATATCTCAGGGGTACAGTGCAACGGAAAAATTACTCAGAGCCACAAGCGCTTGCCCCCAATGAATAAAAAAACGATGTATATCTAACCGATGAAAATTCAGTTGAATTCGGGACCATTTCGATGTTGGATGTTCGTTCTTGTTCAGACATGAATGGAATGGAGTGATTAAAGGACGAGGATTTGAAAAGTATGAGTAATTTTGGTGTTAGAACATTAATTAGATACAGCGACTTTAATATTCAAACTACAATACTTAATATAATTAATGCCCACGAGAGTAATACTCCTGCCAACTCAAGGATAATTACCTTCTTGTAGAGAACTTCACATAAGTTTTGGTCTACTAACTTAATGCAATTATGACATTATCCAAGTGCCACTTATCCATTGGCTCAGCAGTTGTTTCAAAAGAGTGATGAATACAAGCACTTCTACATACCAACATATTTAATTGTTGAGTGTTTATGTTGTGGCTTGAGGTATCCTGCATCATTTACTCACATGTGTACATCTTTATAGACAGTTAATACGCCCAGTAGTGAAACTCCACAAACAGAGCGAGCATGTATCGAGAATTTTTGTTCCCACGCGAACTAAATTAACACATAACGAAAGTTGAAAATGGCTAATTTCGTTATAAAATTAGTATTTACAAGTAATTTAGTATGAGTCATCCAACATTATATACTCAGCTGTAAGGTTTAATTTATATATTTATTTTATCTTATATTTTTTCTGTAGCACTAAAAACTTTGAGATCTAATTTGACCGAGGTCGTCTGCGTTTCAAGGCGTTATTCCTATAGCTTGATACGAAAAGGCAAGTTGCAGCAGAGTTTACTTTATTCCGTGAAGAAACGTATATTCTTTTTTACTTCTTATTTTTCATTCCCCATACACCATTGTATGGAATGTGCCGTGCTTATCAACCGATTTGCTGAATTGGACAATTTAATGACTACAAGTACTAGGAAAGGCGTCTACCAATTTTCATGAAAGTGTTCAATAATTTAAAGAATAAACACCTTCGATAATAGCAGCGAAAAATATGAATTGCAAGCAAAAACATGGGCGGTACCAAGTAAACTTAAAACATGTTTTAACAAATATTCAAAATCAATAAAATAGTTGTTTATTTATAAATATAGTTGTTTATTTCTGATATCGTATTTGTATACGATATTCCTTGCTGTACTGAGTATAAATAAAATGAAGTTTCCGTGCGCTATCTCTGGAGCAGGCTACGCATAAGAGGCCACGAATGAAGCATGAGCTGGTGAGATTAACTCCTGCTACATCTAATGATTGTGCTTGAGCCATTCTCTGGACTTCTTGAAGATTAACCTCATATAACTTCTTAGAAATCCGATTTGTATCGGAGGTGCCACGGCTCTTTTACTTTATTTGCCATTTTTCTGGAGTTGTTGGAATTTAATCTATGACAAAAACCACATAAAAAGAAATTTTAAAGTTTACGCAAAGTTCAGGAATGTTAATTAAACTTCTTAAAATTGATAACAATATTTCAATATTTTTGGGCAGAATGAGCTATGCAACTGCATACTCTAAAAAATATTCAAAATTTGATCTTAATTTTCAAACTTTAATTAACTTTCCTGAACATTGTGTAGATTTTGAAGTTTCTTTTTATGTGGTTTCTGTTATAAAATACGAAAGAGTTGAAATGAAAATTATTAAAAACACAGCTACTTATTATTTCTTCGAACGATTAGCAATTTAATTTCAATACTATTATATATTGGATATATATAGTTTCTTCTTTTTTTCATTTCAATAGTGCAACAAAACGGCCGCCGTGGTGTGAAGGTAGTGTTGCCGGCCTACCACACCGAAGGTCCATGGTTCGAGCCCTGGTACAGGTAACATCAAAAGTGATTTGAAAAAGTTTTTCAAAACGGGGTCGCCCCTCGGCAGTGGTTTGGCAAACTCTCCGAGTGTATTTCTGCCATGACAGGCTTTTCAGCAAAAAATTCGTCTCCTTTGTAGATGCCGTTCGGAGTCGGCAAAAAACTGTAGGTCCCACCAATTTGTAGGGAAAAATTCAAATCGGCACACCACAAATTGGAAGAGAAGCTTGGCGCAAAAATCTCTTAGGAGGTTTATGATGATATACCTGTTGTATATCGCGCCATAGACAGATAAAGGGTGTTTTTTTTAGGGGTATAGAACTTCGAATTGAAATAAAACACAAGAAAATCGTTTTAAGGTCCATCAATTTGGCTTTATTGGAAGGATAATTTTATGCCTTTATTGTTTAAATATGATTTCGGGCCTGTGGCCGCCGCGGCTGGCTCGAATAAAGCCAATTCTACAGGTCCAATTTTCAACCACTTTTTCGAGCATATGGGGCCGTATGTCGGCAATAACGCCACGAATGTTGGCTTCCAATTCCCCTAACGTTTCTGGTTTGTTGGTGTAGACGAGCGACTTCACATATCCCCAAAGAAAATAATCCAATGGTGTCAAATCACACGACCTTGGTGGCCAATTGACAGGTCCATTCCGCGAAATTATGCGCTCATCGAATGTTTCCTTCAATAAATCGATTGTGACGTGCGCTGTGTGGCATGTAGCGCCGTCTTGTTGGAACCACAACTCATCCACATTCATGCCATCCAATTCGGGAACAAAATAGTCGGTTATCATGGCTCTATACCGGTCTCCATTAACGGTAGCTGCCTCTCCAGCATTATTGCGGAAGAAGTATGGCCCAATGACTCCACCAGCCCATAGAGCACACCAAACAGTCAGTTTTTGTGGATGTAATGGCGTTTCAAGGGTCTCATGTGGATTCTCTTCACTCCAAATGCGGCAATTTTGCTTGTTGACGTAGCTATTCAACCAAAAATGAGCCTCATCACTGAACAAAATTTTGCGATGAAAATCAGCATCGAAATCAATCTCATTTTCGGCCCATACACCAAAATCACGACGCATTGCATGGTCTCGCGGCTTTAATTCTTGCACAAGCTGGATCTTGTAAGGTCGCAAGCCAAGATCTTTGCGCAAAATCTTCCATAAAGTTGATGGACAAAGCTCCAATTGCTGTGCACGGTGGCGAATCGATTCATTGGGGTCCTCTTCAACACTTTGCTCTACAGCGGCAATTGTTTCTTTGGTGCGCACTGTTCGACGTCTCTGCGGATGCGTATTATCACATAGAGTAAACGTAGTGCGAAAACGATCCATGGCTAACCGAATTAATTGCTCTGATGGACGATTATGTCGACCATAAAATGGACGGAGCTCACGGTAAACTTCGCGAACTGAACCATTATTTTCGAAATAAATTTGCACGATTTGCAAGCGTTGTTCTTTTGTCAACCTGTTCATGATGAAATGGCAAACCAAACTGAACATAAATGACATTAGAGTTGCCAGATTTGACCACAAAATGCCAGTTTTATCTCTATTCGAAAAACAAACCTGTAAAAAAAACACCCTGTAGATAGTGCAACACTATTATCAAAAGTTGCCATGGTTGCCAATCGTTTTTTCTCATTTCTAAGAAAATTTTGTTTGTTACACATTTTTTCGTTAATATGCAATATTTTTGAATATTTTAATTTTCTTTGTTTACTTAAAGTAAGTAAGAAAATGCCATGATCAAAGTTTTTTCATTTACTTATGAAACCTTCTATAACAAAAACTATTTAATTTTTTTTTTACTTTCAAATTTTGTTTTCACAAAAATTATGATTATCAAAATATGCCATTTTAAGAGTCACATTAAAACCCCTTAACAATTCGAAAAAATTTCCTTCAAAAATTAAAAACTTTTTTTAATATTCGATTTTGCTTCGTTATTAGTTAGTGAAATAACTTTTGTTTTAAATATAAAAGACAACATATTAAAAGTGCCAATATTTGTTATATATTTTACAAGATCAGCCAGTTAAACATAATACCCAAATTTCGGTACCAAGCTCCGGTTCTTTGGGATTGTAAAGTCAGATACCGAAAATCTCGGAATAGTTGAAATCTAAAAAAATGGCATACCTGATTTGTGCCCAACTTTGTTACCATAAGTTAACTGCTCTTTGAGTTATCGAAACCGCAGAATTGGTGAACGCAATGATAGATACCAGACCTTTAACCCTATTCTAAGAAAAATGAGTTATTTCTCGGTAGCAACTCCTCTTCTATTTAGACGTTTAAGCTAGAAGCTCAAAGACCTCTCGTCCGAAACCGGTTTTGCCTACCCTAGAACGGTTTAATCGCCATATGTCTTGGCAAAAGTTCGTTGAAATTCAAAGATATGGAAGAGATTTGCGAAATGTTTACGTCTATGGTATGTGCCACGCCCGTACCAAAACTTTTTATAATTAACTTCCGAGGGGGCGATGTAAAGTTTTGATTGAAAGTGAAAGTTGAAGTTTTTTGGAGTACGGCCAACATTTTTTATTGATGCTGCGGAAGTAAAAAATTTTGGTGATATAAAACTAAGGATAGCTAATTGTGGCGAAATACATTTCGGTATGGTTTCGGTATTGTGTTCTAGACTTTTTCAGAGCCACTTCGGAATTGTTTTAGAGACTTTCTTGTTATTATTTCGAGACTTTTTTGGTGTAATTTCGGAATCATTAGAGGAGTATTTAGGGATTGTTTATGGGACTTTTTCGGTATTGTTTTCGGAATCATTTCTTTATTGTTTTCTTGACCATTTAGGAGCTTTTTCAGCATAATTTCGGAATTGTTTTCGTGACTTTTTTGGGATGATTTCGAATCTTTTTCGGTATCCATTCGGAATCTTTACATACACAAATTCGTCCACAAATATATTTTAGATATCTATCTCGATTTATTTATGCAATTACTCCCTCTCGTTAGGGGAAGAAAAGAGATAAGACCGGTAATATATCCCCACAACCGGTAATATATATCACAAAGTCATTCACATAACTATTGAAGGATGAAAAACATTTGTAGCTAGTTCATCGCCAAAAAGCACTAGTATTAAACTAGTTCATTCCTCGTTCATTCTACACACAGTAACATGAGTAGATATATAGCGAGGTCGGTGTGTTTGTGCTTTGTGCTTAATTAAATCCCAATTTACATAGGTAAATCATACTGACTTGTGCACATTTATTTTAATTCTTTTTTCGTTTACTTTAATATATTTTGCCATTTAGCAAAATCAGAAAACAAAACGAACGAAAAACTCTTCTTGTTGCCCTGCTCATTCGGCGTTGTGTACAAAACATTCACGCTCCCAAAAAAACAAAAAGAAAAAAATTAATGCGAAAACGAACTCGTGCAGAAGGACACGCTCTTTTGCACTTCTGCTCCATTGCTTGTTTGCTATCAGCTGCCATTTGGATGCTTATTATTATATTCGTTGTTGTTGTTGTTGTTGTTATTGCTTATGTTTGCTCGTGTTATGCTCAAAAGTGAGATCTTTTTCTGAACTCAAAGTGGTGCGCTTCTGTTGTTAAATAAATTAAGCGACTGGATTAAGTAAAAAGATATCGAATTACACACCTGATTGCCACTTTCAATGGAGGACAATGAACAAAAATATATCAAAAGTGAATGCGAAAGGCTAAGGTATTGGATACACACACACTTATATATGAACATATGGCTTTGCATCCATCATGCCTCTTTGCACACTTATTTATAGCATTTGTAGCATCATTTTTTTGGAACTGCCCCAGTTTATAGTTGATGAAGAAAAGTATTCTTGAGGACCATATTGGAGCAAGGGTTTCAACCAAATATTACTTTTGTTAAAAGCACTCTGATCTCAATTGAAATCTTATGAAAAGTTTTGGAGAGCTAGCAATTGTCCTTCTGTATACAAACTTTTTCGTCTTCTTCATATCGAGTCTAGATTAGAGCGACTTGTAGAGTAGCTTTAAAGTAGTACGGGAATATTTCCACCACAGGAAATTTATCTGCGAAGATACTGACCCCTGATATGGACAAATAGTTCCTTGAAGTCGGGCTGAATTGGTTTCTAGTAAGTGTCTCCTACATAATGAATTCTTTCAAAAAGTAGTTGTAAATGTAGTTATGTAGTAGATATACCAAATTGTTGATAAAGTCAAAATCGATAATTTCGACAGATTTCGAAAAAATACTAACATTACTCACGAGAGTGACTGGCTTGCCTTGTATTTTTCTTTGAGCTTATTTTAAATAATTAGCTTATTATTTTATAACAATTATAAACAAATTTTTTTTATTGCTACAACAAAACAAAATAAAATTCTTTCGTATAACTTAAGTGGTTTTCACAACCAATATTGAGTTAGGTTGTTACTATAAATTCAAGCAAGCTCAACTGATTTTGTCTGTTTGGAGTTTTGCCCATAAAATCTGTAATTTTCCAGCAAAAATCAAAAAAATTTGTGTTATCTGGAATATAATGCTGGTAGAAACTCAGTCATTTTCTATATGGAGTTTGATGAACTATTAAATTTTTATAACATACTGGCAGACGCGGCAGTATGTTAACAAACAAATAGGGTACCTCCCCACTTTTCGCTTCCTCGTAATTCATTCCTATACCTAAATTTTTATATCCAGCTTTTACTAGTATACAGGGTATTATAGTTTTGTCCATATAAGGGTAGCTTGTAACGTTACAAAATAATGGAGACAGATATAGAGTTCCATACATTAAAGTTCTCAGAATGAACAGAGTAATCCATTAAGACATGTCCGTGAGTCCGTCCGTGAACGCGTTAACTTGAGATATTTGAATGAAATGTGGCACACAGATTGATTTTTGGCCAGGGTGGGTAGATATCTAAAATGGGCGTAATCGAACCGTAACCACGCCCCTTTATTCGATATCGAAAATTTCGAAAAACGTTTAAAGTAAGATAATTCAATAATAAAAGCAGCTACAATAATGAAATTATGGTCCATCGACTGATATTCATTTGATCCCGAAGATGACTTCAGAATGAAGTCGAAATATCGACACGAATAAAATTCACAAAGAATAAAAACTGTGGGTTTTATTTAAATTGGCCTTAAGCTCAACAAAATCATCAACTATTTTATAAATCAACAAGGCAATTAATTTTTCATCAAATATTTTTTTTTTATGTCAAAAATAAAATTAGGTTTACTATAAAAGTAAAAAATAAAGGTCAAAAATAACGGTTCAAATTTTACTTCTGTAATATAAGTTTGAAACTATAGTCAAACAAACTTTTTCATTTTTTTGTACTAAGCGATAACTTGGGAACGAAATACCATGAAAATTCATCATTGCTCTGTAGCGCTCACCATTCACAGTAACCGTTTGGCCCCGACCGATTATTGGTCAAATAAATAGTCAGCAATATTCCGCGTTCTGGAGCAGTGTAGCGTAACATTGTTTATTAAGGTGTATTTCGCATGTGTTTACTACACAAATGTCAAAACAGAACTGACTTTAGGGGCCAATCGCAAAATTTATAGCATTTTCTAATAGGAGGATTACTTTTGCGCCACCATGTATCTGACTTTTTGAATTGAAATTTCGATATTAACGGTTAAAATCGGTCCCTGATACCACTATAGTTAAGGTGCAGGTAAAACGATAAAACAAAAAAATTAAGATATACTAATTTTTGTTCAAGTTATCGTGCGAACGGACGTGGCTCAATTAATTTATTTTCTGTTGCCGATAATTTCGATACATAAAAGTCTATATCCCTTCAGATTGTTACAACCAACTATTATGTGAGCAAAATCACCTTGTGTACTAGATAAAAAAAAGCTGCTTATGCGATTCACATTTTCACATACTTCAACTTCTACTGACAAAGCATATTTTCTCAAACGCTTAACGCATTTTAATGATCTCCTGGATTTCCTATTTCCGCAATAAGTTCAATAGCTCTAATGACCATAACATTTTACCCTTCAAGCTTTAATTTGTGTTATCTACATTACAGCATCCAATTCCATGCCAACACCTTGTCACGCAGCTATGCAACAACCATGTACCCGGTTGCGTGGGTACAACGCGCACCCTCTGCCCCTCAAATTATGTTTATCGCCTCGCACTCAAGCTTACGCACAAGCTACTTCATGATTATTTATTGTAATCGCAAAAAACACAACAACAAAAACCAAAAAGAGGAAAAGTTTGTTTGCTGTAATAGCGTTAAAATGTTGTCAACCAACTGTTGCAGCTTACATCCACTGCTGTCGCCGTCATTAATGCCGTCTGTCGTCTGACGCGCCTGCTACCTTCGTCCATGCTTTTTAATGCTCGTCGTCCTCGTTTGTCGCGTTTTGAACTTTTTACCTTCTTGGCTGGCTTCTTACTTGCAGTCCTAATGTTGCCACCATTTTTAACGGCTAATAACCGTCTGCAGTCGACAATCAGAAATACTTTATGGGTATTAAACGTGCAACTGGCAGCGATTTTTCGTTCAACATCAAACGCATTAAGCCGCGCAGCAGCCAACAACAATCGGTAAATCGGCAGCAGCAGCAGCCGCCGCAAAAATCTACACCGCCAATTTAATGTGTCGGCATGTTTATCGAGCTAATGAAGTTGACAACACGCGGATTAGCGCACTTAAGAGCCGCTGCAGCTTCAACATGACGGAGAGATGTGGCATGAGGTGAGGCGATTCGCTATGGACCAGCATGACATCAACTAACCAAACAACAAATCGACTAACTGATCAAGCTAACTTCTTATATTCCTTCTCCCCTCTCCGCTGCAGGTAGCTAACGACACAAATTTTCTTGGCAACACAAATGAGTTTGTTTGTTGGTCAGTTGGTTGGTTACATTGACAGTGGATTGTGGTTGATAGTCGTTAATGGTCAGTGCGCAGGAGTGAAGCGGGTGTTGGGCGCGCTTGTAGCTGCTGAAGATGGCGGTGATTATTATAATTAATATTGGAATGTTTGTCGCATTGCCGCTGCGTTTTGCGGTTTCCCAATTTGAATAAATACGTAAGTGTGCGGCAAATGAAGAGAGCGCAAACAGTGGGATACTAATAAGCAAATTTTGATTTTATATATTTAGGTATGCATAACGAAGCCGGTTCTATCGCACCGAAATGACCCGGGTTTTTTCACCCGGCCAAGGGCTGTTATTTCAGTGTAACCCTGTCCAATCTGGGGCAGGGCGAAGCACTGTTAACAACAACAACAACAACAAGAATAAAGATTATAGATAATGATCGTGTGATGTTGCCACTCACTAAAATAACAGAACCATATGCTCTTTTCATTGTAGCCTCAATCGTACAAGCTTTCACGCCATCTTTTGCTTTGGCGTAAATAAGTATTGGAACTAGGCACTCAAACTAAAGGATCTCGGTATCAAAATGAATGTTTGAAATAATTTTAAAAAAACAAAAACAAACAAGGCACGGCTTGATGATCACCAACTCAGTAGTGCGGGATCGAATCCCACTTCCAAGAAGAACCTTTGAAGAAATGTGTATTGGTATCTTCGAAAAAGTCGTCGGCTTGTCCATAAACTGTACTTTTTTTTATTTTTCCTTCAAAATGTTGATGATAAGTTTTAAATAAAAAATCACTCATTGAAATTTTAATTATTGGTTACACATATATTTAAAGATGAGATAGTTTTTTAAACTATTTCATCACTTTTTAGCAGAATGCTGAATACGCAAAACCCGATATTATAAAAGCATATCCCGAAAAAATCGGGATTGTTAAAAGCAAAAAAAGGTGGCATACCTAATAGAAACTCATGGAGTTTAAGGCAAGAGCAGCGGCTTTTTGGTAATTATATAGAGTATGCCAAAAGGATTTGTTAACCCTCTAACAGGCCTATTTTTGTTGCAAATGAAAAAGCCCATACCTAGTAATTTTAGTGTGATAAGTTTAAATTCCGTCTCCAGCCGGACTTAGCTGTTAACTGTCCACTCCGCCTTTAGGCGTTATATGGTTTTGTTGGCCTTGCCCCGATTGCTTTATAGGACAGTTTTTTAAACCAATATAACCAAGAATCTGTGATTTTATGGCTCAAGACACTTATGTAAGCTACACCAGAGAATGGGAGAATTTAACTGACATTGCTCAACATAATTTTAAAATGCTCACTTTTCAAATGTGTGAAGGAGGCAAATAAACCAGAGATATTCCCGAATAGTGCTTTAGGCCACAGTCACATTCCTGAGCGTTGGCAATGAGCCTAGTGATAGCTCCGGCTTGTTTGGGTTAAATCACGTGCACTAGAAAAAAAAGAAAAAAATGTATGTGACCTTATTCTGAATTACCACCCTCACTCAAATTATTTTCTATTATAAATTTGCGACATTCAAAAACACATTTTTATTGAAAAAAAAAATTATCTTGTTTTGAACGTTTTTGAGTTTTATTGTTACCAATGTCTTAAGAAAACAAATTGTCAAAAGCTTACTGTGATTAAATACTCTTTTTCAAATAAATAAATCGACTAAACCAAACGTGGTTACCTGATTACTTTTTTGGCTCAGTATGGCCCACAACAACAACATTTGGGTATTTTTGGCTCGAAAACCCGCTGGTAGAAAATAGTCTAGTAAAATCTATACTTAACCTAGGCCTTGGCTAGATTTTCTCTACCAATTTATCGTATATTCTGTAAGGAGCCTGTCTAGTTTTTCCCAGGTTACGCCTTGACTGGAAAATCTCGCAGGGGATCATAAGGGGCCTGCCTAGCTTTTTCGAGTCTGCCTAGTTTGTCCTAGTTTGGGATGGCCTAGCTTTTCCAATCCAGGACCTGTCTAGTTTTTAAACGATTATCAAACCTAATTCAAATTGTTCAATTGCCATTGATTGTAATAGCTTAAAAAAATAGTTTGTTTTATTTATCAAATAAATGCCATTTAATTAGACGAATGGAGCTACAAATTTGTATTGATCAGCCACCAGCAACCCTGACAGTGAACGAAAGATTCGAGTGCGCTAAAATGTACTGTGAATCGGCAAATGACTGTTGTAAAGCTAGCAATTGATGAAAATTAAATATTGCTCGTGATGTGCAAAAATGTTCCAACAGAACTGAGGTGATGCGGCATCACCAGCTATTGTTAGTTTTGATCAATTGCTAGCTTTACATTGATGAGTTTGGGTCATGTCGTTTCAACTTAAAACTAAGATAGTACTGGTGTCATCACTCCTCTTGAAGGGAACACTGGGTTTAAGATAAATAAACTGGAGATATTTCTTATTTACCATATGTGTTAATTTTCCTTGGAAGAATATATATCTGTTCAGATCCAATCGAAAATGTCCTTATACAGTACACAAACTCTTTTTTCTCTCCTTTAAAACAATTATTTTAGAGGATTTCATTCGATCATGAAAAAATGTTGCAAAAACCTAACCTAAAAAAAATGCGAAGTTAGCGCAAAGGTGCCTAGATATATTTAGCTCCAATAAGAAAATTGTACAATTATTCGATTCATTAAAGATTTAAACTCCGATATTTTTATAAATTTAAACCAGATTTTTAACCAGAACTGTAAAATAATGATTACTACTCGTAATTGGCGGCCGCCGTGGTGTGGAGGTAGTGTTGCCGGCCTACCACACCGAAGGTCCAAGGTTCGAGCCCTGGTACATGTAACATCAAAAGTGGTTTGGCAAACTCTCCGAGTGTATTTCTGCCATGACAGGCTTCTCAGCAAAAATTCGTCCCCTTTGTAGATGCCGTTCGGAGTCGGCAAAAAACTGTAGGTCCCACCAAAAGGGAAAATTCAAATCGGCACACCACAAATTGGAAGAGAAGCTTGGCGCAAAAATCTCTTAGGAGGTTTATGATGATATACCTGTTGTACAAGGTGGCGCAAAAGTAAGCTTCCGATGTTCAGCATATCGGTTGTGACACGTGCAGTGTGTGCTGTTGCACCGTCTTGTTGGAACCACATGTTTTCCAATCCCAATTCATCAAGTTGCGGCAAAAAGAACTCTTTGATCATTGCTCTGTAGCGCTCACCATTCACAGTAACCGTTTGGCCCCGACCGATTATTGGTCAAATAAATAGTCAGCAATATTCCGCGTTCTGGAGCAGTGTAGCGTAACATTGTTTATTAACGTGTATTTCGCATGTGCTTACTACACAAATGTCAAAACAGAACTGACTTTAGGGGCCAATCGCAAAATTTATAGCATTTTCTGATAGGAGGATTACTTTTGCGCCACCTTGTATATCGCGCCATAGAGAGAGAGAATCGTAATGATTACCGGTTTGATTTATTATTTTCTTGAGATTTATTATTTTCTAATGATTGATTACCATTACTTTCAATGTTTAATAATTATTTTCCAACTTATTTTAAAAAAATTTTTTAACAAAATCATGATTTTCTACGATTATTAAAAAAAAAAACAAAATTATTATGATTACTTTTGATTATTTTTGTTTATTTTTTGTTTTTTTTTTGTTTTTGTTTTGATTATTTTGGATTTTTTTTAGTATTTGTTTTATTTCTTTTTGATTTTTGTTGATTTTTTCTATTCGTTATCAATTAATAATTGCCTTTTCTTGAAAAAGAATTAAAATAATCATTACCTATAAGAAAAATGAAATTGATTACTAATAACTAATAACATTTAACAGGTCTGTTTTTAACCAGCCGGCAAAATAAAAAGTTAAAAGCTTAAGAGTAGTAACAGTGAAAGAGTAAAGATTTGAGTTTAAATAGTAAATAAATAAAAAAATAATTTTGTAAATTTTACAAGCTCAAGACTAGTTGATAATAATTCTTGGTCAATTACTATTATTTTTGATTAGTTTGCAAGCTACTTAGATAAATTTTTCCTTTGATTGTTGTTGTTATCTGCCAACAGTGAACACAATTTTTAATATGTAAATCATATATATATGTTGTCGTGGCTGTTTTCGAATAGAAATAGTACTATTAGTATAGCCGGTATATATTTGTTGCTTTCAATTTTTACTTTAATCAAAATAAATAATAATTGACTTAAAATTATTACCAACTGGTCTATAGCTCATAAAACTTACAAAAATATGTAAAATGAACGACGGTAAAAACCAATAACAAAACAAATTTTGTTTTAAAAGCGTTCAATCTTGACACACTGTGCTGCACTTCTTGAATATCTTAATTTTCAATTTGCTGTTAAGTCTTAAGACACGAAGCTTCAGCTGGCAAAAAAATGCTATTCATAAATACAAAAAAATTAATGTGAGAGCAAATGATGATAAACATTAAGACTGTGAAGGAGGGTGAACAAAACTGCAGAGCAATTTTGGAAGCACGAACAAAGAATAACTTTTGTTTTTCATCGTTTTGTAAAACAACTCAAATTGATATTTCAAATATTTCTAAACATACAGAAAGCTGAACTTTCTTCATACAGAGATATGTAAAGTCCAATCATATTCGTCTGCTTATTTATCACTCAGTTCGGCTGAGCTAACTGCCAATCAAAGGAATTAGAGTGCATAATGCTGGCGTCCAGTTGCAAGAAAAAAGGCTCCTTTATTAGAATAAGTAGGAATAATAAAAGAATAAATTTGAATATAAACCTTTTTTTGTGGTCTTTAGCATGTGTGAAATTATATTTGTTATACCTTTCATGAAGATGAAATGGTATTATAACTTTGGTGCGATTTTTGTAAGTATGAGAAGAATAAGGGAAAGACCCACCAATAAGTATACCGAAATGATCAGGGCGATGAGCTGAGTCGATGTAGCCATGTCCGTCTGTCTGTTTGTACGCAAACTAGTCCCTCAGTTTTTGAGATAGCGTGATGAAATTTGGTATGAAGCCGCCATTTTGCATGAGATTAATTATTCGTCGGAATCAGCAAGATCGGAGCAATACAACGCATATCTCCCATACAATCGATAGTTTCAATAAATGGGGTTTGGGCTATAAATTTTGCAATTAAAAAGCTAGGAACGTAAAACTTTGCAGGTTTGGTACTTATTATATATGTAATGTGTGTAGTGAAAATCAGCCAGATCGGACCTACATAACATAGAGCTCCCATACAATCGATTGTTCCGATAAATCAGTTTTGCAAAGTTTTTACTAATTGTCGGACACCTAAAAACGTAATACGTATTCATGAAAGCTATAAAGTCTTCGGCACAGTCGAAGATAGCCCTTTCCTTACTTGTTTCAAAGTACCTTTTGTCCAGTTTAGCTCTACCAAATGGCCAGTTGCTTCTGTTGCAAGATGAACTGGTAGCTTTGTCATGACAACTAATATTTGTGCTGTGTTGAGTGGATATTTGCCTGTACTCGCAAATGAAGCGTCAATGAGTAAAGAAATGTAGTGCGTAATATGATTTTATGTTGCCATAAGTTTTGCTCTGAACATGGAAATAACACTAATGGCGAGAAATGGCAACAAATAATAGAAGGAATGTTGTTGAAGAAGGAAAGTTAAAAGATTTGGCCCATAGACATACATTTTAGGAGGTTAAAAAAATACCGGTAGTACGACCACACAATAGTTTCTAAAAACCAAATCCCGAGCTTTGTCTTCAACTACCCAAGTGCGACCAAGAACCTTTTTTTTTTTTTAAAAAAAGTGATACTTCTGTTTATATAAATCAGTCAAAAGGGATTGAGAACTTCGACTATGAAATATGTTTCCGTGTCATTCGCAGCTTTCTAAATCGAAATCACCAAAATCACAGGTAGAGAAAATGTATACATTTCTTTGTACAGGTCCAACATTTCATAAAAGTTTTCGAAATCGGCTCGAATCTGAAGCTGAACATCCTTTGCTCGTAAATATTCCGGTTTGGTTTCGGTATTGTAAAGCGTACAGGATTTCATTACGTTCATCAAAAGTTAAGGCGTTTTTCGTTTCGCTTCCGGTTCTTGTTTCGTTTCGTTTCAGGGTTCGTTTTGGAAGATATTTCGGTTCCGTTTTCGATTTTACCTAGTGTTTCTGTTCCGAATTTATATCCGTTCTTCATAGTATTTCGGTTCCTAGTTTGGATTCGTTGTCAACACTGTATTTTTCTTTAGTTCCGGCTCCGAAATTTTGCAATGATTCGGTTCCGAGTTTGGTTCCATTATTCAAAACCTATTTCGGGTTGATTCGGGTTTCGTATTCTGATTTGCAAAATGTTTCGGTTCCAGTTTTGGTTTTTTCCTTTAAAGTTTTCGATTGCGATCTTTTTAAGTGTTCCGAATCGAATTTTTAATTTGTTCTCAAAATTTTATATCACTTTAGTTTCGGTTTCGAATTAGATTTGGCCAAATGTTACGGATTCAGATTTGGTTTCCTCCCCCAGAATTTTATTTTCGGTTTTGTTTAGTGTTTCGGCTCCAACTTTGGATTCGTTCTTAAAACTTTATTTCGCTATGGTTTCGTTTTACCTAATGTTACGGTCTCGATTTTGGTTTTATTATTTTTGCAATGATTCGGTTCCGATTCAAAACCTATTTTGGTTTGGTTCCGATTTAAGATTCTGATTTACAAAATGTTTCGCTTCTATTTTTGGTTTCTTGTTCAAAATTCCGATCTCGATTTTTCAAAATATTAGTATCCCAGTTTTGGTTTTGTACTTCGATATTTATTTCGTTTTGGTTTCAGCTTTGTTTTTAATTTTTCTTTATTCAAACGTTTTTTCGTTTCCGATCCAGTTTAGGTTTTGAAATACAGGGTGGCTAATGAAAGCCACTACCAAAAAAAAATTAAATAACTTTTTTTCTATTTATTGAATCTGGTTAATTTTATTTTTATTTTGCAGATTGACTTTTACATTTAACAAAAATGGATAACTGGGACACTGAAACAAGAATTTGGATTGTCCGCCGCTATCACGCACTGGAGTCCGTAGTTTCGGTTCAAAGAGAGTATAGGCGCACGTTTGGCGGCAATCCTCCGAGCAGATGGACCATAATAAGACTTGTAAACAATTTTGCCGAGCATGGGACAGTCAACAGAAGACCTTACCATCGAAACCCTTCAGTTCGAACGGAGGAAACAATCGCTGCTGTAGCTGCTGCCATACAAAACAATCCACGTGTTTCGACAAGAAGCTTATCTGCTCAAATGGGTGTAAGCAGACAGTCATTACAGTCAATTATGCACAAAGATTTGAACTTATTCCCATATAAAATTCAAATGGCCAACAAACTGAACGCTGCAGACTTGCCGATTCGCTTGGAATTTTGCCAGAAGATGCTTCAAATGGTGGAAGAGGATGGAAACATGTTGAACTGTCTTTTCATGTCTGACGAGGCCCATTTCGATTTAAACGGCAACATAAACAAACAAAATTGTCGAATATGGAGTGCTTCCAACCCACAGATACTCCATGAGACGGAATTGCATCCACTTCGTGTCACAGTGTGGTGTGCAGTTTCATCACGCTGCATTGTCGGGCCCTACTTCTTCGAAGAAAACGGTCACACCCTTACGGTTACTGGAGACCGTTACTTGAGCATGTTGAGAGAGTTTTTCTATCCAGAATTACGCCGAATGAGAGTTTCTTTCAACTCTGTGTGGTTTCAGCAAGATGGTGCAGCTCCTCATATAGCCCAACCTGTTATGACAGAATTGCGACGAAAATTTCCCAATAAGCTGATATCCAGAAACTCCACATTCCGTTGGCCACCCAGGTCGCCTGACCTTACTGCACCTGACTTTTTCTTGTGGGGTTATTGCAAACAGGAAGTCTTCAAAGCAAAACCAACAAATTTGAATGAACTAAGGCAATCCATTCGAGAAACAATTGCGGCTATTCCTGTCTCAACTCTCCAAGCAGTAATGAACAACTTTTTGGTAAGATGCCGCACATGCATCGACGAGCAGGGGGGGCATTTAAATTCCATTATTTTTAAAACTAATTAAGCTGTATTTAATAAAATTTAATGAGCTTTAACATGAATAAAAGAAAAATGAATTCCATACACTGAAAAAAAAATTATTTGAGTTTCTTAATGTAGCAAAATTCATCAGCCACCCAAGATATGAATGAAGAAGATTTGATATGAAAAATATTTTATAATCCTAGGGTTAGAGAGAAAAAGAGGCTTCACTTAAAATAAACCCCAAATTTTCATCTCCACATTGCTTCCGGAATCCTATATCCCAACCCTTGAAGTGCACAACTGTGAAATAAAGTATGAATTAATGAGTTCCAGGAGCCTGACTTGAAGAAGATGACACAGCACTTTACCTTTAATGCTGTCCACTCATAACAGTCACACAGGGGTATACCGACAAACAAAAAATACCCAAAACTAAAAACAATGTTTGCAAGCAATCCGTCATTTTTGGACTGCCCGACTCCACCGAACGCGGCGAATGTGGAGCTCCAACAAAACAAATATTACAAGCAATTTTGAATACATCAAGCATTTCAGAGGGGTTTTTTTGTTTGTTTTTCAAAGCATATTGATTAATGGATCAAAGTCTTTTGACACGAGCTATTTTGGTTTAAACAAAACAAGCGAGAAAGAGGCTGCATTGAAAGCGGCCAAAAGCCAAGACAACCGAAAATCCTTTGTTGATTCTGCTGTGTTGTACAACACAAAGTATTTAAACTCTTTTTGATTCAATAAATTTTCAATTTTGACTGATTGCGAGTGAGCCAAATGAGATCGCCACAACAATTACTACTACGTACAATGCATGAAGAAAAAATAACAACAATATCAGAAAAAGTTTCAAAAATTTTTTTTTTTTTTTTTCTATTTTAAATTTTTTTTTTTGATGGAGAGATGCCCAAGTGCGTTGGGACGAGCTGTAACGAATTGTATGGATCACTTTTGTTTTGAATCAATTGTCTGTTTAGTTGTGTGTTACGCTGCATATTTTGAAGATCAAACATACCTTGTTCTTGTTTTTATTGTTGTTGTTGCATGATGTGCTGTAGTGGTGGCTGCTCGCTCGCTATGCTTTTTGGACCGAACTGCGGTCGTTCACAGTGGGGCCTGGAGGCCACGTGCGGGTGGTTAGTTCTTACAACTTGCTTTTGTTGTTGCTGCTGCTGCTGCTGCCGGCGTAGGTATGCGTTCCATATTGTTGGTATTCTTCATTATATTCGTCGTCTGTCCGTCTGCGCTTGTTGTTTATTTAGCTGGCGTTTTAAGTAGTTGGAACGGCACAACGTTGTTATTGTATTGTTATATGTAATTGTTGTTATTGCCTTTGGCGGCAACATCGACACTTGGGATTTGTTTGGTGTGTGTTGGCTTTGCACTTTGGATTTGATACAATTTTGTATGTATTTCGTGTTCATTTGCCGCTTTTGTTGTTGTTGTTGTGCTTGTGGCCAAAAGCTGACGAGAAGATGAATTATCATTTATTTTATTTAGATATTATTCTTAGTGTTGTTGTTTCTGTTGCTGTCATTATTATTTAAGTAGGATTTCTATAAAGCTGTTGTGGCAGTTCGCATTGTTGTTGCTTGGCATTGTTTATTGAACTGAATTGTTTCGCTATTATTACTGTTTACTGTTATTTAGTGCTATTACTACGTATAAGCACTTTAAAGTTACCGATGGCAATGCATTCCAAAGAGGCACAGGGGGCTACATTAAAAGTTTTGGGGAGCTGAATGGCTTAAAAAATATTTTCAGACACCTCCAAGCTCCTTGCAATCTAAGCCCTTACTCTGTAGTCTATTCGAAAGGCTGTTCTACTCGAAAGCAAAAAGCGATTCTAATACACATAGGCACTCTGTAGTTCGTTAGAATTAGAAAATATTCGGGTCCATAAAGCTAGCAGAGCAAAGTCGACAGAGCAAAAAACTGACTTATGGAAAATTAGGTGCTCAAAAGGTGCTAATTAAGTGCCCTAATCCCAAAAAAAGTGCTCTTCTATTTTTGATGATGATGTTCTGCTAGCTTTAAGCTAAACCTAGCAGAGCAGTATACGTAAACAGTCAAAAGCGACGAAAAGATCAAAAGTTGTTATGCAGAAATTTTGTGCTCAATAAAGTGCTCCAGAAAAACCCTAACTCAAGAAATTGCTCCCCTTTTTTAAAAGGAAATTGATGTTCTGCCAGCTTTCGACCATTTTGGCATATGTTTTCGAAATAGTAATTACCAAATTTTCAACAATCGAAATGGCAAATCAAATCCAAAGAAAAGAGAATGGAACTCCAACAACGAATGCGTTCTACTTGCAAATTTCGTATAGGGACCCGTGACTTAACTGCAGGCTTCACTGACAATTTTTAAGTGTTATTGCACTCGGCGGACCTCGTGTCACAACTACTTGCATTGGAATGTCGTCGTGTCTCTGCCGGCGTTGTTTGGCTAAAATCTGAAATTTTCGATATGTAATTTTTTGAGGGTGGTAATATTGTGCTGCGCTAGGCAATTGCGCCAACAGCTCTAGGGGAATAAATTCCAATTGCGCAGTAGACGCAATTGCTTAGCGCAGCACAACATCAGTACCTTGCTCGTCAATCATGACCCGACACGATCAAATTTACCATGCGTCAACTTAAAAAATTCAAAATTTTAGAGTTAAGCCAAACAACGCCGGCAGAGACACGAAGACATTCCAATGCAAGTAGTTGTGACACGAGGACCGCCGAGTGCACTAAGGATTAGTAAAAATTCTTAGTCAAGCCTGCAGTACTGTCTCCGGTCCGTGTTACAGGTACGAATCACTCAAAAGCGAACAACATTTTTTTCGAATAGAACTACAGTACCAGTAAAAAGCATTCCCATACCTTAGAGAATCAGCAGTCCGAGATGGATTAGGTGATCCCAGCAGCGGACATCGCTATGTAAATTGGACCACATTCTTTGTATGAAAGGGGATTTCTTTGGAGTACTTGATACTCAGTTTCAAAACGTATTTACAAAATGTGCTGCATTTTTTGTTGAAAAATAATTTCGTTTGATACCCTGAAAGACGTATATCATTTATTTTCTAAATAACGCAAAGTTTGGGATGTAGCCATTAGCCACAAACAAAACAAACAAATATTTAATAATTTAAATTAGGTGGCAACCCTACGCAAAAGTAATCTTCAAAGAACTAGATTTAAAGCACATTTTGATCCTTCTTTGATTAATACCATAACATTTTTCAGTAATTTTAAGAAAGTGGCAACCTTGTAGAAATTTCGGATCGTTGCTTATACCCAAAATTTAAAATTAGGCGCCGGGTATAAAAAAATTAAAATAAAAAAATTTTAATAAAAATATAAACAATAACACCGCAACAAGCAAAGTAAACTTAAAATAAATCTTTAAAAAGCTTTCCGAAATAAGTATTAAGCTAACAAAATTCAGATTTTTCGTTTATAAAATGTTTGTAAATAAACGTTGTGTAATTGAAACGACACGTTGATAAAAAGCTTATTAATTTAAACCTATAAAAAGATTTTAAAGAAAGCTTTCTAGAAGTTTTTTTTTTGAAACTTTATTCAAACCATATTTTGTATATTATTAAGCTATTGCAATAAAATAAATAACTAAGCTCTAACCATACATTGAATGCTGCAACTTAAACCAACTATTACCAGATTGCGGAAGTTGGTGTACGTTTCAAATTATAAGATTTGATTCAGTTTTGTGCCAACAGCTGCCACTTTTAAACACTGTGCATTGGAGGACAATTGATATTTAGCTGTAAAGACGTTGGTCGCACTCATTTGTGCTCTATATCAATTCATTTTTCTTGTTGTGTGTGCAAGAATTTGTACGATATTTTATTTGTTGGTGCTATTGTTGCTTCTGCTTTCACGGATGTGGTTGTGACTAAGTTGTTGTAGATTCAGTTATGATAGGTATTGTTGAGCGATCAAAGTCCATTGCACTGTTATTAAATTTTGTTATTATTGTTATCATTACTGTTCTTTATTTTTGTTGTTGCTATCAAAGTAAGCCCACCAAGAAACAAGTGATTGTACAAAAATGTTTATTCTAAGTAAATGCTAACGCGCTTTTGTTTTTGTGTTAAAATGTAATTACTCATTTACACTCATTTAAATGTCAAACCCAATTGTAAGCCACTATAATACCCAACAAACACACACCCGCCAACCCTCAGCCAACTTTTGGCTTTAACCTACTTTAGCTCATCAATTCGTTTCAGCCAAGAGCCTGCAGTTATGCGCCATTTATTGTGAGCCATTGTGGGTTAGCATCTGGATATGGAAATTTGGTAAACAATCGACTCACGAGCGTATAAAGTTTACATTTTCGTTTTCTTCACTATTTCTTGCAGTAAATTCAAAGAAAACGGATATTTACAATAACAACAAATCAGGTTAATGTGTAAAAGAAGATGACTAATATTTGTTGAATGCTGAAGACGAATGGTGATGGTGATGGTGATGGTGTTGCTGATGATGATGCAGTGTGGGCGTTGTTGTTGTTGCTGGCTTACACATTGGAAATTTTCTTTTCATACGTTTTGTATTGTTGTTGCGGTTGACCACGTGTTGCCATTATTACCGTTGAACTTGTATTAAATATGGCTTTGTTTATGCCACTGTTGCAGCTTCGCTTTCAAGCTTGTGGTCAGAGCTGTTGCAGTAGCACAAAGCGCACAGCAAGCCACATCATCCATCTAGTCGGGAAACCAAATGATGTTCTATTTTAAGGTGGTTTCATTGTTTCTGGTTTTATACCCAATGCTTGTATCATAGGTGAAATGCTGCTTCAGAGTAGAGGAAGCTCCTAGCTTAAGCCTAGGCAGAAAGTCAGTTTAAACTGCGCAAGCTCATATTGTATAAACATCGAACAGGAATGAGTTTGTATTGTTTTAAAAATAAAGCGACTGATCCTTTAGTATAACGAACCAAAAGACTATAGAAAATTTTGAAACTTGACAGGATCAAAAAGTTCTAGTTGTTCGCCTTACATTTGGTCATTCAGATAAGGGATGTTATGAAAGTGGATTTACGGGGACCGGAGAGAGAATCAGATTTTTCAAAGTTGCTCTGAATGTAAGAGTTTGAGGAAGCCGCCCAATTTAGTTTGAATTTGACTTCTATCTAGAACCGGAAACATCATTAACCAAAACACCCTAAGTGTAACCAAGGAAAGGTTTGGTAAATGCTATGTGGACTCTGCTTCATCAGTTTCAATGGTAAACGAGTGGTTTACTGAGTTCAGCTGTGGTCGTACGTGACAATTGACGCCGAGCGTTCAGGTCACCCAAAAATTATTAAAAAATATTCCACATCAAAAAAGATATAAGGATATGAATTAAATAAAAAGCAAATGCATTAAGTTTTTAGTAGAATATTTCAAATGCTTTTTCCCTGAAAAAAAGCCAAAGTCAAGAAACTTGAAAAATCTTAATATTTGGAGTACAAAGATTGGAAAAATTATATGTATCGCGCAAAAAGTCAAGGGATTTTTAAACTGTCCCTGTAAGATATTAAGGTATTATGCCTTGATCAGCAAATAAGACTAAATTTGTTTCTAGATTTTCTAATCGACTACCGCATGAACAGTGTTAATTCAACTTGAGGAACCTATAAGAGCAAGAAATGGTAAAATATATTTTTCTATGGTGAACAAATTTTTGAGTCCAAAGGTGCCACATTCAAGTAACGGGACAGTTAGCATCAAAATGTTTCGAGTGTATTACAGGCAGACCTGTTAAATTTGATTAGTAATTAGTGAACAATTAATTTGACAAGTTTTTATAATTGGTAATGATTATTTCAATTGTTTTTCAAAAAAAAAGGCAATTATTAATTGTTTACGATTAGAAAAAATAAAAATAAATCAAAAAAATAATCAAAAGTAATCAAAACAATTTTTGTTTATTATTTTTGATTTTTTTCAGTGTCGTTGATGTGCATAATTTATGTGCTTCTACAACAATACTGAAAAAAACCAAAAATAATAAAAAATATATATATGTATACAAAAATCAAAATAAATTTTTTTCGATTATTGTTAATATTTTTTAAGTAAAAAATCATAATTTTTTTTGTTTTTTTTTTTTCAATTAATTGGTAAATAATCATTAACAAATAAAAAGTAATTGGTAATGAATCATTAAATGGATTCTCAAGAAAGTAACTAAACCGGTAAACTTCGTCTGCCTTTCAGATGCAGCTCAGAGTCAGCGATAAATATGTATGTAGTTTTCACAAATTTGTAGAAAATTTTTGAAGTATTACACTTCGACCTTAATCTCCTCAGAGGTACAACACGCAAAATTATGATTATATTATTATTATTTTCTAAAACGATTATATTCATCTCATAACTGTCAAATACAGTTAAATCCCATCTACTTTACTACCGTTTGACAACGATTTCAAGTAGTCGGAACTGAGATAAGAATCTTAATCAATTAAAAGCTCCGAAATTTTGCAATCGCAAGCGAAGCTCCAAGTGGAAATAGCTGCCATTAACAAAACGATAGCCCCAGAAACAGAAAATTAAGAAACTTTTTTTATTTTGCTTGGTTATTCGCGATTTTCGATTATAAATAGGGCCAATTTAAGTGGTTAGAAGCAAACGGATCTAAGTAGGTCTAACATTGTTTCGATTTATTCAAGTTTTAAGTTGATTACTTCTTGCAAATTCTATGTAAATTCTGGGTAGAGCGTTAATTGGCCGGCCAATAGATGGCACTAAAATGTCCAAAATTACTTTGATATCTTTGTCAACCAATAAAAGCTACATTTAACTATACAAATATGGTTATACCTTAAATAAAAAAATAAAATGTCACTTAGATCCTTTTGCCTCGATCCTCTTCAATTATGATTTCATTTCCAAGGGATATGGCAGAACACTTAGACGGTATGATCTATAATGTTTACAAAATGTTAAAATGTTTACTTTCCTGCAGAGTTTCATATGATCCTATTTTCTTGAGTTTC
The DNA here is from genome assembly GCA_949987695.1 of Merzomyia westermanni. Lineage (NCBI taxonomy): Eukaryota > Metazoa > Arthropoda > Insecta > Diptera > Tephritidae > Merzomyia > Merzomyia westermanni. Next base: position 7,600,757 of record OX465289.1, on the reverse strand, counting down.
AATTAAAAAAGATTTTGTTTATCTTCAATAGTGTGGTCATGAGAGATTAAAATCATAAGCGCCCTAAAAATCTGAATTTTTTGTTTTATTCTTTTAGCTTTTATTTCTAAGTTTACTGAGGTCAAGACGGGCCAAATGGGATTTAATTTCAAGAAGTGCTCAAAGGGTAAAAAGGGAGATGTATTTACCCGTAGTTTGTATGGAAAATCTATAGGAGTTCCACTCTCTGGTTCATGTACACCTAAGTTCTATGTCATATTAAATTATGAGAATTTTTGAATCTCTTATGTGCTGAATTTAATATGCAGTATTTTGCATTTTCGGACAATGGTTTCGAAAAAGCGTTCATGGTGGCGCATTTAGTAAATGCACATTTAGCAAGTTCAAGTCATATGTTATTTGTTTACAAAAATTTTTTGAGGTTATGAAACTGTTCAGCACGTGTGCAAAAGCATACACATTTTTATTAAATCTTTCGATTAATTCCATTCGCAGCCATCAGGTTAACTTATAGATGGTTTTATTTTAACAATATGACACAACACGCGCGCTAAATTATAAATGTAAAATCAGTATAAATTTGCTGAATATTTACGTATGACAGAGAATGAGAGAATGCCAAGAAAAAAATGCCAATATTGCCAATCTTTTGAATTCGAATAGCGATTTTCTTCGAAGATTGCAGGGTTGATTTGAGCATTTATAATGCTAATGCAAAAATAAAGTTGTATTTAGTTGGATTTAGTTGTCAAAGTTTGTATGATAAATGCCAAATGCAGGCTCAGCATGAACAGCACATTACCCTCAAGTGCCCACAAGCCACAAGCACTGTGAAAACTTAACCAGTAAAACTATTCATTGGGTATAAAATGCTGAGTTTAACCACAATTTTTTTCCAAGTTAATTTTCTCTTGCAGCAGCCATCTTTTGTTAATATGCTCCCTTTTTTAAGTTTATTGTTTATTCGCTACTTCTATTTTGTTGTTGTTGTTGGTGTTCTTGTCACTGTTGTCTACAGAAAATTGATTACGAAGATTGTGGTTAGAGGTGGCTCCTCTGCGCAGCAAGTGGCCAAATGCAACAGCAGCGAGCATTGATTGAGAAACAAAAAACGAACAAAAACAACAACAACGCCAATACAAAACCAACGCTTGCTGCAATAACGCTCGACTTAACTGATTGACAATGACATTCCATACAACAAATTGCCAACAAATCACCACAACGCAACAACGGTGAACACATATGTTTGTATGCAACAGTGGGTGTGTGCCATTTCCAGTTCCAAGTACTTGCTCATGCGCGCCATGTATTCTCTGAAGGCATCCAACCGCATCGCTCACAAAAAACCCTCGTCCGTTACCTTTGCCTTTGTGGTGCTGTCACCTCCGCGCTCATCAACAACGCTGCTGCAATTTCATATGTGGCGATGCAGCAACAGCGGCAGCTCCTTTGGGAAGCGACAAGAGGTAAGAACGAAATTATATTTTTCCTTTTGATTGATTATGATTTGTGCAGATTTCTGTCAACAAGGTTTGCACACAAATGCACAATAAATAAAATGAATGAATTTTTTAAATGGCAACCAGAAACATTTAAATGAGTAGCAACAGTGCATTAGTAAGCAATAACAATAACAACAACCACATGAGCTACCATATTACAATAATTGCAGCAATGCATCAACTACCGACGGCCCGAACAAGCAGCCAACCAAACAACCGGTGATCCATTCAAGCAAACGAAGAGTAAATACAAACAAAAACAACAAAACATTTAAAAAAAAAAGTTTTTCTTTTTTGTGGATTGGCAAATAAAGAAGCGAGGACAGCATTGGCACCAAGGGGAGTTGTGAATTGAGTTGTGCCGTGGCGTATGAATGCTCATTTTGGTTTCACAACAATGGCAGTCGGCAACAATTGCAATTAAGTCTGCACTGGGCTGTTAGAACCTAAGAAAATCCGCATTACTTCACATGATTTTCGGTTTTATAGCTCAACTCCGATACTCAACTTTAATCAAATTGTGCTACGACCGAACTCTAATAAGAACACACCCTTCATTAGGGGAAAATCATGCACTTGGAGAAATTTCTTATGAGATTTTTCAAGTAATGCACAAATTGATCAAAGGTGGAGAGTTGGCTCTGACCTAACCTAATGATATTGGCATAATGCAATATATTGACTCTGGACGCTTATTAAAAATTCAATTGATCCGCAAGAGTGCGGTTCATATTTCTATAGAGCCTGAATATGGATATGGAATTCGAGGAGCCTTTAAAATTGGAAGATTTTCAGAGGATTGCATTGAGTTTAAAATATTTATTGCGGGGCTAAGACAAAGATAGATAGCAGTGACCCAGTCAGTTTATTTGGGAACGTGACTGTGTCTTCGACTATTGGAGTGCTTGCCCCACGGTTGGGTCTGCAACGCTATACCTCTTAACCAGACCTGTTAAATAATGATTACTGATCGTAATGATTACCGGTTTGATTAATTATTTTCTTGAGAATCCATTTAATGATTGATTACCAATTACTTTCAATTTTTAATGATTATTTTCCAATTAATTAAAAAAATAATCAAAAATAATCATGAAAAATATTAATAATTGGAAACCATTTTTTTTTTAAATTTTTTTTCATATTTTTAGTATTGTGTAGAGGAACATAAATATACACATCAACAAAATTTAAAAAAATCCAAAAGAGTCAAATTTAATGTAAAAAAAAATTTAAAAAAAAAAAAAATTGTCAAAAGTAATCAAAACAATTTTTTTTGAATTATTTTAGAATTTTTGTTTGATATTTTCTAATCGTAATCTGTTAATAATTGCCTTTTCTTGAAAAACAGTTAAATATTTGCTTAATAATTGCTAATCTAATTTAACACATTCTGTCCTATGAACCAAATATACTTTTCCGGAAGACACGTCAGAATTTTTTTTTTATGTAAAGGGTGTTTTTTTAGGGGTATAGAACTTCGAATTGAAATAAAACACAAGAAAATCGTTTTAAGGTCCATCAATTTGGCTTTATTGGAAGGATAATTTTATGCCATTAATGTTTAAATATGATTTCGGGCATGTGGCCGCCGCGGCTGGCTCGAATAAAGCCAATTCTACAGGTCCAATTTTCAACCACTTTTTCGAGCATATGGGGCCGTATGTCGGCAATAACGCCACGAATGTTGGCTTCCAATTCCCCTAACGTTTCTGGTTTGTTGGTGTAGACGAGCGACTTCACATATCCCCAAAGAAAATAATCCAATGGTGTCAAATCACACGACCTTGGTGGCCAATTGACAGGTCCATTCCGCGAAATTATGCGCTCATCGAATGTTTCCTTCAATAAATCGATTGTGACGTGCGCTGCGTGGCATGTAGCGCCGTCTTGTTGGAACCACAACTCATCCACATTCATGCCATCCAATTCGGGAACAAAATAGTCCGTTATCATGGCTCTATACCGGTCTCCATTAACGGTAGCTGCCTCTCCAGCATTATTGCGGAAGAAGTATGGCCCAATGACTCCACCAGCCCATAGAGCACACCAAACAGTCAGTTTTTGTGGATGTAATGGCGTTTCAAGGGTCTCATGTGGATTCTCTTCACTCCAAATGCGGCAATTTTGCTTGTTGACGTAGCCATTCAACCAAAAATGAGCCTCATCACTGAACAAAATTTTGCGATGAAAATCAGCATCGAAATCAATCTCATTTTCGGCCCATACACCAAAATCACGACGCATTGCATGGTCTCGCGGCTTTAATTCTTGCACAAGCTGGATCTTGTAAGGTCGCAAGCCAAGATCTTTGCGCAAAATCTTCCATAAAGTTGATGGACAAAGCTCCAATTGCTGTGCACGGTGGCGAATCGATTCATTCGGGTCCTCTTCAACACTTTGCTCTACATCGGCAATTGTTTCTTCGGTGCGCACTGTTCGACGTCTCTGCGGATGCGTATTATCACATAGAGTAAACGTAGTGCGAAAACGATCCATGGTTAACCGAATTAATTGCTCTGATGGACGATTATGTCGACCATAAAATGGACGGAGCTCACGGTAAACTTCGCGAACTGAACCATTATTTTCGAAATAAATTTGCACGATTTGCAAGCGTTGTTCTTTTGTCAATCTGTTCATGATGAAATGGCAAACCAAACTGAACATAAATGACATTAGAGTTGCCAGATTTGACCACAAAATGCCAGTTTTATCTCTATTCGAAAACAAACCTGTAAAAAAAACACCCTGTATAAAGTATAAAGCTCATAGTGGCCGTCTGTCCGCCTGTTTTCGTAATATTTTTAAAATTTTTACTTGGTGCGAATAAGTCACAAACGTAACAAAAGTTATTTCGAGTCGGGCACTGTATTTTATCTTAAATGAAATATATAGAAACACGTTTTCAAACAACAGAACTTAAAACAATTGTCAAAGTATACGTCTCCTAGTAGCGCAGCTGTCAGCTGATCAGAACAAACACACAAACGGCGGAGAGTGTGTTGTATCAAACAATAAATTAAACGAATTTAAATGATGCAATATTGATTGTGCAATTTAGTGTTTCATCTGTCATACCAGTTGTAAGCGTTGTAGAAGTCATTAACAGTTTAGTGTTAGAAAGTTACTATTACGCTATCAAATCATATTCTAAAATTTTTTTTAAAACTTTAGAAAGTTATCATTTTAGATATTTAAAATATAGTGAGAATTTGGAGAAAAACAATCACGATACGTAGAAGATGTGATAATGAACTATTTAAAAGAGAAAAAGCGTTCATTTCCATTGACCTTGCTGGCGCAACGGCCAGAACGAGAGTTTGGGAATTCCCTATCAGGCACAAAATCCTATTCAAGGTAAATAGCTATCTAAGTACTCCATAAAGAACACACAGAAATATGCAAGTTGCGTTAAAATTCGAATGCATTACATTCACCACTCAAAGTCTACTGTTAGTGAAATTCCATTTGCATTACCATTTACATTTAATTTTTCATTGGAGTTTCAACTTCATTATCACTTAGAATTTTATTTTAGTGAGATCACCCTTGCATTAACATTTACAGTATTGTGAGTGGATATTAACCTTAGTTTGTACCACAAATAATTTGTAATGGAACTTCACCTGCATTACCAGCCATATTTATATTTAGTGGAGATGTATATTCATTAGCATTAATGTAAACTCACAGGCATTTCTATTCAAACGAGACCTGTTAAGTGAGGAATAATAATCGTAATGATTAAATGTTTGATTGATTACCCATTGTTTTCGTTTTTTAATTAATTTAAAAACAAAATTTAAAAAATTCTTTTTGTATTATTTTGGATTACTTTTGATTTTTGTTAATAACCATGAAAATCATGATGAAGTAATCAATTAATTATACGACTTTTTTAATTGGTACTGATTATTTTAATTATTTTTCTGGAAAAAGCAATAATTAATTGATTACGATTAGAAGAAAAAGATAAAAATAAATCTAAAATAATCAAAAAAAGTTGTTTTGATTACTTTTGATTTTTTCAATATTGAAATAATCAAAAAAAAATCATAAGTAATCAAAACATTTTTTTGTATTTTTGATTTTTCTTAATAATTGTACAAAATCCTGATTTTTTTTGATAATTTTTCTAATTGATTGGAAAAAGGGTTATTCCAAATTGAAAGTAATGGTAAATAATCATTAAATGGGTTCTCAAGAAAATAATTAATCAAACCGGGAATCATTACGATTAGTAATCATTATTTACAGGTCTTGATGAAAGTAATCATTATAAATTGGTAGAGCAGTCTAATCAATTGTTAACTTAAATCAAATAGAAAATTAACAGGTCTGATTCAAATCCTTTTTAGTGGAAGCTTATCTATTTAATGGATATTTACTAGCAATGGAAACTGCCCATTTATGATTGAATGAAGCAAATAGCTCGGGCAGCCTATTAAAAAGAAAAAGAAATCAAACAAATTTTTCCCCGTGTATTATTAAGTGTAATTTATTATAAATTTTTCCACGAGATCATGCCACCGTCAAATTTCATGTGAAACATAAATTTAAATCCAAAAGGAATTAATAAGCAAAATAAACTGTCAGCAAACAAAACAAAACAAACAACAAAGTGATAAACACGCATTTCCCAACAAAATACAAAGGCACACATTGTACGACAATCCTCACATTCAAACACAAATCCTCAGATATTTAGCCATAAAAACAAATGAGAATGTCTCAACGCATTAGCGAACGATGTAGCAATGTGTGAAAGTAAGCATTTTCGCAAATAAATCCATATAGACATATTTACATAGTACTGGGATACCAACCTACAATATACGCACGCAGGAGCAGCAGGCAAATGCACAACACAGCAGCCAAGTTGTCCAGCTGTCCGTCTAAATGTTGATATAATAGAAGATGGCAAAAACAAATCGGTAAACCAAATCCCAAGTCAACAACAGTGCGACACCAACAAAAACAATAAAGGAACAGTACGGGGGGCATGTGGAGTGTGGAGTATACTACATAAGGTAAATAAGCAACAGTGGCAAATATGAGTATGTGAAACGGCAGGAGATGGATGAGGGGCTCTACAGTGAACTGAATATTTAGCACAAATTGGGAAGATGAAGATGAAACTGTGCTGACAAAGTGGCTGACAAAAAGGCAACCAACAGCCAGCACACCTGGGAGATGAACGCCAAGCGAAATAAATAAACGAACGATCAAACGAATTGTTGAATAAATGGCTGAATGGATGGATGGTAGGATGGATGGATGAATGTGAGTGAGTGGACAGCGTATTAAGGCAGCAACCAGCAATTTTTGGACGTTTGACCATTTGGCGTGTTGTTGTTTTCGCATTTGTCAGCAGTGGAATATGTATTTGCAGCCAGATCAGAAGCAGAAGCCAAAGCAGCAGCAGCTAGATGGACGGCTGAGTTTATGGATCGATGGCATGCTGCTTGTACGCATGTTTTATGCTGGTATAAATGTCACTTTCAATAACAAATTCGAACATTGCTGATTGCTGAGCATAAAGAGTGACACTGGTGGCTAAAATAATATAGCTACTAAGCATTGGAAAATTTTATTAAAAGCTCCGGCGGAGAACAGAGCGTTTCCATAACTGAAACAAAATCTTTCTGCTGACCGATCAGAGTGTGCTATACCGAACGACATGGTGAACCCGACAATCTAATCGCCAACTAGGATATAAATGTTTCAATCCCCAAACAAGGATTAAGTGAAAATTGTGACCCAAGGTTAGGGGCTTAGAATAAGCATACCTGTCAATGTGGTAGAAGGCAGCCTAGATGGACTTTGTGAACACCAACTTCAGGGAGGTGAGATTTACTTGTTCTTCGCAGAGGCTATGAACGTGATCTACAAAGGCCTGCTTGTATATCTCTTTATGAAGGACACGCCATTCCAGGGTGCTTAGGCTGCGAAAATTGGGAATCTGAAAAAAAAGGGGACTACATCGGTCACAGAACAATCTTCTATACCAGTTTTAAGATTATTTTTCCCTTGAGGAATCATACAAAACTGGCAACTTCTCTCAGAAACTCGATATTTCAGTTTTCCTGAACTAACGTGAACCAACACTCGCAGCCATATTCTTAGCTATGCGTCTCCCGGAGTCAAAGTGTTTACTTCAATCCGAAATCTACTTTATGCAGGAGCCATGCAGGGTATTACTTATTGCGAATTGCTTCCGTAATAGGATAGAAATCTTCTTTTAGCGCTTCGGGCTGCGAGACTGTTATGATAACATCGAGCTTGGCCGGTCAGTGCTGTGAATCTGGCAAATCAAGACATCGTTTCTTTTATATCGAAACAGGCAAGGAAAGGAATAGGCCGACGAGTTGGCTCTGCATGGACTAGCTCTTGTTATCTTGGAAGCGAAGGAGCTCCCTGCAACTCTGCCACTTATCAGGGCAGTATTCCTCAGCAGTGGTATAGACAAAGGTATTCCCAGCTGGGAGCGTTTACAGAATATAGCGGGACGGTGATCCCACCACTTGACTTGTGTATAATATTTTCGCCACCAGTGTATATTTAAAAACAGTGTAGAGGGTAATTCATCATCGTCGCTTGGTTGTCAACGTCAACAGCAGGACGAAAGATCCCCAAAAAAAACAACAACAAAAAACACTCGCACATAGCGCACAATCGATTCAAGGAAGTTTTAACTCCAATTCGATGTCGAATTGAATTGAGTTGACTTCACTTGACTTCGCATGCTTTAGTAACTTGCTGCGAGTAGCCATTGTATAGGCAAATGAGCGGAGCATCCATGCTGCGACTACACAAAATATATATAGAGGGGCAAGAGAACATGCTCATTTGTATGCATTACTGTGTTCATTGCGGCACGTCCTCATTTTGCTTTATATGAGCTCAGAATAAGATCGTCCGAACTGTCATTCGAGCAATAGATCGATCGCATACACAATTCGGCGAAGAGTAGCCACAAGCTGGCAACAGTGGCTATAACAAACAGTTGGTTGGCTGCTGGAGGCACAGGGGGGAAAAAGTGAGAAAAAGATGAGAATGCCAGAAGCAGCGGGTGATCGACCGAAATTCACGAAAATCACCAATACAGACAATTCAAATTGGTTGTCAGAGATTAAAGCACATTTGTTAAATTCTGTTCTGCAGCTCTGCTGTGGTTCGAAAGATTTCTTTAATTTGAGAAATGAGTTGAAAAATTGGAGATGTGGGGCTTGTGGTGTATACAGAAGAAAGAGCTTTATGAGGGGGAGCAAATGAAAGTTTATTAGTTTCATGTTGTTGTTGTTGTGCGTGCCTGTAAAAGTGACAAGCTTGCGGTCACTTCGATGTTGGCCGCACTCAACGCCATACTAATTAGTTGTATTTCTAGGTAATGAGTAGAACACATCAACACATCTGAGTGTCACACCTGCTCATGGTTAAAAGAGTATACAGTGCCTATTGCAGGTACCAGACTAAGGTCGCATTTTAGTGTTGCGGCATGGCTACTAACTCTCTTCGGAGAACAGAAAATCAAGGTGAGTGGACCCGAAGGCTCGAATAGTCAAACACATCGTTTTCGCTGCAGTCGCCCCATAAAGTTCTAGGAGCTTACCAGATCTTTTACACCAAAGGGTCCTCTTTTAGCAAAGAGCAATCAACTTCTCAATTGCCTACTCAGTTCGTAGTAGCACTAGTAGAGCGAAGCACTAGGAATCTACCATTTTTAAAGGGCCACATTGATATTTTCTCGAGTTGGTACCATATCCGTAGGCTTTACCATAGTTGCCACCTAATTTGTTAAAAGAAGGTTCAGCGTCACGCCGTTGTATGTTGGGATGTCATTTGATACTTGGTCATAACCCAGCAGGGGCTGATTAATAAGCAACGCTGAGCATATTGATATTGAGGTATCTTTGGTAAATATTTCTAAGCGCGGTGTTCGGGTAGGGTTGACGAGCATATTGGTTTCTTTAGCTCTTGTACTCTCCTTGTATTTTCCCAAGTATGGCCGGGCCGTGATTTGATAATTTTGTAGCGCACCTTTACTTTTATGACATTCAAGGTGACTATCAACAAACGTCCCAACACCGGTTTTAGGGTGGCTGACAGGCGGGCGCGTAATACTATCGTCGTGGATGTTTAATGGGTGTCTTAACTTCGAGCCACATGTCGTGAAAAGAATAGGAAACAATGTCCACATAAAAAAGCTAGAGCAATTAGAGAAATTGGCGTTTATTTTGAGCAAAGCTCACCCATCGATTATTGAACAATTATCTGTTGAGAAAACTATGGTAGCTCATTAGGTTGGATAGCTATGAAAAGTGTTCTTTGTTGGAATATTATCTATTGAGTCCGCAGTTTATCTGAGTTTAAACATCCCTGATGAGTGGATAATCGCACGATATCAGCATAGTTAGGTAGTAGATGGCTTCGGTCGATAAGACTTCCACTTCTTAGCTGTTTTAGCAGGTTTCGATAGGGATACCACACGTGTCAGTTTTCAGGAATAACAAATGTAGACAGAGAGATCGAAGGTCCGTGATAGGTTATCAAATCCTTCACTGATAAGATCAGCATGGAAATGCAGTCAGTGTTCAAAGAAATAATTAAAGAACCCAAGTTTCTTTGTTGATGATTCCCGCAACTTCCCTTAGGTACTTCTCTCGATTGGTTCTTTTTGCACCCAATGATATTTTAAAGCTAGGACTATTATCTTGAGTGCCGTCGAATTTTCTAGTAGTCTAATTGCCATTATAAAAGCGGGTCGAAGCCGAACCGATGATCATGCTGAACTCTCGTCTCCCTTGTTGGAAATAACATTGTATGGCGTGCCCTGTTATAGCTGATAGGCACGTCCTCTCGAGGTGATGAAGGTGGCAAGCTAATAGATCGATAGGTGTATAACGATTTGTGGTGACTTCCTACAACTCTGGTGTGTCGCTTTTCACTCATGACACTTTTTCTCCTAGATCCTGTTCTCTGTCATAGGCTAGGATGTGCCACGAAAGACGAATTAAGCTATTTAGCATTATGTGTGTCTTAACCGATCTTTATGAAGTTTTCACAGTAGTTTCGTCTGATCAGTAAGTACAGCATAAGGTATATATAGTTTTGGAAAAGTGATCCCAAGGGTATATAAAGTCCTGATGAGTCATAGTCACGAATTTGTTTGGTTCAATAAATTATATATTGATATACTATGTGTCCCAAAGGAGATGAAGAGGGCAGGGTAAAGAAAATGGATGAAGGTAAAGAAGAGAACGAGGATATCTTAGAGGAAAGTAAAAGAAGGTTGAAAATCTAGAGGATTATGGAGTGGCAAATGCAGACGACGCAAGATATAGGGTGGAAAGAGAGTAAAATTTTTAAAATTTAGGCAAGTCAACGTTTGCGAAGTCTGCCAGTTCCAAATATGAATGAATATTAGACTGTTCAAAAAAATTCTTTTTGTAAATTGTATTTGAAATTTTTTTTTTTGTAAATTGTATTTTTTAAAAGGGATAAAAATACTCTAAATTATTAGGGCTAACAATTTCCGTTGATATCGTGAAAGCAACATTTGATTTTCAAAGAAAATTTCAAAAAAAAATTTTCATTTTGCCATTTTATTCCTATATAAGTCGCTTAGTGCTCACTAAAATAATCAGATGCTAGTTTAGATTTTATTTTAATATTTTTTTCTGGCACCATTTTTACATGAGGCACTACATAAGGCCCTATTTCCTTACAGAAATAAATTATGGTGGGTGCGAGACCTGTATACTTTGCGTCTTCCTTTGGCGGCGCAACTAAACGCACAAAATGCTTATAAGTTGAAACTTTTTCCATACAAACTCAACAAAAAAAATGCTAAAATTTTATGACTTTTTAATTTCCTCGACGCATCCATGTTTGCATTGATCGTATTGAGCGACAAAATTAATGAATTGCTGCAGTCACTGACGCAGGGCAAACAAAAGTTTCCACTAAAGTGAATATTTTCATGAATGTATTTCAGCACTGTTAACACATATGTATATACGAGAGTCTTCTTTCTTCAACCCCCCTTTCTTCACTTTAATAACAGATCATCGTCATCAAGAGCGAAATGTTGACAATAATGCCAATCTACGGCTTATTAAAGGTAGACACAATCGTTGCCGCCGACAAATGTCATACAAACAACATATTTATATATCCATATAAATATCGGTATGAAGTACATATATATTACATATGTATGTGGATATGTTTTTATGCCGATTCACATACCATTCGTCGTGCAATAATCGTCATAATAATAATAATAAAGTCGTAATAAAAACAAAACCAAATAAAGTTAAAACGAAGCGCATCGAATCAATTCGAATTGTAGCAATTTGAATGCATCCAAAATGAGTTTGATCGTTGTACGCTTGAACTGACGTTCGACGACAGACGGCTAATGGCATGACAGACGTGTGTAAAATACTTAAGAATGCTTGGCATATCATCATAAAAACACAACTGTGATCGGCAGGTAAGCAGATTGGGTGTACAGTGTACGACGAGTGTCATATACGGACTAAATACTTGGTGGAACCGGAAGGAGTGCCTGCTGTGAAATGATCGGTCACAGATCGATTTGTTATCACTTTTATATTAGTTGCTTGCTTATGTCTTACTAAGAACGAAATAATATTTTATGTTTTGTAATAATTTCTAATTGAATTTATGATTGTTTTACAGCCAAATGTCGCACTTTTGTTCAGTTTCTTGAGGTTTTCATCGTTCTTATGTGATACGTTAAAGAGTTTTGACAACCATAGCGTGCTGGCTTTAGTTCTTTAATTCTCCTACATAGGAACTCCAATCCTTAAAACTATCTGCTTTCCATACCAATATCCAACGCACTGGGCCGAAAGTACCTTCAAACTGAAGGGCCAAATGGTGTGAGGTTAAATACTCGCTGTTGGACTTTGGGAGACCAGTTGCCTTAAATGCCCCTGAATGGTTTGGGGATTGCCATGAATAACTCAACGTTAGCACAACCCATGAATGATACATACTGTTCAACGCAAGTGAACCGTAATTGGGTGAATTAGCATCTCCCCCACCCCCAATAATAGGGCTCATAAAAATCCAACCTCTTTTCGTAGTATGCCAAGAATTAATTAAATCGACAGAGATTGATTTAAGGAGCCTAAGCTTATCTTATCAAATAGGTAGTTTCCAATATACATTCCCTATGTCATGCGAAACAGCCCAGGCGTTTAATCGGCCTACTTAGGGTGAGACGCATACTTACAAGCGAATTTATTTATTTCATTAATTGAAATAAACTTTGGCTGGATATAACCCCTGTTAAATAATGATTGCTAATCGTAATAATTACCGGTTTGATTAATTATTTTCTTGAGAATTCATTTAATGATTGATTACCAATTACTTTAAATTTTTAATGACTATTTTCCAATAATTTAAAAAAATAACCAAAAAAAATCATGATTTTTTACGATTATTAAAAAAAATTAAAAAATAATCAAAAAGAAAAATTGTTTTGATTACTTTTGATTTTTTCTTAGATTATTATTGATTTTTTTTTAGTATTGTTTTAGAAGCACACAAATATTCACATCAACAATACTAAAAGAAAACAAAAATAATCAAATATAATCCAAAAAAATCAAAAAATAATCAAAAATAATCAAAAGTAATCAAAACAACTTTTTTTTTATTTTTTTTTTATAATTGTAATCGATTATTAATTGCCTTTTCTTGAAAACCCATTAAAATAATTAATTGGTAATGATAAAAGCCGACTTATTAATTGATTACTAATTACTAATGAAATTTAACAGGTCTGCCCATAGGCCTCCAGTCTGTTGTGCGTACAAAACAACTACAAATAGCCTGTTAGTAAGAGGCCTATAGGTGCACTTTGCATTGGTCGAGAGAGGTTGGCTAGTGGGTTAATTAATGCTGCGAATTTCAAACAAGACGGACTAACTTAAGTTGAACATGATTAAAATCTAGATTAGACATATATCCTTAACCAAAATTATTGGATACCCCATGAATTACTGAATTTTCTTTATTATAAGTTTTATGTTATTCAATCAAAGTTGGTCTAGGCTAACAAGCTGGGACAGTTTCAAGACGATGCAAACTAAGTTTACCACAAAGTTCAATTTATCAAATCACAGCACATTTCACCAATTTTCCAGTAAAATCTTGGAATCGGAGAGCCTATTCTCAACGCTTTGTCCCAATTTTTCTAAAATCCATCACCTAGCTCGGACTGTCATCCTCTTCAGCCTGCTTACATACGTTTTTTCTATCTGTTCGAGCACTCCCTTTCACTCACCACTACCTTGCTGTTCAGTGTCTACCTAGAGAATAGTTGGACGCAAACGTCTAGAAGTAGATAGCTGCTTCCACCGCACGCAATAAAATCGCTCTGACAATTCCTATGTGAATGACGGTCAGAAACTATCCCCACTTGAGTGACCTTCTACACGACAAAAACTTCTTAAAAAAATAATAGTAATAGCTTTCGACAAGGCTGTATTTTCTTAATTGATCAGACTATGAAGTTTGAATTTTGATGTAGTTCAGGCCAACTTCCATGGACTAAAATTAAAATGGGGTTGATTGTCACATGGTGAAAGAAGCGGCTATGATATAAATGCGATGATACCGTTGCCACTCAAATTGTAACTCAGGCGCAAAAGTTCTTGAGTAAGTATAGCCTCCTCCATCATTTGTTGATCATGTAAAGAGACTTGTTGCTTGAATTGGGAAAAAATAAAATGGCAGTGCCAGCTATACGGCAAGCAATGCCTTCAGCTCTATCAGGGCTGCAAAGGCCGCTTCGGAGTACTGCGAGGTAGGACAAAAGACGCTCGCTAAGGAAGAAGCGAAGAAAGGACTGATGCGTAAAACAATCATATCCAGAGAAGAAATATCGTTTAAACGAAAGGTCATATTTGAATTTCCAGAAATCATTTTAAACCCTGCTACGAAGCATTTCCAGTTGCTTGCAAAATATCACATACCAACAGAACCCACCGTACTTACAACAATGCAGCAACCGCAGCAGGCACTTACGCATTAAAGCGAAGAACACAATGAGAGCAGTGGCTACATAGCGCCATCTGTCAAACTGTTTTTGTAGTCAGGTTATATTTATTTCTATTTTGGCAAAAAGTTTTTCGGAGCATATTTCTTTTGAATAACATCTTTGTAAATAACTGCTTGTATCGACGTCGGAATGGAATATCGCCATATCTCAGTTATTGATGTTTTTATATTTATCTGTTCTCTAAAATAATATCGATTAAAAATTTAAAAAGAAGAAATTTTGGATACTAATCAATCCCAGAACGTTTACCTGAATCAACATTTAGAATTTTAAGCTTTTGGAGCTGTTATTTTCAGTCAACACTACCAACTAAGTAAGATAAATCCATCAGATACAACTTGCCGCTTTTGTGATGTGCACGAAGAAATGCGATTGCAGTACTCTATCAAGACAAGGACTCCTACCTAAGCGAGGAAGCACTTTAATACTTAAAAAGCCTCCACATACAGAAATAGGTTGAAAGATCAAGAGATAATCAATACTTAATAATTTACTTTAAATGGTCATCCAATCACCAAGGCGATTTTTATTTCCCACAAGATTCTGCACCCTATAGCAGGTCGGGTTCGATAAGTGATTTATAGTGTTGTTTTCACTTTTCCAGCCCCTCGCCGCCGTATTTGAATAGTTCAGTAGGCAAGCCTTCTGCTGTTTCATTATTTTTCAACCGGAATATTGCCATTCGAACCTCACTACAGTCGGATTGTGGAACATAATTTCCATCATTTTCGTTTGACGGGTCCGGCTTGTAATATTCTCTGGGTTCTTGTTCAAATTTTCCCTTTAAAAGGGCAGAGAAGTTATCTCTCCATAATCTTTACACTAATATATACTTTTATTCGAATATTGACAACTATTCGAATAATAGGGATTCGAATAGTTAAACAAATATCGCCATAGCTTATGCACACATTTGTACACGCAAACATACATACATACATACATACAAAACGTGAATGCATGCTCATAGGTACAAGCGATGAAGACAGTGAATTTCGCTTCCGACAGCTCCCCATTTCAATACAACTATTCCAATACTACTATTCGAATAATACTATTCGAATAAACGAATAAAAATATTAGTTTCAAAAAATTCGAATAGTATTTATTCGAATATTAGTCGAAAATAGTCCCACTACTAGTAGCCACCGCATTCGATGTGTTTCCCGTTTTACAGACACATCCGTCGTTTTGTCATCAAAGTTCAGATTCCTTAACCCAAGTACACACATTCAGACTTACTCATACATTTGCATTCTTACGCAAGTGTTAACAAACCAGCTAGCCAGTTAGTCGCTAAGTTCATCATTTGGGGGCTCAGGTGTGGAGAAAAAACTTATAATAATCTACATAAACTTTTATATATGTATGCACATATGTGTACATAATAAGACATAATAAAACAACAAAATATGCCACAACAAACGCATCGAAACCGATGTCAAAACGACGGCGACAGCAACAACTCGAGCTCAACCAAGTCAACTAAAGCTACATAGCAAAGGAAGCTGCTGCACAAACTAACCGAGAAGAATGCAAAAGGCAAAGGCAGATTCAAAATCCATAATTATATTTTGTGATGTCTTCATTTAAGTGGACGAGCGAGAGCGGCTGGAATGTCGTGCAGTGGCTGACCAATATTAATGCACAAACAGCTTGATTATGAATACGGACTGAGTACCCTTAGACTGGGTGAAGCTATGCGACGGTGGCACAATGAGTTAACATACTCTTTAATAATAATTTTTTTTTGGTATTTTTTTATTATTTATTGTTCTTGGCTTTTATATTCTGATTGTGCACCGCATCAAACGCACCGACGCACCACAGCAGCATGCACCCATACATGCGCATTTACTTAATGCTGGCTGGCTGCTCAAATAAGCCAAAGATGTTGACAACACAAGAAAGCCCCAAATGATTACACAGCAACAGATTAAAGCCAACTTACTCATAAATATGGTATGCTGATCCTGTAGATGTGTGTGTGTGTGTGTGCGTTGACTGACTTGACTCTTGCCGCTTTGTTTGTTGTTATTGTGATGAGCGTGGACTCATCTTGGATAGCTGATAAAAACCTAATAACGAAATAATAGTCATCATGTGGACAAAGTGGTGGAGAAAATGCGAGTGATATTAGGTGACAACAACAAAAACGGTTGAAAGCATTTACTTCAGTATTTAAAGTAATAACAAATCGATAGATAAGCGTGCATTTTGACTAGCTACGCTGTTTAGAAAATTAACTAGCTAACTAAGTCAAAAGGGTTTTTCGGTAGTATTTCGGTTTTTATGGCACCCATAGTATTAGGAACACTGAAGAAGAAAAGTAAAATAAAAAAATTTGTATGCACGTACGTACCCTGTGAGAAAAACTTCTAGAACTAGCATGACTGCGGTACGTCCTGGAAGACAGTTAGTGTGTCTATTGTTTAGTAAAAAAATAGGATGCCCACCTCTGCGCTACCTCTTCTTACTTACCAAACCAGGCCAACTATAACTTAGGGGTATAACCAACTTTGTTCAAATAATTGTTGGTAGCGGCGTGGTAACCACTACCACTAGAGGCCACTTTCAAATTTTGTGGTTATCAACTCATATTATATGTACTACAGATCGCCCAGTAGTTAAAATTCAGCCAGAAAACTTTATCTTATTTTAATTATTTGTTATTCCTTTCATTCGCCTTTTTCCTTTCCTTTTTATGCTTTTCTTTTCCTTCAATATATTTTCCGTTTTCTTTAATTTCTTCTTCTCTCTACAGTTTCTATTTTTAACTTATTTTATTGTTTTGTTTTTTATTGTTTCCTTTCCTTTGCTTTCCTTTCCCTTTCCTTTCCTTTCCCTTACCTTTCCCTTTCCTTTCAAGTCACACAACCCCATCCACAATTACAAAGACAAAACTAACTCCGGTGTTTAATACTCTGTATGAATAATCAATGTTTTTATTTTCGTACACACTTGTATTTTACATTGCTTGTTTAATGTCTCCAACAAAGCAACTCTTCGTGTTCTCTGGAGAGCTGAAGTTGTGATCAATGTAATAACAGCAACTAAGGCAAAAATGCATAACACATTTGCTCACACTACTACGGCTCTATAGCGTGAATACATGTTTTGCATTTGTATTGGTGTCATTTTCAAACTAATTTTTCTATATTATAACAAATTTATTTTATTTTTTTTGATTGCCTGCACTGCTGCTTGAATAGACCTATCGATTAATATGTAATTGTTTATACCTTAGCTGCATAGTTTGGCCGGAAAGGGGTCCAAACTTTCTCAACTTGCGCATTCATGTTATAGATTAAAGAAGACGTTAACACTTACGCCCTAATTCTAATGTTGTAACAACATTTGTTTTACCGGCAAATAATTAGTTTGGAAACTTTTACACCCTTTTGGTATTCTGCCGGCCTAAGTTGCAGTTCAATTTCGTAACCACTAAAATAGATGGTAACGCGCGTAACCCCGAAAAATTGCATGTGTTTTGTAAATATTTTTGTGAATGGAAAATACCGCAAATTTTGTACACATACTAGTTTACAAGAATTAATAAACTATATAGGCACTTTTTTACACGAAGTCTCGTTCGCGTTTGCATTTTATTCTCTATTGCTCATTGTTTGTTTTTGACGGCATTGCCATGTACGCTAGAATCGCGTTTACATGAACTGCATTGCCAACGGTTACGATTTTCGGTTAGATAATCTTCCAGGTACAAAATTACCGGTTACGCACAGAATTTACCCGTTAAACGCAGTGTTGTCATTTTGAGGGATTTTCTTTTTTCGAGATTTCTCGACTAAAAAACGCGCAAGTGATTTTTTCTGGCATCACGGTTCTACTTTTATAAAGATATGGCAAAAAAGTTATTTGTACCTTTCTATTATGTCCCTTTCTTGCTTGCACTCTGATTTTCTAACGAAATTTCAAATTTTCTTTGCAGGATGCCTACATTCGCATGTTTATTTGTACATATTTGCATTTATTGAGTTGTGTCCTATTATTTTAGAGTAGCAAAACACATTCAATTTCTCTCAACCCAGTATATGCCTATGAATTTGTTTTGTTCCTATTCAGCCTCCACTTGCTCACTGTTTTTTTGTGGTCAAAATCTCATTAATGTGTATCTTTATAATTAGCTACTATAAATATTTGGGGCTACCTGTCGATTGTCGTATAGTCACTTATAATATAAACAGACATACTTATATTAATACAAACAAATACGTCCATAAATATATGTAAATAAAAGTATGTATTGTTGTATATTTGTGGCCTGCATAGGCGCAAACTCATATCCAGTCATAAAAGCCAGTGCCGCCGCTGCCGCCATCGTTCCATTTTAAAGTCATCATACTTAGTCATTCACAAATTTGCATATTTTTCCCATAGACGCGTTTTCGAAACGATTATGGCTTAATGCAATTGACTGCGGACTAGAAAATGCAGTGGTAAGCGAACATGCATTCTTTCGTACATAGGAACACAGTACCCTGTAGAAAAAATATTCAAATGCTGAACCCTATCTAACTAATAGCTGTCCCTTTGTATAAGATTCTGAAATGCAACTCACATCTAGTTTATCACCAAAACTTGCTGTATGGTTGCCATAGTAACTTACTTTGAAGATTTGCAATAACAAAGTGTATATCCTACAGCCAAGCGTAAGAAATGGAAATACAACCCTGTGACAAGGTATTTTGCTCAATTCTATCAGTTCTCTCACTTATTTAATAAGCAGTGGTTGTTATTTTCTATCAAAATTTTTTACGCCTTCTCTGATAAATGATGTAAGTCAGGGGGTGGTGTCTTGCATATTATATGCCATGGGATTTATTAAACCCGCACAAATTTTCGGACTTTTCAAGACCTGAATCCGGGTTTTCAGTCGTTAGTTAAGCTCAATTTAACGAAGCTTGCTTAAACTCAGTTTAAATTTAAGCTTCAGTGATACTGCAACTGGATTTCTTAGTGAGCATTTAAGACCATTTTATGACTGCCTTTTCTTTATGGCAGCATTGGTTTTTCTACATCTAGCTAAGACTACAGTTGTCAATTGTTTACATGTTTCACGCTATTCATTACGTTGTGTTAAAAGAAAATATAAAGACAATATAAATTTTGAAAAATTAAATTGCAATTAAAAATTAAATAAAAAAAGTGGACAGTCAAAACACATTTAACAACACTGCGAACTTCAAAGCTGATTGAAAAACGAATTGATCAGGCTAAGCTTAGTTTAAAATTAGTTTAACTTCCACTAAAAAACTGGGATGTTACTATAACTCTGAATTGAAAAATGTTGATCCACAGTAAATAGATGAATTTAATAAAAAAAATTATGGATACAAGGTAAACCTTTAATTTGTTTTAACCTTCCATTTCCTTCTTTTCGATGGCTTATGTATGTTTTGAATAAGTGGGAAATCCGACCAGAAATGGTTTCGTAAATTCTAAACGTAAAGTATCAGGGTTTCCCTCAGCCATGAAATATCAAGACATTATATCTAGCGATAATCAATATATCGCAAATTTTTTTGCTCAATTTTTCACTTCTAACTATTCTGCTGTCACCAATTCAAACTTTCGAAACTATCCTTATAAGCTACACGGGACAAATTCAATTAATTCACCAATTATATGCGAAAAAGGTGTTTTAATTTAACTTAAAACCTTAAAAGAATCTTTTACATACGGTCCTGATAGGATTCCTACATGTTTCTTGAAAAAGTGTGCGAACCATATTTACCAACCGCTTACCAATTTGTTCAATCTATCACTGAAGTGGGGTGTTTTTCCAACTGCGTGGAAAGAATCGTTTCTTCTACCGCTGCATAAAAGCGGGAGTAGGTTTTCTATAGAGAAATATCGTGGCATCGCAAAGCTTTCTGCAATCCCAAAATTGTTTGAAGCTATTGTTACAAATCAACTTACGGGTCCGATCTCTACTTTGATAGCTGACTGCCAACACGGGTTCAGTAAGGGAAAGTCCACAGTTACGAATTTACTTGAGTTTACCAGTCATGTCTCAAATGCCTTTAGAAAAAATCTGCACACCGACGTTATTTATACGGATTTCAGCAAAGCTTTTGACAAAGTGTGTCACTCATTACTTATTCATAAACTCGATCAGTTGGGCTTCCAGCCGGGTCTCAATCGCTGGATCTCTTCTTACCTTAGTGACAGGACACAAAGAGTAATGTTTAAAAATTTAGTATCCGATGTCATTTATGTCTCTTCGGGGGTTCCTCAAGGAAGCCATCTTGACCCGATTCTGTTCTTGTTGTTTATAAATGATATTTCTACAATAATAAAATTTTCAAAAATGTTAATGTATGCCGACGACGTAAAGCTTTTCATGTCATTCGCGTCATTTGAAGATAGAAATAAGCTACAATCAGATCTAGATGCACTAGTTACTTGGTGCGATTTAAATTATATGCCACTTAACCTTAAAAAATGTAAACACATGGGTTTTTCGCGTGGAATTTCTCAGCCGACTTCCTATACAATTTAAAATTATAGTCTTGAGCAAGTGTATGATTTTGTTGACCTGGGGGTTACTATGGACTATAAACTCAGTTTCAACCGCCATATTAACACAACAGTCAATAAGGCTAGAGGTGTCCTAGCATTCGTTAAACGATGGTCTAAAGAATTTAGCGACCCTTATGTAACTAAAGCCCTCTTCACTACATTAGTCAGACCGATACTTGAATATGGTTCTATAATTTGGAACCCACGTTACCAGGTTCATGTAGATCGCCTTGAATCAGTTCAAAAACAATTTTTACTATTTGCTTTAAAAGATTTTCATTGGGATCCCTTGTACAATCTGCCACCCTATACGAATCGTTTAAAACTCATTAATCTGCACACACTTTCTAGTCGGAGGGAAATGCTTGGAATTATTTTTATGATTAAATTGCTAAATGGTTCACTATCCAGCCCATTTCTTCTAAGTGAAGTGAACTTCAATGTACCGTCTCGTCCTTCAAGGCATTTTAAACCTCTAGTCTTAAAACAGTGCCGAACCAATTTTCAGTTAAATGAGCCTTTTCGCTGTTTGTGTCAAGATTATAACTCTCTTTCTGGTAGATTTGATATTTCAGACTCGCTTTTCAGCATAAAAAAATCAATTCTTTCTATCCTAAATTCATAGCTACTAATTGTTTCTTATTCTTTGACTTCTATTAACAATAATTTTATTCTGTTAACTAGTTATTTCTTAATGTATAATCTATCCTATATCTACTTTACTTAGCTGATGAGGTTTTCTCTGTAGCTGAGCAGTTTTAGATCTCGACGACAAAAAAAAAAAATAAAAATGTTCTAATTTCCATCCGTCACCTAGCGGAATTATATTACCATATGTCATTGTACAAGTTAAAAGTCCCTAGATAACCAGACGGTTGGTACACGATCTGATATCTTATTCCGTTTGCCTTCTAGCGGAAGTGTCCTCTATTTGTTTAATTGTCATCGATTTCCAACAACCAAATCTCTAGCTCACAGGAAAATTCCGAACCCAAGATTCCCGATTTCTAAGGAATTTTTTAAATATCTTGGTCCCTTTACTGTTGGTCCCACGGTATTGTCTCATGGTTCTGAACTATGCTTCAAGTTTTAAGCTTCTAGCTAGTAGTGGGATTACTTTCGAATAAACGAATAATTATTTTCGTTTCAAAAAATTCGAATGGTATTTATTCGAATAATTTTTCCGTATATTCGAATAGTATTATTCGAATAGTTACCATTTATTCGAATAAAAGTATAAATTATTCGAATAAATATTATTCGAATTATTTATAGCCTTCGAATAAATAAATTTTTTAATCGAATAGTCCCATGCCTACTTCTAGCTCACCGGGAAGTCATTTATATTGCAATATACGAGTATGTAGATTGTAAAACTTCCAATTTTGTATATACGAGTATTTTAGATTTTTTCTTTTACATAGCATTATCAGGAGATTGCGCAGCTGCACTCTTAACGTTAAGTCTCTAGCTAACCGCGAAACTACTTAAAACCCGATTCCTTAAGGAAACGCGCTATTTTGAAAGTTATACAAAGTGATACTATTGGTCAAATAAATCGGTTATTTTTTCGACGGACTCTGATTTCAACAATCTGAATGAGCAATTTATAATTTTTACACTAGGTTTGAAGAAAAATTCCAGTTCTTTATAAATATTGATTACATCACAAAGAAAAAAGATTGGAAACACATGTTTTGTTCATTCGATTTCCTGCTGGGTATTGCTAATATACTTAGACGGTAGTAATAGTTTGCTGATTGAGTGATTATGAGCAACTAAATGTAAGCGTGAGCGTTTGTTAAAAGGTAAGAACTTAATTGAATCGGCAAGTAAAACCATAAAAACTAAGTTGTTTGTATGTACAAATGAAACTAGTTGTATTAACCAGTTAAATAGGTAAGCAATGTATCAGTTGATATATATATTGAGAATATATTGACTTATATGCAGTTTTAATAGTTTGTTTAGATGGATGTGAATAAAATAATAATATAGTTTATCTAAAGAGATTAAATAAATTGATTCTTTAATGTAGCTCCACTTTACAAGGCACTCAGTTGAGCAATTTTGGTGGAAATAAATCGAAGCTCAATTTGTTTTAACGAAAAAATACAAGGAGAATAAAGTTTAAAATATATTTTGCTTTCTCGAAAAACAAAATTGAAGTAGCTGAAAAAAGAGTTAGAGTTTGCTGGAGATAAATTATTGTTGAGAAGCCATCCAGCCACCAAGTTGTTATGAAAGAAATCTAAGTTTGGTTACATCGAACCGTCTGAATAACGACAAAAGACCACGGACCTAATACTCTGTTCGAGGTAGGAACTATAAGTAGCTTTTAGGCTACCAAAGTAGGTCATATTGCTTGTTAAGTTGCAAAGTATGTATTGATTAGCTTGTACGGAAGGCCTATATTTTTTTCTGAACCGATGTATTGGAGTATGAAGACGAAGGTTGCCCGCAAAAACAGTCTCAAACGTTAAGAAAAATATTGTAGTTCTACATACGAATTCTAATGTAGTTCTCTAATGCATCTCTAATCGAAAATCAGGTTAAAGAACTAGGCTACTGTTCGATTAAAGAGCGATTAGAAAAAAACTAGAAAAAAGTTTAAATTAGAAACTAATTAGAATTTTACGTTAGAGTTCCATCAGGAAACTAACCTTTTTATCGATATGGAGAACTAAGTACCCTTTTTGTACCTTAAAGAAACACATTCGAATTCGAGTCGGTTGGCAATAGTCTTATAACTTAATATTTGCTGGGTGATGCTATGGATGCACGAGGCGTTGGCGCGACTGAAAGAGCTACAATCTCAACAGACTTCTATAGCTAGATTTCATTTTAAAATTGTTTTCGATCGATTATCATATGCTTTGTTCGTCGGTACAAATCACACTAAGACTCAAAGTATCTTGGTACTGGAAGGGAATAGCATTATCCCTAATCGACTTTAGGTGGACACAATCTGTATTGTAATAAAAGAAGTCATCTAATTATCAGTTGAAAATTCAAAAATTTGAATTTAATACTTGAACAAATCGCTCACTCCTGTTGCCTTATAAGCGGGACCGACACTAATAGACTTACATCTTCCTCATCTGTCATTGGGATAATGAGCACTTTAGAAGCTTTAAAGACATAACTTCCCGACAACTGTGTAGTAAATTGCTTGTCGAATAAATTATTTGTAGGCAAAAAAGAAATTGCTTGAGTTTAAAACTGAGTATTGATAGTTACTCGGTTGACTTGTGTCTACCTGTCGTGGACCAACTGTCTGCGCAAGGTAACCGAACCCTTTTTCGGTATGTCCTATGTATCCGAGCTCAATTAGGATAACAACTTTATTTTCTTTGTAAAATTTGTGTTTATCTTCTTTTGCAAAACCGAAACTGAAAATGGAAAGAAACTAGTTTTGAGAAACGATGTCAACCCCTCTAGATGAAAAGGGTTCTAGAGATATAATTTCCTAAGTGAAATCAAACTAGTCCTTAAAGGATTATGCTCATGCTAAGTTGAAATCCAGTTTTTTTTAAATAATGGATTGTTCCGGTAAGGTAAAGGTTGGTACAGTCCCGAAGGCTAAAGTGGTTGCAATAAGTCTCTTCTTTCGAAGTCTACCTACTTTCATTGCAATGATGTGTTCATCCAGAAAACTCTAATAGACAAGGAACCTCATAAGAAAGAACATAGATAACGAATGCTTTATAAAAAGCTTGTTCGGCTTTGGACGATACCGTAGCTTCTGCGGTATTACTCTAATCTCTTCAGAGAAAAGTGTTTGCGCAGGATAACCGAACCCTTACTCCATCATTTCTGATAATGTAAACGATGCTTCCCCGAAATATAGCAACCCAACATTAGATACTCATTATTTTCTTTTGAAAATAGATAACCCAGTTTTGCCTGCCTCATATTAACTCTTGCTCATATCACCGCTTTGTAGAGGTAGCCCTTATTCAAATCCCAAAGAGACTATGCTGTAGAACGAGTTTCAAATCTACAATTAGAATCAAGTGTTTTCAGGTGTTTTAGCTTGTGGTCTCTAAAAGAAAGTTGTATGAGGGTCAAACCACTGTTAAACTACAAAATCCATTAATCTAATTTGGACTTAATAACCTGCAGAAGTTACGTCAACCTTCTCACGCATAATGAGTATTTTGCCTCTGAACAATTAATAACTTTAACCTGCCAAATAATAAACTATAGAGGTATTCCAATATGAAATGTTTTTAAATTTATGAAAACATGATTGCAAAATCAATAAATAGCAATTAAGCATTCACTCGATAGTGAGTATGGCATGGTGCGGGGGTACCCTCAAGAGTCTCCACTACTAAGCATTTCCCACTCACTCATTTATAATTGAACAAATATTATAAAGTCGGAAGATATTTTAAGCTGACCAACCGGAAACAGTCAATTTTGTGTACAAATATTATTCGATTATTATTACAAAAGCCAACAACACATTTTACTTTGCAACAACAATAATAGCAGAGAATTAATAACAAATATACCTGCACGCCAGAGCCAAAGCTTTCATACTCGAGGATGAGTTCGAAAAGTCCAAACTAATTTAGTAGTGCCTTCTCATATTAAATTTTACAACAATAATTACCAGCGCTTGGTCTTGTTCCATTTGCATTTGCATGTTCGTGTTTGGGGATGAGCTACGTTTGGGCGCCACCCACTGACCACAAAGTAATGAACCACCTTTTTCGTAGACTCAAAAGAAAATTAAACAAATTACATTAAAACCAAAACCAAAGGAAAATTTAATAACTACAGCAGGAGTGAAGCAAGCGGAAGGTGATATTGCACGAGTTACAATCGCCTAGTGGCACTGTGGTCTCGGGGACACTTTTTTGGTATAAAATCGAAAACATCAGACGCGTAGGTATTGGAGACTTGGTGAATTGCTTTTTGATTTTTCGTCTGTCAGAAACTATCTCTTCCATAGCTCAGAATTATTTTAACAACTCATTCAATGAGCTGCAAATGTATTGAGTGTATGGAGATAGGACGTTTTTGAAGAAATTCTGAGAGAGGGAGTTCTACAAATTTATTTTGAGATAAATAGTTTTCGAACCGATAGACGCGATATTGCAATGCAACGAACTGGTAAAGGTAGATTGGCTTCGCTCTGCTTGAAATATGACAGTCTGAATCAACAGGGCACAGCCTAAAAAAACCCTCTGGCTATCTAATTCTCTAAGAGGTCCTAATATCTATTCGGTAAAAGGAAATATTTAAACTGTGTCACAGAGAAGCTGCTCATGATACAGACATCTGGAAATTTCTTCCTTTGCCCTCAGCTCTGATTTCTGAGCACAATCTTTAACCTCTCTCTCTATGGCGCGATATACAACAGGTATATCATCATAAACCTCCTAAGAGATTTTTGCGCCAAGCTTCTCTTCCAATTTGTGGTGTGCCGATTTGAATTTTCCCTACAAATTGGTGGGACCTACAGTTTTTTGCCGACTCCGAACGGCATCTACAAAGGAGACGAATTTTTTGCTGAGAAGCCTGTCATGGCAGAAATACACTCGGAGAGTTTGCCAAACCACTGCCGAGGGGCGACCCCGTTTTGAAAAACTTTTTTCAAATCACTTTTGATGTTACCTGTACCAGGGCTCGAACCATGGACCTTCGGTGTGGTAGGCCGGCAACACTACTTTCACACCACGAGGGCCGCATCTTTAACCTAACTAACTATTTAATCGAGCAGTGGCAAAATGTTTTTCGCTCACCACGTACCGCGACTAAGGACGGTGTAGAGCGAGAAGAGTGAAGTCGCAACCTTGGAAAAGAGAAACGGAAAGCCGAAAGGCTCGATTGAGAGGAGATTGGTATTCTCATTAACAGGAATAATGCTCGAAAATTCTACCAAAGAATTAGAAAGATGACGGAAAGTTTCAATACCCGAAAAATTCCTTACACAGTTCTTTTCTTAATATCCCAATCCCTTATGATAGAAAATACGTGACCCCACGCGATCATGACAAAGTTGGAATGGCAATAACCCACCTCAAAAATAATAAAGCGGTGAAGAGTTTCATGGAGCTTGCATTTCAGTGTATTCTGACCAATCCAAAAGGAGGAATATCGTATACAAGGTGCAGCTTTAGATGTCTGGTTAGCCGTAGTCAATTTGAAAGTAGTCCACTCTCAATGAACAACCAACACTCTTCATATTTTACCTGCCCTGATGTACGGTTTCGAATAATGGACGTTATCGAAAGAAGATGTGATGGTCCTTGGAGTATTCTACGGAAGACTTCGTTTCGCTTTAAAACAAGGCAAAAATTACTGATTTTTATATGAAAATGTTTTAATTATTTTTTTTTTTGTTTGAATACCTTTAAGGAAATTCCATGCAGTACCCTGTACACAAAATACCCCTTGTCAAATAGTTGAAAACCTGGCGACAATGCAATATTCGATGAAAAAAATGTCGCTGGGTGGCGCACGGATCTACCTATTTTGAAAATTTATTTGAAATTAAGAATCTTGCAATTTATTTTTAACCGACTTCCTGGTGACCTAGGGTCTTGAAACTTAGCGCATAGTGCAGGACACTATGACAATATGAGCTAGAGAAATGAAAAATTACACTAGGTGGCGCGCTTATCTTGATAACTGAAAACCGTTGAAAACGGTGGGAATCTCGCGATCGATTTTTGAGTAGCTTCCCGGTGAGGTAGAGACTAAACACTGGATACATGCTTTAGAACGCGGTGACAATGCAATATTGGATCTAAAAATTTTGCTAGGTGCTGCATGGATCGAGCTAGTTTGAAAATTTATTTGAAATTGGGAATCTTGCGATTGATTTTTAACTGACTTCCGATAGGTGGCGCGATTTTTAAGTTACTTCCCGGTAAGCTATA
Organism: Merzomyia westermanni; assembly: GCA_949987695.1. Taxonomy (NCBI): domain Eukaryota; kingdom Metazoa; phylum Arthropoda; class Insecta; order Diptera; family Tephritidae; genus Merzomyia; species Merzomyia westermanni. The sequence goes on along the minus strand of OX465289.1, from coordinate 7,572,708 downwards.
GACGTGAAACTTGACATATATCGTCCAATATTACAGAACATATCCACTAATAATTGTTATCAGAGTAGCATTGGCCCAACTGTGCTGTTTGTATGATTAAAATTTCAAAATTAAAACTCACAGATACCATGTCTTTTTTTAAGGACAAATTTTCTGCTGTTTTTTGACGACATAAATATAAAGGTAGTTTTTAAAATGTTTTTATCATCTTTTTATTTACTTTTTAACAAATATTTTTTCAATTAGTTATTAAAAATGTTTATTGGTATAGAGAGGGAAAGTTTATAGCATTTTTTTTAAGACCCATTTCGGAATCTGCTAGAATTTTTCATCAGAGAAATTTTTGCGCGCTATCGGAACGCTGGTTTTCTGCTAGCTAAACTCCTATTTCTACTCATTTTACCATAACTTTGTGCAAGTTCCGCCATCTGGCGGTATCTAGCCTTGCTCATGACGTATTTTTGTTTTTTGTGTCCATTTATGACACTCCGACTGTGCTCTTTAATTTTTATTTTGTATAGCAGCAATTTAATTGAATTGTTGATTTTAGGGCTTGTATTTTTGCCCAAATTTATGACAAAATGAATAGAAATAGGAGTTGATCTAATGGTTAGAGGAACATAGCAAAATACCAGCTCTCGAAATGGATCTATTAGAAAAATTAAGGCGGTGTTTCCTAAACTTTCCTTCTCTATTCAAAAACAAAAACTTTTAATAATTAATAAAGAAGCAATTATAATAAAAATAAAAAGAAAAAAATAATAATAAGTTATTATTCTTGGCCTTGAGCTCGTTTCATGAATACTTGAAAAAAATAATAATTTTTCTTGGTCTTGAGCTCATTTATAGTCATGAATATTTTAAAAATGTGCAGACCGTAAAAACAACAATTGCATTGAATTGTTGGTATACAAAATATTAAAAAAAACTATTCAAATTTGCTAGGCCAGAAAAAAATACTTTTAGCCCACAGTGCATGTACCAAAGCTATAATTTAAATTTTAAAATCAAATAAATTGGTTCGAATATAGTTTAGGCAGAGAGGCAGTGACGGGCAGGGGGGCATTATATTGCATGCAAGCAATTGAAGTTAGTTCAAAGTATCATCCTTTTACACCCTATACTTATGTCCATACTACGATGTAAAAACGTGACAGCGTGAAGAAATGAAATAAGCACTTTCTGGCAAAACACTTCCGTTTGCCACCCATACCAACAACAACCAAACGTTTCATAACACAGCGCTTGTTGTTGGTACTTATGCAAAACCAGGGCACATGTGGCCGTTCACAGCAATCAATACAATCATTGTACAAGTTATTACTGTTGTTGTTGTCGTAGTTAAAGTTTTTGTCCTTGCATGTCCTGTTGTTGTGTATTGTGTTGTACGCTGTGTGCTGTTGTGTAATTTGTTGTCAATACACACACGCAGCTGGGTGGAGTCAAGCGAACGCTTTCAAATCACATCAAATTGCTTTGCTTTGCTTTCATTTCAAAAGAGGAAATAAGAAACGGTAAACATATTTCCATATTAAAAACTTTCAACTTATTATATTTCTTGGTATTTTTATTCTTTCTTATTCATTTTATTCAAAACTCATGTCGTCCGTGCCCTACAGCAAGCTGATTTGCTGGTCATTTGATCGTTCGCTCGTCGTCGCAGGTGTTTGATTTTATAGCACAAATTGCTCGGGTTATTATTTTCAAATCTTTCATTTGATGATATTCAACATTTGTTGTTGCATTAACTATTCACAAAGTATTTTTTAAATAATTTAGCACCTGTGAATCTTCTTTGTGATTTGTTTTGTTATTATTACACATACTTTTGATAGTTGAGTAACACAATTTGCTTTGTTCTTTAAGAATTTGTAAGCTTTGTTATATTAACTGTTTAGTTGTTGGAAGTATTTATATGGATAAGAATGAAAAAATGAAACGAGGAGCATAAATTTTCCAGAAGCAAATTGTTCATAAATAATGTCAAGGCCAATTGGGAAAAAGAAAAATGGATTTCCAATCATACTACATCGGTTTTCCTAACTCAGTAGAGTCCTCTCATTTCTCTGTGGCGCAATTTTGGTATCGATAAGAAATCCAGAACGTCTTCATTAATTCCCATGAGATCTAGCCAGCTCATATAGGGTATTATGAGGTTGGGCTCCATGAGATGCTTATACAGCGAGATCTTTGTTCAAAGAGGTGGAACTTAACCTTTTAATTGCCTTAAGTACCAGTTGTGGTACGTGCATTTCTACGCTTGATTCCTTACACTGCGTTACAAAAACAAGCTTTAGTTCTGTCCTATGAACCAAATATACTTTTTCGGAAAGGGGAGAAAAAATAAAAATACACGTGTATCGGCGATTTTCATGTACACGTTTTTTTAGTCGTGTGCGACTATTGCTATAGAAATTTATGCAAGTTTACTGATGGAAGGTCAACAATAAAGTACGCTGTACCAACAATTTGGCTACCACGTACGGAGCACTGCAAAAAAAAAAAAAAACAACAAATTCTGACGTGTACATGAAATACGCCGATACACGTGTATTTTTATTTTTTCTCCCCTTTCCGAAAAAGTATATTTGGTTCATAGGACAGAATGTGTGTAACGCAGTGTTATGATCATCATTAGGGTGGGTGGATTTGTTTTAAAAAATTTAACATTTTTAAATAAGTAAGTAATAGTAGCACAATAAATCAAAAATAATAAAAAATTGTTTTGATTTCTTGTGATTATTTTGGATTTTTCTTTTTATTATTTTTAAGGCAGGTTTCTACCTTGTTGGTCCGAAACCCTGATGGTTTTTCTGGAATTTTTTTTCTCGGAAAGTATTATAGGTAAAAGATAAAATTTTCGCACAGTTATCGGATAAAGTTTAATGAAGCTTCACAAATTTTTTGTTGTTAAAAGGGGGGAGGGGTACCGGTCGGCGACGACTCGTACTCATGGTGGAAGTCCTAGCGTCCGTAAATAACATCTGAAACGCAAACAAAAAATGTTTTCCTAATCTGTACACTTTTCCGCCTCCGTGGAACTAGACGAAAAAGAAAACATGAGAAATGCAAAAGTTATGAGCTTTTGAAAAAAGAAAACGATTTTTGGGTCTTTTTTTGTTACTAACTATTTTCCTAGTTCCACGGATGCACAAGCTCCTGATAAACATGTGAAAAAAATTTGCGCCCTACAGGATTTCCACCAACGCGGAAAATGTGGTTTTGAGAAAAACGCGTTTGAAAAAAGGCCGCGACGGACCAGAGAGCTTGACACCGCTCCACGAAACGGCCGATAGCTTTCGTAATTTAACAGATTTCAACTTGGGAGCGTATTCTTGAAACATGTATCTATCTGAATATGCGATTTTTTTTGATCTCACAAGGTAGAAATCTGCCTTAATTACTTCTGAACCGTACTAGTTTCGCCCAATCACGTCCAATCAGCTCGTTAACAATGGTCTTCAGTTCCCAGGCTTCAAGGCCAAGCTTACTTAAGTTTCAATCTGGAGATGCTTTCTAGCTCGATGGAACCCAATAATGTCTTCAGCGCCAGTTCGATGTGAATGAAAAATATGCTATTATTACTTTGGTAGCAGTACTTCGCCTGCTTATTGCATCCATTCATAGAATGGCCCATGACTGACCAAGCAGGGTTATACTTATGTTGGCAGTCCTTTGTCAGATTTGTATCCGGTATGCTCCGGTACCAAATTTCGTTGACCCGAAAACAGGGTCGATGTAGATTTAAGGCGCCTCTTACTACAGGCATAGCTAGCTCGGGGAGGAGTATGAATAAAAAGTACACAGTTTCGAGAGGCCAGGGGGGAAGTTATTAGCTGCGTGTATTGTGAGCAGGTTTTCATCCTCAAACTTTGCTTGGGCTACTGTGTCCACTTTCTTTGCATCACAGAGATGAGTGTGTATTACATACATACATATATAGGTCAACAGCTCTTAATAGCTGTTTGTTTAACCATCTAAACGATTTTGACGTTCCAACAAAGCGCGCCACGTGACTCTATCCTTTGCCAGTTGACGCCAATTAGAAACGTCAAGGGATCGCAGATTGTTCTCCACTTGGTCTTTCCAACGGAGGGGGGGCCTCCCTCTTCCTTTGCTTCCATAGGTGGGCTCCGACAAGAATACATTCCGGGCCGGAGCATGTTCTTACATTCGCATTACATGGCCAAGCCAACGTAGCCGCTGGGTTTTGACTCGTTGGACAATGTCGAGCTCATACAACTCATCATTAAATCTTTTTCGGTAAACACCGTCGGTATCACATAAGGGCCCATAAATCCTTCGAATAACCTTTCTCTCGAATACTCCAGGGGCCGACTCATCTGTGGCTGTCGTCGTCCATGCTTCGGCTCCATACTGCAGGACAGGTATCATGAGCGACTTGTAGATCGTGGTTTTTGTTCGTCGAGACAGGACTTTGCTTCTCAATTGCTTCTCGGTGCAAAGTAACATTTATTTGCAAGGGTAGTTCTGCGCTGACTCTTTGCATGATGACAGAAGGTACTTCGTTTTGCCCTCGTTCACCTCCAAACCCACTTTTTTCGCTTCTTTCTTCAATTTGGAGTAGGAAAAACTTACGGCGCGGGTATTTAAACCAATGATGTCCATGTCATCGGCATACGCCTGCAATTGCACACTCTGGAGTGTGTATTATGGCTGTCAAAAGATTCTTGTCCACGAAAATAGGGCTTTGGCTGTCCTCGATAATGGCATGGCCAATTTCATTTGGCTTTTTTGGGAATGGATATCAACCTAATTAATGAATCTTTTTATACCTGCTACTACAGATATCCATGTTTAGGACTTCCGCGACGTAAATGAATCCCTTCTTTTGGGATATGTTACTTCAGGGTGCTCTCCAACGGTACCACCAAAGATTCCCTCCTAGCTCACCATAGGGTTGAAGTTACCAATCACGATTTTTATATTCATGTCTTGCGTGGGCCGCCGTATTTTCTGTAGGTCAATGTTGTTAGTCTTAAAAAAGCTGGCATCATAGTCCTTAGACCGTTTGGCTTAATCCTCACCTAAAAAGAAAGTTCTCAACCCAGTCTTTGCATACCTTAGATTAGGTTAGGTTGAACACAAAGTGGAAACGTACAGCCCTACACTTAGACTACAGGTGAACTCATTAACGTGGTCACTACCCACTACTGAGCCAAATAGAGGGGATCGAATCAGTTCAAGCAGTCAATATATTTAGCTATCGACTTTATTTTCAGCTTTAATACTACCGTCAGATCATTGAGAATGTTTTACACCTGTACGAAGAAAGCCTCTTTGCTCCAAAACCGGCAGAGTGCAAGAACGACGGTGTATGAGTCGGGATTGAGCATGGCTGCCCAAACGAGATTGCTTACTTAGCGTCATAAGGTTACAACTCCTTAATTGTCCGTTGCTCTTATTTTCTGTTAATTTTTCAAACCAAAACAAAAGACTTAAGACACGAACTTACTCTTCAACAATCCAAAATTGGAATCCCACTATACTCTAGAATCTAGACTCACATTCCTCTACGCTTTTTGCTATTTATTTAATCATTTACCAATTTGCATGCATTCGCACAAACATACTCAAAAGCACCAACACTGCTAAATCGCTTCTGACAAATTGACAAATTAAATTAATGCCATTCTATAACTCATCAGGGTTAGCTGTCAAAATATTTAAAACTTTTGCTAAATTATCAATGTCAAATAAACAGCTTCTTAACATGATTTTAAATTTTGTTTTATGCCACTTTGCTGTCTCATTCGCAGATAATTTTGAATTCAAATTAAAATCGGAAAATATAAATAAAACAAAAACAAAAAAGGTAAAACAATAAAAGCACTAATATTTGTATTTTATTGAATTTTTTCCCGCAACTGTTGCTTTTGTTGTTTCCTGGCTGTGCTTTGTTGTCGTTGCGCGCTTAGCTGCTGTCAATGATGACTCCGCTGTTCATATGCGAAATGCTGTGCCATGCTTTGGCGCACCACTAATCCCTTGGTGGATTTACATACGCGCTTATAAAGCTTCAGCTCCGCCGTGTCTCATAAATTCTCAATTTTATTTCACATTTGTCCAAAATTCGTTTAACCAACAAATCGTTGATAGCCAAATATTAACCTTTATTTTATGTATTTTATGGTTTTGCTTCCAAAAAATGAGCTTAAGTGTTTATTAAAAGGCATAAAATAAATATTTATGTATACAAATATACATAGATTTGGTTTGGTAGGCGTGCTTACTTTGCATAGTAAATAAATAAGATATTGACTGTCTAATTGAGGTGTCTTATCGAAGGTAAATGTATGCATATCTATTTATATTAGGGTGGTTCTAACGGAGGCAAAAATAAAAAAAATTTTCGTTCATAGTGGTGATTAATCAATTAATCGAACATGCTAATTCATCTAAACTTGACTTATAACTTGACCGAAACTCATCATTACCGATCAATGATTTATTACTTTAACTTTTTAGAAAACTAAGTTATCAAAACCTGACTAGCCCGAAAAAAATTATTTCGCCATATTCTCATTCAACAATAGTCACTTCTCTCCGAAAGTATGCAATTATCAAAATTCTTCTTGATTTATGTGCACTACTTCCTTTGTGCCAAAAAAATATTTTTTTACAGGCGTTAATAGGGCGATTTCGCCCTCCTTTCCTTTTTCTCTTTTCTTTTCCTTTTTCTCTTTTATTCCATTGCCCACTAGCTCTTACTATTCCACTTCCTTTACCTCCAACTATTACTCTACCTCTGCCACTTAATCTTGCCTATTGAGCTTTATCTTCGTATTCAACTTTATCTTAATTAGGGTGCATTAAAAACTTTCTTCACTTTTGTGACCTTATAACGAGTGTAGGATTTATACATGAAAAAAAAATACGACTGATTGAGTTTTTCCTTAAATTAAAAAAATAAGCGAGCAAAAATTTCAACTTCTAGATTTGTTTTGGCTTCCCAGGGAACACATAGTTCCGGAAAATTTTGTAACGAAGTAAGTGTCTATTGGGGAATACATTAATATATATAATAAGGATATCGAAATATCATTAATCTGAAGCTGAAACTTCACTTTGCCGGGGGCTTGGAACCGCCTACTTTTCAAACCTATATAAATCCCATGCAGTACACAGAGATCATGTGAGCCAAAACACGAATAGAGCAATTTAGAATTTGATTACGTAATCTTTACGAAAAAAATAAATAAACTCTTCTTCATTTTTGAAAAATCTCTTCCCACACTTTAACCAATCCTAGAAGATCTAGATAAATATAAATACAAAAAAAATAAAAAATTGTCACCCGTTTTTTGAATAAAGTTCACAATATAGTCATTCCCATGGGATTACCCACCATATCCCGCCCGACCGGCCTACACCTTTTTCTTTATTGTTAATTTAACTTGGAAAACATTTGTTATTATATAATATTCTGAACCACCTTAATATTTAAATGCTGTGTAAACGTATGTCCCAAGTAGCTAATATTTCGCTACTGGCATTTAATTGTCTATGAATATACAAATAGTTATTAAATGTTTTCAATATTTATAAACATTATTTCTGATCGTCCATTATAAATTGTTGATATGCAAAAAATAGCTGTGATACTCGTTAAATTATAATACAAGGTGGCGCAAAAGTAAGTGTGTGCTGTTGCACCGTCTTGTTGGAACCACATGTTTTCCAATCCCAATTCATCAAGTTGCGGCAAAAAGAACTCGTTGATCATTGCTCTGTAGCGCTCACCATTCACAGTAACCGTTTGGCCCCGACCCATTATTGGTCAAATAAATAGTCAGCAATATTCCGCGTTCTGGAACAGTGTAGCGTAACATTGTTTATTAACGCGTATTTCGCATGTGTTTACTACACAAATGTCAAAACAGAACTGACTTTAGGGGCCAATCGCAAAATTTATAGCATTTTCTGATAGGAGGACTACTTTTGCGCCACCTTGTACAATAACCCCCATATTCATAGAAAATATAAGAGGTTTATACAGTTGTTATAGTTTAAACTTTGTATGGAAATGTCTTTTTGAAAAGCTGTATAAACCAATTTTTATTTTTTATGAATATGTGTAAGTGCACTGAAGTCGGAAAAAATTTCTCCTATGTAGAGTTGTCTTCATGGAGATTGAGGATCAAATGCTAAGCTTGAGCATTTATCTGACATTTTCGCGACTTTGGCTAAACACCGCTTTGTATTTGAATTTGCTGAAAATATACTATAATATATCCGGGTCGACTCTACGGACACACGACATCATAAATATTATGTGTGACAAAAAAAAAATTGTAAATACTTTTGGTATATAAAAGGGGCTTATGGCCCCTTACTCCAGATTTTGTGGGTTTATTGAAACATCTAAATAAGCAGTTTTTGTATGAATTATTGTTATTATAAAAATGATTATTGTTTTTATATCCTTTAATAATTTCAATAATTTGCTTAAAGATTGTAAAAATTGTTTAGAAAAAAATATTATTCTTGGCCTTGAACACTTTATTTTATTTTATTTCATTATATTTTATTTGAATTTAGTTTATTTTATCTTATTTTATTTTATTTTATTTTACTTTTATTTTATTTTATTTTATTCTATTTTATTTTATTTTATTTTATTTTATTTTATTTTATTTTATTGTATTTTATTTTATTTTATTTTATTTTATTTTATTTTATTTTATTTTATTTTATTTTATTTTATTTTATTTTATTTTATTTTATTTTATTTTATTTTATTTTATTTTGTTTTATTTTATTTTATTTTATTTTATTTTATTTTATTTTATTTTATTTTATTTTATTTTATTTTATTTTATTTTACTTTATTTTATTTTATTGTATTGTATTTTATTTTATTTTATTTTATTTTATTTTATTTCATTTTATTTTATTTTATTTTATTTTATTTTATTTTATTTTATTTTATTTTATTTTATTTTATTTTATTTTATTTTATTTTATTTTATTTTATTTTATTTTATTTTATTTTATTTTATTTAATTTAATTTAATTTAATTTAATTTAATTTAATTTAATTTAATTTAATTTAATTTAATTTAATTTAATTTAATTTAATTTAATTTAATTTAATTTAATTAAATTTTTTTTTATTTTATTTTATTTTATTTTATTGTATTGTATTTTATTTTATTTTATTTTATTTTATTTTATTTTATTTTATTTTATTTTATTTTATTTTATTTTATTTTATTTTATTTTATTTTATTTTATTTTATTTTATTTTATTTTATTTTATTTTATTTTATTTTATTTTATTTTATTTTATTTTATTTTATTTTATTTTATTTTATTTTATTTTATTTTATTTTATTTAATTTAATTTAATTTAATTTAATTTAATTTAATTTAATTTAATTTAATTTAATTTAATTTAATTTAATTTAATAAAAATTTTTTTTTTTTATTTCATTTTATTTTATTTTATTTTATTTTATTTTATTTTATTTTATTTTATTTTATTTTATTTTATTTAATACATTTTCTTATTTGTAGTGGTGTCGCTTAAAGCTGATTTTTTATTTTATTAATATTGGTTTTTGAATTCTTTTTTTGAACGCCAACGCAGTTTGACCATACCGTAAGATGGGTGAAACGTTTTCAGCGTACGCATATGTATATAATATACGTCAGCATCCTGAAACCAGCCAGTGTTGCTAGAAATTACTACAGAGAAGATTTGAGTTTATTTAGAATCTACTCCGTTCACTTTAACCATATGCTCGCACTTATCTGCGAAACCGATCTTTTGCAAAATATCTCTCATTTCAGCACCACTTATAATATAATCCTTCGTTTTTCCTAATGAATAATACATTAGCGAAATGTCTAAAATTGAAATATAAATGCAAGCGTTTCTTTCTTTTTAAAAGAGAAAAGTATAAAATTTCCTGTTGTATATTTTCAAGAGCAGTAGCAAAGGTGTAAATCCTTTTTATCCCATGATTACAAAGAAAAAAGTGGTAAAATTGCCGATAACGCCTACGCCACTTTTTAAGTCCGCCGCACAATAGCCCACACGAAATCGACGCTGCTACTCGGCTTAATGGATTTATAATAGGGACAAGCCCACAGAATTTAGCTATTTGAAATACTCATATAGAAGAGATTACCTAACCATCAATTACCACATTACACAAGTACTTGAAGCTCGCAATCAATTCACGTGCAAATGCACCTTGAGTCTTGTAAAATGATCCAGCACTGACAACCCTGCCGCGCACACTCAGTTTTTCTGGCGATCGCAGCTCTCAAACCTCAACGATTTGCAAGTTTTTTTTTTTTGCAGTTTTTTATGTTGATGTCGATTGTTGATCGCGTTGAAAATCTCATGTTTACAAAAAGGTGCCGAAAATAGCGAAAGGATAATGCAGCCATGGGCAAATGTTGGCGCAATACGATTAATGGGGGAAAGTGCTGATAATGCGGCAAAACATTAAACAAAAGCGAAAAATAAAGTAAAGAGTAAAATAGAAAAAAAATGAAGGTAAAACTGAAAGAAGAAAGAAGCAAGGAAGTCTAATTTCCGGCGACATCTGAAATGATATACCTAATTGTTGAGATATTGTGTCATTCCGAGGATAGACCAGTATGGTTTTAAGAAGGAAACTCGTGCCGCATTTTACTAATTCCACCCAAGGCTTGAAGTGGAACTTGATACACAAAAGGTTGCACGGTTATAAGGCGACTACTTCTTGTATAAAAATAACATCTATTGAAGGGGATATTGCTAATTTTTAATTTTCATATTTAAAACTAGAAAACCCAGCCACGGCTCGCTGCGTCTCAGAACTTATAATATACTGAGTCCGATTTTAATCATTATATCTCTGAAACCAATTCAGTATGGAACTTAATCACATCGCCTATTGCAGCACTCATCAATACCTTTCGTTTGATACCCATATTGTACTACCTTATTTTGGGTCACATATTAGACGATAACTCCGAAACCGCTCAAGCTAAACTTCAAGTTAAACGTCTAGTAATGCAACAGTTAAAGTTCCATTCAATTCTATTGAGCACTGTTTGAGTGATACGCCCTCAAACAAACAGACAGACAGACAAAAATTCTGAAAACTGTTACTTTGGATTCTACGAGTATTGGCTCAATAATGATTCCCGCTATTAGTTTTTCTTGCTCAATATACTATTTTTATCTGTTTCTGTTTTTGACACCAAGAATTATAAGAATAAAACTATAAAAAGTTATTTGATAATCACAACTGGGTATAAAAAAAATACTTTTCACAGTACCAGGACCCTAAACATATTTTCCTTTGCTATCAAATTATTTTGTCTGTCTAAATTAGTTGTATTCTCACATGCCGTCGGTTGAACAAAATAAAAACAAACAAACAAAAGAAAATAGTCGGTTTAGATGAAGGAAAAAAGAGGTGAAATTCAGCACTCCATTGGTATTGAATTAGCAAATTAATAGCACATATGTACAAAGAATATACATATATGAGTTCATATGTCGTGCGTTAGGAAATTCGATGAGCTCTCGAATGTTGAAAAAATGTGTAAAACGAACTGAGTGAAAACCGAACAAATGAGAAACAGATATAATTAGTGAAGTAATCATTGTAATAAACAAACAAATGAACAAACATAAATACATACAGATATATAAACACATATGTACTATAGTATGTAAATACGTTTGCCAGTGAAATCATTTCGTCTTGAATAAAAAATCCCCAATATGTCTACCACCGTGAAAAAGTTTATTCAGCAATTTTTGTAGCTCCGCCTTTGTATTGTAAAATGGTTCAACACATTGTGGATTCGTGTTTTAAACTACTAAAGGCCGCTTTCATAAAAGCCGGTAACTGCTAACCGGAGTTGACGTATTTTGTACGGTTAGCTGTCAAATTAATCGCCGATTAGGCTTAACCGGCCTTTATAAAAGTGGCCCTAAAGCACACACATACTCCATCCCAACAATCATATTTCTAATTCTTTGGTTATGCTGACCCGAGATCCGTGTTTCTAGATTAAAAACCAATATATTTCGGTTGCTCCATGGCAAAGTGTTAATAAACTTTTGTAACCCTGAAGACAGTTGCCGTGAAGCAATCGAAATATGTATATTGGGTTTATCACAAATATCGAGTGTTTTAATCTAGAAACACTGACCTCGAGCCAGCGTAACCAACGAATTTCAGCACCGAATCTCGAAGTTCTTTGGCAAACCCGGGATGTCGGAATTTGATAATAACAATACGGGGTTTGAAAATTACAATCCCGGGAGCTTTCGGGATTACCTCAAAGGCTGTTAACTTTGGAATTTTCTTCAATTCTGCACTTCGGTGGTATAAGTACCCTGTAAAAAACGATGGAGTATCAGAGCACTCCAACACTTATCCTCATTCATATAAAAAAGGTGGTCCAATTTACATGGCAATGTTCGGTGATTGGATCCATCTCGGAGTACTCCATTCCTTTGCTTTTGAATACTCCATAGAGTACCTACGTGAGAGTAATTTCAAAATGCTCCCAAAGGATTACTCCATTGAGTACTTAACACCAAAGCGAGAGAGGTAGTACACCAAAGCGAGAGATGAGACCACCTTTTTAATATGAATGAGGATAAGTGTTGGAGTTCTCTGATACTCCTTTAAGGCCCGGTTTTTCAATCCTTGGTTAAGCTCAGTTTAAACTAAGTTTGCTTAAACTCGGCATAAATTTAAACTCCAGTTAAACTGCAGAGCGGTTTTTCAGTGTGAGTTTAAGGCCGCTTTTAATATTTGCTTTTTATACGGCAACGTTGGTTTTTTCTTTATCTAGATACGGAAACAGATAATATTTGTATACATATTCAACGCCATTGCTTCTCCTCAGTATTGTAATAGTTAGCATTTCGCCAATTTCTGCATCACTATAATCACTTTCGTCAGATAATATATCCAGTATTTAATTAAATATAAAAATATCGTCCTTTCTTAATTGCGTTCAGCTTATTGTTTCACAACCAAAAGCATCAAATATGCAAAATAGCTGACAGGTTAACTAGAGTTTAACCCTGCCGAATTGACCGCTTAAACTACGTTTAAACTTCGTTTAAAGTTGACTGAAAAACTGCGTAACAAGTTTAAACTTAGTTTAACTGACAAATTGAGTTGAACTTGCACTGAAAAACCGGGCCTAAGTGTATTCTTTGGAGTATGGAACGGGGTGCGTTGTGTTCAATATTAAAACAAACAAATTTAAATACTGCAATATTGAACTTAGGCCCGGTTTTTCAGTACAAGTTTAACTCAATTTGTCAGTTAAACTAAGCTTAAACTTGTTACGCAGTTTTTCAGTCAACTTTAAACGAAGTTTAAACGTAGTTTAAGCGGCCAATTTGGCAGGGTTAAACTCTAGTTAACCTGTCAGCTGTTTGCATATTTGATGGTTTTGGTTGTGAAACAATAAACTGAACGCAATTAAAAAAGGACGATATTTTTATATTTAATTAAATACTGGATATATCATCTGACGAAAGTGATTATAGTGATGCAGAAATTGGCGAAATGCTAACTATTGCAATACTGAGGAGAAGCAATGGCGTTGAATATGTATACAAATATTATCTGTTGCCGTATCTAGATAAAGAAAAAACCAATGTTGCCGTATAAAAAGCAAATATTAAAAGCGGCCTTAAACTCACACTGAAAAACCGCTCTGCAGTTTAACTGGAGTTTAAATTTATGCCGAGTTTAAGCAAACTTAGTTTAAACTGAGCTCAACCAAGGACTGAAAAACCGGGCCTTAAAGTCATAAAACTCCCAAATTATTGGCCCGTAATCATAGACGTTGCCTAACACGTTAAAATCTTTTCTTAACTTAAAAAGACACTTAAAAAGTTGGTCAATCATAGTCATATTAAACAAAGATTTTAGCTTAAATGAAATGAAACAGGGCCCCTTAAAATTAATTGGTTGGTGGCACGAAGAAACTGTTTATGGTTTGCGAGGTCACCCTGTGTCAATTCTTTTATTCACAAACCGTAGGATACTATGGTATGGTTTGGTATATGTCTTGGAGTAAGCAATGTCACAAACACAACCATAGACACATACTGTGATTTTAAAATGAGGGTTTCGTAATTTTAAAATTAAAACTTTGTCTTAGACATAAAATGTATTTTAAGTTGACTATGACAGACATGAAGTGATGTTTATTTTAGAATAATGTTTAAGTAGATAAAACTCTATTTTAATTTGACTATAACTACAGGCCTCTGTGTTTTAATTGAATATTTACATGAAAAATTGTAGATATAGTTACAAACACGTTTAACTGTGGATATTGAATAGAAATAAAAGTGTTAATAGCCTTAAAACTCGCGATTTAAATACAAACTTCCCCAGTGGTGAGTTATCTACCCGCGAATTGATGGTTTGGTGTTTCCCACTATTCGTCGTGTTGAACCTTCTTTGGTTTTTACGTTCTTTGCTTGAGCGTTTTCTGGCGAATTGCACTTAGAAATTTTAAATACAGGGGGTGTCCTGTGATTTAAAATTTAAGTTTTCAAAATTATATAACAGAAGCCATAAATCAAATAATTTTGCTTATACTTACGATAGAGACCACGAAAAATCCAAAAATTTTGAATGAAAATAATCCTGAAATTCTGGATAGAAAAAATGGCATTGTAGGACCGGGATTCGGCATTCCCGAGACTCGTTGGCTTAGTATGAAGTTTGTTCAAAATTGTTTCTGAACGCAGAGAACTATTTTTTATAAATCATTTTGCTTTAAAAGAGAAATGCAAATGTTTACAAAATATACACAAATGGGCCTACGTCCATTCGCATCCCTCTTTATCAAACTATTACCGAATATTTCAAAGTCAACTTGACTTAACCTTTTTCTCAGTTCTTAGCCATAAAATGCCACATGCATGACTATCTTAGCGATAATATTGTCATGATGAAGTCATTACACGTCATGCAATGAACGGTCAAGATCCACACTTGCCGCTACAACTCTCTTTGGCCAACTGCAAGTACGAACATATATACATACATACTTATGGGCATGTGATACCTGTACAGATAATTCTGCTACTCCTCTAACCACTGATTTATGTGGCATGCAAGATGGCCGTTTAGTATGCCATAAATACTCACAAGCGACGGACACCTTGGTTGTATCGGTGTCGGTACGCCATGTGTGCACATGACTTTGAGTGGCTTCTGCGTGGCCACCTTGGCCTTTTGAGGAGATACCAATCAAATGGCGTGAACGCATGTCCAAAGCTGAAGTTCTTCTCGTAAACAAATAAATAATTTTTAATACAGACACATACATATATTTTATTTCCTTTAATGTCCTCCTATGCCGCGCGCATATCAGTAGGATCAGCTAGACCACACTGCCTGTGGCATGGCCGTTTTCGGTATGAGCTAGTAGGTCATCTTATAGCCACTGATTGGTTGATTGCCTACTTGTGGACAATGCTTTGATGGAAGCGATAAATTGCCGTTCTTTGCCCAAAAAATATCCTTGTGTGGTCTTATTTTATTTGGCCAATTTGAACTGCTACGCACGAC
Organism: Merzomyia westermanni; assembly: GCA_949987695.1. Classification (NCBI taxonomy): domain Eukaryota; kingdom Metazoa; phylum Arthropoda; class Insecta; order Diptera; family Tephritidae; genus Merzomyia; species Merzomyia westermanni. The sequence continues at coordinate 7,557,118 of OX465289.1, read as the reverse complement.
TAATGCGAAGATGCGGCTTTTGGTATGACTTAATTGATGGCTTTATTTCTCAAATAGAGGCGGACAACTTAACGATTTGGGATATTTATTTAAACATTTTGTTTAAACTCGAGTGAGATGTGTTTGCTTTTGGTAAATATTTGATTTGAGTGTTTTGAGAAAAGTGTAGCTCAGGAATGAACAGGAAGATGCAGACATATCCAAACGAGCATGTGTACTGTGGCATAACAGGTGCTAGATTGCCGTTTAGGTACCGAAAGATCAGCCTAAGAATGCACACAATGCGATTGTATTTGGAATTCTGTTGGAAGTACAAGAAGACTAGGCCAGGTGCTACTTATCCACACTGAGGATAACGAAATACAGATACGTTCCTAAGATGCAAAGAAAGCTCAACGAGGTGTCAAAAGCATTTCGTGGCTTAGTTAAGGTTTCTTAGCGTACAAATTGCAATAACTCCCAGCTGTCTTTGGGTGCATTTTTCTTAACATAGAGTTTACAACCTACATACACTCCAGTATTCAGAACAGTGGGACTAGGTAGGGAACAGAAAATAGTCGATATCAATTTCTTCGAGATAGTAATAGTATCGGAGCGTTCGGGATACATTTCCGGCAAAGGACATTGGTAGCCGTCTTGTAAACCTTTGGTCATGCTTTTACCATTACAAAAAAAAAAAAAAAAACAATCATTTCAAAGTAATAATTTTTTTGAAAATTTAATGTGAATTTGTCGCTTGGAAGATAGCAACCAAAATTGTGAGCGCTTGTAACTTTTTCCGCTTGCTTATTTTGTTGTTGCTTTCAATTTAAAATTGTTTTAGGCAAGCAGAAAAAAATGTATCTAGCATCTTGAACACAATGCTGGTATCAGAGTTGTTACAGAATGCATTCCTTTTGGAATAATTATTCCTTCGATTGCAAAATTTTTGATTGCAGTCTTTATTCCTTTTTGTATTCCAGAATAATTATTCCTATTTTTTTCCTTTTTTTTCATTCACTGGATTGCATACCGAAGGAATGCATTCCGCATTCCACTCTCAGTATCCTTTCCTCGTTAATGGTTTCAATATTTCCATCAATTTCAACATCTCACTCCAACTCAGAGCTTTCGGTCACAATATGATTGTCTATAGCTACAAAGTCATCCGAACTTGAAAAAGTAGACCCCCCAAGGGTTTTTGATAGTTCAAAAATCGAAGCAAGCGTTGCTAAGAGCAAATCATCTCCGGGCTCGAGTTCGAGTGAAAGATTACTATTTTTGTCAAAACCTGCTTTTTGGAAGCAATTTTTTACGGTTTCGAGTTGAACCTTAGCCCAGGCTTCTTTTATAAAATGTGTTGCCTCTAGAACGTTTATATTTTTTTAGGAGAACTAGTCTCTATGTTAACCAAGATATTTTTTACTTGAAAGCTTCGATAATGAATTTGCAAATTTTGGATAATTCCTTAATCCAAGTCTTGGCAAACTGAAGTCGTGTTACTAGGTACAAAAATTATCTTAACTCTTTTCAAACTCATATCACGAGAGTGAGATGCTGCATTGTCTAGAAATAACAGTACTTTTCTATTTTGCAACTGCATTTTTTGGTCGAAATCTCTCAGCCATTGCGCCATCACCTCACGTGTCATCCATGCCTTCTTATTTGAATGCCAATTTACTGGAAGTTTTTTGATATCAATCGATGCAAACGCTCTGGGGCGTACAGCTTTCCCAATAACAAGGGCTTTTCTATTTCCCCTGCCATATTTACGCAAAAAAGGACAGTTAGTTCTTTGGAAAGTTTGCCTTCACGGCATACCTGTTGTTGTTGTTGTTGTTAACAGTGCTTCGCCCTGCCCCAGATTGGACAGGGTTACACTGAAATAACAGCCCTTGGCCGGGTGAAAAAACCCGGGTCATTCCGGTGCGATAGAACCGGCTGTTGTGGGAATGACGGCATACCTCGTTTTTTAGAGCCAAGGTTTTGTTTGGCAAAGCTCTAAATAAAAGGCCTGTCTCGTCAGCATTATTAATATCCCTAGGGCTATATCCAATCAGCATTGATGGTAGTTTTTCCCAAAATTGCTCCACATCTAGCATATCAACAGCAGCACTTTCACCGCAAATGTTATGTTATGTCTAGTACCCCAGTTTTGTAGCCAGCCGTTAGAAACCACAAAATCATTGCCACCGAGTTTTAGAGCGATTTCTTTAGCCTTTTCTTGTATTGTTGGCCCAGATATGGGAATATTTTGGCTTCACGTCTTGTAAAACCATTCGAAACACATTTCGTAAATTTTTTTTCTATTTAATTTCATGAAGCACCTTTTACTTTCAATGTTGCTTCCAGACATCCATTTCGCTCGGATATCTTCTTTATTTTTAAAAATAAGCGCGGCCTGGGTTTTCCCAATTTTAAACCTGATAACAGAAATCGGATTAATTTTCTCTAAACTTTACATACGCTAGAAAATGATTTAACACATGGAAAATAAATTTAAGTTACCTATGTTTCACGATTACCTTTCGGCTAATGCGCGTACAGACAAATTGTTTTCCTCACTCGCGCATATGATCTCAATTTTATCTTTTAACTTCAGCATTGACCTCGCCATCGTTTTACGTGTTTGCACTATCACTCAACATAATTCACTGAGCAAACCAAACTAGTCATGCACTTTAAAAAAATATTTTAAGGAAACACGGGGAGTCCCCTTTTTCATTTATATACATAGTATGTACACAACCAAAACGACGCTTTTAAACGTCTTTATAAATGCAACGAACGTTTCGTTGGATCGTTTTATATTGTTATATAAACCTATATCTTGTCCGCCTATGAGGAGTTCGCGGCCGCAAATGACTGTCCGCGCCCGTCCAAGAGAGAGTCCGCCTAAGGTGGCGAAATTTCTTCTAGAAATTGTATTTTAAACTTGGTGCATAAGAAAATGTCCGCCCAAAGAAGGTGTCCGTTAGGAGAGGTTTCTCTGTAGTTATATAATATTTTCTTCGTCTGATGAATGAGAAGAGCTTGAGTCTGCGTACTAAGTTTGGGTATTTATCATAGAGATGAGATCAGTGCTACATTTGGATAAGCGTTTTAACGAACATCTAATATTAAGCAGCGAGTTAAGCATTTCAATTTTTATTCTGCTCCTTAACTTAGTTTTTAAAATGTTCATGATACTAAAAATTCTTTCAACCACCCCATTTCGGAAAGGTAATACTAAAAAGCTAAATACAAATGCGACCAGTTCTAAAAAGGGGGTTCGTTTAATGAATTTTTATGTTTTCGGACTTCCGCCCAAAATTCAATGGTAGAGGTGAAACTTGTCCACTGTACGGTTATTAGCTTTCGCCACTGCAGCTCAATCAATGCTACTTGACTTGGAGAATACCTAGACTTCTTTTTGAAAGTGAGAAAATACATCCGGCTTTGTAACTTTCAAAGAATTATCTACTGAAAAAAAATTTCTTTTTCATATTTCTTTCCTATTATCAAATAGGCGATGATGCAATTGGGTTATCAACTCCATTTAAAATAGTTGACAATTTTTACGAAAAATGGCATAAAGGTTGTAATCCAAAATTGCTATTCACTGAATGGGAATGCATGGACTGTATTCCGACATGAATGCATTCCTTAACAACTCTGGCTGGTAGTATCTAATTTTCGACCAAACTTGAGTTTGGCTCTTTCCGCTTATTGCCACAGAGTTTATCATGTTTGCTTTATGGTTTATGGTTTGGATATGTATGCATGTTTAGTTATTATCCAACCACACTCCGATCTATTACAAAATCCGCTTTTATTACCTCACAGGGCGACTCCCATGAGTATAGAATTGAGTGATATATCGGCTCATAAAATTCACGCACGCCGTAAGTTTTTACTGCATAAATGTATTGTACTCACAAAATTAAATTAAAATTAATGCCACAGGGAATGCTATAACTACAGATCGACGCCTAAAACGCCTACTAAGCTTTGTTGTGGAGTTATAGCTTAAATTACATAACTTTAATAATAACAATAAGGAAGTCTAATTTCGGGTGGAAAAGTGGGCGTGTACCTTAACCGATTCCGTCAATTTTTTTCAGAACATTTCTTGTGTTCATGGAAATCTGTGTACCAAATTTCGTTTCGATATCTTGAACGGTTTTTGATTTATGACTAATATTATTTATAGATTTGACTTAACCACGCCCATTTAAAAAAAATTTCTTTAAATACGTTTTTTTGTCTTAATTTTAATGTACACACCAAATTGTATCCTTATAGGTGTATTATGTACTGAATAATCACTTTTTTGTGTTTTCGAAAATGGTCTATGAATAAAAAGTGGTGGTGGCTATTATCCTATTTCGACCGTTTTAAAAAGCGCTAGGAAATGAGTGCCAAGGAACCTGAATGCCAAATTTCATTGAGATATCTCAAAATTTACTCAAGTTATCAATCAATTTCTCTTTTTCTCCTGAAAATTTTGATTTATACAATTCAATACCTATCTCGACTCGTTTATGACGTTACATACTACGGCTAAGCGGATGAAGCTAATATACCTTTTGCGCGTAGCACTACTAGGTATAAAAACGAATATGTGCCTGTGTGGGCGTGGTCGTACACCGATTTTGCTTATTTTCCGTTGGCGTACTCTACCCGTAGATAATGCACCTCGTGTCAAGTTTCGTAATTCTATCTAAAACTGTTCTGAGTTTCATAATAGTGGATATTTTAAGTTTAAAATGTTCAATTCAATTGACAACAAAAACTAAATTAAACATGTAAGGAAGTGTAAGCTCGACTGAAACTGGACCATGATTTAATGATTTATATGGTTGACGCAAACGGCCAACAACACGAAATTACCGTTTGACGTCGGTGAATTCTTATGTCAAAATGCACATGTGAGAGGGAACGCGCAAAAACGATTCGCCTATTTTCTAAGCTTTTGACATAAGGTGTGGATGAGGAAGAAGAAGACGCTATGTCATTTGAAGCGACCATATAAATTATTTGATCATGAACTGGACATTATAAAACTATTTCCGGGATAGTGTGCCACCCCACAACAAACACACTCTTTTTGATTTTTAATATTTTGTTACAAATGGCTTATATAAATTGAATTAGGTCTAATAGAATCTAAATTTCCAGGTTGTGTCTATGATTCGAAGGTGTTTACCTGGATTGTCGGTAATGTTTAACGGGAGATGTATCAAAAGAATTGCTTCGGTCCCAGCAATCATAAGCTGAACCAGAAGAATTAATATTATTAATAATTTAAAAGTTATAAAGTTGCAGAAGTACTGAAATAATTGTTGTCCGGTTGCGAATATTCATATCGAGGACCAAAACATGTCTATAGATAACCATATCAAGATTTTGTGGGTAATTCTATACGATGAACTGCTAAAGTGATACCTCTCCCGACATATTTAGACGTGTTTAAGCAGTTGACATTGGATGGAAAGTATTACCAAATATATATCCCTTTCACACAACATTGTAAACTCACCATACCCTTCACACGACGTCCTCCGTTATGAAGGAATGAATGAATGATGCGCCAAGCAGATACAATAAGGCGATACGTTGAAAAAACTCACAGCTAAGTGAAATGTGTGTGTTTGTGTGCGTAACAACAGATTCGACGGATACGGAAAAGTAGATTTTGCTCTAAATTTTGACGTATGACAGATACGTCGACCTTGAAGTACTGTATCTGCTTGGCGCATGAAACAAAATTTATATCCTTTTCTCACATTGGGAGTTCACCACATTTCACAGGCCGTCCTCTAACACTGGTAACTCTCAAAGATCTATTACGAAGTTAGTTGTCGCTGTCATCCACTTATCTGTGGCTGGCAATGCCACACATTCGTGGCTTCGACAACGCAAGTACGAAAAATTCTGTTAAAAGTTTTCAATTAATTTTCCATTTAATCAATGACACTATACGAAAATTAATTAATTCCAAATAAACAAAATAAATCAGCTGTGTGTGTTTGATAAGTGTGAAGGTGAGTTGATATGAAATGAAAGTGTGTTAATACAAGAAATAAGAAGTGTAGGCAACTGGCGTGGCGGACAAGGCATCAGCATTTTTGCCGGCAAAAGTCAAATCACTTTACAGCAAATTCCAACAACAAAATGCACTAAACATTCTGTTTTATTGTTACACGAAAAGAAGCATATTAAACTCATGAAAGAAAAACTACTAAAGCAACAAATAGTTTATTGTTCACCTACTCCTATAAGTTCTGAGAAAGAGTAATTCTACACAACGGGCGTACGCAAATAGGCAACAACAAAAATTTGCACAAGTCAAGCATATTAGAATAGGTGTGTGAATGTGTATTTGATTGGCGACATCAAAAAAGTACCAGAATTGCCAGCACATGGCGTCTTTTTGTTATTTTTTTTATACGAACTTGTTGGAGTTGCAGACGCTGAACACATGTTCGTGTATAATTTGTGCAAACAAACGGATGTGGAATTTCAACAGAAATTTTTCCCTAAATTGTGTGCGCCCTTTTCCGTTTTCAACGCAAGCAAAGTATTTTTGTAAACTGAAATTTAAATAAAAGTTAAAAATCGCATTCATTTCACAATCAAAACTGTCAAAAAATTTGTCATTCATTAACATACAAAAGTAGTGAAAAAAAAAGAAAATATTAAAATCATTTTATGTGCAATATAATCACAATTCAAGCGAAAACTGGGAGCAGATACAATTGTAAGTGATTGCACATTCACACAAATGCGAGCTGTTAATGTGTGGCGGCCTACGCCCACGCTTTGTATGTAAAATTGTCAAAAATGCGGCATTGACCTTCACCGACACACCGCAAACGTTTCCAGTAACCCAAATGCATGGCGCTGCATGTAGCTTTGTTGTTCGTTGGCCGACTTCCGATGACTCGAGTGATGCATTAAATTTTTTATGTGCTCATATACGCGGGAATATCTGTTTGGCAACGATCCATTGAGATGACTTTTGTGGTCTATTGCACCTGAACTCATTTCTTCTAAGCATGTGGTTTGCTGCGCTCCCCCTACGCACTGCCTGTGCTTTTGGGGGGCCAATTCATCAAGTATTTGACTTGCTTTCTTTCGCAGCGTTTCCTTTACATTGGCATTGTGCAGCAGTGTTGTAATATCCCAATATATTTTGCTAAAAAGTAATGATGGAGTATATTCAATAATATTAGGGGAAAAGGTGACAGGTTAGACAGGGTAGTGTCGAAATAACAGCCCTTGGTCGGATATAAAAATCCGAGTCATTCCGGTACGATAGAACCGGCTGTTGTGGGTCGCTACAACAACAACAACATATTCAATAATTTTAGAAGGTTAGTGGAATTGAGTTGGCGAAGGCTGTAAAGAACTAAAGTTAAAATCACATAGCCCGCTGGTTTCAAAAGCAGACTGGGTGGTTTAACAGTCACCCAACGTAAGGGAAAATTAGGAATTGGTAGGGAGAGGAAAGTTGACTTCCAAGAAACATCAAAACTTTTTCCTTTTCAACCAAACGAGCTTAGAATTTTCATTGTTTTGATCGTATCTAATAAAAACTATATTCCATCCTGGCAAGTGCGGGTACTAACAGAGGTATTAAATCCACTTCCGCGAGAACAGTTACCACTGGTACATTCTTAAACTTCATGGTAGCTAGTCAATTCGAATGCTCTTACTACAAATGCAGTTGAATTTTTTTGGCACTCATAATAAGTTGATGTTCATTACGCAGTAGCGGAAGTCATTCGAGAAGAGATGAGCTTCTCGACAGTTGCAGGGGGTAAGAGTATGACACTGTTTGAAGCAAAATTAAATAAAGGGGAGAGATACATTCCCACAACAGCAGGTTCCACGTTCCTGTATGACTCAGGTTTTACTCGACCAAGGGCTGTTATTTTGATGTAACCCTGTCTAACTCATTACGGTGAGAGATCGTATGAAAATACTCCCAAAGGGGTGTATCAGAGACCACACTGTTGTGTGTAATTGATTTGCTTCGATTGCTTAATTCACTCGTGCCATATATTTTTGTATTGTTTTCATTTTGTTGTTTGTGTTGTTGGCTTTTACTGTGGGTCTTTGTAACATGTCACCACGAAAATAGCTTTAGTTATTTTTGTGCGCTCCGCCGTTAGTCACAACATCGCGCGCGGTTCGACAAACACCATCCTCCATCACACACATCTGAGGAAGATTTATCTCTGCATAGCAATTTAGTTTATCAATTAATCTTCGTCGTATGTCGATGAGTGGGCGAGCGGTGGACGCAAATCGCAGACAGGGTGTTGTCAGCGTCGACAGCGGGAGCGGTGGAGGAAGCGGTGTCGGGGCGACATTGCAACAAGTTGTTACTTTTGAATTACCTTCAAGATATTTTGTCTGGCTATTTTTTATTTTTTTTTATAGTTTTTTTTGCGCATTCCTTTCTGATTACCTTTGTAGTATACTTTGCGCATAGATCAAACTTGATGTAATTAATCGAAATATTTTTTATTTAATTATGTACTTTGTTTTCTGCTTTTTTTTTGTTATAGAAATCAAAATTCAAAGTGAAAATGGCACCAATCAGTGAAAAAAGGCCACAACCTCCAAATGCGAGCCACGTCAAAGAGAATGGGCACACCAGTCATGGCCACGGTCATTCGCATCTATATGCTCCTCACTCAAAGGAGAATGCCAGTAGTAATGCGCCAGGCGGCGGTGGCGGCGGCAGGGCTTCCAGTGCAAAATCGAAAGGCTTGGAAATTTTAGATTTTCATGAATCATGGCTGGAGGAAGTCGAATTATACAAGGATAAATTGTATGTGCAAAAGAATCTTTTGCTCTCATCTCATAATCACGCTCACACTCCGCATGGTTGTCAAATCGATGCACCCAGTCATTATGTTAGTATGAATAATAAGTACGTTGTTAATGCAACACCAGGTCATCACACCTCTCCTGAGTACAATAATAACAATTTACTAAATGGTTCTAATTTGGTGGTAAAACGGCAAAGAGGTCCTGGCGTTACTGCTGTCAGTGGTCCAATTAATGATCCGTCGTTAATGAATAATGCATCACATAACAAATCAAATCGTAGTATACGTTGTAATACTGCGGCGCCTTTGTTATCTCATCCGGAGGCAAATATACCAATGACGGGAGTGCAGGTATGTGCGATGTTTAGAAATGTTTATGATCATTTATTGTGTTAACAAGCTTATAATGGTGTATTTGATATTTTCAAATAGCTGGCCTTGAATCGATTTGGAATTTATAACCTCTTGAGCAAGATCATATTTTTTTATATCATGACGACTAAAATCCACAATCCGCACGTTCTACAAGGTCAAACAAATCCTTCCTGTGGCAGTCGGACTATTACGGACGCCCATATAAGGCAAATGATTTCCCTCATCAGTAACACTCCCATAAACGCTCGGAAAAGATTTTAACATTCTCAATAACTGCCAAACGGCGTTAATAGTTGTTCAAGGCGTAAACTGTAGCTGAAGAGCGCAACCTGCTGCCTTGAAGTGCCTTAATAACTCATAGTATTCACAATTAATTTCGAAAATTTCGGAGGAAAGCAAAAACAACGGCTGTCAGCTTCGTTCTTATCTACTTAAAAATCCACATAGCGGACCTCGCCCTACTACCTTTTTGAAAAGAGGTAGACACTTGCGATCTCACATCTCTATAGACGACATGAAAACAAGAATGGGATTTCCTTGAAAACTGTTTTGGTAGAGTAGATTCTGTGAGGTGGGTTGAGCGGAGTAAGGACGCACGCCTTGCAAACAATTGTAATCTGCATATCATCGAAAACCACGCAGTGATTCATGGCTTAGTTATCGCCATTGCCAAGAGACGGTTGCTTTTCTTCCAAATCGATTCACGGCATTGTATTAAATTACTTTATTTTCAATGTTAGTTTATAATATGTTATATGTGCTTATCAACCAGTAATGCAACTAGTCTTGTGTACCTAACCGTTATTTATGTTAACGTGTTAATTTTTTTGTTCTCTCCCCCGAATCCCCCTACCACACAACAAATATATCCACAACACAATAACTAAATACCAAACCAAAAAACATCGTACACATTCCAACTACCGTTTGACCGACAATCCGCTGTTATCAAATAATAATACCCCAATGCTGATGCTGCTGGTGTTGTTATTGTTGTGTAAAATAAAAAACTTTGTATGATATAACCTGTGTTGTCGCTGTGTGTCGAACTTAAAATGCATGTGCGCCATTCTAACGCTATAGTTGCTATTAAAGCGACCCCGTGATGAACCGGTCGGAGCGCCAAAATCATCAACACATAACTCCAAACGTCATTCCCATCCTTATCCGAATTCGCATAGTAGCAGCAGTCCACGTCGTTCAGTATCACCACCCAAACGTGCTAGCGGTGGAGGTAGTGGTGTTGTTGGTACCACAGGTATTGGTAATACTGTTACTAACGTTAATGGTACAATTGACAGCGATAAATCATTTACGACACCATCCCAAAAAAATTTAAACAAAATCATTGTAAATCAGTTTCATGCCAGTAACCTGCTTAACCATAACGATAAGAAATCGGAACTGCTTACGCAAAATGGCCTAACAAAGACAGCAGCGACCGCTTATGAAACTAGCGTTTATGCCTCACAATATATGGCGCACGATAATAATCGTACATATCATAATCGTTATCCACTTGCTGATAATTCAACTTATGTCGGCGTTTCTTTAGCTAAAGGCGGAGATGGTGATCGTAGTAAACGTACAACACCCGAAGATGATCCAAGCTCAGGTGAGTGCAGTAAGATATTTAATACTCCCTATTTTCAGGCTTATTTCATTCAATTTAAAGGTGTTTTCCCTTTTTATATTCGACTTTAAGCAATCGATGATGTTAACGATTATACGGACAGTGACTCTGAAGAGGAATATACTGGCTTCCCGTTCTACCTCGCCAATGATTCAAACGAAATACACCAAAGTCGCAATATACGCTTTATGCCTGAAGTGCAATCTACGGATGTAACAGAGGGTAGTGAGGCTGATACGGAAACGAGCGAATATTTTAAACCAGAATGTATATTGACACCAAGTATGTTTCCGAATGTGCCTCCATATTTAAATTTTTCATCGCACGTTGAAAAGGGGCCTCAGGTACCGCCCACATTGCATCGTGTGTTGAAATGGAAATTGAGCCCAGTTATGCCGAAAATTGTAAAACGCGTGGTGTTGAACTCAGGATTTAGAATTATAAAGAGTAAGTGAAAATATATTTGTACGTAAATGCGAAATAATCATGTAGCTGATGCCAGTAATTGTGCTATACCGCATTCTAAGGTCATTCAGGCTTGTTCAGTATCTCACTTTCGCTCGTGTTCACTTTCTTTATACGGCAAATTTACATTGGCTCAACACATTATTTCACACGAAAGTAAATTAAAGAACATGCCGGATCGACTAAATTTCAAGCAAAAATATTGTACATGTTTTAGGCATGCGTTAGTTCGTTTGTCGCATTTTTTTTTTTCGACTTATCAATTACTATCCGAGCTTACCAAGGGGCGGTGTTCTGATTCTTTTATGAACCAAATTTCAGTAACACAATTTTTCTCGGTATAGAAAAATTTCGGTGATGGATTTAAAAAATTTGGTTTGGAGTTCGGAATGAAATCTGTATACGAATTACATCAAATTATTAGTTGGATTTTCCGCCCGTAACACATTACTTTTACTTGGAAACGACTTTCGAGACGAAAAGTTGTATATTTCCATACTATTCAAACAAACATACTATAGTTTCAAGTTTAAATCCAATATCAATATCAAAAGTTTTTCATAAAAACTCAGAATAATGTACGGCCTTGTTATTAAGATTCTATCAATTATATTTGAAATATTCTTACTATATACTTTTTTCTTCGTTTCCCTTACAGATACCACGGACTGGATGGCAGTATGGGAGAAACATATGAAAAGTCCTGGCTTTCGTACAATACGTTCACATCAAAAGTACAATCATATGCCGGGCTCGTTTAGAATCGGTCGTAAAGATAGTATGTGGCGCAGTATACATAATAATATGAAGAAATTCGGCAAAAAGGAATTTGGTTTCATGCAAAAGTAAGTTCACGAAGAACTGTCAATTGCTTTTGGAGAATAAATAATGTATCTTAACTTTTAGATCCTACGTTATGCCTGATGATTTGGAAAATCTGCGCCAAGTGTGGCCCAAAAATGCTTCGAGATTGACAAAATGGATTGTAAAACCTCCAGCAAGCGCACGCGGCACTGGTATACGTATTGTAAATAAATGGAGTCAATTTCCAAAAGATCGGCCGCTGGTAGTGCAGAAGTGAGTTTGGTATTCAATCTAAATGATTCAAAATTTTACTATATTGTATATTTCATTGGGATTACTTTTAAGATATATTGAGCGTCCACTATTAATAAACGATAGCAAATTTGATATGCGCATCTATGTGGTTGTGACATCTATAAATCCTTTGCGTATATACATGTACAAAGATGGTTTGGCACGATTTGCTTCAGGTGATTGTCCGACTTTCGGTTGATCCCTAACCGTACATTTAAAATACTCTGATATGAGTATTCTGGTTGTATTTCGTTTTTGTACTAAACATTTTTTCTTTCCAGTTAAATACAGCTCAGAGCTTACTAGTCTGGATGATCGTTGCATGCATCTAACAAATTATAGTATCAATAAATTCTCACAAAATTATTCGAAAAATGAAGATTTCAATGCCTGCCAAGGCCATAAATGGACACTGCAGTCACTGTGGTCATGCTTGGAAACGCGTGGCGTAAATACAAAACGCCTTTGGGCAACACTACGTAATCTGGTGATAAAAGCAATGGTTAGCGGTGAATCGGGTTTGAATCGCATGTATCGGCAAAATGTTAATTTTCGTTATAATTGTTTCGAATTGTTTGGTTTTGATGTTTTATTGGACGAACATCTCGTACCATGGTTATTAGAAATTAATATTTCACCATCGTTACACTCAGAACTGCCATTGGATTTACATGTTAAAGGTCCACTCATACAAGCTGTGCTAAATACAGCGCTATATCAGGTAAATAGTGCATTCGATTTCCCATCACAACTATATAAATAAAATTATTTTCCTACAGGTGCCACCTAAACTTAATGACAAACAACAAAAAGAAATCTTACAAGAGTTAAAACTGAATGGCCCACTGTGTCATGATAAGCGTATATTCACCACATGTCTCACTGCCGAGGAAGTGCGCAAGCATAACCAGTTTACCAATCGTTCAATTGAATTTCGCGAAGAGTATCTCGATTCCATACTCGATAATCTACTTCCAGACGATATACGCTGCCTTATAATTACCGAGGACGAGAATGCGCGTTGTGCACCACTGGAACGCATCTTCCCCACATCCGATACGCATACATATCTTAAGTATATAGATAATCCACGTTACTATAATCGCCTGCTAGATGCATGGGAAACGCGTTATGGCAATTTTCGTGATAAGGGCATTGCGTTGTTGACGAAGTATTGTTCTGAAGGTTATCATTTGAATGTATCGGACGCGGCTTTAGAGAAGGTTTGTTATCCTAAACAAACTATGTCGAAAATTTTTTACATATACTGATATGCTTCTTGTGTTGTAGGAACCTGATGTGGCTCTAACCGAAATTGATATGTTGCATCAAAAGAAAAGCGACGATCAAATCACACTTGTACCCGCTAATACAGCTGGCGATAGCGCGTTAGCTTCGAAGGCGGGCTCACCAGATTCTACGGCGGATACGTCTGTGCGCTCACAACACTAATTATATGGCTTATACTTGAATGACTGGTTGTTGGTGACTGGCGAACATCTAATGCTTGAATTGCAAAAAGGCACAGATGTATGTAACTGGATTTTTTTTAAATAAGAATAAAACAAATAAAAAATTATTATTTTCAGCTACTGTGAGAGCAAGGAACTAAGACTGAACTTAGCTATCCAACAAATAAAACCCCAATAACAAAAGAAAAGAAAAACCAACGAAACATATTATTGTATGATTTAATCAGAAATGTTGAGAAAGGAAACAAATTGAAGGAATTTTGAAATTTAGTAAATTTTTTTGGAAAATGTCTTACAAATATTGCGCTTTATTGACCACAAATACGTACTACTTACCTACATATAACCTAACTTACATCTAAGTCCAGCTTAAGAACTGGAAAGACTATCTAGTATCTTATGTGAATATAATACTACAAACTTTCATTAAAATTATATTTTGCTAAGGATATACATAATCACACAATGTATTTAAGCGGTAAACAAAAAAACTAAATAATCGTTTTGTTAGGTAAGCTTTGTAGAGAGATGTATGTATGTTTGTATTTATTGCGCGCTAAATAATGATTCAAATTTATAATGTATATTTTGTTTCATTTAAATTAAAAAAAAACAGCAGAGGCAAATGTTGTAATCAAAATTTTAAGAATTCAAAAATCAATTTTTTTTATAATCACTTTCACTCAGGCAACCCAAATAAGGTATGTATTTTTTTCTACAATTAAAAGAAGGCTCAAAAATATCTTGACACGCCTTTCTTGTGTTCGTGCTAGCTTGGAGTTGGGAAATTTATTGTGTTTCAATGGTGCCGACTGCTTAAGCAACAAAACATCTGGGGAAGTGGCCTTGCCGAGATATTCATTGCGGTCTAACTATTGTTAGATTATGGAACCAATTTTCATAAATTTATTGCAGCACGCGTGGGTGACTATTAAAAAGGTTTATACTAAAACAACCGCCCCAGATCGAGTAAAACTCTAGTAACTTTAGTACGTAGACTTAGAAATTACTTTAGGTATTGTAGGCAAGCATACCACCGCGACAATGATATAAGCTGTTTTAAAATTGGCATACCCTATTTGAGTGTTTTTTGTTCAAGTGTATCAAGTGAAGTTAACAAGTGTCATGAAATGACTCAAAATAAATGTCTCATATGACTGATTTTCAGGGTTTTGATATTATGCAAGACAGGCACCAGCCAATTTACCAAACACGCCGTTTATTGTTTAGGATTTTTACAAATTATTGTGTGTGGCAACTTTAACGAAAACAAGTCACAACTTTACCTACAGATGGCGCGTTGGTTTATTTTTACAATTTAGGTTGCCGTCGCGACTAAATACTACAGTGCTGGCTAAATATTCAAATCGAAACTGTGACGTTAGGCCAATATTTTTATACAAATCTTTTCACCACATTGGGTTATTTAGGTTGAAACCAGCAAGTGCCATGGCTAAGTTTGATTTTGAACTCATCTTAAACATGCCGTAACTTTTTTAAGCGTTTTTAATTTGTTCTTAAGGCAGACGGTTAAAGTTAAACTGAATACAAAGAGGTTGAATTCAGTGACACATCAAAACCTAGAAGAATATCTTAAAAAAGCATGAGGGCTAATGTGTCTAATTAATTAGTGTTGAGAATCTACTGATATGTGGCTGACATTTTCTACAGGAATCAGACAGCGGGTGTCACAAGGTGGTCTCCTATCCCCCATTTTGTTTAATCTCTATATATTAGAACCGCTACAGGATATCTTCTTATGTCATTTGAGTCTCACCTTCAAGAGGCAAAAATACTCAATTTCAGAGAGCGTGCAGAACCATTGAGTAGATAGTTTTTACTGAGCTGTCACGAACCAAATCATCCAAACAGACAACTGTTGGAAGATTATCCGTCGCTTGATCCTCGGAATTGTAAGAAAAGCGAAAATAAACAAAAAAAAAAGGATTTATATTGAAATCGAAGATAAATATTTAAACCTACTTTATATTTCTAAAGAAATTAATGAAGTTTAATTTTTTCAGGCTTTAAAATGAACCCTGTGTTATTTTTTTACTCAAGCTCGAGGAGCATCACCAAATAGTAATAAGGTGCAGAGTTCGCAACCAAACCAATCTTTTGGATTTACCTGAAGCATCGTAAGACAAAATAGTTGGTACCGATTAAATAATATTAAACATAAATCATTTAGAGGTTTACCCTATCCAAAATTGGGTCATGAATTCACTCAACAAATTTTTTTTGCGCATGTTTTTTGGATCACATTTCCCTTAAATCATTAGCAAAGATGGTTTCGGTCATTTCTTTTGCGCATTTTCGCGAGTTTGACAACTACTCAATTTTTGTTTCCACTCACGGAATTGACATTTGTGGGGAATGAGTAACATTTGTATTTCGAGTATTTAAGTATAGGAATATATATTTATTTCGAGCTGTTTGCTACTTGTGAGTATTTATGAAGTTGGTGATATTTGCTTATATTGTGCAGATATTCCTAATTTTCACAAAAATTGACTTTTATGACTTATATGAAATGAAAAATATGAAATACTATAAACACTTACCAATTTCAAAAAATGTATGGAAAAATACATATATGCAAGTAATAAATTTGCCGCCGGTGAATACCACAAAAATGTTGCTATCATTATTTAGTTAAAATATTATACAAATTTGGAAAAAATTCTGTTGAAATATGTACCTACTTTTGTTTATTTCAGTACTAGCAACCCGCACCTTGTTTCACACAGGTTGATAATGTTTAAAACAACTTTATAATTGAAACAAAAGTAATTTTTTGTAATATTTCGGAATAATGACCCTACTAAATAAAATTTCATAAATAAATAAAGTCTAATTAGAAGATATATTTATGTACATACATATTAATTATTCATATTCAGTTAGTAATTTTGAAAAGCGATATGTAGGTAAGGGCGGCGATATGGAGATTTTATTAAGAGTGAAATTTGTAAAAAATTGGAGAGTCGTCACACCGTACCTTGCAATTCACACTTCATATCTTACATCTTTCATTTTGTATTCCCCCATACCGTGAGCAAAGATGTTTACATATTAAAAAGCCAATTTTACATGGGAAACTAAAAAAAAATAGCGACCCCTATGAGTTCAGCTATAGGACCCATCTTTGAAATAAAATAAATACTTGGCAAGATTCACCTCCGAGTAGATTTAGGCCGAGCTTCTCTTGCGTCGTTTTCCTTTTTAATTTTTCCTACAAACTGGCTTGTCACCTACATGTTTTATGCAAACTCCGAACGGCATCTGCTAGGCATATGAATTTTCATGCCAGAAACATACTCGGAGTGTTTGCCAGACCACTGCCGACGGGTGACCCCGCTTAGAAAATTTTTTTCTAATTGAAAAACTGTTTCTAAATTTTTGATGATGCTTTGCACGGGGCTTGAACCCAGGACCTTTGGTGTGGTAGGCGGAGCGCGCTACCACCATATTTGGTGAGGATTTTTTTCCATCAAAGGTAAGTGTTGAAAAAAGGAACAAACATTTTTTTTGAAGCACTCTAATGTACATATATATTTTTTTCTCTGGAAAGTTAGTCAAATGTCATAGCTGAGAAGAAAACGGTTGAAAAGAAAAACACCTGCCCGGTTTGCTAGTGATTTATAATCTATTTCAATTGCATATTTAAGAACTTACTAAAATATCGTATAAAAAAACCAAATATTTTTTTCTTATTTTGAGAACTTTTATAATAAAAAATACGAAATTATATTTTTCTCTAATTTTGAGAACTTTTATGAATTTTATAGAAATTTTAAACTTTGAGTAACATCTATGTTTCATAGAAATCACTTATTTTTCTAATGGTCATTTTCACAGTGGCGAGTTACCTTACATTCCACAGTTAACTCTCGATTTTCGATTTTCATGTCGACTTATCTCAAGTTTAACTGCCCAATATTGGTGAGGTAACCTCTTGTTAGAAATAAAACTTTGTCTATCGTACATTGGGTAGTGAATAAATTACTAAAATTGAATCGAAAATTCATAGTTAACTGTGGAATGTAAGTTAACTCGCAACTGTGAAAATGGCCCTAAGGAAAATTTGGTTGTAAAATTACACTAAATAATATAAAATATTGCACTGTAATGTACTTACCACTCAAAAGTAAAATTATTTATTAAATCTGCACTTTTGATTAATAACAATCACTTCAAAATAAAACTTTATGAACTGCGATCGTTTCAATGTACTCCCGCAACTAACATACAAATTTTAATAGCATAATTCGTGAAAAGCAACGGTTGTTTTTCGAAGAAAGATGTTCTTGGTTGCCGAACAAAAAAAATATATACATACAAACATACGAAAACATAGTACTTTTGTTTAAACTTTAGGAGTATATATGTATGTTTAAAAATATGCATGCATTCTTTTCCTTTTTTGTTGCATTAATCTGGCACCATGCATAAATATGTATGTGAAGCCGAAATAAAAGCGAAATTATGTAACATACATACGTCCGAAGTGAAGTAACGCTACCGAGCTCTTTCGCGAATTCATCAAATGAATGGCTCACCACAGCTGTCGCTTAAAGCACGATGACTTATTCGGTTGGCAGCGAACAAACACACAAACAGATTTTTTTGGAAAAAGTGCTGCTTTTGTTTAAACAATTTTGGTTAAATTAGAAAGAAATCAACTATTTTTTTTGCTGCAGAACGAAAGTAAATATTTCAAAGTTTAACTTCAAGGAAGATTCATTTTAATCGGTCGATTAGGTTATGATGTATGGCTGTGTAAACCAAAAATGTATGTTTTTTTACCACATTTTCTCCGATTGCCACGCCCCCTTTATATATTCCTTCACAATATTAAAAAAAAAACCCATCTCACACAGCTAAGCCTTAAAATGCAAAAAACCGCTTTCAAATCGGAGCATTCTGTGCGAAGCCAATTCCGTACATAGCTTTTTAGCGACTTTATTTCATAAGTACAAGGTGGCGCAAAAGTAAGCTTCCGATGTTCAGCATATCGGTTGTGGCACGTGCAGTGTGTGCTGTTGCACCGTCTTGTTGGAACCACATGTTTTCCAATCCCAATTCATCGAGTTGCGGGAAAAAGAACTCGTTGATCATTGCTCTGTAGCGCTCACCATTCACAGTAACCGTTTGGCCCCGACCGATTATTGGTCAAATAAATAGTCAGCAATATTCCGCGTTCTGGAGCAGTGTAGCGTAACATTGTTTATTAACGTGTATTTCGCATGTGTTTACTACACAAATGTCAAAACAGAACTGACTTTAGGGGCCAATCGCAAAATTTATAGCATTTTCTGATAGGAGGATTACTTTTGCGCCACCCTGTAGTATAGATCCAATATTATAAATTTAAAATAATCCTATTATGGTAACAAAATGATAAGACGGTTTTGCCGACGACAACTACAACTTCAATCAATATAAAATGTATTTTAAAAAGCTACAAATTCCATTTATTTATTTATGGCCTTGTTTTGGTTGTAGGTGGGATGGGTATGGGTGGCATATGCATAATGTACTAGGCAAATTTATTTTAGGTTTAATTTTTGATTACACAAATCAAATGCAAAAGCACCTGATCGTAGCAAACAAAAATCCACCCTTAAGCTGCCTGGCGACACGCAAGCAAATGCTGCTGGTAGCCATAGCAACGGGTGGTTGTGTGCGTAATCGGGTGATTGTCACTTGCCCGGCCACCATACAAGCATCAAGCGCCATTTGTATTGAAAATTCGTAGCGTGCGGACGTAAACATGCCATCGGATGACGATTTTTTATTGCTTGTAACTGCAGTTGTTTTGGCGGAAAAAAAGAAAAAAAAAAAAAAAAATTGTGGATGAAAAGTTTGTTTACGCATGACAACCTCTTAAAAGAGTTAAAAGCATCATGCACTCGTAGGTTTCAATAAACCGCAACGTAAAATCTTTTTCTTCCGCGAGCTTGCTCATTTCACGTTCTCACAAAACTAACACACTAATGCTTGTCAACCACGTTGGCAACGATCAAATAGACCAGCTGTCAAGCGAAAAAATCTAAAATTTTTGATTTTCATCAACGAAAGCCGACAACAAGTACGTGTGAGCACGACTACCCGTCGTTCGCGCCGATTACGTACACAACCACCCGTTGCTATGGCTACAGCAGCATATGCTTGCGTGTCGCCAGGCAGCTTTAAATATATGCGTATAAATGTACTCATACATGAATGCTTGCAGCTGGACTGCCATTGAAGACTCGTAAATGTATGAAAATATAAATACATATACAGGAATGTCGTTGATTTCGTCTTTGACACGAGCTTTGAGTGAAGTCGTCGGTGATCAAAAGTGTTGCCGCACACAGTTTGTTCCTATCTTTCAGCCACTACCAAAAAATGGAGTAGTTCTTCACTACTTAAGTATTATTAACTTCTGTTTTTTTCTTCCATAATGGCATGTAACTATCTTAAATTACTTCGGATATTAATTCCATATTTTTATATTAGGTTTTGCTTAAGAAAATCATCTAAAGTTGCACATAATGTTGATATGGAGTGAAAAAAGCTAAACTTTTACTACATAGTAGTGTATTCAAAGGATACTTCTGTACCAGAACGGCCACACTTAAGCCAAAAAACATGGCTGACCAAATTTGCGACTGAATTTCAGTAACAACAACAAAATCTCATATGGTTTCTCACGCAAACAAACAAAAGTGACGAAAGCAATATCAGTTGCGCAAATAAGCAAACTGCTTATCGAATAAGGACAACTTTTTCCCATATAAGGGAAACTTTCATTAAATAATTAAAAACTAGAGTTTGCCCAGTGGTTGAAATTCAACCAATAAACTTTATTTTATTTTAATTTATTTTTTTGCTGTAGGTATGTTTTATCCTCCTTTTTTTCTTCCTTTCTATGTCGTTCCTTTCCTCTAACATATTTTTATTTTCCTTGATTTCTTTTTTTACTCTTATTTTATTTTTTACTTTCCTCAAACTTCTTTTCCTTTCCCTTCCCTTCCTTTTATTTTCTTTCTTTCCCCTTCGTTTTCTTCTCTCTCTCTATGGCGCGATATACAACAGGTATATCATCATAAACCTCCTAAGAGATTTTTGCGCCAAGCTTCTCTTCCAATTCGTGGTGTGCCGATTTGAATTTTCCCTACAAATTGGTGGGACCTGCAGTTTTTTGCCGACTCCGAACGGCATCTACAAAGGAGACGAATTTTTGCTGAGAAGCCTGTCATGGCAGAAATACACTCGAAAAGTTTGCCAAACCACTGCCGAGGGGCGACCCCGTTTGAAAAACTTTTTTCAAATCACTTTTGATGTTACCTGTACCAGGGCTCGAACCATGGACCTTCGGTGTGGTAGGCCGGCAACACTACCTTCACACCACGGCGGTCGCCTTCGTTTTCTTACCTTTCCTTTAATTCCCTTTCCCTTCCCTTCCTTTCATTTCCTTACCATTCCTATCTTTCCTTTAATTTTCCTTCCTTTCTTATCCTTTCCATTCCCTTCCTTTCCTTTTCCTTTTCTTTCCTTTAATTTTCCTTCCTTTCAATTCTTTTCCTTTCCTCTATTTTCCTTTAATTTTCTTCGGTGTTTAATACTCTTTATGAGTAACCATTTATTTTATTTTTGTAAACCCTGTTTGTAGGTATCAGCAATGAATTTTACATATTTGCTCATATTTTACATTGCTGGCTTAATGTATGCAACAAAGCAACTTTTCCTGCTCTCAGGAGAGCAACTGACACTGGGCATCGTAGCCAGTAATCAATACAATAACAACAACTAAAGCAAAAATGCATGACACAACAGAGTATGTATAGTGCGAATACTTATTTTTCATTGGTCCACTACCAACTCTTCGCACTCACAGTGAGAGCCGACCACACGAATAACACAAAAACATGCATGGCAAGTCTACTCACACTACTACGGCTCTTAATTTTTTCCTACAAAGCAACTCCTCGGCCATGCTCACGATTCAGCATAGTGCACAAAAAGCAAGTACACACACACACAGCGTGTCTATAGTGTGAATAAGTGAATGTGTAGTGGTGTGACTTTTATGTTAAACTTTTTATATTAAAATGATTTTTTAAATTTTTTTTATTTACGGATAAAAGTACACCTCAAAATTTCCTATCTATACATATATAATTTGAAATAAATAAAATATCTTAGAATTATAGTTTAGCAGAAAACGGTTCTACATTGCATTCATCTTGTCTATTTACGAGTATATATAAGATACTTAGAGAAACTTTTTCGGTAAGTCGGTAGATGCTTCTGTCAGGTCCCTGGCTATGAACCCCGTAAATAACATCCAAGAAGTTGAGGGTAGTGTCACTCTGGCTCAACTTCATCTGAATATTGTAACAGGTTAAACTCTTACTTAATCAAACTCCAGCCCACCATACCAAATACATGCCCTTCGTGAGTTTTGTCCCTTCCTGACACTTAACATCTTTTCAACTGTTCAACAGCAACAACTTTCGTTCTGGTATAATTTTGTTGAAACTACATGTTTCCTTTAACTTCAGTCAGAAGCTATTGATAAAGAATCTCGAAATAATCGTACCGATTCAGGCGAAGCACTGTTAACAACAACATCAACCCCCGGACTTTGCCAGCCAAAGAAGGATGCGGTCCACACTGAAGTGAGAAAACAGGTTCATATCAATGGAATAATTTATCGCTAAGATAGAATGGACGCAACGTCCAAAATAGCCTTAGCGCCAGCTTATGAATGAATGTTTTTCCGGAAAACGCATGACTAAGACCCTGGCGCTAAGTAATACTTACATACGCATATAAGTGTAATAAGAACTGTTCACATTGCCTTGTTCATTTTCTACATACATACGTACTAAGAAGTTAAGAACCTATGAGTTATGCGAATAGATGAAGTGTGGAAATCTGCGGCTACTTTATGCAACAAGTTGTTGTTACCTCCAACCGCAAGCGCATTCCGAAAGCATTCAAAAAGCTGCTGGGTTTGATTAATGCCACATCAAATGCCACTAGGCATGTACTATACATTAGGGTGGGCTGAATTTTTTTCTTTTTTACTTGGCATATTAGAATTTGAAAGAAAAGAAAAATTATTCAAGTCAATAGTCAAAGCTATTTTCAAGCATCGTCGTCCAGGCTGTAAAAGCTGCTAAGTCCACTTTTTACTCAAAACAAGTTTTTCGTATTGTTGGAGCTGCTAGCTCTAGATAAAAATTAAGAAAATCTGCTAGCTTCATAAATTTTTTATATACATACTCGTATATTTCGAAATTTTGAAAATTGAGTATAGTTTCCAATCAAGTAAAATCTTTCGTTCTACTGAAAAGTTTTGCTGGCCGAGCTTACCGCCTGCACCACGATATATAATTGATCAAATAGAGTAGCTCCAACTGAAAAAAAAGATTTTCAAGATGTTCTAGAATCTGTGGAGTATCACCTTGATAGTGAATCGAAATTCCGAAGTTGACAAAAATTTGTTCGTATTATTTTTGTAATTTTAGTAAACAAATTCAGTTGCTAATTTTTTGATATTTTTCAACATTTTGCTCCAAAAAAAAGTTTTTCCGTTAAAACAATTTTTTCAAAAAAATTGAAATCACCTAAAAATCTTGAGCAAATTTATTTTTTTAATATTTTCTAAAAAAAAATTCCGACGCACCCTAATTTAGGTACGACTGCTACTGGAACCGCAACCACATCACAGTGCCTACTTTTGTAACGCAGACTAATATTTTATTATAACGACATAGACAATCTCAGTAATGACGACAATGATGATGAACTGCTTTATTAGTCTGCTACTGCGTGGAAGATAAAGCTGCGAGCATGCGCAGAACAATTGATCAGTGTGCTGCGCAGCTTCCGCTGCTCCTTGAAGACAACAATCAGTATGTTACCAGTATTTACTTTTCTATAATTTATTGTATGCACATTTGTACAATAATAACAATAATAAAAATACCCCAACTTAACACAAATGCAATGCACGTTCGGTAATAAATAATATTTTTTTGAAATGTGAATTTATAAAAGGATAAAATACATTTATTATGGTGGAATATGTACGTATGTATGTTTGGTCGGAGGCAAGAAGGCCGAACCACAGTCACATGTGAGCGTACAGACACAGATGGACATTGGAGCTCAGTGCATACTGACAGTTGAAATGACAGAAATCATAATCATTTGTATGATAAATATGTATAAAGGGTGTGCCAATATGTGCTTATAAATGGAGCAGAAAAAGCGAAAGATGGATCTTCTTCTTCCAACTAAGTTCACAAGAAATACTCATATCACCTGACACTGCCGTATAGGCACCCGACATCTAGCGGACTGTAGATGAAATAATCGAACGGTAGGCGCCACCTAGCGGTACACATACAAATATAGCTAGAAAAAGAAGGTCGAGCTGAGATTTCATTACTCGCAGTATGCCGATTAACTCCAGATAATTAAGCTGTCCTTTTTTAAAAATTGTTAGTGAATAGAACAGTCTGTATGGAGTCCTTCGGATTATCTGAGGAAGTATTTTGAGACTTAGTAAGCGCACCTTGAAGGAGTCCTGAAGGAGCACTTTTTTCATAAAGTTTGAAAGACACTTTCCTTCGTTGAATACGCTCCTTTGCGAGCTCCCTTAGGAGGATAGAATCACATTACGTCTCTTTCGTGTTATTGCGTTGAATTGCGGAATTTTTGATTATCAACTGCTGATTTTTCCTTATGCTTCGCAAAGTATTTTTGAAATACATCAGATCCTTGTTGTCTCGCACTGTGTGATTCCTGCAGTTGTTTTATATGACAACATAAATAATTCTCATTGCTGTTCTTTATATTTTTTCTTCGGCTTTTTATCTCAAATATTTATTTTATGTTCTACTTTAATTTCTTGCTCCCCTTTCGAATTGTTTGAATTGAATATTGGCTTTTTTTTTTTTGCTTTGCTCATTGACCAAGCGATCATCAACTGACCAACCGACCGCTCATCGCATATGTCAACTGTCTTGCTAAACACATGTAGACATAAATGTCATATGTCTGCAGAAATGTATCTTCGCCGGTTTTGATCGAAGTCGCCAACAGGCTGAGAGTTTACATGTGTAGCAGTGAACTGCGCGAGTCCCTCTTTTTGATGTCCTCAGTATATTTGCTCAACAAGAGGTTTATCTATCACTATGTTATACAGAATTTCGGACCTTGAGCTCACGAAATCAGCCGAAGACGCACTACTCGCCTCCACTCAGCAGACGATTAAAAGTGTAACGGGAAGCGCCAAGTACACAAGCAACCACCACAGAAAGGGCAGCGTCTGAGGGTACCAACCAAAGTGCCCAGGGACCTGCTCTCCCTTCTACCACAGGAACGCCATAGTACGCCGCATGGTACAGAGATGAAGAAGAAAAAAACTTAGATAACAGAGGGTCCTTTACATGTTCGATAAAATCAAAAATGGAGACGCTTGCAGCGGCTTTAAATATGCCACGCAGTGCTGAAATTTTCAACAGGGAGATACGAGCTACGCAAGGCGGTGCCGAAGAAGACGTGAAGACGCGAGAGACACTTTACAAGTGGCCATAGTGATGAAGGAAAACACAATTGTGAAGGTTGAGGTCGGGTTGTAAAAGTTTCCGATTCTCGAACCAGACGTATTTGGACTTCCCCACTGAGAGTGTAGCTAAAATCAGCGACAAGTTTACCAACCTGACGCTAAAGCTCGTACCAGCTGCGGAGATCCCAACGCGACCACTTGCACGCTACGCATCTTGTTTATCATAATGATCCCAAAGAGGAGGAAGTGGGAAACCCTAAATACTATGGACCCGATTATGCTTAAATCGAATACCTTTTGCGATTCATAAGTCATTGATTGTTCCACATCTGAAAGAGGAAATGAAATTGTTGTTGTAACTGCAAAACAACAGTCGCCGTAGGCTTGTGTTATGGGCAGTCGTTTAGTAATGCTAGCCCCACCGTCACGTAAAATTTCGTTAGACCCTACGCAACTTTAGCGCTTTGATTTTAGTCGCACCTTAGACAAACCGGTTTGGTCGTGTATTCTAAGCCTCTAATCCTTTGGAGGCTTGTTTGTGTCTTAGCACACACTCCTTTTTTCGCGTAGCTATTCACCGGAAAAGGAATCTAAGTCCTGAGCGAGATCATACCACAATTGGGACTGCTTATGTCGCTAGCGTACTTCGTAAGAATAATTTTGGTGAGAAGAACCATCAAAAGCCCCCAAAAGCTGCGAAAGTTAGGCTCAACAATCTTTACATAGACCTGTAATTAAAAAAAGGCTGTTCATAATGTAGTGAGACTTAGAAAAGTCCTACACTGGAGACGTAGCCCACCGTCATCTTCAAGGATGTATCCAAGCTGAATTATAGGCTCGGCAGTGGTATTTATTTGAAGGAAATGTCTTTCATCTTAAGACCCACCGGGCCAATTTATCAGCCTAAACATGTCGTGTCCCCACTTTGGTCCTACACAATTTCACTTTGGTCCTATCCTATAGAAACTGCAAATTTCCTATGACGTAGGTGAGAAGATATTGATCAGAATTCTTGGTAAAAGATGCTTTGATAAGGGAGGGTGAAGTGCTGCTAAAACAAAAGCTCAAACAACCTCCCGTTGGTATATCGATCGCTGCTCGGACGATAGGACTTTTAGTTCAGTCTTTTGACTCGGACACTAAAAGCAAGTGGGACATCTGCTGCAAATGTGTCTAGACTACGTCAATAGACAACAACCTCTGCTGAAGTATATGCGGTGTTTATGGAACTGAAGAATGAAGTCCCCGTTTAGTGTTGCAGTTCTCTGACTCGCAGACTTCGCTTTCGCTTTGACTTTGACATTGATGTTCGGCAGGCATGCAACATGCAAGCAAGCAGGGCAGGCGCATATCTGGTAGGCGCACTTTTCATCCTTTTTACCTTAATCGATTATCATTTTTAATAATCGATTTCATTTGGACACCATAAACATGCGGACGCACGGACAGACAGTCAGACATATGTATTTTGATGTATGGCAATGGTGAGCGGCAGTGAGTTAAATCTTGTTACATTGGTGGATATTTGTGGCAGTTTGCGACTTGTCTACTTACATATGTTGCTGTGATGTTGTTGTTTTTATTGGTGTTGCACTCGATTTGGTTATTGTGCGGTGCCACCTTTTGCCTTTACAAGACCTTGTGCCCATGCTGCCGTCTAGCCGCCATGTAGTTAAGCAAGTTTAGTGACACCAACTAGACATTTATGATTGTCATCATCATACATTCTTATGAAAGTCCAACAAATAGGCTGGCCCATTGCGCATAGATTGCAATAAATGTTGTCGACGACTAGTTGAAAAGGGTAGATCACATTAATTAATTGGTTGATAGCTATGTACGAGAGTATGGAGGACTGTTTTCTTTATATGTTTATTGTTGTAATAAATAAAATATAAATGTTTATGCCATTTATGGTTAAGGAGCTCTACTTTTTCATTTGTTTTTATTTAACAAGCGATCTTTAGGCGCCTTAGGTGTGCCGCAGCCGATGATGGACTATTGAAGTACAGCCTCGAAACGCGTTCTATGTTCCTTGTAAGGGTTTGAAATTACCTTGGTCCGTAGCTTGGGCATTCCGAAAATTTCGTTTAAAATCAAAAAAGGGGCAGTTTGCGTTGGGGATGAGGAACTAAAATAGGATCATAATAAAATTAAGGACGGATATGAAGAGATAAGGAAACAGAAGTGCAAGAGGGAGAATGAGAAATAAAGGAAGTTGGTTGGTGCGGTGAGTCCCCTGCTAGGGCGTCTTTCATGAGGTTGGTTTTGTCAAAGACTGCGGCTTAATCTGTTCAAGATCAATTAGAGGTACCATGAACCTCAAAAAAATAATGTAAAAATATATGTATGCTAAGACCGCAGACGGACGCACGGTAACAATCCCTAAAACCTTCGAGGAGTGTTTTTGTCGTTACAAAAATACAAACAAACAGACGCTCGACCTGAGGAGTTTGTAGGGCAGCAGCTTTCCGTACCCGAAGATTGAGAAGGCGAGAGAGAAACGTGTATATGCACGAATGGAGCTATAGAGAGTGCATGGTATCGGCTTAACTCTAATAAGAGGAACCAACCAGAAATCAAGAACGGTTGAGCGGCAGTGAAGCCACTCAATAGGCTTTCTGCTTCCTTACCTTGGTGCTGCTCCAGGGATAGCGGCCAGTATCGAGATGGTTAGCTATAATGAGACTAAAGGAAGTCCCACCATGCCCATGTCATTGAGTTTAAATCGGCATTTGAGAAGCTACCACCGGCTTGCATCCTTGATTTTCATAAGATTCTCGTAAAAGGGGGTTTTCTAGAAATTTAATTCTGTTGTCCTGGGCAACTTCAAAGCAGGCTTTCTACCCTTTTTTCCGCTCACGTAACAAGGTACTACACGAGGCCATGTGTTCCAGTTGCATCCGTAACTTATTAGCACCAATAGGCCGGTGTCCTTTGAATACCTCAACTTATATGAATATCTTCCTCTTTTCAATTTGAGAATGGTTAAAGTAGGGCAATAGGCTCCTAGAACTCTTCACCACTGCAAATACTTCCACCTTTTTCTAGCCCACTAAGCGAATGCTGAAATATATTAGGGTTAAAGGGTGGAAGTATCTGCTTCGCTTCTGAGTCATCAAAAGCCGATCCACGCCGACCAACATCATCGGCCATCTCGTTTCCTAGTAGCCTGTACTAATAATCGCACACAAGAATCACTTTCGTACTCATGGATAGCATATCATTCGGAGAGATGCAGGTGGGCCATTTAAATCTTAAAGTGTGTTTCGAAGTCTGTCCTAAGACCGACGCAATCCGCTTTTGTTTACTTTTGAGTAACAATTAACGAAATGCGGATCTGAAATATTTTCGAAGGCGTACAGGTACCTCGCTCTATCTAATGTAGGATAAAACTGCTGGGGATTTTCCGGCTTGTGGTGAAGTTCCAAGGTCTCCGCCCATCAACTCAGCTTACTTCATGATCCCACTAATCAAGTTAAGACGCAGACTAGATACTAGCAGTACTAGGTCATCCGCTCAGTCAACCACTGTGTCTGCTTCTACAGAGACAGGACAGCACCCTGTGGATTCCCTCTTCGGCCCCTCGCTATGACTTCCTTTGCTTCCAGCTTGGTGCTTATCATTCTCGAGCACAGTGTCATCCCTACCAAATTTGCAATGGGGTATTCAATACCAAGCTCAGAGAGGACAACTTTTATTCCTCACATTACAGAAGGCTCCCTCTATGACGTCAACCAGAGGGGACTGTATGGACTGAGCAGATGATAGCCTGTAGTTATCTAAGCTCTTGCGAATTGGAACGTTTAGAAGTATTTCGAGGATTTGAAAAAAAAAACGACCCAGGACAAATGGGTCTGTAGTCTTAAGGGTTTTCAAGTTCGCTTTTGTTGAACTTTGGTATTAAAACCAACTTGGCCCCTCTCCAATTTAGGAGAAAATGATTTGGACATATCACTTCGATTCACTTACTTGTCTCGTTATCTTGTACCTTGAAAGTTAACATTAATTCATAACTATGAAACTTGTTGGCTTACTTGGCTCGAGATAAATCTTTTTATTACATTTTTAATTTTCTGATTTATGTCTTTATCAGCTTTCACCAGAAACAAATTACCCAATTGTTTGCATTATATTGCGAATTGCTCGGTTTCAAAAATGCCACCCAAAACTTTTTGACAGCAACACTGTACAACAACTAAAAAAGTATTATAGTAAAGTTACTTTTTATTCGACGGTTGAATTAGCAGCTGAATTTAGCTGAGTTTAAAACCAAACTGACGCTCCTTCAAATACCAGTCGATACTCAGTTTTTGAGCTGAAATATTTAGGTCAGTAGCCGAACCCGGCCGACCTCTCAATCGAGTGTTACTATCGCTCTGTCTGGAGGGCGGCTACAACTGCTAATAACCCTAGTTGAAGCATGGTAGTTCACACTGCAGAATGTCCAAGTACTTATTTGACCAGCCCTCGCCAGTCCTCTGCAAACCTTTGGAGATTTGAGTGGAAGAGTTTGCGTCTTGAAGTGAACAAGACCAATTCGGTTTCTACATAGCTGGAATGGGCAACTAAGCTTTCGCGTTCTGAGGTGGATGCAGACGTTGTTGGTCGTGTTGTTTCCGCAGGGATGTTATTGTTGTAGTTGCAGCAGTTATTCGCCCTGCTCTGGCGAAACGTCACTTGATGACAGCCATAGGCCTTAAAACATTCAGTAGAGCAGTCCGAATGCCTATTGAAGCTCCGAGATTCCTCTGACTTCCGTTAGAAGATTTTTATGACTATGCTAGGGAAGGAACGTGGCGATCAGGTAGTGCCAAGAATAGCTACAACAAAAACCACATTGCCTAGTACGTTTCCAACACCGTTATCTTTTCCTCAGGTACTTGAGGATTTTGTTCTGGATAAGATTGGACGATTTGGCATCACAGCTTATGAATGGAAGTGCACTGGTCTGTTGTTATTATCGTGCGTCGTCTATGTAGGAAACGATGGAATATCCTCCCGATGAAGATAGGAGTTTGAAGAGGTATATACAACAGCGGCGGTAAAAGGAAATTGCTTTGTGGCACCCCTTGCTCAATCCTCCGGTATCTAGAATTTTTTTTACTGAATTCAAAGACACTTGCCGACCACTCCACTCTTACCACCTGACACTGCCCTCGCGACACGACTCGATTTTCACAATTTCTCTCTGGCCCGATCCCGTCGAAAAGCATGTTTCCTTAGCGTTCTAGAGATTACGATGATGATTTCGCCTGGGCAGGGTTTTATCTGCTAAAGTCGAAGAAAATTTCGAGTTTCAAATTGTTGAAAAGTGTAGGCAAATCTGTTGATGTAACTTCGTGCGTGAAATTTATTACTTATTGAGTAATTTCTTATCAACAAAAGAAACCCTTAATTGCTCCAAAGAAAAGGCGCAGTAATAAAAATTATAATAAATTTACAAAAAATCATATTTTGAACAAGAGCAATTTGCAAGAGTACAACTTCATTTACAAATGCTTGGCAAACCAACAAGGCCTGCTGCATATGCTCAAGATGACTTGTTGCGAGACGAAATGTGCGTTGCGATGCAATTCAGTGCAGAGCAATTTGGATGAGTCAAAATGTCAACGTTGACAGCTGACAACATATTATTAAACAGAAATTTATGTGTGTACAGGGTGCGAGGAGCATACAGAGCATACGAAATTAATAGCCTGAATTAACTGAGCAACAATCAGACAGAAATGTAGACAGTAAAAAACAACAACAAACACCATTAAAAACAATGAGATGAAAGAAGGAGTTACAGAGGATGGCTGTGTACCGTAACTTACCTTTATACTTTGTGGCCCATACCAGGGCTTGTCATACATATATAGAGGTGTATATGAGTATGTGTGAGTGTGTAGGACAGTTTTGTGAGTTTTAAAATGTTATTAAAAATGCGTAAATTTCACCGACCACCGTCACATAAACATCATTGGGGCGTGTAAATATTTTATATGACATAAGCACAACCCAAGAGCATAACTTCAGTGACAGCTCCCTCCCAGCTCCAATGCATTGTCAGTTAAACCATAATTAAGCACAACGTAAGAGTGTCCAATGTAGCGAGGCCAATGGCCTATTTCATGATCAGCTGAGTGCGTCCTGCGTTTCTCTTATTAAACAAATTCAAAATTAATTACGCACAAAAGAATCGCAAGGCAACCGCAAATGCATGCTGCGGTCGGTCCATATCAGCGTTAGAACGTTTGCTACTAAAGTGGTAGATTTAGTACTATTTTCCACTATAACAGTACGTTTTCATGGTCTATTACTATTTGCTAGATAAATGGACGGAAGGTTAGCACTATCAAAATGTTTGTTACCCACCATCTTCCGTCAAGTTATCCTTGACCTGCTTTTTAATATATATGTAAGTAGTGGCTCCTCGTTCCTTGTCGTCTGAATAAGAAAACCAAGCTCATCCCCCTGGCGAAAACAGTTCGGGTTTCAATTTCAGTTTTCCTTTTCTTTGCAGTTCAGGCCCAGTTTCAGTGTCGGGTTGGGTTTGGGTTCCGGTTTTAGTACTAGTTTAGCTTCGATTTCTGTTTCCGTTCCGGTTCCAGATTAGTTTTGTTCTTCATTCTTAATTTTAATTTTAGCTACACTTTTACTTCCAGTCCATTCCAGAGCCGGTTTTGGTTCCGGTTTTATTTTCGATCCATTTTAGTGTCGGTCTGGGTTTGAGTTCCTCTTTTAGATTAAGTATTAGTTTAATCTTCAATTTCGGTTTCCGCTCCGTTCCCGTTCGGCTTTGTTTCCGTTCTTAATTTTACTTTTAGCTACGCTTTTAGTTTCGGTCCATTCCAATGTCGGTGTGGGTTCCGGTTGCAGTTTTAGTACTAGTTTAAGCTTCGATACCAGTTTACGTTCCGGTTCCAGGTTGGTTCTCTTTTCTGTCTTAATTTTACTTTTAGTTTTAGTTTGGGGCCATTCCAGTGTCGGGTTGGGTTTGGGTTCCAGTTTTAGTATTAGTTTAGCTTCGAGTTATGTTTCCGTTCCGGTTCCAGTTTGGTTCACTTTTCTGTCTTAATTTTGCTTTTACTTTCTGTCCATTTCAGTGCCGGTTTGGGTTTGGGTTCCTGCTTTAGATTTGTTATTAGTTTAAGCTTCGATTTCGGTTTCTGTTTAGTTCTGTTTTCGGTATTAATTCTTATGTCTTTTGTGGTTTTAGTTTCGGTTCAGGTTTAATCTTCGCATCCGGATTCAGACTCACGTTGGGTTCCGCCTCCAGTCACATTCAGTTTTTGATTTTAATTTTAGATTCGATTCAGGTAGCAAGTTCGTTCAGTTAGAGTTTCGGTTTCGCTTTGGCTTGCGGTTAAAGATTTCGTTCCGTTCCTATTACCAGTTGGTACTGCCTGTTTCGATTTCTGTTGGGGTTGACATTCCGGCTTTAGTTGCAGCTTTAGTTTTATATTTCGGTTCTTATTTCGTTCTTGGTCGCGCCCTTTTTCATTTTTGGTGTCTTTTTCGGTTTCATTTCTTTCCTGTACTTTTTGCATTTGTTAATACCCCAACTGATGATCGTTACACAAAATCTACTACGTAATCATACTTTTACTACTATTTATTTTTTAACTCCTCGGTAGTTCTAACTCTGGTAAATACAATGCCGCTGCTGTGGGTTGGTCTACCAAAAATGCCTGCGCGACTTGAGCATTGAATTTTTAATATGCGCCAGAGACCCACACAACCACTGGCGCATGCGTACGCATCTGCTTATGCGCTAAAATATTTTCGGCAATGCGTCCACATCACGGTGGAGTAATTAAAAAATTTCAACATAAGCGCCAGGCTTGAGATGCATGCGCGCGCTGGCAATAGCGATATCTGACGGTGTGCCATAAAAGCGCGACGAGTTAACTAGACGTGTACTAATGCATTTTCAAGGTAGAGTAGAACCACGAAAGAAAAAAGAGCATCAGCTGAGTCTGCTCAATTCTTGTTTCTCTGTAACAGCATCCCGCCGAAAGCATGAGCCTTTATCGCTCCAAGCTTAATGTCCCGCCGTTTGTCAGCCACACAAACCCACCATGCCAGCGTTTTGCTTTACGCTATCAGCATTTCACCGCAGTCCCGTTGTTTCTTCGTCCGTTTGTGAGTTGTGTGTGTCCACCTGTGTCATGAACATCATCATGGCGTGTGATAATTACGCGCATCGTTGACCGTTTTTATGTCTTTTCATTTATTAATTAATAATTTCATATTTTTATGATGTCGCCCCAACGCGTAAAATGGAATGATGCTGTGCATCCTCTGTGTTCGTTGACCTGACGCACCACTCAATGGCGTTGGCTATGGCATTGCCTGATGGCTATATTGGCGTCATTGATGCCGCCGTCTCCTGATTCTTGTTGTTTTTTGCTTGTCTTTACTGATGATGTGATCAGTTTGCTTTTCCCATTGTTTGGTTGCCCCGTCCTGCAGGTTGCTAATTTTTCCTGCTTCAGCATTGACTTGCTCAAGAATTCTTTGCAAGGTGTTGTCGCTATATGCGCTTCATTGAAAAATTGAGTTACAATTGTTTCGGGAACTTTTCAAGCTGGTAATACGAGGGGTGACTAATAAGCTCATAGCAGACCTGTTAAATAATGATTACTAATCGTAATGATTATCGGTTTTATTAATTACTTTCTTGAGAATCCATTTAATGACTGATTACCAATAACTTTAATTTTATAATAATTATTCTCCAATTAATTAAAAAAATAATAAAAAAAAAATCATGATTGTTTACGATTATCGAAAAAAATCCAAAAACGTTGCTTAGATTACTTTTGATTATTTTGAATTACTTTTAATTTTAATTTTTTTTGCTTATTTTTGATTTTTGTCAGTATTGTTGTAGAAGCACATAATAATCAACAATGCTGAAAAATCAAAAGTAATCAAAAAAAAAAACAAAAAAAGTCTAAAGTAATCAAAACAACGTATTGATTTTTTAGAAGCACATAACAATCAAAAATACTGAAAAAAAATATGAAAGAATCAAAAGTAATCAAAACTTTTTTTTTGATTATTTTTGATTTTTTTTTGATTACGTTTGGGTTTTGTTTTTTTTTTGTTTTATCGTAATCAATTAATAATTGCTTTTCTTGAAAAACTATTTATATAATCATTACCAATTAAAAAAGCCGTCGAATTAATTGATTACTAATTACTAATACAGAGCGATTCTTTTGCATGCGGTTCAAGCAGCTCACTACTTCCGGGCTTTGCGCCCAAGTATCCTCTGGATAACCACCGAACACCCGTTTGGTGGTGAGCTAAACGTGAGAAGGCGACAACCTGGTAAGGCCACTCCGACATAATCGGTTTAAGGGATTGCTGGGGGGTTCAAACAGCAGCGTCTGATCACCAGGTGGTGAGGCTGCAAGCGGGCGTCTGTCTTGGATCAAGCTGCTCGCTATACAAACGTGTAATAGAATTCAACCTCCCGTGAAACGGGTTGTGCGTTGGGTTTGGGACCCACCACATAAAACAACGTTCCAATGAAATTCAATAACAACGCCTCGGATATGAGAACCCCTTTTTTCGGTCAAAATCGCCCAGGCGGTTAGATGACCATTTAAAGAAAGAATCACTAATAAAATTTAACTGGTGGCTACTTCAACTCCTTTCTCTTTTTCTTATTCGCAATATTACTGTTCGTATTCCGTCATAGCATTCCACACTTTTCTCGAGTTCAAACGGCTTTTCGCTTGTACATCCTTATCGCTTTATTACTTAGGACTTACTGTCGTGAAAACGATTACAAGGTAATTTGATCTCTAGAATACTGCCTTCATTTTGATTATTACTTTTCTTCAGTTTTTCTCTATAAGTACATACGAGGAGAATCCATTAGACAACCAAACCAGAGTCAAACTTCGAAAGAAATGCGATCCAGTAAAACTCAGTACTTTTAACTCCTATAAGTATGCCACAAAAACTAAAATTGACTTAAACCCCTATGAGTATGCTGTAGATATTAATCGCGGGACGCTCTCTTTAGAGACTAGTCACCCGATTTTTTGCAGGGATTCAACAGAAATGTCATAAAAGTGAGTTGATTTCTCAATCTCACTGCGGTGAGATCTACTTCGATATCGAAACTGCAAATATTTCACACGAAGGTCTGCGATTAAATATGCTGGATAGCATGGGGAGAGATGTTTACTAATCCAACACAATAAATGAGATCACAAAAACTCTAAACCAAAACACACTCAAATAGTGGGCTTCTACTTGCCAAGCAATGACACGTAACACCTCTACCTCCTTGAAATGCTAAATTTCTCAACAAGACCGCAACTATATAACAAATGGCTTTAAAATTGTAACACTAAACAGCAAACCAGGGTTGTTTCGACAAGATAAAAATTACCAGGAATGACGGTAATCCGCTACAAAATATTTCAAGCTTTCCTTGTATTTGTGTTTTAGAGATCTTTCATCAGTTCGTTGCTAGTTGCAGAAGCCGACCCATTTTTCTATTAATTCCAGTGAACATTCCCATTTGTACCAATATTACTTGCTCTAGGAATTTCAATTTACCAACATAAGTTATCAATAAATACCTCCAGTCGCACTTTTATCAACCCTCCCTCGTACTCTGGCACTAATTACCTGAAAATGTGCCAATAATGTGGCAAGGAATTTTGAGTGGCTTAGTGAGTTAATCGATTGTGCCAGGTTTACTAGATTAAATAGCTTGGATTCACGCATTTCAACAAATTAAATTTGTTTTTGTAATTTCGCATTTTGTTGTTGTTTTTGTTCGAAAGATAAACACTTACAAGCCACTCCGGCAACAGGAAAGTTTCAGATTTGTATCAGGTCAATAACAGTTTTTTTGATTAAAGTGCGCATCTACTGAATTGCACCGCCTCGTAAATGCTAATTTTAATCATTGAACTGTAATTTTGTGGCGCATTAAGTTTATTGCGGATGGTAAATGGGGTAAATGATTTTTAGTAGATGCTTTTTATGATATACTAAAGTAGTTTTGAGCCGAAGCTGGTGTAGTGGAATGAAGCAGCCTGTTTCTGCTTTCAAGACGAAGCCGGCGTACACCAGCCTTGACAGCAGAAAATTAAATTTTTCTAAAAAATTTAAAATTCTGTTGTAGGTTAAATTAAGTTCAAAGGTTTCGTCATTAGCTTTTTAAATTATTTGCTCCAATAAACCAAAAAATTAAAAAAAAAAATTAGAAAACTTTTTTCCAGTTTTCCACATCGATGGCTGACTAGAAGATCTCTACTTGTCTAAATATTTTTTGTGAAGACCGCACTATCTTATAATTTTTTCCCAACATGAAATATTTCAGAATAATTTTTTTCAACTATGCCATAAAATGTATTAAGTTTGATAACAGGTCACAAGATCTACAGATATAAAGTCGATTGATTTTATTTCGCATAGTAAAGAGAATTAACATCAATTAATTTGTTTCACTTTTCAAAAGCTAAATAAAGTCTACCAAAATTTGGAGACGGTTATCCAATCGGGACCAAATCTAATATGCGATTTCTGCAGCTATGCTATGCGCCTGATTTCGAGGGGTTTTCGAAAATCGCGTTAAAACTTTTTGCAAAGTTTAAATTTCGAATTTTCGAGTTGGCCTTTTAGTGCCAATCTCATTCAAATAATTCGCTGTAATATTTAGACTGAATAATAGTTTCGATATCGTTTTTGTAGATGAGAACCTAAGCTTTCATTTAAATGAGTGTGAATTTCCACTTTGCAATTCCGAAATGCACCGTGTACACCTCTCAAAAACTTTTGAAATAATCAACTTTAGCCCAGTTTCTATCAATGAACCGCCATCTTTTGATCTTAGAGGTGACAACTTTGATGATTTAAGTGCTAGACTCGGTATTAATTGGACATAGCTTTTTAATTTTTCTTACTAATATTTTGGAAATTCCTTATATACTAGGGACCTAAAACGACTTAAAAATAAGCAAAACAAGTACTTCAGGAAGAATATATTACATTTTGATTAGATTTTAATGCACTCGACAAACAGTTATACAACCACCATTATCTCGGCATGAACTTGAACTAAAATCGAACCCGAAAGCTTTCTGGATTTTATACGGCCAAAAAAAGGTTGCACAAATATTCCCGCCTCTGTAACTTTTGATAGTAAGAGTTCTCAGTGCTTATCTGATACCGCCAATATATTCGCTGATTTTTTAGCTCTTTTCGACCATGATAATAGATGTGCCATAAATACCACTTGTTCTGACGCTGCAGAAGCCTTGCGCTTTGGTTATTTATTTGGCTGTTTCGCGCTCTGCGTGCTTTAAAACATATTTTTAATCTTTCCCTTGCTAAAGGTGAGTTCATTGATCGGTGGAAAGTCACTTCCGACTTTCAATTCAGGTAATAAAAATAATGTAAGAAACTACAGACCTATTTCCAAACTCACATCCACAACTCATTTTTTCTCAATTTAAGCTTACATTTCTCATTATCAGCCAATTTACACGCGTATTAAGATAGATCAGTTGTCTATAATTTATTGTTTTTAATTTGTTTTTACTATAAATGTTGTTGGCCTTTCAAATGCGCAGATCGATTAAAACCATCCATTTTGGCATTCTGCAATATAAACTAACAAATTTGTTGACGATTATGGTGTGTACGATTGACAGAAAAAATGTCACCATTTGATGGACGATGTGTGATATTTGTCAAAATAATTTCATAGGCTTATTGCTAAATATGTTGACCAAAATTAGTCGCACATCGAACAGCCATTACGTGAGTCCATGTGGAAATGTTAAACGTTTGTTGTTATTAAGCGCGTGCAAACAAGCCAACAAAGTGACCTGACCATATTCGTTGCGAGTAATTAAATACTTGTAAAATGTTAAAATGCTAAGAATTATTTGGTGGCGTAGCTAAAGAAAAATCAAATAAATAAAAATTAGACAAGATTAGCAGCTCCATATGTATGACAACCAGTTAGATATTTAAAGTTATTGCAATTTTACAGTGGTAATTGTTGATGGAGCACGACAAAATTTAGTCACCTTCATCACCTTCATCAGTATGTAATACCATAAAAGTTCACAGCTCAACTCCCATTTACTGACAGTCGGTAGTGAACGCCTTTATATGTATAATAAAAACTTTTCTTTTAACGAGAAGAAGTGACTTTTTGCGTCGCGTTGCATTTTACATAATGAGCCCGTAAGACTTTTTATTCAGCTTCAGCAAATGTTCAGTTCGGTTCCAAACCGGGTTGAAACCAGGTGTTGAACTTTTTTATAACATTTCTCCCTTAAATTTTTATGTTAATTTTGAATAAAATTTCTGATTTTAAGGATTGTCCTTGATTCCTTAAATACTTTTTAAGCCTACGGGAAATGTTCTTTTCGGATGTTAGCGATTTCTTAGAATTGGCAGGAATCCAGTTGATTATGACTTGCGATACTTTTCTACAGTTATCTTCCATAGTTTTCGCTTCATTTCTTATCGGGTCGAAGTTAAGAATTGCCCTTAGTTTTGAACTCTGGCGATTTCTCGCCTAAAGATAAATATCTTAGACATATTTTTTTAGGCTATACATCTGTTTAATTTCAGATAGATCTCCGTCGATATTGCTGCCTGAGCGATGTGGATGTAATAACAGACTTCGTCTTTTGTGAAATTTGACATAAACTGTAATGTGACATCCCTTTGAGAAGGGGGGCTATCTCCAAACAGACGTGTCCCGAATGGACTGTAGTGTTGGAATAGGAGCATTCTGGGAACAGCTACAGATTGTGCTCTTCATCCGTATTTCGTACGCATAAAGTATCTTCCAAGCGGAGGTACTTGACATCGAGACGGCCTGGTGCAACAGGATGAACTGGGGCATGTTGAAAAGAGCTAAATAGAGATGTTTTTGCTGTGTTGCCACTTATCTGAAATTAAAAAAAATCAAATGAGATATGACTATATGATTATTAACTTTTTTGAAATCTTTTTGGAGTAGATCGACATATATTACGGTTGCAACGGCAATAAAGCATTTCAGCAGAGAATAGGGCAGGGGTCGAATCATTTCCGTATGGTTTTTAGGTGATTATTTCCAGACCCTTACGGTCCGATTTCGGTATGATTTTGTGATTCTTTTCCAAAGCATTTCGGAAATTCTCGCAATTGTTTTGGGGAGTATTTCGGGAGTTTTTTTCTTGACGTTTTCGAAACCATTTTGGGACTATTCCAGAAATGTTGTAGCATAATTTCAAAATCACTTCGGGATTGTTTTCAAGACCACTTTCGAGAATTTTTGGGAATCACTTCAAGGTCGTTTTCGGGATCATTCCGGCACTGCTTGTGGGTGTTTTTCATGATCAATTCGAGATTGTGGTCGTAATATTTTCGGAATCATTTGAAATTGTTTATTGGACTTTATCAGGAGCATTTTCGGGGTAATTTTGGAACTTCGAAATGGTGTCGAAAAAGTCCTAAAAACAATCAAGAAATGATTGTGAAATTATCCCAAAAAAATTAAGAAGTTAACTTCTATTACGTGTACTATGCTACACCATCGTATATCAACAAAAATATTTCTAGGTAGGATTACCATCTAATTTTATTATGTTTATACGTTTATATAGACCAAAAAGTATTTTTGTAGTATTTCAACTAAAATATTTCTAAACTCTTTTGTATTTTGTGTTGGCACTTAGGACATTTTTACAAGGTTGCCACTTTTCTGAATTTTTTTAAAATAAATGGGATATGCCAAAATGGATATCAATGGAAAGTTATCCCGGATAGATTATCTGCTGCCGCGGGAAACATTCTTGTTGCAAGAACGGAATATTTGGCAAGGAAATAAATCAAAGCATCAAACAGGGCACATTAATTTTGACATGAATTTTCTGTAAAACTGCGCTAAATATTTGCTAGAAAAAATTTTTGTACACCTTAAAACAGCACCAACAATGGCATCAAAAGGGCCAGCGAATTGTTATTGAATTTATTTTTGTTTTCTTTAATTTTTGCTGTTGTTTTCTTCTTCTTTTTTGATTTTCGAGCAGCAATTGTCGCTGTTGTCATTTAAAATCACCTTCAGTGCTGCAAAACGTTGAAGAATGCACTGCCAAAACAACAACCAGCAATGAGAATAACAACAAAAACATCACAGCGTCTGCGTGCCACAGCAACAGAATTGTAACAAATGCATTCGCACCAAAGAACAACTCAACAACAATGCCACAACAACAACAAACAGTGGCTTGTTTTATATTTTGTTTTTTGCGATGTTGCAACAGCAACAACCAAGGGCGGATTTAGGGGGGGGCGGGCACCTGCCCCGTCGGTATTTTTAATGTACTGTGGATACTTCATCACAGTGCATTTTCACAACTGCCAAATGAAAAACAAAATATATTTAAAAAAACGTGTGAGAGAAGATGGGTTGAAAGACATGAAGCGGTTTTGACATTTTTGGACGTATTGTCGTGACTCCCTAAAATATTACAAAAAATGGCTGATCAAGAATATGGAAATAGAACAAGTTCTACACCGCCATTTTATTTGCTTCAATCTATAATGTCGTCAGAATTCCTCATAAGCTTGGTAATCCTCGCAGATACAAGCCAAACATATTGATATACTTTCTGCAGTTCAGCTTATTATTATGACCACAGCAAGTTTGCAGAGGCAGCGGGAATCGAGCAAGGACACATTCAAAAAACTTTTCGACCAGGCTGAGGCCATTGCAAATGAAATTGGTACGGAGAATCACAGCCCGTAGAACCACCGGTCGGCAAATAAATCGATCAAACATTCGGACTGAATCAGTTGAAGAATATTACCGACTTTCAGTTTATATTCCTTTTTTAGACTTCATGTTAAGTGAAATGTCATACAGGTTTCCTAGCGCTCTCCTGCAAAGAATCGGACAGCTGCAAAAATTGCTGTTGCATAACTTTAACGACGAAGATCTAGAGAATGTTTTACAAGGTGCTGGATTTATAAACAAGATTTTCCATGTTTAGTAGCTTTAAAGAGAAAGCTAAAGATTTGGCAACAGACCGAATATATACCAGAAACTCCAGTAGATGCCTATAAACGAGCCAAATATCAGAACGATTTGTCAATTGCTGTGCACGTTTCCAGTGACAACCGGCACTGCCGAGCGATTTTTTTTTTACCTTACGACGATTAAAGTCATATCTTAGAAACAGAACGACAAAAGAGCGTTTAAATGGATTGGCATTAATGCGTATCCATGCAGATATTGCGGCACAAATGGACGCTAGTGAAGTTTTGGATATTTTCAGCAGAAAACGCACTAGAAAACTCTCTTTATTAAACATGTAATTTTTCTGCGTAACCCCTATTTTTCAATTTTGACCAATTTAGCCTTAAGTAAAATTATTTTAACTAATCTTCTCTAAAACTACGGGTCAAGATTCAATTCAGAAACCGTAATCTATGTTTTAAAAATGTATGCAAATTTCGCGAAACTTGGACGAACTTTCATCAAATTTTCCATTTTTTTGACGCAGTATTGTAGCCAATTCAGTTTTGCATAAGAAAGTGTTGGCCTTAAGCCCTCAAACTTTTTTGCTGATTATAGGAACGTATTTTTTTTTATATGGAAAAAATAACTCGTCAGAAACAAAAGCCAAAATCAGCGAAATCTTTAACGAACTTAATATAATATTGAATGATGTGAAAAACTGCATACGCCTAAAAAGTCTGGAAAAAATTAATAAATTGTTGTGCATACATTTTGAAAACATAGATTTCGGTTTCTGTATTGAATCTTGAACCGTAGTTTTTGAGAGGTTTGGTTAAAATAATTTTACTTAAAACGGAATTGGTGAAAAATGCAGAAATGGAGGGTACTCATAGTTGCGCCCGTCACTGTATACTAGACCTCGTATACGTAAACTTGAAGTATGATGCTGGGCATCTTTGAAAGGAAACACATAAAAAAACTGTTATTATTAAACATAAATGCTTTTTTGATTATTTTGACTTTTATATGAGTTCTATATATCCCTGTACTTGTGAAGATAAACTAAGTATCGTACCTATTTTCTGTTGTTGATATTTTTTCGTGTTGGGCCTTCGTGCCTCCCCCCAGGAAAAATGCTCGATCCGCCCTTGGCAATAACAACCACTGCAATTTACGACCATGTATAAAAATGGCGCAGAAAAAAATTGCAAAAACCAAAAATCAAAAAAAAATAAATATAAAAAAATTTAACAAAGCACATTTTCAGCGATTAGCCGCCACTGCCTTATCAATATTCCAGCTGTGTGCCGTAGAACGGCAACAAAAAAGAAGAGCAAGAATTAAAGTAAGCAACAACAGTAGCCAACGGGCAGCTGGTTGGTGTGCCGGTGTTTGGATCGCGAAGTCAGTGCGAACGAATGTGATTGCTCTGTTGTTGGCATTCTAAATAAAGCACTTTTACAATTGTTTGTTGAGGATACCACCACTGGTTGTAGTTGTGTTTTTTTGTGAGTAGTGTTGTTGCTGTTGTTGCCACCACAGTGCTACTTGTGCTGTTGTGACTGCTGTCATTACAATGTTGTTGCCACTG
This sequence comes from Merzomyia westermanni, assembly GCA_949987695.1. Classification (NCBI taxonomy): domain Eukaryota; kingdom Metazoa; phylum Arthropoda; class Insecta; order Diptera; family Tephritidae; genus Merzomyia; species Merzomyia westermanni. The sequence continues at coordinate 7,514,117 of OX465289.1, read as the reverse complement.
TTTTTGGTACACCAACTAGAGTTCTTTTGTTGTTGTTTCTTTGGTTGTTGTTGTTTTATTGCTAGCCCGTGTATGTAGTAGCTGCGCTTCACCGCTGGCCCCCCTGTACTTCTCACTCGTACAATCGCTTCGCCCAGTCGAAATGGTCAAAGGAATGCGACTTGTTTCGCTTGCAGTTGCGGTATGCCGCAAAACGCCCCGAATTGAATTGTTGTTATGACCAAAACAATAAAAAAGTATTTAAAAAAAATGTATAAAAACTTACAAAAGAACTTTATAAAAAGTTAAAAAACATTAAAGCAAAATTTGAAAACTATAAAGAGCTAAAGGAAAAGACCCCAAGTGCATCACAATTCATAATGAATCGACTCTTAAAAGCCCAAGCGGGTGGAGCTGCCTCGTAGCAAGAAACCCCGTAATCCACTCTTAGCGATAACTGACTCCAATCGTAAACACCCAGGAAATTCAATTCGTCCACTAGCCGTTATCTCTCTACTCAGTAGTGGCTCGCAAAGTACGCTGTCGAATGGCATACATTCTGTGCATAGGCGTTTTAATCCATTGTTCATATCTGTGTCAAGCTCGTACAGCTCATCATGAAATTTAGCTTGAAATTCGTTATTGGCATGACGGAAAGGGCCTTAAACTTCCGGAGTAGTTTTCTCTCGAACACTTTCTATGTCATCTTATCTGCACGGTGGCAGATATGATATTCAGTACTGCTTTGGGAGCATTATAGTTAAATCTCGGAACAGTGGTCGATGTGGATTTTAGTCGCCTCTTAAGATAGGCATACCTCTTTCCGCAGGAAGTCTTATTTGCTTTTCACAGCCCACACCTTGTCGCTGTTGTTGTTGTTGCAGCAGTACTGTACCCTGCTTACCACTTCAACGTTATCATTCAAAAGTAGGTGCTTGGAAGCTTTTTGTTTCAACGTTGGTGTTACTAAGCGCCCGGAGCAATGGTTCGTATCGTACGGAGATACTCTCATGCTGGACATACGTGCTTTGGATGTGTCAGGTTTTAGCCTATTACACTTTCCAGAACTAATTTATGAAAGCGTAACTTAGGTCTCCTTGTGTATATCAGTTTACTCTTCTGCGAACTACAATTACAAGATTCACCTGGCGAGAATGGCGGTCTGATAATGAAAGACGCACTTTATTGGCCTGAGAGGCGGTGCCGCGTCAATCAATAGTCGGTTTGGTGACACCCCATCAAGAGCTGCTTGTTGAGGAGTTTTAGTGACCCTGTACAGTTGCGCGTGTCTTGAATAGTATAGCCTTTGACTCAGTTGGTGAGTCTTCAAGTTCCACGAGCTGAGCGCTCTGCTCTTGGGTACATCTCTTTTTTTACCCGTATCTTTATCTCTTTTTTTCAGAGCCGTTTACCGATTCGGAAGAGAACTCGAGTCACAGCAGGGGTGAGGAGCCAAATAATGTATTTGTGTTAATTCTAATTAGTTTTTCCAGTCAGTTGTGGGGTTTAACATAGAATCGTCGATATGTGGTAATCAAGGGAGTCAACCGCTATAACCTTCTTTGAGGAAAAGTTAAATAGGATCTTAATTCATTACCTTTCCGTAAAAAACCGTAATGAGAGCAAAAATAGCATACCACCATGTCAGAGTCAGCATCGGTTGTCAGTCAATACAGCTTTTCGAGCTACTACAGCCACCGGTAACCTTGATGGGGGCATATATTTCACTGTGCAGCGTCGTCTACATGCTCAGCTCCCACAACCTCCATATCTGTACTCAATCACTGGAAATATTCATAATAAAGCTATCGAAAGTATTCAACTGCTCGTAGCATCCCTGGCCAGATTCCATGTGGACCTCTTCTATTAGCCGACGAACAATGTTCCACTGTGTTTGGAGGCCTTCACCGTTTGAGACAAATTTTTATATGATTAAAAATAAAGTACATTTTCTTCCGAGATTCTTTAAGTCTAATTACTTCTATTTTAAGCAGAAACCTCGTCTCGGCTGATAAAAACTTTCGAAATCGGAAAAATTAAATAAATACAAAATACAGCAGCAGCTTACTGAAATCAAAAAAAATTCCATTAATCAGCCGAGTATATTACTGCGCATCCGAAATATTGCTCCACAGTACTCCACCCGTTTAGCGAAAAAAATTTGCCCAATGACCATCTTCTAAATTCAAGTTGATTTGCTGGAATATTGCGTTACTTTTTTTCATTCGCAAAGCTGGCGTAAGTCCAAGATTCTGCTTTGGCTGACAGCCCTGGTATGAATCCGTCTTTGTGCTTTGTGATTTGCCTTGACTGGTGGACTTGCTGATTTTGTTACAGACAGACAGCCACGAAAACTCACGAAATTACAAATCACAATTGCCACATCTCCACAGGTCGCTCTCAGTTGTTGTCTGTTGCATATCTCGTTACTGCACCGGTTTGGGTTTTTATTTTATTTCTATTTTTATGTTGTTGCGACGTGTTGTATGCGATCTGCGCTTCCACACGTCAAATGCCGAATTTTCAAACAATTGACTACTGTTATTAAAGGCGTCATTCCATTGATTGGTAGCAGTAAGTACTTGTGGATTTATGGGCATGTGAATGTATGTTTCGGTGTTATTTTGGTTGTTTCGGACTTTTTTTGGCCACTTAAGGAACTGTTATAAAGGCGATAAAATTATTCCTGGCCCCCAAATTGTGGCTGTTTTGAACGTAGAAAGAGAATGTTGAGAGTACGCTGAAGAAAGGAACCGCATAATCATTTGTTCGAAACATGATTAGGACGTTGAGATGGAGTCATTCATCAAAAAATGGTTGATAAGAGAATGAAGCGCTTAGCGCTTCCTCTCAACAAATACAGAAGTTAGATATCGAAGTCTCAAGGTCGATATGGGCATGTTTAGGAAGGTAAAGAACTAAGTTTCATCACAAACTAAATTAACTTTCGATGTGAAAAGGAGAATATACTTCGAGAGAAAAATGGAAGTAGGGTTTAGTCACTGGTAGAGAGGTTACAAAAATGGAACGAAAATATACCCTCAGTTATATCGACACCCTGAGATGGCTAGATTGCTCCTTGAGAGTATAGTACCAGCAACCAATGTAACAATCTTCGTTGACAGCGAAGCTGTCTTTACATTCCAACCTTACAAAATCTAACATAGTGCAAAAATGCGGAACTTTCCTGGAGGCTTCACATCATCGCAAGATTTTGGGCAATCTCCTAAGAACAATCGAAGAGTATACAAGTAAGGCAACGAATTTACTATGGACTAAAAATCCATATGGACATGTTTAGATAGGAAACTAAACACATCTTCAGTGAGAGTGCTGTCATCGCAACTGATTCATTTTCATTTCTGCTTAAATATGATGATTTGTGCTTGAAAAATTATCGAAAGCGCTGCTATCGATAATGAGCAAAAAACGAGAAACTCGCTCTGATCTATCTACTGCCGTCGACTTATACAAGGTGGCGCAAAAGTAAGCTTCCGATGTTCAGCATATCGGTTGTGGCACGTGCAGTGTGTGCTGTTGCACCGTCTTGTTGGAACCACATGTTTTCCAATCCCAATTCATCAAGTTGCGGCAAAAAGAACTCCTTGATCATTGCTCTGTAGCGCTCACCATTCACACTAACCGTTTGGCCCCGACCGATTATTGGTCAAATAAATAGTCAGTAATATTCCGCGTTCTGGAGCAGTGTAGCGTAACATTGTTTATTAACGTGTATTTCGCATGTGTTTACTACACAAATGTCAAAACAGAACTGACTTTAGGGGCCAATCGCAAAATTTATAGCATTTTCTGATGGGAGGATTACTTTTGCGCCACCTTGTATTTGATGTTGTGCATTCAAGGATGCGTTTCTCACCAACTCTACTGATTGTTTTGCAATCAGTCATTCTATATCCATCGGTGCGTCATTGATCGATGACTTTGGCACTAATTCACTTTTCACAGGTGACTTAAGCGTCGATTCAGCGTTAAAGGTGGCATCAGCCATCGTTCCCTGTTTCACCGGTACATCGTCCACCAGTTGAACCGTTCGTCCATTTCACTGGTCACTAACTAACTAGCCATCGCTCATCGGTTCACAGTCATCTATTGACGAGTAAAGATTCGAAACGGAAGGCTTTGCTCTCGATACCTATAAAGAGCCTCACTAACCTTCCGACAAATGGCCTTTAATTCAGTATAACTTTGATTAATCCCGACTCATTACTGCCCGCACCGATTAATCAGGCCCAAGAGGGCAAATGAGACAAAAATAAAAGGAAAAACAGGAGGATCAGTTGAAATCCTTTACTTGTCGTTTAGAAGGTATGATTGAACTGCTTCCGTTATGGTTGTCAAATTCACCTAGGATTGTTATCACATTGTCATCTTTTTTGTCACGGGGGAGCGAATGTCCAACGCATACGCGTCTCAAGCACATCGTCACTATCTTTCATCAGAGTCTGGTAGAAGATAAGTCAAGAATCGATCTTTTAGACAGATCGAGGCGCTCATGCACAGGTGTAAACGACACTAACTTGATAAGGAATTATCCCTAAATATGGAGGACTGCAAGCTCATGATGGGTATACTTACAGGGCACTGCCTTCTGGCATCGCATGCGTATAAATTAGTTCTCTACAGTGACAATAGACGCAGGAAGTACAGGCCGCAGGAGGATACTGCTTCTAGAGACAGATTTGACCTTTAACCTAGATCCTGGTTTTTTATAGGGGTTTCGCTTCTGATCTAAGAAACTTCTGGTAACACTGTGGACATTTTCCGTCTATGTGTGGGTCTTGGCAGAACGGCCAGCTCAACCTAATCTAACCACGGAATTTGTATTTTTTGGCATGGCAATTGCCAGTTTGGCTGTTTTTCCGCTACAAAATGTTAAATTTAAAGAAGAATAATAATTTTATGGAAAAACTTCCCATTTAGATAGATTCTTGTAACTATTTTCCAAACCAACGCGTAGTGTTCTTGAGAATAAATGAATAGATCTTGATGACAGGGACCGATAAAAGTTTTTGACACAAATGTCACTTGCGCGATTTTGCAGTGTCACCGACGATATGTTCATATACCCCATTTGAAGGACAGCAACTAGCCAACTAGTAGGAAATTGCTCCAACAACAGGCACCTTGCCGTTATCATTAGGACGTTTCCGGGAGTCTTCATACAGAAAGAATAATTCTCCTGGACGTCTTAGTTTATTTAGCAGTTTCCAAGGCCCAAGCCAAAACCTCTCTTTAGCGATTGAGACTACCACTTTATATAAGAAACTGCTTTCCAAACTGCGCATACAACCGCACCTCGTTAGGACGCTACTGAAGTAATTTTTCTATTCAGCAGTGAATGACACTTTTCGTACATATTTAGTACCCTGCAACCGGCTTCATAATCACACTAAGCTTTGTTCCGTCTAGCTCAAAAAATATATTTCTGTATTAGGGCAGTGGTTCCATCACACTTACAATCCCTTGGTTATATCTTAAATAATTTTTTCTATTGGAGCTGCATAAAATTACAAAGAGGCGCAAAAACTTCCCAGCGCTGAAGATTGAATAGACGGCACCCTCACCATCCATGGATTGAGCTTTTTATAATTTCATCACTCAGAAGCTAGATTTGCGCTATTTTCTGCGTTTGTCAAAATCAATTTCGCGCTTTTTGATGGACGAATTGACAAGAAGAACGCAGCACAGCCGAAGCTGATAGAGCAACAGGCCATGCCACACCAAGCTGCCTAGAATTGCCAGAGATTGCAATTGACAATTTGAAAAATTTTAGTTACTCCACAGTGGCCCGTGCAGAATGGCACACACAGCGCAATTGCAACGATTTAACCCTTACCAAAAGTTATTGAATTATTTAACTCTACAACATTGTCGGCACGTCGATTGTATGATCGCTGATCTTAGTTTAGCGTTCGGTGACGTGTTAACTTGTTGTTGTGTGTACGTACGTAGGTTGCACGATGGTTGCCAATCAACGCCAAATGCGCGTAGAACATGAAATACTAAAATTGCTAAAATTTTTGCGCCGCATTGTACACCCCAAATTAAAGGTGGAAAGAATGAACGCCAACAACAAACAAAACAAATAAAAAAAAGAGAACATTGAACCAACGGAAGCCATGTTGCTTGCGGGGCTCTTGCGGTTGTTGTTGTTGCGCGCCGACAGTAGCGACATCGATTGTTTTTAAGTATCAGCAGCAATCGCGATCGTATGTGCGACACCAATCGCAAATCGATCGCTGAATGTGCGTGCGCGTGTGTGTGTGTGTGCGTTGCGGCGCGCCAACACCGTAAAAGGATGCAAGCGATGCCAACTACCATAAAAATATGCAATCAGCCGGTCCAGATTGATCGCGTTGATATTCCGAGAAACTGCCAAACTAACCGGCGCATAAATTTACCGAATGCGAGAAAACAAAAAATGGCAACCAAAAAAAAAATAACCCAAAACAATACGAAATTTTTTTGACGCACTAAACATATCGGCAAGCGAAAAGAAATACAAATTAAAATTAAAAAAAGAAAAATAAACAGAGAGCAAAAAGAATAATCAAAAAGCAACAAAGCGAAAGGAAACAAGGCACGGCTGAAGTGCGCCATGCGCCATACGCATGTGTGGATTTATTGCTTACAAGTGGCGGTGGGGCCTATACAAAATTGAGCACATCAGCAGCGCCGGCTACTGGGGCATGCACCAAATGGCCAATGTTCGTCCGTCGGCGGTTGGCGGTACCAACGGCTATTGTTCGAAGGACAGTGGCGCAACGAAAGCAAGTCGAATTATGCACTGATTGCTTATCGCATGAGCGAATTGTTAAACGGCTGGCGGCGCAAGCAATCAGCCGCCGTGGAACGACAAGTCACGATCGGAAATGCTGTTGCCTGTTTTGTATTGTTGCACGGCTGTGATATGTAGTAGGTAAGTGCTGCTGGTAGCCTTGTACCACTCAGGTAACTTAAAAATGGTACGAAAGCTTAGATCTGCTGGCGAAGAGAGAAAGCAAGCGAGAAGACGAAGGCGATGATAGAATGCGACTCAAAGTATTGGGGCTGCGTTAACAATCACCGACTTGTGGCACTGTGAACCAAGACGTCTAATTTTGCACCTTATCTGCTAAAAAAAGTAGTTGTGAAAGGTTCTAAGTCTGTGGCTTCATAACTAAAAGGTTTCAAACAAGAAGGAAATGAGCTCTTAAAGCGAAGACATAAATTACCGCTTAACAAAACAAACTGTTAAGTTACTCGCTCAAAGCTGAGAAGCTTCAGGGCAAGACCGTCGTGTGAACAATTTAATATCATCACGTTGAACGTTATAGGCTATCCAACCCCTAATACCCTGATTTTGTAAAAAATTTGAGGTCGCCAGAACCTCGAACTTTTTCGGGACTATCTCGGAATAATTTTTTCTTGATTTTTCAGGACCTTTTTCTTTAAATGGTCATCTAACCGCCTGGGCGATTTTGACCGTCCAACATAGCTCGCCAGTCGTTTCTTCGTTGCGCCAACTGGCGCCAATTGGAAACACCGCGGGATCGCAAATCGGTCTCCACTTGGTCCTTCCATCGGAGTGGTGGTCTCCCTCTTCCTCTGCTTCCACCGGCGGGTGCCGATAAGAATACCTTCTGGGCTGGAGCATCTTCGCTCATTCGCACTACGTGGCCATTCAGGACCATTCCGGGATTTTGCAGAATCATTACGGGTTTATGTTGAGATCATTTTGGGAATTTTGCCATATTAAATCGGAATCATTACAGGATCATTTCGAGATTTTTTCGGGATAATTTCTTTAACCTTTCGGCATATTTTGGGATTGTTTTCTGGACCATTACGGGAGTTTTTCACGATAATTTCAGGATCATTTTCTTTTAACTTTTTCAGGACGATTACGGTACTTTTTCAGGATTATTTCGGACTTGTTTTCGGTAAATTCCAAACATATGTATGGAGTTAGTTCATATACTACATATAATTAATTGAAATAATCCTTTTTTAAATTAATGTATCAACATCACTTGAATTACTTGCTTATTAATTTTTAACTTTCAAACATTTTCATTAACAAATTCAATTTTGTTTCACGATTCAAATATTTTAAAAATGCTAAATATAAAATAGAAAATACAAAATTATAAAATATAAAGTATTTATAAGAAACCTGCGCTACATATACTATGTTAATTCGCATTACAAGATAATTTCGGCATAGTTATCGGAGCTTTTTGAGGATAATTTCGAGACTTTGTCGGGATAATTTCAGGACTCTTTCGCCATCATTTAGGGATGAGTCCAGGATTGTTTTCGCATGCTTTCATGATCAATCCTATATGGTTTTTGGGTATTTTTCGGGATCAGTAGAAATTGTTTTTACGACTTCGCTACCATTTTTGGGAACATTTCGGGATTGTTTTTTTGAATTTTCGCGATTGGTTTTCGGACTTTTTCAGGATAATTTCTGGATTGTTATGGCATCATTTCGGGATTCTTTTCGACATTATTTCTTAACTTTTTAAGGATCATTTCAAAATTGTCGGGATAATTTTTCGGATTTTTCCGGATTACTTTGGGAATGTTTTGCCGGAATAAACTCGGGATTGTTGCGATATTTTCGAAAACATTTATAATTGTTTTGAAACTTTTCGTAGCTTTCAGGATAATTTCTTGAATATTTCGGGATGGTTTCGAATGATCGATAAAACACATAGTCCCGAAAACACTGAAAATCAGCCAGATCGGACCTACATAACATATAGCTCAATCCATTGTTCCGATAAATTGGGTTTGGGCTATGTATCTTTAAATTATCAGTTTTGCAGAGTTTTTACTAATTGTGACTAAGAATCGGACACTTAAAACCGTGATGCGTATTCATGAAAGGTATAAAGTCTTCGGCACAGTCGAAGACAGCCCTTTCCTTACTTGTTTATACCTAGTATTGCTAGGCACACAAGGTATATTACCTTCATTCGCCTAACGGTAGTATGTAACGGCATAAACGGATCGAGCCATGTCCGTACGTCTATTAACATGATAACTTGAATACATTTTGAGATATCTCAATGAAATTTGGTATGCAGGTTCCTTGGCACTCATCTCTTAGCGCTATTTAAAATGGGCGAAATCGGATTATAGCCACGCCCACTTTTTATATATTGAAATTTTTTTTTCAAATATACAAAAAAGCGATTATTAATACACCTCTAAGGATAACATTTGGTGTGTACATTAACATTAAGGCAAAAAATAAAGTTTTCCAAAAATTTTTGAAAATGGGGCTGGCACCGCCCACTGTTGGTTAAGCCCAATTTAGAAATAATATTTATCATAAATCAAAAACTGTTCAAGATATCGAAACGAAATTCAGCACACATATTTACATATATTAATACAAGAACGTTCCTCAAAAAAAGGGTGAATCGGTTAAGGTCCACGCCCACTTTTATACGAAAGATTTTGAAAAGGATCGTAGATATATTTAATAAGCAATAACTTTGCGTACAATAGCTTTACATAATTTCTATTTCACTTTCAAAGTGACCGTGAACGAAGAAATTCTAAAAATATAAATTTTCGAAAATGGGCGTGGCCCCCCACTTTTATAAGGGATTATTCCACAAAAATTTTTATGCCATAAAATGTGGAATATATAATGGTAGCTGCTTGTTGTGAAAGTCGGCGAAATCGGTCCACGGCCACGCCCAGTTTTTCAACATAGTTCTGAAAATTTTTTTGTAAAATGTAAAACGTGATATTTCTATAATTAAGTAAGCTATGTCAATAAGATCTTGCAGATAAGCAAAATTCGACCGCAAACAAATTTTGTGGCTTTTGCGGAAGTAGGCGTGGCGCCGCCCACTTTTCAGCATTAAAATTCTGCTATTTTCAAAGGCGATTGCTTGTAGATTCAACTGGATATTTCGATAAAAATTGGTCAGCTGCTTCTCAATAGTATGTAGTATGTTTATACCAATCGGATAACTCACAAGCAAAATATCCGGGTAAGTTGTTAATAGTTATATAGTTATATATCTTCTTTGATTTTTATACCTTTCATGAACATGAAATGTTTGTTAGTATGAGAAGAAGAAGAGATGGGCCCATCAATAAGTATACTGAAATGATGAGGACGATGAGCTGAGTCGATTTAGCTATGTTCGTCTGTCTGTCTGTCTGTCCGGCTGTCTATTTGAACGTAAATTTTTCAAAAATATGCATGTATTGTACTTTTGAAAAAAAAGTGGTTAGCAGTAGTTGGTAGGGAACCTATTTATATACAAATAAATCAATTTACCCCTCAAAATTCATAATAGAAGTGTTTTTATTGAAAACAATCAGCTGGCTTTATAATACGAACTGAAAAGTATTAAAATAGATCTGTGTAAATTGGTATGCCATAATAGATCACTACTAGGTATATAATGTTCGGTTCCACCCGAACTTAGAATTTCTTACTTGTTTTATTTTTTAACCAATTTCTAATTATTTTTATTATTTGTATTCTTCCAGATTGACGGAAAGCCTATGATTTTGATAGAAGCTCTTAAGGTCTGGCTGTGTTCATTCCAGTCACAACATACTTTAACAAAGCTTAATATGTCAACGTTTTGCGCAAATTGGAATTGTTCTCCACCTCACTTTTTGTTACAGTTCTAAGTCGAAAGTTCAATATACCGTGCTTGCTTTTACCCTCACTTTAACTCCGAACAAAGAAAAAGCAAGGTTAGGGTACCTCAATATTCAGCGTATCAAAATTTTAGCTTTCGAACTGTATTTGGCTCTTAACGCTTTGCTTAGAAGAGTTTGACCCTACCTCTCTCCTCTGCCTTTCATTCTCCTCGACGTGTATATAGACAGTTATTGCACTTAAGCTATGGAACTCATTACCCATTTCCTTACCTTTAAATATATTCTTATCCAATTATCCCTATACATATGTATGTAGGTCTGACCGTTCCTTTAGACCACTACCGTTTTGAAAAGAAAATCGAAAGCAAGCTGAAATGTAGTATGAATGTCGTACAACAAAGATTGCTAGGCATTGCCTATATTTGGCAAACTTACAATTATGCCAATTGCCCATTGCCTTTTGTACAACTTGCCACTTATCACCACAGCGAGATCAGCACGCTGTTGGAACAAAGGACGACAACATGGTCCTTTTAGTTGAGGAAAGCAGTGGTATGTGCCATATGCAACAAACGAACAACAAAAACAACAAAGTGTTAACTAGCCACTTGGCGCATGAGCTAGTCATTCGGAAATTTTTGCAAAAACAACCAAACATTCACGTATACAAACTTATCACTCGACCTTACGTGGATTGGGGCCTTGCAAAAGAAGCTTGATATTCGCCAAGTTCGCCAAATGTCCTTACTTCATATGTTCCACCTTTATAGCGCTTATGTGGTGCGTACTAGTTTTTGTCATGCTAGTCGATCTTACGCCACCAATGCCATTTGTCCCGCTTGCCATTGCCCAGTGAACTGTCTGTCCTGTCAAGCTTCTGCTAGCCTTGCGTGCTCCACCGCGTTGTTTGAGTGATGATCGTACTCAGAGGAGTAGTTCGAAAATATATCACTTGTTGTTGTTGTTGTTACTTGCTTTTATTCGTATGTGTGAATTAAATTGAGGCTCAGCACAGGCGCGTGTAGTCTAGTTGCCCATTTTTGGCATAGAAACTTTCGACACAAATGGCAATGGCATTTAAATATATATTTACTTGTAATTTTTAGCGTGCCTTGGCTAGTCATTTGACATTTTGAAAGTTGGTCTGGAGTGAGTGGAGATGCAGGCTTGATTGAAACTAGTCAGTTGTGCGGATGGTGAAACCCAGCGCGTGCAAAGTTTTATATTTAGTGAGGTTATAGACGAGGCTCGCTTGGCCAATATAAACCACATCTTTGTTAATTATACTGACCCCGACTACGGTATGCTAAGCCCTAAGTACCTCCGCTTGGTTCTGGTAAAAGCTGGGCAGTTAAGTATGAAGTGGACCGTTGATCCTATCTCGTCATCCTTCATTCAACTGCAACAGGAAAGGGTTTCCAATATGTTGACGTGCACCCCCAGTCTCCAAGCGGAAAGTGACCCCTCAGAACGTGGATCACCAGTGCTAAGTGAGCCTTATTGAATTCAATAAGTTCCGCAGATCGTGAACTCCCAATGCTCTATAGCTAGCAACGCATGAAAATTCGGGTGACATTTTTCTGGGATATTCCTCCTAGATGTAGATATTTCTGATAGAGCCAATGGGGCTAGGGGCCACGCATTCCCATGCAAATTTCAAAGGAACCAGACCAATTTAAGAGTCTTGATAGAACATTGACTATCCTGGTAAACATTGAAATCCTTAATCGTGTCTCAAGGTACTGACAAAAACTGAGCACCCAACCATCACTTCCAACTTTGCTCCATCCATAAACTAGTTATCTGGCCCTTTGCCCGAAATGAGTCGTACGCATTTTCCCAAAAAGTGAATGAAATCCACTGAGACCAAGTAAGACTAAAAAGTTGCTTTACGTGTCTATTCGAAACGAGTTTACGTTGCTTTTAAATTATGATCAGCTCCTTCTGACCCGTACTCGATTTTTGTTTGAGTTGAACCGGATTTATTGGTATTTTTAAGTCGAATATCAGAGCTTAATTTTTGCCACACATGGATTCGGTGAGTTCCGGTCCTAAAGTCATCTGGTACTAGCCCCACCTGTCATGGGACAAATTCGTATAACCAATCAAAGCTACGGGCCTTGGAAAACCATACATTCGCGAGGGCATACCCGAAGTCCTATAGCGAGCTGAATGTTGTTGCTAAAGGTGCTAAGCCCCAGTTTCTGCCTCAAGGGCGTAACTTCCACGATGGGGATCTTAAGTATGAGACCTTGCATAATTCACCATTGTTATTGTCGTTCAGAAGTACACCCTGTCTGATCAGCATGCCCACTTATGGAATTTGCAGGAAGATCTTTTAATGAGCAACCTGTGAAGCTTCCTAAAAGCAAAAGATCCAGTTCTCTGGGATTTACAAATAGTCCGCATGTATCTCGTTACTATGATGCCAGATAATAAGCGTAAGCTATCGCTTGTTAGCTGTTAAATTCAGTAGGCCATCGTCAAACTATAAAGGCTTCAAGGATGTTTCAACTCATAACCGTGAGCTAGTGTCTAGAGGAGTCCTTCTTTAGTCTGAACATGGGGAGTTGTCTCTGAATTTCTGAGATATGTTTCACATTCTTCCGCTGCCGAGAAAGGGCCTTTTGGTTCTCCGCAGTCTCCGGATTTCAGTTAGAGAACGTTGTATCAGTTGTATCACACTACATAGACCAGAAAATCTTTGTCTTGCTAGATCACTGAAGAGCTTACTGAGGTGGTAGTGTGGTAGAGCTTACTGAGGTAGTGTGTGTCCCGTAAAGTACCCACTGGGAGGGCTTCTTTGCCTAGACATATGATTTTGCCCTCTCTTTCCTAGTTTTGAAACCAATTCTTAGAATTTACAAGCAAGTAGGGACGATCTTCCAACCCGACATGGGTTTTAGTTAAAGGACGTCTTACGTCAGAATGGATAAGATATGTACGATAGGATCTAAATCTTGAGATCCTTCCCAGCCGTAAATATTATCTCTTCCCTTCAGCTACATTGGGTATACTTTTTCTCTATCGTTGATATTCTCGCCTCAATATTCCGCGCTAAAGCTTGCCATGACAAGCGATAACAATTGCTGCCTCATAACCGAAAAACCAACAACAACAAATAAATAAGTGAATGTAATGATGAAAAGTGTCGCATTGGGAGCGTGTAAACGTGCCACAAGTGCGTCATGCCACACAAATTGTCATTTAACTTGAACAATTTTGCTATCCCCCTCCCACAGCACTTGCCAACGACCCTCAATCTTGCGCCACCAATCAACAATTGCGCGCACACTCCAAACACCAGCAACTCGTAACACAACAAATAGCAACGCAACAGCTTTGAGTTGTACAACGCTTGCGCGACAGTCACAACGTCTGATAAGATCAGCGATTTAGCGCCGCCATAACAAGCGCAACATTGCTGCACGGCCACATTTGCACCAACGGCCCACCGACCGACCGACCAACCGCCCATTCGTTCGCTCTGGTACGTTTGTTCACATGTCGACATGCTTGGCGCGCATTGCTGTGTGGCAGTCACTCACTCAATTGCCGAGCGGTAATCTTTAATTAAAATTAAATGCACCCATCAACAGTACAAATCAGTATCAATGTTGATGGCGATGGCAATGTTGATGATGTGATTCTGGTGATGATGATGCTTGTCATTGCTATTGTTGTTGTTGTTGCTGTGTTTTGTAATTATGGCGTTTGTCGTTGGATGGTTGGCTGCTGTTGGCATTAATGGTGTGGCTAATATTGGCGTTGTTGACGACTCTTAGCAGGCGGGAAGAAGCAGTCAACTCAACCTCACCAACAAGCATCCACCAAGCATTGCAGTTGTCCAAGTATTGGCCAATTTCCACGCGATTACCGTGGCCGCATAATGAGTATGAATGAGGCAATCTTAAGCTGTAAGTATTCTCATTTATTTGGTGATTTCGCTACTTGCAAATCGCCGTGACTAATTCGTTTGAGTGGCGGGCCGCACACAACAATCCAAACAAGTGATAAATGATAGCTATGTTAATAAGCAAATATTTATTTACATGTTGTGGTACAGTTACTCAGAGGCACAGTGGTACAGTCTGCTTCGAATATTTTCACGTTTAGCTCGGCTTAAGCGAAATAGGCCTTTTTAGGTACAAATAGATAGTCTAGCGAGCTTGGCTTATTTTAAATTATAAGATTTTGTTGAAATACGACGTGACCTACCTTTTGTTTGATACCCAGATTTTCATATCTAATTACATTTACAAAAAAATGCTGTTAGGTGGTAACTCTGTAAAAGAAGTGTACCATTTTACGTCAAGTTTATGCAAAAGCGTCAGTTCCATTTTGTGATAATAGTGGCTATGGAAAAATATAGAAAGTATGAGGTGGCAACCCTAGATGGTAACCCAACCTATTTCAGCAGATAGCTTGCATACAAAAATTCATAGAAATCGTTCAAGGTGTTTTCGAGGTTATAGCGAGTATGAATAATTATAATAAGATTAGGTGGCAAGCCTAGATGATAACTCTATTTAAAACTAGATTTGTTGTAATACCATGCAAACACCTTTCATTTGATACCCATATTTGCACAGCTCTTTTCATTTTTTTTTTCCAGATATGTGGCAACCCCGTAAAAACATCTCATGTGGCAAGACTTAAGTTGCAGACCTTGGAATATATGTAACAAGTTGCCTATATTCAAAAATGTATCCAAATGGATCAAGTCGTGTGTCAGATAATAGCATACAAAAGAATAAATATAATATGGTTAGGTGGCAACCCTAAATGGTAGCAATACTTAACAATATTTTTTATTAAAATACGACTTAAAATACTTTTATTTTATAGCCATATCTCAGTTAATTTAACACCAATATCAACCAACCCGATTGAGCCCGCCTGTTTCCTTGGATTTCCGTGAAAAAGACTAGAATACTATTCTCAGAGCGATCACGTCCATTAGGCAGGCCGAGGCGCGGCTAACAACACAATAAGGCCCGATTAGCCTTTGTTCCACGCCATGCCGAGGTGGAGTGAAATGGGCAAGCTGTTAAGCTAGTCCGCGAAACGAAAAGGGACGATTATGCCTTCCAACTTTAGGTCGTTATAACACGTCCGCGCTACAGAGCAATAGTTGGCCTTTCCAAGAACAGCCTTCAGATACTTTAAGTGGGCGTGATCCGTAACCGGTGCATCGAACTTTGTTATGATATCTGCTTATAATTTATGATTAATAATATTTCTAAAATTAACTTAATCAAAAGTCGGCGGTGCCACACCCATTTTCAAATTTACAAACAAATAATAGGATGCCACAGTCATAATCTACATACCAAGCGTTATTGCACCATTATTATGTATAATCCCTATTTATGTGTTTTAAAAAATATTCGATACATAAAAAGTGAGCGTGGCTTTCATCCGATTTCGCCTATCTTAAAGAGCGAGCTGGGATGACTATCAATAAACCTAGTGACCACACTGCTATATCTTATAGTCCATATCTAATTCGATTCGTTTATGCCGTTACTACCTACCGTTGGGCGAGCTATGCTGAGCTGTCTATAAAAGCAGTGTCCCATTTTGACTGAAAGCTACTGTAGTTTATATTGTTGCATGTTTTTATGCCAATTGCAAATCTGTTGATTGAGTCATCTTTTTTTGTGAAGTATTTAACAGTCACCTTCTCAACGCTTGCCATTTAGTTGTTTTTACTTTGACAAGCAACCAAACAGCTAAGATGCTAGTCAACAACCAACAGTGCCACTCTTGAGCTTAGCTATTGCTGCCGAGATTCTGGTCGAACTGGCTTACTGATGTCGCGACTAGATTGTTTTTTGTTTTTTTTCCCTTCTTCTAAATTAGAATGAACAAAATTAATTTGATGCAATTCAATTAACGCTACTCACGCGACAACGAAACGACTGGCACGCAGTCGCAGTTTGTTTGTTCACCTCCGCACCTCAGCGACACAGACTCATACAACGCTACTTGCTGATGGCTTGTTTACTCTGGCCATAATTGTTGCATGACGCTGCTACTTTTGGTGTGGGTCATGTTGGCACACCTTCTCAGAGGTTTGTAGAAATGTTTACAAAAACAAAGAAAACAAAGAGTTGAAATGTAAATGCAAAGCCTGAACACAACAAACTAGAAACATGTTTGCAAATTGCGGTGACACTTGTAGCTGGCCTAATCAATGACAATCACTTTCGGATTAGAAAAGTTGAGTTATAGACAGTCATTTAGTTTTTGAGATATAATCAGAATAAGATTTAGCTCATGCTGTGCGCAATAGATTACAGTAAGTTTAAGTTATGCAAGTATATTACGAAGGCACTCTTTCAACTCTAATTTTTTGTTTTAAGCCAATTAGGTTTTGCTGGTCTATCTGAAGTTGTATTATAGCTAGGCGTTTGAAAAAAGTTCCGTATAGAAGTGCGGTCCTTTTCTGCATTAAATACCTGTTTGTTCATATACAAGACTCCCCACAGGTGACAGGAGAGCTTCCACAGTTCGCGAGGCTTGAATTTAGTACCAGTTTAGCCCATCGCCACAATTTGTATGCCCTAGAATAAGGAGAAAGTCAGATAGTTTGGGTTTAGATACGGTTATTCCACTGTATTAATTACCAAGAACCCAGAGATTTCCTTCAACGGTCTGCCCATTTTATGCGCATACAACCTCAATTAACAGAGGTCAACCCTCAGCGTTATTATTGTTGCTGAAGTGGGAAATATACTCTCTGATGAGTTTGGATACTGCTTCCAGTGTAACAGTCGGATGCCCTGTTTAGAATAACCAGATTATGACACCTTCAGCTACGATTCACTTTGATTGTTGGGAGTAATAATCTATATATATAAAATTCAAATTATGTATGTATATATATATATATGTATCTATAGATCGACTTGCGTAATAAACGTATAAGCCGATCGTAACCAAATTTGAAACACGAACTGGATGCCTTACCGGGATGGTCATAGGCTAAACAATTTTTTGATATATATAGGGGGCGTGGCACCTCCCATACAATTGGAATTTTTAACAGTCAGTATTTCTGGAAGTATTTACGTTAGACTACTGAAATTTGGTAAGGGGTTATATGACATTAATCCCTACCACATCCATAAAAACTGCGGATAACGAAAAAGGGGGCGTGGCACCTCCCATACAACTGGAATTTTTTATAGTCCATATCTCTGGAAGTATTTAGGCTAGACCAATGAAATTTGGGAAGGAGTAATATGAGGTTAATCCCTAATACCTCCAAGAAAACTGGGAAAAACGAAAAAGGGGGCGTGGCACCTCCCGTATAAATGGAATTTTTCATAGTCCATATCTCTGGAAGTATTTGGGTTAGAAAAGTGAAATTTGGTAAGGGGTTATATGAGGTCAATCCCTAACACCAGCATTTTTTTTATAGGAATGGGGGGTGGAACCCACGGGTATACGCTAGTGTTACCTTAAGTTAGGTTACCAACTTGAACGATCTCAGTAAGACCATACATTCACTGTCGTAAAGTAGCGCATAACCATCTAGACGACTTAGGTAGTAGCATAGGAATGCACGCCCATCCCTTTTTAGCGTTAACAGACGGTGATTGGAAACACAAGGAGATTTGAAGTTATCCTCCGTCGGTTTTTTTCAAGACAGTAGAAGGTTACCCCTTTGTTTGCCGGCAAAAAAAGGTGCCGAATATCTTGGGCCGGAAGATATCTAACTTTAAAGGGCTTCAATTCGGTGTATTAAGTCGTATTCAGTGTTACTCAACATTTGATTAGTAAAAAGAACCAGAAAGAAACCCGAGTGATAGAAGATAATTTCTTCGAAAATGTCTCAAAAACAATTCCAAGTGATATCGAAAAAGTAAGAAGTTAATTCATATCACGATAATTTCAATACCCTCCAAAAAGTCCTGAAAGCAATCCCGAAATTATCACATCGCGAGAAAGACGCAAATAATTGTCTTCCGTAAAAATCCCAAAAAATTCTTGAAAATAAACCCGAAATAATTCCGAAAAATTCCCAAACTGATCGCAAATGGTGCTGAAAACAATTCCGAAATAATCCTGAAAAAGTCGCGTAATGATCCTGGGAAAGCGCCGAAAGCGATATGCGATAACCAAAAAGGATCGAAAGGGTCCCGAAATGATGCCTGATTCTGCTACAGTCAGCTTTTTGCTAAATTCTATATTACTTCAATTCCACGATAATATTCTGCTACCATTTTTTATTTCCGTTGCAAACAAAAATTCTAATTTCACTCTTAATCGAAACTTTCCATCGCCACCTAAGAAGTTAACTTCAAAAAATCGTTCAATCTACCCGCAAAGATTTTTCTGGGAGATGTAAGAGGGCATCCAATCTGGTTCTGACGTGTCCATGGTACCTAAATTCGGAAGACCTCGATTGGTTTTGAATGACCAGATGCATTCGCAATCCTACCTGAGCTACTGTTGTTACTCAACCCAAGTTTAAATTTGCTATTTTGCACTGCTCTATCAAAATAGGAAAATTGATTTCCCCAGCCGATTACTCGAAAAAAAATTTGATTCTTTACACACTATTACTATCGGTTTGGAAAATAAATAGGTTGTCTAGTGTCATTGCCACTGTCGCTACCTAGCATGTGGCAGGCAAAATTGCCAACCATTATAAGTTGCCGCAGCTTTTATGCGATTTGGCGCCGATTAGTTGCAATATCTCGTGCGTACAAAAATACAAGTCCGGCGTATCGCACAAGTAGAAATATATGTACCCTACAAAAATGCGCTTAGTCTAGGATGAATCCGGAATGAGTGGTTGAACTGCACCCATTTATACGCGAACGGTTCCGATAGGACGGGTCCTCTTTCTACCCAAACGGGAACGCTCATACATGTCTTTTAACTCCTATGAGTATGACACATAAATTATTTACATCCCACGTTAAACTTAAGGGTTTAATCGAGGACCACTCTTTTTAGAGATTAGTCACACGATTTTTCCAGGGTAAATACATATACATGTGTGTGTGTGTTACAGCGTCATGCAGCATGTCAACAATAACATGCTTCGAACAGCGACAAAACATTAAAAAAGCAACAACAAAAATATTGACAAAGCTTAAGCGCCTAACAACCGCAACCACCCAACCACCAAGCGACCATAATCAGAACAGCAACGGCGTGGACGTTGGTGTTAAAACTCTTGTTCAACACTTGTCTACTTGGTAGGGATATATTCTGGTTACCCTTTTTAAGGAAAAATATTACCAATTCAACAGGTATTGAATTGAAATTTGGACCATCGCCAAATCGCTTCGGTAGTTTTTTACAACGAGATACCGGCTAACTCGGAAGCTCCATATCGACGAACATCGATTTTCCCCCGAGGAGCGTCGCTTTATATCAACGTTTCTGCTAGCGGATTTGTCCTCTGAGACACAATTTGGATGCAAAAAAAAGCTGGAAGGCAGAGTTTTTTTAAACCCAGGAGAAAAATGGTATCTCGTCTGGGGTTCGAAAACGCCCTATCACAGAGTATTTTTCACGACTTAACTCAGACTTCACCTCAAAACCGGCCGCTATAAGAATTCAGCTGAAGATATTATGACCTTCTTCAACTGTAAATGTATTGAATTTACGTTGACATAGGACGTTTCTGAAACAAATTCTGCTGAAGAGGGTTTTTCAAACGAGTCATGCGAGGGGATGTTTTCGAATAAAATTGTGCGATAGGACGCGCTTCCAACAAATTCTGAGATATGATGTTTTTCAATCCATATCCCCCCCGCTTGCCTTCCTCAGCATTTCGCCAGCAGCACAGTCTCCGGCTACGACGCTTTGGCCTGGGACCCATAGCACTGCTGTTGAGCATATCGTGGACAATTCGTTTAGCGATTGATTGCAGTCGAGTGCTATTTTCGAGCTTTCGCTGCTTGACTGTCGCAGTATATTGAGACGGATGTGCATTTTTGGAGAGCAGCCTCCTTTATGGCTGCAAGTTCAGCCTGTAATACGCTGCAGTACCTTGAGAGCCTAACGCCGATATCAACCTTGTCATTAAGCTTAGAGCCATCAGTGGAGATGGAAATAGGCTATGGGTCTATATTACACCCGTCCTTCCATTCGTGCCTCACAGTGATTCTTATGGAGAATATGTTGTCATCAAAGAAAGGTCGGTTTAATGTAGTCTAATACCAAATCTGGTGTCGCTCCAGCGCTGAGCGTCGTTCAGGTCAACCGCAAGAAGGTTATAAGTAACCTCCAAAGCTTTTATGCTTTTCAACATACTTGTTTCAGTTTAGTTTACTATCTCAGATGACGACGAGGTACTTGACCCTTGCAGAAAGTTTGAGCCACATTCCACTCAAATCAAAGGATTTGATAGGTGGTGTAAAGGCGGGTACCTTGTATCCTTTTGTAAAAAGATCCGTTTTATAGGGATCCACCTTGAGGCCGCTTTCCACTTGCCAGTCCTTTCACGAGGTTTAAAGCGGTCTGTAGTAGGTTGCCTAGAGTTTGAAAATGCTTACCTGTACCGTAAGAGCGTTGTTACGGAGCACCCAATGACTTTGCAGTCGATCTTTTCCAGCTTCAGAAGTAGGATGCTTACTATAGGATACCATAATAGAGGGGATAGGGCGCCTTCTTGTGGGGTGCCCCTAGATGCATATCGTACTTTATAGTTCTCGTTGTTAGAAGTTGTGTAACGAGTTCCAACAGCGGAGAATGAAGCCCCATGCGTAGAAGCAACTCGATTACGGCCTATGGATGGACCTTATCGAAGGCTTTTGGATACAGATATAAAGATATAATGAGGTAAGTCCTTAAACCGACTCCTTTTTTCTCTTCGTGTGATGGCCTTTGTAGGATGCATGTTGAGCATTCGAAAGGTTTTGTGCGAAAAAATTATTTCTTATGTACGCATCCATTTGGCTTCGATTGTGCAGCTCTATCTCCTTTAGACATGAAGACTACCTAACTCCAACTCGGTGGAATGTGGTACAGCCTTACTCAATCATTATAGATTTATGCTAGCAACTGACAGAGAATGTCACTCGCCATTTGTATTTTAGCGGGGAAGATATTATCGGTCCCGGGAGATTTTAAGGGCACAAAGGATTTGATAGCCCATTGAAATAGAAAAACTGAAGGGGCAAACAGAAAATTAACTGAGTTAGGGAGAGGAAAATAAATAAAGAAAAGTGAAATGCGATATTATTCAATCCGATTGCGGGGAAAACCTTTTCGATTCCAGGGAAAACTTTTCTTGCTAACTGAATTGATGACCTCCTCTTATTCTTACAAGCTTCAACTATTCCTGTTGCCTTTATGACTTCACGTGCCGCACATTGAATATGCACTGATTTCTTTTAAATTTTTAATACATTCTCTTCTATTAATATATAATTTTTTTCACTTTTTTATTTCTATAAAATTTTAATTTTAATATTATTGCTATTTGATTACAAAACACTGAAGTGATGCAATTCCGTTTGCCGCTGCCAAAGTTTGATATGATTTCTACAGGCTTAATTAATGATACAGTCGATCGGCTAGGCAAAACGTTGTGGAAGTCCGACAAGCTGTTAACCTGATTGGCCTACTGATGGACTGCTTCGTCGGTTGTACGACAGACTGACAAGCTTGTTTAAAAACTTAAGCTAAATTAAGTGTATGCATGACTAGTTGAGCGTCGTCTGTCTGCCTAATTGACTAGTCATACTTTGGGCGACTGGGCCAGCGCCACTTATAAGACAGCGGCAGTCAGTCAAACATTTGCAAATGAATAATTTTCAAAACAACAAAACCGTGTCTAAAGTGGAAACAGATGAGATGCAAGGCACTTGTAAGCGAGCTCCATAGTGGACACGAGTTTTTATGGATTTATGTAGGTTAGTTACACATGTGTCTAACCGTTAGTAGCTCACGTTTTTACAAGCACCTATCATATGCGGGGTAATCTAGTCTGATGTGTGATTAACGCTGTTTAACTAATTGCTACCAATTTAATATTCGCATTTATCAAAATAATCAGTCAAAAATATTTATTTGCATTGATTTATGCTCTCTGCGTGTTTTTGAGTTATGAGGCCTGTCTTTGATTAAACGCGCAGCATAGTTAAGTAGATATGCAGGATGAGGGTGTGGGTGCTTAAAATAAAGAAAAAGTTATTAAAAAAGTTGAAGTTGCTGAAAGACAATTAAGAACGCAACTGTCTTCGAACCCAGAATCGCGGACAACTTATTATAATTTTTTGTTGTTCTTTTTTGTTGTTGTTAATTAAATATATTTTTTTTTTAAATATAGAAAATGGCTCTAAACTTAAAATACATTTTTTTTTTAATTTCATCTCTAACCTAATTGTCTAGAACCAGCTGACAAATTAGTG
This sequence comes from Merzomyia westermanni, assembly GCA_949987695.1. NCBI lineage: Eukaryota > Metazoa > Arthropoda > Insecta > Diptera > Tephritidae > Merzomyia > Merzomyia westermanni. The sequence goes on along the minus strand of OX465289.1, from coordinate 7,491,111 downwards.
ACCCTTTTTATGAGACTAGAGATGTGAGACAGATTACTGAATACCAAATTGTCTCAAAATTGAGATTGAGCACAAAAGGTCTCTATTAGTGACTAGATACTGCTTATAGAATTCACCTCTTAGAAAACGTCAATCTTCATTTTAGAACAGTCAATTATTTTGAGGAACACCAGTCTTGTTGTAGATTTGTTGAGAGATATGACGAAGATTCAGAATATCTGAGCAATCAGTTACTAGATTTTAAATCTGCTTTCGAGTACTTAAGCTACTCAGATCTTTTAGCATCACTTATATTTCAGTATACTGGTCGAATAATTATCGAAAACGCTGTTTCACTAAGGAAGGTTAACACTGCAAAATATTGTAATAAGCACATTCGCCTTATGGTCTAGTTATACATGCATAGCGATGCATCGCATGTGCATAAAGAACTGATTATACTTTACACATCGTACATAGTATGTAGCAAAAGTAGGCGAAATAGTTTTCATTACTGACAGTGTTGTTCATTTTCCTAATGTTGCCACTATGCTCGGCTTTGCCTAATCAATTACACTTTCAAATAGACCACACATGCTGTGCAATGCAAGTATAACTGGACCTTAATTCTTCAAAAAACCATCACTCTAATTTTTTTTTAACCGTTGCTATCTTCGACTAACAAATTTGTTTGTTTCTTGAGGAGTGGCGAAGAAACTCTTAAAACATTTTGCCGTTTTATAGCCAAAGTCGCATTAATAAAGTCCACATTTATTCATACATTTAAGGACCATCCTATTTTACATACAAATGTCATAGATACAAAAAATTTTTTGAACAAACCTCAAATATTTTCTAAAGTATTCATGCTCTGACAAAATTTCATAAATTGTAGCAATTTATTCATGAGAGAGTAATAACGAAAATGCTCTTATCTGAGCAATCGGTTATATGGGAAATATATGCTATAGTGGTGCGTTACTAGCTGATTTTAGTCAACCATTCAGACTGCCCGACAATAGTTCGAGTGGACTAGTTCCTTATACTTATTCCTCTTATGTCGTTTTCTTTTCTAGAAGAAGTGTTACCCTGTTGGTTTCTCTTTCTCTCTCTCTCAGGTGTATATGCTCACTTCATTGACTAGCTTCGTATGAGTAAACAGAACGGCACTATCTATCAGTCTTTTATCAGATCGCCAGGTTATCTAGATCAAGAGCTACAATTTCTCAGAGGGTGACACGAGGAAAGTTTTTTCTAGCAAACGCTATTAGGCTCATGAACATTTTAGAGCGGATCAAAGATAATAATCCATTTAATGTTCATGAAGGGTATAAAAATACTAGTATAATATACCCAAAATATATACCGTACCTACATTTATTTTTTCTAGCATTCATTAAACGTGATTAATCAGGAAAATATTTTGCAATTTTAACCTTAATTCATCAATTTAATTAATCCATCACGCAATTAACATTAAACTATGCTATGCCCTCACTTATCATGAGCGACCACTTTTTGGGTGTGCCGTCCACGGTCTTGTTCTTGTTGTTTTATTTTATATAACATTTAAGTTAAAAATCTTAAATTTTTAGTAAGAGGCCACCGATTCTCGTAAGAATTTGGAATGATACAGTTTTCTAACGTTTCGAAAGAAGTGCGGAGAAGGTTTAGGGGAGTTTCATCTATGTGGGCAGTTCATTTGTCGAATATGGATACATTACCCCGCGTTACTACCACCGATTTGCTAGATCCCGTCCAACCTTCTCGATCAATTTATTTGCTGTAGAAATTAAAACCAGCCGCAGAACTTTACAGCGTGCAATTGCTGGCTTATGCTGATGACATTAAAATTATTGGCTCAAATAATAGCGTCACAAGTTCTGCCTTCTCTAAATAAGAGAAACAGTCGAAAAAAGTGGGATTGGAGGGGACCGAGAAGAAAACGAAGTACCGCCACTGTTGACAGCCATAAGTTTGAAATAGTTAAGGACTTCGTTTACCTGGGAACTAGCAACAATAATGCCTGCTTAGAAATCTAGCAAAGGATTACCCTTGCCCATAAATGTTACTTTGGACTGAGTAGGCAGTTGAGAAGCAAATTCCTCTCTCGACGAACTACGCTCTGCAAGTCGCTCATAATACCCATCCTGCAATATAGAGCAGAAGTATGGACTATGACAGCGCAGATGAGTCGGCCCTTGGAGTATTCGAGAGAGAGATTCTTCGAAGGATTTATGGGACTCTACGCGATGCCGACGGTGTTTATCAAAGAAGATTTAATGATGAGTTGTATGAGCTCTACGCAGACATCGACAATGTCCAACGAATTAAAACCAAGCAGATACGTTGGCTTGGACATTTAATGCGAATGGAAGAGGATGATCCGGCCTGCAAGGAAGCAGAGGTAAAGAGAGGCCCACACTCTGTTGGAAATACCAAGTGAAGAACGATCTGCAATCCCTTGAAGTTTCTAATTGGCGTCAGCTGGCAAAGGATAAAGTCGCGCTTCGTTGAAAGGTCTAAATCGTTTATACGGTTAAGAAAGCAGCTATTAAGGACTATTGACCTATATATGTATGTTTGTAAACTCGGAGCCCCTTCACCTTCTGGTCTCGAAACATCAAGTCGTTTTAATCGTGCTTACGTGGTTCTATTGACCGTTCAAATTTTACATTGCAGGTGCACGACGACCACAATGTCAACAACACATCTAGGATTCACTACATGGACACTGTAGACAAGGTCGGAAGGCTTTAGGGCTTCATGCCTTGGGTCGTCCTGAATAATTATATGGAGGTGATGTTAGCATTTTTATTTCGGCCGATTATCTGCGCCTTCCCTTGGTGAATAGATTGAACATAGTCGAGCAACTGTAGCTGATTACAGTATAACCCTTCCTATCCAAACAATGCTGTCATCATAACTGGCTAAACTAAACGATGGCAAGGCTAATGTCAACCCAAATAAGCCCAAGTAAATGCGTACTGAATGCGACAATATTTATGTACGTCTTTAAGTATATTCCATGTGTGTATGTATGAATCAAACACAAAACAAAAAGCTCTTTGAAAAAACAGACGCCAGACGCCTACTCAACGTAGTCTTAAAATATCAAGTTGGCATTCAAGCTTACCACCTCATTACCTGCGAAGTAGCCATGAATGTCGCGTGCAACAAAGCGCGCTTTAGACACGTAGTACAAACATGCACTCCCAACCACACTGAGAGCTTCGCTAAATTCATGAAAGTCCAGAAAAAGTTGGATGCATGAGAAAAATGGATGTAAAAATTTATAAAATAGCAAAGGGCGCTCGAGTTGGATTGCTTGGATAAGAGCCGACGAAGCAATGAGCCGCCAACACACCGTCGCTACAAACCCACACCAATCCACTACAGCACACAGCCACGACTGCCAGAACTTGCGACGCAAATGATAAACAATGAGGTGTGCACAACGCATGCAGCAGGAGTCGAATGTCGTGCAGCATGAGCACAAATCAGCCTGAAGCGCCACTGGATAGGCCAACAGACCACAGCTGGCCAAAGGAATTGTGTAAATTATGTAGAGCTGATAAATATCGCCAAGCAGTGTGAGGCAGGCAGTAAGCTGCTGCTCACATTTGAAGCGCCCTGCAAGCCTAACTCACACCACTTGGCCTTAGGAGGCACATGTGGAGCTTAACGCATAGTCGAGTTAAGGCGGCACATTGGCGCATTCAAAAGAGGTGCACATACACCAAAAGTGAGGTGGTTTATATGGAGCACGATTTACGATGGGTCTTCTTGACGCCGCCACATTTGCCTTTACTACGGCACGGCGTTCAAGTAGGCGTAGGTGGACACTGCAAAAGAAAACCGAAACAAATTCACGAGAAACACGAATAAAGTGGAAGACGGGGGAAATAAATAGGCCCCAATCTGCGTGTTGCACGCGTAAAATGTGGCACGTTGAGGCGCACTTGTGTGTGGCGCGCAATTAGTGGCGCTGAATCTAGGCACACAGTGGCTAGTTGTGCCCAATGACAGGCGACGGGCGCGTTGGAGCCGCCATTCATTCACTCGCAGGCATTGTTTATCTTTGCATTGGGGCAGCGTTGGCGCTGGTGTGTACTTAGCGTCATTGGGGTTATGCTTTCCTTTCCAGGCTTGTATGTGGTGCATGCAACAGCTGGACAAAATTTAGCTAGGCAATGGGGTTCGGTGGACGGTGGTTTTTGCTAGTTAACGCTTAAATCAAATTGATGGGGTTTGCGCGTGAGCTTGATTTTAATAGAAGGAGCACAGATGTGACGATCGATTTCGTACCTTTTTGTTTGAGGGTGTCGGCGTTGGTAACGCGTCCAATGTGAAATGTGGCGCCATTTGGCAGTTAGTGACGCCACCGTAGCGCGCTGCTGAACAATGCAACTCTTTTCAATTATGCATTGTTTTTAAACACTTTGGCTTTTGTTGAGTTTCTTTGAAGGCTTGAGTGTTGATGGCGCTATTGGCATTGTAATTCCTTATCGGACTTGGATGTAAGACCGTTTTGCGGTGAGTCATTGTAGGTAGAGTTGGTGAGCTAGTGCAAGCGAAAGCTTTAATAAGTCAACTAGCGAAAGAGTAGAAACTCGATTTCATGGATAAGTTTTCTATTTCTAATGCAAAAGGTAGTAAAACTTGGCATTAAGTATTTAGAGCTAATTAATCTGCCCCGACTCCTATTGTTGTTGTCTAAGTAACAGCACTTCGCCCTGTTTAAACGTTATGCCCACTCATGGACGTATCATACTGAATTAACAGCCCTTGGTGGGGTGAAACCAGAGTCATTCTTGTAGGTAGACGCGTCTCTCGTGGGAATGAGCATGAGCTTCTCATTTACCTTGTCGATTCTGTATAATGCTCTGAATGCTTTCAAAAACTAAAACTTCTAAGGCCAAGTTCCTCTGGCCATGGTTCTTGAACAATGTCAGTACCCACGAAACCTTGCCCCTTACTTTTATCTTTTGATACGACTATTTGTCTCCTTCACTCCAGAATCCGATTCGTAATATGTGCTACCCTTTTATAAGACCTCGCAGCCTAAGCTGATTTTTCTCTCATGTTTATATCCGTTCATCTAATTTTGGGTAGGTAGATTTGCTTACCTAATAAATTGCTTCAATCACTCTTTCTCTCATCGCGAAGCAGAGTTTAATCTCCGTCATATAGGGACAGGGTTGGGATTTCTCAAGCTGTGGAAGAGTTTACCCCCTCTCACCAGGATTTAAGGCTAACTTCCATGCATTTATGAAGTATTTTCACCACATCCATTGGTCCTACTCTTATCTAATCTCATCAGAATAAGATATTCCAAAGAAAGGTGTTCAGTTTATATCTCCGAACCCTGTTTCTCCAATGACCAACTCGATTTAAGGACTCACTTCAGTTGGCAGTGTCTGTCTGCTCTAAAATTGGGACCCACGGCATACAAACCATGTCCAATAAAACGTTCTTTAAAGCTTCCGAGAGAACCAGTCATATTTGCTGAGGACCACGTCAAAAGTAGCATGGACAATGAAGTGAAGACATTCGGAGTATTTATAGGGTTGTCTTCGTGAGAGCAAGTGCTTACTTGACCGCTCTACAAGAAATGTCACGCGCGGGGCAAGACATGAATCCTATTTGCTCTTCCAACCTTTACTACAGCGGCAGTGTAAAGATGTATTTTTAGATGTGTGTTGTGAAAGAGGATGCGCAGTCAAATACTGTCGTGCAAGCTTTTGGACAAGCGCCAAGGCAAGCTTAAATGATGTTTTCAAAGTCTGTTAGCACGCACCTTAAAGCTTCGCATGTCAGTCTTCCTTTTGTTATTATATCAAAATCGTGTGAAACCGTTCAGCCTCGATGTATGCCTCGAAAATACTTTAAGACTTCGCCGTGGCCCCATAATATGGTTGTCTCTATCTCCGATACCAGAAATTTGAATTTGGTGTTGTTGTGGTTATAACAGCAAAACACATCTCTAAGGTTTGGATGTGTTACGCTCCGGTACCAGAGCGATTGTCGCTGTAACGATGTCTTTGAACTCTTATACCTTGGGGTCGTGGCTTTTAGTTGCTTCTTACGATGGGCATATAACCGCATCAGCCAAATGTAATTTTTCCATATAAGTACTATAATACTATTAATTTTAATAGGGCGGTGTCCTAGGAGATGTCAATTGTCAGATTACTGCCGAAAATATACCAGTCTCAAACTAGTTCGAAATAGCCCAGAAATCATAATTGAATTTAAGTGGTAATTGTTAAGTGGAAATAATTTAATTGCCTCCTAGCATGGTGGATAAGTACTCGGCCTACATGGCATGGAGAACAAGTGCGAGCTCTTGTGCTGGAAACAACAAATTTAAAAATAAATTTTGCTGGGGTTTTCCCAATTCTGAGTTGTCCAATACTATCTAAAAGTTAAATTTTTGTTCTTATATATTTGTTAATTTACGGAATAGTTTGAAATGAATAATAGAATCTAGTTGTAAACTAAACTAGTATTTTGACGACTGAGTGAATACTTTTGGAAAACACCATAATTAATAACTTCTTTTTTCAAAAACACCTTATTTGAGAATTTTGTTGAAGAACGCCCTATCTCAAAATTTTATTGAAAAAAGCCCTATCTCACAGAAATAGGTATTGGATTTTGATTCAGATACTGCATTCTTCAACCAAATCCTGAAAAAATTGTTTTTTTTTTTTTTAAATAGTTTGAAATATTCTGATCTTCCACTCAGCTGTCGATTTCTTCTTGTTAGAGAAGATTTAGATGTGAGAAAAATGTTATAGTAAACCGCAGATTTGGATAGCTTTCACATTTCTTAAAAACTTCTGCTGTTTTGCCGAACATATTAAAAAAGACACGAAATTCAACTGAATCGCTTCAGAAAACCAAAATAATAACCTTATAACAATTTAAATAAAAAAATATTCTCAACATCATTATTTTCATGCTGAGCACATCATCTAAGCAACAGAAAAAAGAAACAACAAATTGGCCTTCCAGAAAAAGTCACAAATCTGACATCCGCCGCACAGTAGCCAAATTATGCGAAAATTAGTTAACAAAATACAACGATAATAATCTCATATGGTTCCTAATGGAGTTTCTCGAGGCATAAAATTTCTTCGAAAAAAAAAACATTAACAGCTTAAGAAACGCCAAGCGCATAACAACGATGGCGGCGTGGGTTCGGTATCTCACACATTTAACTTGTCTGCCAAGCGGACTGCCTGCGCTACTTGTGACGGATGATGACTGTTGTCGGTAGACAGCTATCAAAAATCTGCCAACACCCGTCAAAATAATACACCGAAAATTCTCTCACGCATCAGACGAGCTGAGAATATTTGTGCTCATAACTGATATGTATAACTGCGCATTTTTTTGTTGGCATTGAAATACTTCAATTGCTTGCTTCAGAAATGAATGAAAAAAGCATTTGACCGCGGGGGCTATTATCATGTGGAAGGCGGTAGCGGTGGCGTTGTCTGCGTCGGCGTTTAAATGCCAAAGAAAAAGTTCTCTCCTTTTTTTCAAAAGAGCACTCGTTTTTAGCGTATTTTAAGTACAGCTCTTTCGAAATATTTACCAAGTTTTATTTTTATTGTTACTTATTTTGTGACGGATCTGATTCTTCACTGCAAATCGTAAAAATTCTTTTTCTCACATTTCTTTTTTCAATGCTAATTCTGTTTGTATTTATTTGCAGCTCCAAAGTTACGGCACTTTTTTGACGAGCTCAACTGCATTGAACCTAACAATTGTCTGCAACATTCGTGTTTAGATTCGTTAATGACTTACCTGTTCGATTCAGTGTTGCCGTTTTGTTTTTCACTGTCCGAATTCTGGGAGAAATGCTGCTTTGCATTTGGTAGGCAATATTTAGAGTGTAGGTAATAATTTGGCATAAAGCGAGGTCAAGTTACTTCACAACTAATCTTTTCACTTCGAAGAAGGTGAAAGATGCTCCTGGAGACAAGGTGGTTCCTATCGACATCTGAATGCAGACAGATTGGCATAACATGATTTCAAGAGATATTTTATATAGGTAGTAATCTTTGCTCTCCGAGAGGGGACAATATTTCTCAGTTGCCTACGCAGTCCCAAGATTCTTGGCTGTTGGCAAGAGCAATTTCTCATTATAATTTTTCAAATGTTGGATTTATATTGGAACGAATTTTCGTCATCCCTTGTTTCGTTCGGAGAACGAAATCAAGCACTGAAGATGGCGGTTCGCCGAAACCGGTTTGTTACAAAACCAAAATTGACAAGGGATGACGAAAATTCGTTCCAATATAAATCCAGTATCCACCCTGTCGGAAAAACACAAAACCAAATCAACTTTTCAAATGTTCTTTATCGAAAGCGGAATCGAAATCGAAAGTCGAAGCAGAGTTCAAGGTACATATCTAGTTAAAAGTAAGTAGTGTATTTTCCATTAGACCACTGTCAATTCAAGGGTGAGAAATTCATCATGCCGTGGCCAAAATTCGACTTCATAATAATTACATTAGATAAACTTTTCTTACCGCGTTGTAAATTCCGTACCCGCGATTTGATAACGTGCAATACTTTGCGTAAGCTCCTCTTCTTTTTCGATCTTCTTTGCTGTTTATAAATTATGGTAAGGTTCTATGGTGGGATATATTTTCCTATGGTGAAAACATATTCACCTCATAACTGTCAAAAACTTCTAATTAAAGGTACTTTTATACCCTTTGACACGATTTGTAAAGGCTGACCTTCATGTAACTCCGAAGCCATATATTCAGAGGCGAACAAAGCTGGAGAAATTTTTTTAGCTTCTTAATCCTCCGAATAGCCGGCATCCGGTGGGTTATATAGCTCCGTATCCCGCATGTTTCACATTTGAAGTAGACCCAGGACTTCCATAATATTAAAAAAAAAAAATACCCCCCAAGAAATTCGTTTCAAGAATACGATGGTAATATGATAATTAAAAAAATTAATATACATAAATAATCCAGGTGGTCAATACTGGTTGGCCGTTATCGTTAAGTGAAAAAAATCTTTTCACTTTAGTGATCACTTGACGTTTTCCTTTCTTCACTTTACTGAGCTCTAATATGCGATTCCGATATGTGCGATGAAAATTTGAATTGCGTTAACAGAAGTTGTTCTTGCTTATTATAGATTTGGAACAATAAAAATAATTTTCATCACTTAAAATGTTTTAATTTGTAAAAAATCCAATTTTTGAATTTTTAAAAATTTTGACCTTAACACCACATTTATATTTAGGTTACATTTTTCCACCTCACGAAATTTTAAGTAAAACCTCATCGAAAATTTTAAGTAAAACGAGAATCCAAAATCGTGGTGAATTTACGCATTTACTTTTCACTTCACATTAACGCAAACCCAGAATTGACCCCCAGTTAAGATTATACAAATAGAAGAAATTAATAATGTGCATGGGAAAGAAACAACTTCATAAAAATGCGTTTAGCACTGAATCCAAAAAAATAACAATCTGAATGGTCCGCGCATAAACATGGTCATGGCGCAGCAGCGATATCTGATACTTAGAAATTTAAACATGTTAACGATTGAAAACTATTTTCGTTTCAGGTACAGAGGAATGAAATCTCCAGATGCAATACTCGCTGAAATTTGTTGGTGGTATAAAAACACCTTTGAAGAAGAGGAAGACGAGGAAAAAGAGGAAGAAGGGGAAGACAAAGATGAAATTCCAGAATATCAGTTGGACGAATTTATCGACCTTTCTGATGATTATGACGATGACCAAGATATTAGAGAGCAGTGATGTTGATCCACAGCTGCCTGCTAAACGGCAACTGGCCAAATCATTAATTAAATTTATTTAATTATTTTACTTAAAACTTTTCATAACGAACATTTCAAAATTATATTTTTTTCCGTATTTTTATAATTTCTTTTTCAATGTTTCTTCAAAACCAACACTAAAAAAATTGAAAAGCATATTATAGATCAAACAGAAAGAAAAAAGACTTAGTTTTGTGGAAAATATGTTCAAAAAGCATGAAGAAAAGAAGTCCAACATTTGGCTTCATAAGCACTACACAGCACGCCCCGATAAGGGTCTTCTAATTTAGGCTCTATTTTCACTCCTCACTCTCAGAATCGACCTAACTTTTGCTAACCTGAATTTGTTCCACAGTGTTATGATAAATAAATGTTTTTCCGTCTGTATAATTATCGAAGAACTATATATTTTTTTGGGGATTTGGGTGCATTTTGAAAGGTTTTTTTTTGGTAATTTATTGCATTCAAAACGGCAAAGCTGTCGCGACCACCATCAACCGCCGCTAACAATCCACTTTTTCGATTCCACTTTTGGCCACTTTTTCATGCAATTCTACAGCGTTTGCTTCTAACTTCGTTCAACTCTCAATTTCATAGCATTCCAATGATGCCGTGACTTATTTTGCAAAAGTTAGCCCAAAAAATCTTTTTAATTGGAGCAAAGTCACAGACAAATACCGGCTTTGGTTGGTTATTGAACAAACACACCATCAACAAAACAAAACAAAAAGAAGTAACATTATTGTTGTATGTCGGGCGCATCGAGTGCAATTGGGTGTTTAGCAGTGTGACCAGGTTAACCTTTTCGCGGCTAGATTTAGCCTTTTTTGTCCTTTAGCCTAATAATTTCGGTTTTAGCTTCATGGCTTTTTTTAGCCTTTTTTTACTCCAAACCTTTTCTGGTCCCAACACCATATTTTTCATACAATTTCAAGGAATATATAAAATTAGAGTTGAATGAAGGTAGTATTGATGACGAAATACGAAAATTTTCCGTAAAAATTCTCAACTATTTTTAATGGACTTGATAACCCAATTGCGACATCGCCTACCTGATAGTATGAACTCTTTACAAAAGATACATTTTTTTCAGTTGATAATTCTTTTGCAAGTTGCAAAGCCGGATGCATTTTCTCACTTTCAAGAAGAAAAGTCTAGGTATTCTCCAAGTCAAGTAGCATTGATTGAGCTGCAGTGGCGAAAGCTAATAACCGTACAGTGGACAAGTGTGACCTTTTCCATTGAATTTTGGGCGGAAGTCCGAGAACATAAAAATTCATTAAACGAACCCCCTTTTTAGAACTGGTCGCAATCGTATTTAGCTTTTTGGTATTACCTTTCAGTAATGGGGAGGTTGAAAGAATTTTTAGTATCATGAACATTTTAAAAACTAAGTTAAGGAGCAGACTAAAAATTAAAATGCTTAACTCGCTGCTTAATATTAGATGTTCGTTAAAACGCTTATCCAAATGTTGCACTGATTTTGAAATTACCGATGATCTCAACTCTATGATAAATACCCAAACTTTCTACGCAGACTCAAGCTCTTCTGATTCATCAGACGAAGACAATATTATACGAGTATAACTAATTAGTTTGTATTTATGTATGTAGTTCCCTGAAAAATTCCTAGTCAAGGAAAATGTGCCTGATATGTGTTGAAACAAGAATAGTTCCTTTAAGTTATGTGTATAGGCTTATATACAAGGTGGCGCAAAAGTAAGCTTCCGATGTTCAGCATATCGGTTGTGGTACGTGCAGTGTGTGTTGTTGCACCGTCTTGTTGGAACCACATGTTTTCCAATCCCAATTCATCAAGTTGCGGCAAAAAGAACTCGTTGATCATTGCTCTGTAGCGCTCACCATTCACAGTAACCGTTTGGCCCCGACCAATTATTGGTCAAATAAATAGTCAGCAATATTCCGCGTTCTGGAGCAGTGTAGCGTAACATTGTTTATTAACGTGTATTTCGCATGTGTTTACTACACAAATGTCAAAACAGAACTGACTTTAGGGGCCAATCGCAAAATTTATAGCATTTTCTGATAGGAGGATTACTTTTGCGCCACCCTGTACAAATAGTTCAAACTAAAATAAAAAATTTGAAATGGATTTCGTAAAAAAATGTCTGATTTTTTTAGCTTAATTTTTCCTTAATTTTAGCCTTTTATAACTTTTTTTTTTGCCGATTTAGCCTCATTTTTTTCTATCACCTGGTCACACTGGTGTTTAGTTTGATTTGTGATTGTTTCAGAGATTTTCGCAGCGATTGTTTTCGATCAACGCCCTCACGTCTGTGTATCCTTTTTTGAATTCCATATTATTTTACTTTTTGTTTGCAATATATTTCATTCCAAATTGTTGCGATTTATTGCCACTAACCTTTCTTTTTAACTTTTATAAATAATTTAATAATTGTGGGGGAGTTTAGTATTTTATTAGCTTTATTAATTTAATTGTGGTGCTTGAAGGGGTAAACTAACGGTGTTGGTAATTTTTTAAATTTTCAAAATAATTTCAAAACAATTTATTTCAAAATTATATACCATACACTGCTTCAATTAGCGATCACTAATGTTAATAAAATGATTTAAATTGAGTTCTAATTAAGGTGATGAAACCTTGCCTTCACAAGCACGAGGAGAATCAAATCTTCAGTAGACCAGTCAAAGAGTCTCATTCATCCATTTTATTTGCTAAAATTGGTGGAAACACCACGCTTTCTCGGCCGACCTTTAGATATGTCATATGATGGGAACAGCAGCAGAATTCTAAAAGCCACTGATGTATGTTGCTAACTTTTGCCGTCTTTCCCGTTTCCTGTGAAGGAAGAGCTATGAGCATGCTAATAAGCTAGCCGAAGCGGCAGCCAAGGTGTATATCGGGCCATTCACAACACTAAAAAGAGCTGAGAAAAGAATATAAGAGGCCCTCGGACTGCGTCACCCTATAAAAATAATGGGTGATTATAATACTAAACTATGCAATAATCAGCCTTATAGGTCCTCCGTAAACCCACACTCTTTGCTATACCACGCGCGCCGACGATACAAAAAGTAAACAAAGCAAACGTTTAGGTTAATTTATGTTAGTTTAGGAGAGCGCTCATGCCATATCCCAAACTTCCACTCGGAGACACTTATGTCCATTGCGAATGTTCTCATTGCGTGCCGAGTGGGGGAATATCCGTCCAACCAGGTATTACTCAATTGACAAGGAGCGAAAGATCAACTTCTCACATCTGACAGACCGTCGAAAAAGCGTGCTCCCAGAAATCTGAGACGCTTTGACTGTAGTTCTGGGCATCTACAACGAAAGTGATGGATCGATTCCTCTTCCTCCGCATCGTGACAGCTACTACATAAGGAGCTCGTTGGCATACGTCATCGTCGAAGCCTTGGTGTGATAGCACAATGTCCTGCGATGACACCTGTAAGTACCCTTACCGCAGGTTTTTTAAGTTTGAGAAGGCAGCTAGTTCTTTTTCTGTCTAAAAATGGCCATATGAACCTTGAGACTTCGCAGTCAATTCGTTGTTTTAAAAGAATACTTATCGATTTTCCTTAACAGATTTCCTAATGGCGGTTCCACGAAGTTGTCTGCCTCGTATATGTCCATTTCGAAGCTCTTCCTGGCCATCTCATCGGCTTTTCGTTTCCATCGATACCGCTGTGCCCGGGGACCCAGCAGAGAGAAATGTTGAGATGATCCAGAGTATTCAGCGAAGTTCGGCCACACTCACCGGTTGGGTCAACACTATTTACCGATACCTTCGGCATCATTGGCCATCGTTGTAGGCATCTAGCCTTCTTCATCTTACTCGACTAGATAAAAAAAAGTGGGACATCGACTCTGGATTGGCTGAATCTTACCCCAGCCTTGTCTCGCTTCCTCCCCCTAAAACTTTGGCGAACTAATTGAATAACGAGTAGTATATCTTTTGAGAGCACTTATTACTAGGTAAGCTAAACGAATATCTTTTAAATTGTCAGTATTTATATTTTTCGCTTTTCTCAATATTTTAAGTTTTCCTACTTTCGAAATGTTAATAGATTTTATGCCCAAACCCATATTTCCCTGACTAAAACATTAAAAATTAAAATATGCTGAGAGCAAAAGGGTAACAATAAAAAGTACGGGAATGACTTCTAGTAACCTCTGGCTATTTCTGGCTACTTCAGACTAGTACTGTATCACAACTAAACTGGCAGCTGGTAGTGATATCCTAGCGTCCAGATAACTTAACAATTGTGCGTTCCAGAATCGCAATCGAGCGAAATCTCCTAAATCCGATTTGAGCCACACGCTGCCTACATTCTCACGCTGTTGGTTTATGCTCGAAAGTAAGAAACCCGCCAAGTTTCAACCAAACATTATCACCATTAACTACTCAACTCATCCAATTATGCATTCAACATTTAATTCTCTTCTATTTTGTACACCAATGATGTAATTTCCAAGAATAAGATAACATCGTCTTTCCACCACTATAACTGACACCCACCTACTCCATCCCGCCCCGTCCACCATTCTATATTGCACATTGCTAATTATTACAACATTTTCCATATTTCCCACAGTTAATTCATATTGGCGCGTTTATTTGTTGTGAAATTGTTTAAGGAAATGCATTAAAAATTGTGAGGTGCGACAGACAGGCAGCCATCGCACCGTGCAGCGCCGAAGCGTCGCATGGAAATCATTTGGCTTGGCGATTGGCGCCTTCAGCTCGAGAATTTGTATGTGGCATTTTGCCACGGCCGGCCCATATGTTTAAAATTCTGCGATAGCACAGCTTAACAGCGTACGCGCCTCACATAGATGTTCGTAAGTGCTGGCTACACTCCTCCAATTTGCTGTGAGTACTTGTGGTGGTTCGCTGGCCACACGGTGTACGGCAGGCGCACGTGCTATCGATACTCACTCACACGTACGCACATAAACGTTAATATAAATTATACGCAAATATTGTAAATTAGCACGTAATTGCGTATAATTTACAACATTTGATTGTTACAACAACTGGCGTTGTTATTGGGTGGGGTGCGAAAGTGTGCGTTGTGTTGGGGGGTTGAGAGGAGTGGTATGTTTTTTTGGCTGATGCTTGCTGGTGGTTGTTGATACTATGAGCACTACTGCTGGCGCTGCATGGTGTTGATGTTGTTGTCTTTAATATTTACTGCCGTTGTGCAATCATACAGCGTTGTGCAATAAAATAGCAACACGACATTTTGACAATATACTTTTCATTCTTTTATTCCTTAGCTTACACATATTTTTCCTGAAAATAATCCACCATGTAGATCCCTATAAATATAAGTTTAACATTTTTTGCAAACACTTTGAAAAGTTCTTTAAGTCAACATTTTTGAACCAAATTTTTCATAAGTTTTTTTTGGTATTTTTTGCAACCAAAAGCGTGTTAGAAGCTAGCTTGCTGAATTTATTCCATAGAAATGTTGAACGGTTGTTATTGTAAACTGCCAAAAATTTTTAACTTTACTTTTTTGTGATACTATGTTCGATCAGCTCTTTCGAAGGAACTGCCGGCGGGGAATAATTGCAATAGGGTTTTGTGATCTTTTACGACTTTATAGAAATTTACTGCTAAATTACGATTAAGCCGATTGATTTCTCTCATGATCTATCACATTTCTCCAGTCGGCAGTTCCATCGGAATAGCTGATAGACCTGCCTGACAAATGGCGCCGGTATCCAATGTTATGCATCTTCCGATTTTTGAAGCGTTCGATCCATTTATGTGGGCACCAAACCTTTTCCAGCAAAATGAAGTTTGAATTCCTAGCCTCAAATGTCAAAAGATCTCTGAAGGATTTACTTATAAATTGTTCAGTTGAGCTTTACTCTACATAACAATGGAAGCAGAGGATGAGACCCTGAGTGTCAGGGGCTTAGAATATGCTAGAGGTAGGTATGCCTGTCGTAAGAGCGCAATAAAATCTACAACGATCCCGGTTACGGAGTCAAATATGTCGTTCCCACGGTAGTCGGGGTAGTACCAAAAGGTGTCATACACCGGAGCGCATCCGATTCCTATCCGGCAAAGCACTGTCAACATCAGTATTGCCCTCTTTGTTCCGTCACGTCCTATTCCATGGATGGATGCGACGACCAAGCAAGGCGAAGTACAGTTACCACGACAACAACAGCCGAGCGACGATCACGTGGTGTCCAATTGCTTCTTGGACTATTAAGCCGTTTAAACGGTTAAGCACCAATGAAGGGATTAAGTAATCTTCGGACATCCTATTTAAGAAGGCGGAACAACATCAATTACACTATGGTTGTAAAATGTTCTGAGCTCAAAGCTTAACCGGCAGCTGCTGCTAAATTGGCGCAGACCTTGAAGACAACTGCATAAAGTCCACCGGTCTCCTCGGCAAACAAGAAACAAGGAATCTGCGAGCATTAAAATCAGCCTCCTTATCCGAAAGTGTACCGGCAGGCTCGTAACAACAAAATACACAGCTTGTAAGCTCCTAGTGAGACGCTATTTACTCTGGTCTAGCTACGGTCTGTATACTGTATTAGGTTAAAGTTTTATTTATCCACACTAAACCTCGACATACCCGACACATGCCGGCATGCTTTGTGTTCCTCTCGGCGCCAATCATCTCTTTAACTGTTCAAGTGAATACAATATAAAATCCAGCTCATTGTGGTTAAACCCAGTTTCCTGAGATTGTTTAAAAAGAGATTTATCCAAGTAGTACAACAACAACAAATTCCATAACTGTATATGTCAATACACAACAATATAATATGCTGCTAATTTATTGCACTGCACTGTATTAAGGCAAAGTGGTTGCACACATGTGTACTCATTTGTACGTAATTGATTGCAGGAATTTAAATTGACACAAAGGTGGCGCATGCGTGACGCGTTTGCCCTTGGTCCCGGTGTAGCGTCACTGGGAGAGGTGTGTCGACAATAACAACAACAACAAGGGATTTCAGCAACTAGCGACCGGCGCTATTATCTACACGCCTTGTTGTTGTTGTCGCAATTGCTGCACCATATACTGTTTTCGCTGTTGTTGTTGCTGGTACTATTGTTGCTCGCTTTGTTGTTGTTGTTGTACCCTCTACGTACGTGTTGCTTGTTTCGCGTTGCATGTAATGACATTTGGCGCCAATTTAATGCATTGCAATAACATTTAATATGACATTTAAGTGACATTAAGAATATTTTATTGATATGTTGGACAGTTTATGCAACAACAACAAGAACAACACAACTACAGCCTGCTTTTACAACAACCTGCAACTAACAATTGCAAGAATATTAATACTTGAAGTTCTTTGTTGAAATTTATTGTTCACTTTCGCTATTGTAGACAAGATCAGCACCCAAACTGTTGTAAATAAGAAGGTTCTCGTAAGTTAGGCCTTGTTTACAAAAATTCCAACAAACACTCTTAGGCCCGTTCACTTAATGTCTGGTTATGACTTGCTACAGAATGACATTTTCGTTTACACAAAAGTCTGATTAAGTTATCATGATAAAGTTGGTCATTGTGAACGTTTTTGGAAAAAAATTCACAAAAGTTGCATTGTGAATGAATAAAACGTGACAGCTGCTCTGTTTTCAATTTTTAATGAATCATTTTGTCGTACAAATTTCAATTGTGATATTTCTTTATATGGATATTATTATATTTTTAAACTCTATTACTTGCAGAGCTTGTTAACAAAACAATTTATCACAAAATCAGACTTTTACTTTCAGCTGTCACTTTTTGTTTTGCTAAGAACATAATCATAGTGGAGTAAATGGTTTTTGGACCAACCTCTGATAAAGTCTTGATTAAGCAGTTAATCAGACATTGAGTAAACGAACCTTAAGATAAACGTGAACAGTTGAACAAATGACATAATTTGATCAGCCGGAATGATAATGTGCTCCAATTTCTCAATATCCGAAAAATGGCCTGGCATGTATCCTGAAGTAGAAAACAAATAAAGAACAACAGAAAAACATTGGCACATAATCATAGTCAAATTAAAATAGAGTTTTATCAACGTGAACATGATTCTATAATAAACATCATTTCATGTCTGTCAATTTCTTCATACCACCAACCAACCTAATTTACTTTTCATAAGTGGTCCCTGTTAGATTTCATTTTTGCTAAAATCTTTGCCTAATCTGACTATGATTGACCAACATTTTAAATGTCTTTTTAAGTTAAGTAAAGATTTAATTAAAACGCGTTTTAAGAAACGGCTATGATTATGGGCCATTGTGTTTAAAATGGCAATATTTCAGTATAAGTTCTCAAATTTAAAACAATTTGTAAAGTAAGAGGTGTAACTTATAAACCATGTTGGAAAGACCGAGCGGAAAACGATTTGCGATCCCGTGGTGCTTTTAATTGGCAGAGCTGTGCTGGCTAAGCGCCAAAAGTTGTTTAAAGTTTGCATAAAGTTGTACAAGAAATACGGTCGAACTAAAGCATACTCTATTAGTCCATGCTAAAGACCGCTATGCAAAGTGCACCCTTATACTGTCGATTCTGTCTCCTTAAAATCGCATATACTGATTGGACCAAGTGTTGTTGCGCGACGGCCAAAATCGGTTAGCCGGTTGAGCAAATGTTGACGTCAACGTCTTGAAGCGAAAACTTCACCTAGAAAGGAAAAAAAACATAGGGGTCTATCCGCTATTTCGACTGAACTGCCGACGGGAGAAATGTAATAGATCATGAGAGAATTCAATCGATTTAATCGAAATTTGCAAGTGAATTTCGATGAATGCGATAGGGATCATAAAACTCTATTACAAATATTCCCCGCTGGCAATTCCGCCGGAAGAGCTAATAGACCCCATAGGCTACTAATCACTGGTATTGAGATAAGGAATTAAGTTTCGACAATCTCAGAGCGGAAAAATTTTTTCGCCTGTCATGAATATATTATTACCTCTCAGCAGTATTAACCGTAGTTTTAAAGAGAAAGGAGCTTGTATCGGAAAATATTTGGGAGACTATTTTCTAAAAACGGGTCCCAAACAAGAACAACAACAATAAGTTAAGAAAGAGCGAGTATAAAACCGTTGTCAGTAAGCAGAGGGAAATATAAAGAGGAAAACGAAAAGGCGGAGGCGAGAAAAAAGATAGAAATCAAAAAAAAAAGCTATGAATCTAAAGGAAAAAGTAAAGCGAAAACGAAGAATTGGCGACGAAGAAAAGAAAAGAGTCCAAAGGGGAAAAAATTGAGAAAAAGGGACACACGATTATTGTGATGTTTATAATCATAATAACTAGCTGGGTGGGTAGACGCGTACTACTTGCCTCAACTTTTACTCAATTTTTTCCTTTAGCTCTCTTTAGCTATTTTTCTGTTCCTCCGCCTCCTGTTATGGCTCCACTCCCTTTTACTATTTACTCCTCTGTTCAAACTTACTTTCCCTATTCCTTTATCTTTCTATCTTCCTACTCCACTTTTTCTTCTACCACCATCTCAACATCCTCTTAATTTTGAAGTCAAAATGCATTTTATGAGGTAGTTTGTTTATGGGAGAACTAGGAGAGGAAATGGGATTATTAGAAATTTCCCGAACACATCTTCACCTTTTGGATATCCTAATTCCATCCAAGAATTACCGCTATCTAATATATTTCGGAATTGCTTGAGCTTCCACTGAAAATCACCCTATAGTAATGCTATTGCTTACACCTTTCGTTTGAGAACTAAATTCTAATCATTTAAAGATTGATGGAGGTCATTTTGTGCCTTGCGTCTGTCTATTTTTTATGGGCCTCCAAAGCACTCAACCGATCTTCATGTAATTTTCACAGCATATTGCTGGGTTTACGGGGTACAGCATAAGCTATATATAGATAGAAAAAACGAAGCCACCAAGGTATATGAAATTTCAATTCGACGTAGCTAGGAATTTATCTGGTACACGTTAATGATATTTTATATATACAAGGTGGCGCAAAAGTAATCCTCCTATCAGAAAATGCTATAGATTTTGCGATTGGCCCCTAAAGTCAGTTCTGTTTTGACATTTGTGTAGTAAACACATGCGAAATACACGTTAATAAACAATGTTACGCTACACTGCTCCAGAACGCGGAATATGGCTGACTATTTATTTGACCAATAATCGGTCGGTGACTTTGGCACAACGTGAATTTCGTCGCAGATTTCTTGGCCGTCCAACGCCTACTGGTGAAACACTGCGACGTTTAGCCGCTCGCCTCGAAGAGACTGGCACAACACGAGATTCTGCCAGGCGTGGCGGACCCCGGAGTAGCCGTTCTGCAGAGAATATTGCTGCTGTAGCCGAGGATGTCATGGAAGCGCCGTCGACATCGACGAGACGACGTGCCACGCAAATGGGTATCAGTCGACGGTCTTTACAGCGAATTTTGGTACAAGATTTGAAGATGTTTCCGTACAAAGTCCAGACGGTGCATCAGCTGTTAGCTGCTGACCGCCAATCGCGTCTAACATACGCTCAAGCCATCCTTAATCACCACCAAGAGGAAGATGATTTTTCATCAAAAATAATCATGAGTGATGAGGCCCATTTCCATCTTAGCGGGTACGTAAATAAGCAAAATTTTCGCTTCTGGGGCACTGAAAATCCGCGTGTAACCCACGAAGAGCCATTACACCCGCTCAAAGTCACTGTATGGTGTGCTGTTTTCGCTGGAGGAGTCATCGGACCTTTTTTCTTCGAAGACGTCGCGGGCCAAACGGTTACTGTGAATGGTGAGCGCTACAGAGCAATGATCAACGAGTTCTTTTTGCCGCAACTTGATGAATTGGGATTGGAAAACATGTGGTTCCAACAAGACGGTGCAATAGCACACACTGCACGTGCCACAACCGATATGCTGAAGGATGCATTTCCCGGGCGCCTAATCTCCCGTTTTGGCGATTTGCACTGGCCAGCAAGATAGCCTAATTTGACCGCTCCAGACTTCTTTTTGTGGGACTTTTTGCAGTCGCGGGTTTATGTCAACAAGCCTCAGACTCTTGCAGCTCTTAAAGACAATATCCCTCAAGAATGTGAGGACCTATCGGCGGAAGTTTTGGCCAAAGTGATGGAAAATGCCATAAAAAGGGCTCAAATGACAATCAACTGTGGCGGCGGCCATTTACATGACATCATATTCTCGACTTGATGTAAAAAAAACTAAAAGACCAAATAAAAATAATCCACAAGAAGAATCAAAGTTTTTCATTTTTTTTTTTTAATTACAGCCAAAAAACATCGGAAGCTTACTTTTGCGCCACCTTGTAGATATATATGTGTTCTATATACAAAAAAATCCTTGGAAAATGTAAGAGGCACCAGGACCATGAAAGTTAATTCGCTATATCATCGAAACTATGCACATATCAGTACCCGCAGAGAAAAAAGTGAGAAGATGGGGAGTAGGAATAGAAATTTGAGATGTAGAGGGGGTGTTAGAGAAAAATTAAGAGGGTAAAGAAGCGTAACGGGATATTGGGGTAGGGAAAGCACAAGAAGAAAGAAAGAAAAGTATGATATAGGGATTAATAAAGAGGAAGCGCCAAATGGGGAGGGAAAAGAGTACAAAAGTAGGTACATCCAAATTTAGGCAGGACAATGTCTGCCAAAAATGAAAACGCGAACGAGACGAGAATGTGTTTATAAACCAATACCTCACTTTTCGACGTGGTTACGTTCCAAAAAAACACGACGCAAATTGAAACGACGCAAAGTGAATTATGATTTTCTATAACAAACGATGTAAGGATCGAAGCTAGGTTCCAGGATTACGAAAATACTACTTTTTTAAAAGAAAATTGAACAAAGTAAACATTTAAAGAACAAAAATGATAAAAAAAATAACATACAAAAAATAAAAAAAAAAAACAAATTCAATCAAAAGAAAATAAAATATTTAATCAATTTATAAAAACAAAATAAAAATTTATGAGTCCATATTGAGTCCATATGGGCGTAAGTCGACAAGACGCAATTAGAAACAAAAGTTGCACTATCTTTTAGAAAAAAAAAAACTGCAAAAAATTAAAATTGAAGACTCGAACGCAAAGCAACTCAACTTCGAAAATCTAACGATGTACAGTGAAAATTAGTACTAATTCAATTTGCGCTATTTTATATCCAAAATAGTGGTTACAGAATTGGCGGACGAATACCAAAAGGTTGCAAAAGTTGTGAATTCATTTGTTTGCCGGTAAAATGAATTTTGTTACCACACTAGAATTAGGGCGTTAGAGATTTTAATTATAAATTGAACAGGTGTTCTGCTCCAAAAACTCAAAATTAATTCCATTAACAAATACTTAGAAATAGATCAGTAAACACCTGTTTTAGTATTTATTCGCTGGCCTTGTATTTCTCATGTACCCTAACTGTAACAATTGTATTTCAAAGTTGTATAGTCTTTTATTTAAAACCAGCCGAAAAGAAAATAATACAAGGTGGCGCAAAAGTAATCCTCCTATCAGAAAATGCTATAAATTTTGCGATTGGCCCCTAAAGTCAGTTCTGTTTTGACATTTGTGTAGTAAACACATGCGAAATACACGTTAATAAACAATGTTACGCTACACTGCTCCAGAACGAGGAATATTGCTGACTATTTATTTGACCAATAATCGGTCGGGGCCAAACGGTTACTGTGAATGGTGAGCGCTACAGAGCAATGATCAACGAGTTCTTTTTGCCGCAACTTGATGAATTGGGATTGGAAAACATGTGGTTCCAACAAGACGGTGCAACAGCACACACTGCACGTGCCACAACCGATATGCTGAACATCGGAAGCTTACTTTTGCGCCACCTTGTACAACGACAACACTCTTTTAAAGCCGCAGAAGGTATTGTTCCACATTAGCATGCGAGTTCAATATTTACTAGTAGTTATCGCTTTAATATTATTTGTTCATATGGAGTTGAAAGCCAAATGGTGAAATCGTACAATTATACAAACATAAATATACAAAACCCCATATACTATGGTAACATTTGTATGTATATAATTTACCGCCGATTACTCCAAATTGTACGAAAAGAGTGTTTTATGTTTGCTCGCGCTGCCAACTGTTTTGCCAACGATATTTACAATTTACAAGTGCCGCGCTCAAATTGCATTGCATTTTTTCCCATATTGCAATCATGTTTTTATACCAGGCTGTGCATAGGTTTGTATACGACCTTTAGTTGCTTTAAGAACACATTTTCTCAGAATGAGTTTAGAAAACTCTCTTTATGACCGAAAATTCAGTAAGTTTTCACCTAAGTGATAGGGCGTTGTTGAAAATATTTTGATATGGCGTTCTCCGAATAAATTCTGCAATAGCGCATGTTTGAAAACACTTATGAGAAACTAAACGAAAACTAAATTGAAATATTCCGAAATTAATGTATTAGAAAATATCTTCATAAAAAAATATTCATTGGGCCCGCCCGTCTATTAGGTACTACGGAATTAAAATTGAGGAACTTCCAGGAGATTAAAACCTAGTTTCTCTTCGAGTTTGTGATATGCTATTTTTAATTCCGAACATTGTCTGATACTGCATGCGCTTGGAAAATGTTTTGACAATTCCAGAAACATTTTTTTTGTGGTTATTTGTTAACGAATCCATTGTCATATTGTAATGAAAGTCGCTGTTGTAGCAGAATACCTACTCTTGCCCAGCTCCAATAAGTTTTGAGATGTCATTGAACTCCTCTAATGAGATGAAAAAAAGTGCAGCAAATAATAGGCTGGACTAATGCGATAGGTTAAGGATTGAGAACACACTAGCTCCAATATAATGATGTACTGGCGAGATTATGAGGCACCCCGATACGATCCTGAAAGCTAACTTTTTGCAGTAAAGTTCGAATAAGAATCCCTGACCTTTCGCTTTTTGCTTGGATTCCTTCCTACGAGTATACTGATCACGGGCGGAAATAAAGCTGTTTAGTTAAAGACACATATTACCAATATCCTGTTGACAGAATTCAAGATCAAGCAGCCACCTAAGGATATTTGTAAATTTTGGCAGCTAGTGGATGTATTGGCCCAAGGTCCACTCCTGCTTGTTAGGGTGATTAGAATACTACCAAGTTTGGTACGCCTATCTGCTACAACAATAACCCCACCGTCACATCTCATGACTGAGTGGTATGAAAAGTTAAATACCATGATAACATACTGCAGTCAAGTAGAGCTCTCATGCTTTAATATTAGCATGACCCTTCCAGCGGCCTTAATGCTTCGAAGGACTTGTCCTTTACGACAAATTTTCTGTTCAGGAAACTATACGCATGGCCTTATACACAGAAAAATGAATTGTCAGTTATATATGCTTGCTAGCCATAATAATCAGATTTGAAATACTTTTGTTAGCCTATATTGGAGCTCGAACCTCGGACCTTCCATATGGAAGCCAAACATACTAGCCACTATAATAAATGTCAGCCATGAAGGTGGAACTTTTATAAAATAAAATCTTTCAATAAAACGAGCTCATCAAAATAATTTGTGGAAGTAGGCGTGGTACCGCCCACTCTTGACCAATACGAATTTATTATTTATTAATGCAGATACTTGTAAACATATTCTTATATTGGAATGGTAATTATTCAGCATATCAAGAAGTACTCATACGTTCTCTAGCTAGAACGTGCAACTCCGTAAACCTGTGACTGACATAATAACTGACACAAGCACGAAAGCGAATCGGCTTGCAAATCTATTGAAATTGGAAACTTGTGAGTGATATTTACTTCTTGGTAGATTTAAGAGGTGTCACACACTCCATTGTAAAACTGGTTCCATACTGAGGCAATGGCGCCTATTTCACTACTTTCAAAAGTAACTAACAAGTAACACAACGTCGTTGAACCCAGGAACACCTCAAAAAAGACATGACACCTTTGAACTATCATATCAGTACCTTGAGTCAGTCACATTTATCGTGATTCAGAGCCGAAAACTCATACAGAAATTAAAATCGACTTATCCCAACTATGTCTATAACGGAATAGTTGGGACCAATTGTAGCCCACTGTGAACGAAAGGTATTGATCCCGGATCACCTCTTTAGAGATCAGTCAAACGATTTTTTTCTGGGTAATTAGCGGGATAGCGTAAAAACTTCTGTAAGAATGAGAACGGCGACCTGGTGACCGATGTTCAGAGAACACTCAGAATATGGAGGGATCACTTCTCTGCCCTTTTAAATGGAGAAGCTGAGCAAGAAACCAGAGAAGATGCCGAACCCGAGCCCACAATCGAAGATGATGGAATTGACGTTCCACAACCCGACTACAATGAGGTGCGAATAGCAATATCCCGATTGAAAAACAATAAAGCAGCTGGCGCTGATGGTTTGCCTGCTGAGCTATTCAAACACGGAGGCGAGGAGCTGGTAAGGCGCATGCATCAGCTTCTATGCAGAATTTGGTCGGATGAATGCATGCCTGAAGATTGGAATCTAAGTGTTCTCTGCCCAATCCACAAGAAGGGCGATCCTGCAAACTGCGCCAACTATCGCGGAATCAGCCTTTTGAATATCGCATATAAGGTCCTATCAAACGTATTGTGCGAAAGACTGAAACCTGATGTGAACAGACTGATTGGACCTTATCAGTGTGGCTTCAGACCTGGTAAATCTACCATCGACCAGATTTTTACAATACGCCAAATCTTGGAAAAAACCCGTGAAAAAAGAATCGACACGCATCATCTCTTTGTTGATTTTAAAGCCGCTTTCGATAGCACGAAAAGGAGCTGCCTATATGCCGCTATGTCTGAATTTGGTTTCCCCGCAAAACTTATACGGCTATGCAAAATGACCTTGAGCAACACCGCCAGCTCGGTCAGAATTGGGAAGTACCTCTCCGAGCCGTTCGAAACTAAACGAGGTTTCAGACAGGGTGACCCCCTATCGTGCGATTTCTTTAATTTAATGCTGGAGAAAATAATACAAGCTGCAGAACTTAACCGCACTGGAACAATATTTTATAAAAGCGTCCAACTGTTGGCATATGCTGACGATATTGATATCATTGGCCTTAACAACCGCGCCGTAACTTCTTCTTACTCCAAATTAGAAAAAGAAGCGGAGAAAATGGGATTGGTGGTGGGCAAAACGAAGTACCTTCTGTCATCATGCAAAGAGTCAGCGCATTCGCGCCTTGGCAACCAAGCCACTGTTGGCAGCAATAATTTCGAAATAGTAAAGGACTTCGTTTACCTGGGAACCAGCATTAATACCAACAATAATGTTAGCCTAGAAATCCGACGAAGAATCACTCTTGCAAACAAATGCTACTTCGGACTGAGTAGGCAATTGAAAAGTAAAGTCCTCTCTCGACGAACGAAAATAACACTCTACAAGTCACTCATCGCACCCGTCCTGCTATATGGTGCAGAAGCGTGGACACTAACAACATCTGATGAGGCGGCTCTGGGAGTATTCGAGAGAAAGGTTCTTCGAAAGATTTGTGGACCTCTACGCGTTGGCGACGGCGAGTACCGAAGAAGATTTAATGATGAGCTGTATGAACTTTACGCAGACGCCGACATAGTTCAGCGAATTAAAACACAGCGGCTTCGCTGGCTAGGCCACGTAGTGCGAATGAGCGAAGATGCTCCAGCCCAGAAGGTATTCTTATCGGCACCCGCCGGTGGAAGCAGAGGAAGAGGGAGACCACCACTCCGATGGAAGGACCAAGTGGAGACCGATTTGAGATCCCGCGGTGTTTCCAATTGGCGCCAGTTGGCGCAACGAAGAAACGACTGGCGAGCTATGTTGGACGGTCAAAATCGCCCAGGCGGTTAGATGACCATTTAAAGAAGAAGAAGCGTAAAAACTTACAACTGGGTATATAACGCTCTTTTCCACCCAAACATATAACTCCCTATTTATTTTATAACTGAGTCAACCTTTGGCAAATATTGATTGAACAAGTGGTCTTTTACAACAAGATAAGCAGAAACGCTGAAATTAACAGGGAAAGGCACATTTGCGCACACCAACAGCAGCAAACGCCTCAGCAACAGTTGCTGCCACAATAAATGTAGAAGCGATGTGCTGGGCCATGTGCTCGCTGTGCGTGTGGAATGTTTCCATTGGCGCCACATTTCAATTAAGCACAACAATAACACATCAATTGCAGCAGCAGCAACAACAACAAACAAACAAACAACACAATGCAGTTTGGCCAAAGCGTCGAGCAACGTCAGCAACAATCGATCGATTGACCATGCCAATTACAATTAGAATGCACAGCTGAATTGCTGATTGACAGATGGGCTGCGCAGTCGTGCCAACTGAACACACGGATGACGACCAAATCGTCTCGACTGACTGACAGGCCATGTCATAGCGAGTACAATTCGAGAATTTTATTTAATTTTGCATTATTGGCTTGCTTTTTTTAGTAATTTTTTTCAGTTGTTTGTTTTTCCCACTTTTTTTATGCGGGTCTTCGCGTCGCCTGCATTGGGATAGGTTAAGCTTTTTTTGTTTGACATGAGCGGCGTCGCTGCTGCTCTGCCGTCAATTGTCGTGTGTTGTTTTGACATGCGAAGTTGGTAAACAAAAATTTTCAGGAATTACCATTTTCGTATTTGTTTGAGATTTTACTGGTAATTAATTAACAATTCGTGATTACTTCATTTTGCATCTAATTGTGTTATATAATGTTTGCATATTAATCAAATGTACTGTAATAGTATTTGGATTTTTATTAATTTAAAAGTTCTTAGAAATATGTGTTATTGTCAACAACGTGTTGTTCCCTGCCAGTACGAAAATAGTACTACACAATCGCCATATCTCACAGTAATTTCCGTTATAAATGTAATAGGCGTGACAGGCGGTTTGCCAATCTAGATTAACAAGCTGATTGAGTATTTTTAGTTAATTTCTAAGTTTTGGGAGTAGTTTTCTAAAAAAAATTCAACATGTATATTTAGATTTTACTAAAAATTTTCACTATATTAAGCTTTCGATTGCTCTTGACAAACTTTCAATATTCATACAGCTTTGTTCAATAAAATAGTAGTCAAATTAAATTGAATATCCTTCGACGAAATAAAACAAAAATGTTTTTAATAATTTTTCATTTAAAATATCACGAATTCTGTAACGAAATCCACAAAAAAAAGAAATTTCAAAGTCTACACAAAGTTAAGGAAACTAACTTAACTCTAAAAATGTCCATAAAAACTAAAAATTTTTTGGCCGAATTTCGAAAGTTTCTGCATATGCAGTTTTACAATCAGTTCAGTATCATAATGTGCAAGTTAAAAATTGTTCAAAAATTTCTTTGAATTTTCACTTTTTTTTCGTCGAAAGTGTTGACTGATTTCTTTCATACAACGCATGAATAAAATTTAAGTTTGTATGGAATAATTCTAGAAGTTCAGGGAAGTTAAAGCAAAGGCAATTATGAAAAGAGAAATTTTGAAAGTTTAATAAACCATAAATAAAAATCCATTTCAGCTATCATAGATATTCATTTATAGCTGAAACACTTTCTTGAGAATTATATACAAGTATATATATATATATATTATCTGCGAATGAGCTAAATCGATTCCCGACCACGCCCACTTCTTTACAAAAGTTTTTTAAAAGGTCGTATCATTATAAATTAAACAATATTAGTGTGGTATTTGGTATTATTTCAATAATACTTTACCTATATAGAATTTTACAAGAGCAAAATATCAGAAAATGTAACGATACCGGTTTATTGTGAATAGGTGAAATCGGCAATGCCCTTTTTTAAGGTAGTTAAAAAAAAAAATTATAGATTTGTTTGCAGAACGGACTCGGAGTTAACGTCAAATGGAGGGTGATACGTTTTTGACAAATTTTCAAATTAACTCAGTTGAAAAGATAACCTCCCGTTCTGCAAGCGAGCGTGAGGTTAATTTGAAAATTTGTCAAAAACGTAGCTGGTACAGGATTTGAATACCGGGCTGTCCAAATAAATTACGCCTCAATATTAGGAAATGCTGTCATATGACGTTTTCTAAGTCAATAAATATGCACCCCTCAGCATATTTAGTTTCAAATATAGGGCTTGCCTCGTGATCTTTCATGAACATGAAATGGTATTATAACTTTGGTCCGATGTTTGTGAGTATAAGAAGAAGAAGACATAGACACACCAACAAGTATACAGAAATGAATAGGGCGATGAGCTGAGTCGATATAGCCATGTCCATCTGTCTGTCTGTCTGCACATCCGAAGACAGCGCTTTCCTTACTTGTTTTTGACTCATCTCTTACCTTGGCAACTATGTAAATTTTCTTATCCCGAAAGCTTTTGCTAACTTAGCTTTTCTGCGAGGTTATGCGAAAGACTTCAAGGACCCATACACTCTTTGCTCTTCTGCCTCTCCTATAATGCTAGGTATTGAAGTTATGCGATCTAATTATCTTAGCTTTGCTTCCCATGCAAGAGTTCAAGAGGCGATCTAATAGCCTCGTTAATCATAAATTTGTTCTAAGTAAATTCGTAAATCAGTAAGGTTATTGACTTAATAAGGATATGAAATGCAGTACCGGTTCGCAAAAACATGTAACCCTCACCAATTGGTAGAAAAAAATTAGAAGCAGCACACCACAAATTGGAAGTGAAGCTCAGCCTTAATCTGCTTGAAGATATATCGCCGCAAATTATTATTTTCTATGTCATAATAGATCACCACTAATTATATAATGTTTTCTTAGATCACTTTCGTGGGAGAACTAATGGGTTGAAGTGCTTCACAAAATCAATTATCTCAAAATTTAGCTTTCTAAACTCATGCAAAAAAATTTTAAGTAATCATAGGACCGGCCTTCATGCCTGCCATACCTAGGGCTTAGGTCACGTCTCAGGTAACATCAAAAATACTTTAGTAAACTTTTGCAAAAAATTGGGTCGCCCCGAACAATGGTCTCAAAAATTTTAGAGCCCCAACCACTTGATAAAAAAAGTTAAAACTAAATATATAAATGACTGTTAAATTTTTTTGTTGATACAAAATGACTAAAAACAGCAAAAGCTTTTCGATTTATTTTTATTTTAGGAAGTGTATTTAATTTTTTGATTTTTTTCTTAAAGTATGAAAGATTGTATTTTTGCACTTTTAAGATTTTGTTGGCTTTCAAGAACACCTGTAAAAATTTGCTTTCAGTTGAAACTAGCCAATTTGATGAATTATTTATTTAAGAATCGAGTGGGCCACTTTAAAATGTTGAGACAAATTCATTTTTTCTATTAAAACTTCCTTTTTTACGAAGTAAAAAATCATCATCAGATGATATTTCAATCCACCCTCGTTCTCATACTGAGATGGAATCATTATCCCCACAAAAAATGATAGTCCACTGTGCAATTTTCAAAAATCGAAATTAGAAACGTAAAGAACTTTCAATGATCAAAGAACGTTGCGGCAGCTGTGGCGCCACAGAGCGCACATGTCTCATCGCCCAACCGGAAATCATTTCAGAAATTAGCATTAAAGATATGAAAGTTTATTGAAATGAGAATATTTTCCAAAAACCAATCTGGTGCTATGCTAGATTTGGCTCATTAAATTGGATCAATTAGTTCCACCGCTCATGCGTTAAGCGACTACATTTCGTGCATTTTCAATTGCAGAGCAACCAAGGAAGCCAAAATTAAAAAGAAACTCAAAAATATTTTTCCCCCAAAATAAAATGAAAAATATTTTTGCGAAAACATTTGAAAACTCGCGAGCGTCGAAATATGCAAACGAACTCGTTGAAACCAATAAAATTATGCAATTAAAAGTGTCGGACATCTGTTGCATGCAAAATAAACACGACGAACAAAATACTTAAAAATGCAGCCAGGCCAGGCAGCAGACAGTCGGGCCAAAAAATTGGAACGGGAAGTGCTGCGTCATGGCGAAGGGGTGCCTGCAATGTGCGGCAACGACGAACGCGCCGAAAAAATGCGCACACCAACCGCCATTACTACTGCCGTCGTCTCCTAAATCTCGCAAATAATGCCTAATGAAATTGCTATTCAGAAAAATGTGCGCCGTTTAAATTTAGATTCATATCGTCGTGGTTGGGATTTTATTTTCACGAGATATTGCTTCCTTTTGCTCCTTTGCTATTTTGTGGTATTTGAAATTCATTGTTGAACCGCGCCACAGCAAACAAACAGACAACAACCAGCAGCCGGCAGCCCGCAGTCGATAGTCAAAAAGCCATCAGTCCAACGGGCAACAGCCGGCCGTAGCTTAAATATGCGAAATTTCGGGCAACCGAAGAAATGAACTTTTGCATAATTTCACTGCTGCTCCTGGCGCACCGCAAATGCACAAATTTTTAGGCCGGTCGTCGCATCTAATGGCATTGTTGGTTATGTGGAGAAGAAGGCATGGACTTGAACGGCTGCTGGCTAGAACGGTATTTGACTAGTTGTCTGGCGTGTTGGCCAACTAACTGCTTGGCTGCTTCACTGCCATGTTTGTGCGATGGCTGACAATAGACTCAGCGCCTCAATCGTGATCTCTTTAACAACAGCCGGCTGTTTGGTTGCTTACCTGGTTGTTTTGTGGGCTCGGTCATTGGACGACAGCCAGCCAGCGCCATGCAATTTTTTTAAATTGGCCGCACTTTGGTGTTGGTCGTTCGGAAATAATACAACCAATAACAACAATAAGGGTGACAGAAGCTAGCTAGGTGTTGCTAACGGTGGAAGGGGCTACTGCATATTGGCTTGAAAATGCAATAGAAAGGGGTTTGTAAGTGATGTAAAAGCAAGGAATTTCGTGGAAGGTAGTCAAACTCGTTGAATGTACAAACTCGTCCTTGAAATCGGTTCCAAATTGGAAAGGTTGTTTGGGTGTCAAATTCTCGTTTGCCTTCGAAGTGAGTGGCACGGTATAAGAACGTGGGAGTCATGGAATCGAGGATGTTATGTATTTCCTAATAGCCTTAGAGAAGCCATATGGTAAGGGTTATTCTCTTCGGTCATAACCCTTCCCAGGCACAACTAATCTGAATGTATCCCTTGCATTCATTTCGAGAATGGTTAAAGGTCGAACACCATTGTAGGGGCCCCGCAGACCCCGCTTTACAATAGTTGTCCTGTCGCATCCATCCATACTATCCTTGTCAAACTAGTGCTAGCCAACAAGACTGGCTTTCTTGGCTTGGGATAAGTTATCTCCTGTCGTATGCGAAATAGAACTCGCTTTGGAATTAGAAGCATTAGCTAAGACTTTAGAATACAGTGTTACTGTCTCACAACGGCTGCTATTGTGGCACTCAACACAAATTATCAAAAAGAAATGAAAATTCAGAAGCGCACGACATACAGACACTTGGCGCACTAAACGAATAATACGGCGCTGATGAAGATCAGAAGAATTGGCGGTGAGGAGTGGCGCGCGTGAATTGAGGTTGGCAAGTAAGGCGGGCGGACATGCACTAAAGTTAGTTAGACGTATGGCTACATAGGCCGGCTGGCGTGGCGTATACTTAGCAACAAAAACAAGACCAACAACATCAGTGCAATGACCAAAAGCTACTAAGCCAAGGGGCAATTTGCTATTTGAAGAATTTTTCGCGTGTTGCGTATGCTAGAACGAAAGTGTGCTCGATCTACAAGTGTGGTACTAGTGTGCGAGTTCAGGCGCCAATTGTTTCGGCGGCATGGGCATACCGCCAGTGTCTGGCGTGGCGTTGTGCACGCTGATCCGAGAAGGGCGCCAAATTTGTAGCAAAAGTATTAAAAACAAGAATAAAAGTCAAGTTTGCAAATCTCTATAACCAGTAGCAGCGAAGCTATTCAACCAAACTTAGTTGTTGCTGTCCTTGGAACTCCATGAAACAAGCTCTTAATTGTATGTCTTATTTCATTTGGGTAGTGGAGCTCAAGTACTTATTTGTGTGTCCTGGTAGTGCCAAGATACTTAAACTTTCTTCCGATTCCGCAAGAGTATATGGCTTTGGGTTTTACCCAACTTCGCTCATCAACTTAGCATGGTCTAGGCAGCAAAATCTTCAAGGTTGTCTACTTTTCGATCAGTAAATAATACCTAATTTGGTTTCTTTCTTGTGCCAGCTCTTTAGGTTATCGGTCTCCGCCGACTGCTTAACATTAGCAGCATCTGAGATGTTGCTTTGTAGTCGTTGTTGCTGCTGTTTTTGTGAGAGTGGAAGAACTAAGTGTCGAGGTTATTTAGAACACTTATGGTTCCACGGATCAAGCGGTTGATATGATGCCCGATCTTTTCATGATGCTTAATAAAAGGACTCCTTATGTCAGTGGGCCACGGATCTTAATCCAACAGATCGTCAGAAGTAAGGTAAAACCTGTCTGCTTAATGATCCCGCGTGCTCTCTGATATTGAGCATTTTTGCCTCTTGATGGGGGATGAACCTTAGGCAACAAAACAAGACATCCTATAGCTGTTCTGATATACGTGTTTTGGCAGATTTGTAACTTCCTCCAACTCCAATATGCGATGACAGTTGTGGGCTTCATTGTCGTTAAAGTGTGCAGTCGCATCGGCAGTCCTTGTTACAATGTAATTTGGGGTCGTTTCGCTACCATTGACAACAGTTGAAACTTCCTGTTATTGCCCCATATGCTCGGCGCATCAAAGTTAACATGAGTTCCAAGTAGTGCATCGAGCTCATTTAGTCTCTCGAGATTTCTGTCTTCCCTGCCAATTCTAGCACTGACTCTGCGTCAGGTCTTTGTGTCACTTCCATCTAAGCCCTGTGCTTTTTCATTCACTTGGTCTCTTGAAAGTTTTTCTCCGCCGTCTTCTGTAGTCGGACTTCGGCCTTCCTGGGCGGCCATCGACGTTGACTGGGTTGCGACTATGAGCACAAATCCGGCAATATGGACCACGAGAGCAATTCATATACGAGATCAGAATACAGGAGCCCTTAGTTTCATAACAGCCGGGTTAATGTACTAGAAGCACTCAAGTCCTACGGAACCATCGCCTGATATTTCAAAATAACCCTGCTTAATATACATCCATGAGCGGACGTTCCGACTAACCCCCAATTCCCACAACGAAGACAATCTTTCCGGATCTCGTATCATGCTGACTGAATATACGTTCTCATTAAAGCTCACCATTGCATTTCTGATAACGCTAAGATTGGCTCTGGCTCTTAGCTTTATCTCTCTTTCATTTTCCTCTCGGGATCCACTTTCTTTGTGGTTGGATTTTATCATACCTAGTGGAGCGTAACGGCATAAACGATTCGAGATAGCCCATCCGCCCCCTTGCGAACACGATAACTTAAACAACCGAGTCGAAAGATAACCACGCCCAAATGTTGCGGAAAAAATGAACGAAATCGGTTAAGAACCACGCCCATTTTTATATAAATGATTTTTAAAATTATCACAGACGATAGCAGTAAGTATAGGCAATATATTTCACAAAAATAACGTCATGCCAATTATGTTTTATTTCCAAAGTGTTCCTGGACGAAGAAGCAATAATAATTTCTAATTTTCCAAAATGGGCATGGCCCCGCCACAATTATAGTGGAGTATTAACATTTAATGTCACAACTCGAACAAAAATGCTTTATCATAACAAAATTTGGTGAAGTTGTTGAATTTGCATTTTGATGGACGAAACCGCTCAAATGCCACACCCACTTTTTTAGTTTAGGTTCGAAAAATTGGTTTGTAACCTGATCAGCCGTAAAAAGTGGACGTGGCACCGCACATATTACAGGTAATGGTTACGGGGTATATAATGTTTCAGTCCAAAAAAATGTTGCCTTAATTCTTGAAACTTATTTTTATTAATTCATAGAAAAGGACACTTGGAAGCGCCAAAGAGTTGACAAGACACGGTGAGACCGATTATTTGAGCGATTATGCACTTTCCTAAAATGTCTTGTTTTACAACTTTTTTTTTTGGGTTTTTGCTTCAAAATTTGCACATTGAAAGTAAGAATGAATTTAGACATGATGAAAATTACAACAATATTGAAGCGACAGTCAGAGAGACAACCCAGCAAGTGTAGGAATGCAAAGCGTGTTAAAGGGCGAATATGGCTGTACCGCGTGTAAATGATGGCTGCCTAGCGTCGACTATTATTAATAGCCCAACCAAAAAGGCGGCTGCTGTTGCTAACATGGCCAAGATGGCAAGATGGCTGTGTGCATAAATTTCACTTTTTAGCCACAAAATGTAATGTGACTTGGGTTGGCAGCCAATGTGGTTTGTCGTCAGTGTCGCAAAAATAAAAATAATCGGAACAGCGTGCGGATTGCGGTGCTGCGGTTGCGGTCGAGCGTATGTCATTGTGTCAAAAATTGCCATAACTGTCATAAATTTCAAGTGGACCGCAACGGCGTGCTAAACAAGTGTCAGTGGAAGGGGCTTGAGAGTCAAGCACGAGGCAATAACAACAGCGCAAGCAGCGGGAAGCAACAACTTAGCCTTTTGGGCTGCATAAATATCTAGCAACGTTGAAAAGCTGCAGCGGCACCCCTGGCGCACAAATCAAATAATAACTCTTGCTCCTTCCGGCGCTCAGCTCATTCCCATCATTTAACTGATTACTGTCAACTTGAAAACAATTTATTGACAACATTTTGTTTTGCTAACTAAAAACGTAAATATGTATGTAATTATACAAAAAACAACTGTAAGCGCGCTTTAATTGCAAAACACCTCCTTAGCCCTTGCTCATTGAATGCGCTGAAAAACTTAAAAACAATTCCACAAAATCAATAAACAATCTCAGCCTAAACAACAAACGAAGAAAACATTCCAGAAAAAAACCTTTTTAAAATAAATATTTTTATTTATTTATTCATAATGCACGTGAACTGTGAACGTAAGTGGAAGCCCACAAATCCTAGTATAATTTCATGTGAATCTTCAACGTATTAACAACAACAATAGCCGTGTGTTTTTTATAAATATCTGCGTCGCCGCTTAATTTTGTACTATTTCATAGTTGGAGATAAAGTTGTGCGCTTAGAAGTCCATACAAATATTAAGCGCAAACGCAGATGCGGATGAAAAAAAACACGGCTAACATCAATGAAAATAAAAATATTGCAAATTATCAACATAACTATTATCATAAGTAAGCTAATACCTCGTAAAACTAATCATTGTTAGAATTACAGAAAAGTAAGAGGCCAAATGACAAAGTAGATTTTTGATGTGTAAACAGCATTGGGCTCACTAGCCCCTACGCGTTACGCGTCGCTGTCTGTAACCGTGCCCCTGCCGTTGCTTGTAATCTGTCTGTGCCTTGTGTGTAGAAATGTTGTTTGACTGCTTTACTGATATGTATGCGACGCTCTACTCAGCTAACCAAAAGTGCGAAAAAAGACTCCCTGCGGAGCCATAAAACGCACATTTCTCGGAGCTATACCCCCTGAAATGAGCTCATTTCGGAGCCCAAATGGAGCGAAAAATCGTTCTACGCGGGCACCCCAAAAGGAGT
The DNA here is from genome assembly GCA_949987695.1 of Merzomyia westermanni. Taxonomy (NCBI): domain Eukaryota; kingdom Metazoa; phylum Arthropoda; class Insecta; order Diptera; family Tephritidae; genus Merzomyia; species Merzomyia westermanni. Next base: position 7,454,849 of record OX465289.1, on the reverse strand, counting down.
CATAAAAATGAGTCCGAAATGAGTCCGAATCCGATGAATTTGGAGCGTTTTCTGGCTCTTTTTTAATGAACTTCGGAGCCTTTTTCGACTCTTTTTAGGCACATTTTTTCCGTTTTTTTACTCTTTTGTAAAGATTTTTATAGGGTTTAAGCCACATATCTTTATTTAAGTAATCAGAAGAAAATTCTCTTTTTATTGTTTTATACAGTATTAGTTATTTAATATTAAAAATTTATGAAATTCAATTAGTTTTTTATTGAAAACAAGTTTTATGTAAAAATATTTGTATAACTAAATATATAGGTACAACTAAGCGTATACATTTTTCATTAGGAACTTATTACTTCATAAAAACAAAATTATATTATTTTCATTAAAATGTATGGCGGGCATAATAGAACTAAATTGAAGCCTGTTTTACTCGTAAAATATATTTATTTATGTGTTTTTAATAAATTTCTTTTAAAATAAAGCAAAATCTTTTACAGAAACCACATAAATCAAATTTTGAAAGTTAACAAGAAAATCAGGAATATTTATCAAATTTAGATGGCAATTTTTAAAACGTTGATAAACTTTCATGAACTTTGTGTTAACTTTGAAAATTTGATTTATGTGGTTTCTGTAAAAGAGTTTGCTTTATTTTAAAAGAAATTTATTAAAAACACATAAATAAATATATTTTACGAGAAAAACGCTCCCAATTTTGTTTCTATTATTCCTGCCACCACTTTATGTAAAGGGTGTTTTTTTAGGGGTATAGAACTTCGAATTGAAATAAAACACAAGAAAAGCGTTTTAAGGTCCATCAATTTGGCTTTATTGGAAGGATAATTTTATGCCATTAATGTTTAAATATGATTTCGGGCATGTGGCCGCCGCGGCTGGCTCGAATAAAGCCAATTCTACAGGTCCAATTTTCAACCACTTTTTCGAGCATATGGGGCCGTATGTCGGCAATAACGCCACGAATGTTGGCTTCCAATTCCCCTAACGTTTCTGGTTTGTTGGTGTAGACGAGCGACTTCACATATCCCCAAAGAAAATAATCCAATGGTGTCAAATCACACGACCTTGGTGGCCAATTGACAGGTCCATTCCGCGAAATTATGCGCTCATCGAATGTTTCCTTCAATAAATCGATTGTGACGTGCGCTGTGTGGCATGTAGCGCCGTCTTGTTGGAACCACAACTCATCCACATTCATGCCATCCAATTCGGGAACAAAATAGTCGGTTATCATGGCTCTATACCGGTCTCCATTAACGGTAGCTGCCTCTCCAGCATTATTGCGGAAGAAGTATGGCCCAATGACTCCACCAGCCCATAGAGCACACCAAACAGTCAGTTTTTGTGGATGTAATGGCGTTTCAAGGGTCTCATGTGGATTCTCTTCACTCCAAATGCGGCAATTTTGCTTGTTGACGTAGCCATTCAACCAAAAATGAGCCTCATCACTGAACAAAATTTTGCGATGAAAATCAGCATCGAAATCAATCTCATTTTCGGCCCATACACCAAAATCACGACGCATTGCATGGTCTCGCGGCTTTAATTCTTGCACAAGCTGGATCTTGTAAGGTCGCAAGCCAAGATCTTTGCGCAAAATCTTCCATAAAGTTGATGGACAAAGCTCCAATTGCTGTGCACGGTGGCGAATCGATTCATTCGGGTCCTCTTCAACACTTTGCTCTACAGCGGCAATTGTTTCTTCGGTGCGCACTGTTCGACGTCTCTGCGGATGCGTATTATCACATAGAGTAAACGTAGTGCGAAAACGATCCATGGTTAACCGAATTAATTGCTCTGATGGACGATTATGTCGACCATAAAATGGACGGAGCTCACGGTAAACTTCGCGAACTGAACCATTATTTTCGAAATAAATTTGCACGATTTGCAAGCGTTGTTCTTTTGTCAACCTGTTCATGATGAAATGGCAAACCAAACTGAACATAAATGACATTAGAGTTGCCAGATTTGACCACAAAATGCCAGTTTTATCTCTATTCGAAAAACAAACCTGTAAAAAAAACACCCTTTATGTACATATCTACGCATAAAGGTATTATAAAAGTATATAAATTGGTTTATACTAAATAATTTTAATTTGTTTTATTTTAAATGAACTTCAGTTGGCTTCCAATTTTCGACTATTGATAAACATTCAGAAAAAAATACTATTTACGTTCAGTTAGGTAAAATAAAAAAACTTCAGAAAATGCTCTAAAACATTCACTTAATTGAACGTTGCCGTTCATCTGCTCTCCAACGTTTATTTTCTCACAATTCTTTTTACGCCTACAACAAAAAGGATCAGAAAACGCTACAAATCGCTCATATAATAGTCCAATTACCCACCGACGTGTGTAACGTACGTTTACGTCTCCCGTACGTACGTACGTTTGAGGGAATCTTACGCCCGTGGCGCCAACGGAGAAATGAGCCATTTTCTGTTGTTTACATTCAATACAATGTTGCCATTGATCAGTTTTCATGCATGCTAACTCAAACGTGTACTTTTGAAACAATTATTTTTCATTTTATGAGTGTCCGAAATAAATATTAAATACTTATAGCCAGTCAATTTATTTAAAAGCAAAAACTTAGTATTGTAATTTCCGGTTATTCCAACATTATTACGAAAATTTAAAACGTATTTTGAGGTATTTTTGTAAAGCAACTGCAAACGATCCATAACCAGCATACACACGTATGAATAGGCAACACTGTCATATGAGCGAGCAATCAGCTGACACGTTCTTACGGAAAAAATCAAAATTTCTTTGATTTCTACGGAACGTCCTACGTCTACGAAAAAATTGAACGTCGGTGAGCGTTCGTTTACATGGCACTCTCATAAGACAGGTCGGGTCAGCTGACACGTACTACGTACGTGCGTCGGTGGGTAATTGGACTATAAATGAGCCTTGTCATTTATCCGTTCTACAATATTCATTTCTTCTCCCAAGGCTCCGTGAATCTTCATAAAAAAAGTGGGTTTTTTGATGTTTACTAAATAACACTCCAAAAAAGCTCAAATTACGGACTCTTTTTGTATCATTATTTCGGAGCGCTCCGACTTTGGTAAGTTGGGTGTATTCACACTATAGAGCCTTAGTTGTCTACTCATGCCCTGCATGTTATTGTAATGCATTTTTGCTTTAGTTGTTGGTATTGTATTGATCACTGACAGTGTCAGCGGCTCTCCTGAGAGCACGAGGAGTTGCTTTGTTGGAGACATTAAATAAGCAATGTAAAATATGAGTTAATATGCAAACTTTATTGATGATACCTACAGTGTTTACAATAACAAAATAATTCATTTTTAATAAAGAGTATTCAACACCGGAGATAGTTTTGTTTTTGTATTTGTTGTTGGGATCGTGTGAATTGAAATAAAATTAAATAAATAAGAAAAATAAAACTGAATTTATTAAAAAAAAAGTGAAGGGAAAGGCAGGTAAGGAAAGGAAAGGAAAGAAAGTGAAAGTAAAGTAAAGGAAGGAAAGGAAAGCAAAGAAAATAAAGGAAAGGAAACCCCTGCGGGTTAGGGGTTTAGAATATGCCCAAAGTAGGCATACCGGTCGTAAGAGGTAATGACGTGCAACTCGATGGTTGATCTACGGATATGATGCCTCTCATTACCCATATTCTCCGTCCTTACGCAGGGAGGGATAACATGACATAGAAGGTTGAACTGGTTATTACAAGTTGCTCCAGTGACAGTTGGGCATGTACTGCAAGGGAGTACCGAAGCGTGCCTGATTCATATCCGGCAGAACCTTCCAGAAAGGAAAAGAAAGGAAACTAAAGGAAAGGAAAGGATATGACAGAAAAGGAAAGGGAATGAATGGATCAGCAAGAAAAGATAAGAACAAAATAGAAAACAACAAAATAAATTAAAAATTGTTAAAATAAAATTAAGTTTTGTGGTTAAACTTTAACCACTGGGGGATCTCTAGTTGATGTACGTATACACCTACACTCACGGAAAGAGCATGCAATTTGTAAATGGTAAGCAGTGGTGTAGCTAGGTAGGCAAAAGTCCTGATGATAAAAAACACAAGTAAAGAGAGCGCTGCCTTGGGCTATCCCGCAGGCTTTAAACGTTTCATGAATACAAACCCCGTTTATCGCAGCTGTTATTTCTGTCTAACTTGTCACAATTCCCCCTAAAATTGTCCTCCTCCGAGAAACTGTTGAACCCAAACCGGGACCAAGAGATTGGATCTGCTGTGTCTGCTGGAAGAAGATTTATGTTAAACGTTAATGTTCTCAATGTAAAAGATGGCTGCACCAGACAAGTTTCTCCAGGCTGTCTTGGTGTCTTCAAAGCTTGTTGTTCACGCCCCAGGGCGTCGCGTGGCCAACGTCGATCTAGTGTCACACTGCCCCCGATTCCAGATATAGTCTTCACTACTGGCAATATTAATATTGCCCAACAAGTAGCTTGCAACTCCCGCTGCCGCTCGCGCTCTTCGGCGCTACCCTCATACGGCGGCTCACAGCTAGTTTTTGCGTAGCTAATATGAGCCCGTCGTCGACCAAGGGCATAACAACCTACAACGTCAAGGTATTGTTGTCCGGTCAGGCGATGTCGATCTTGAGCACGAATCGTGGGTTTGTTCGTCAAGCTAAAACTTGAAAGCAACTTAACTGAATTGAATACTTCGTTTTGGGGGGTTGTTGGTAATTAATACTCCCCAGTTCAGGGGGGAAAAAAAAGACGAAAATATTAAGGAGCGTGGCACCTCCCTTACAAACTTAATTTTTCAATCTGACTTGAAAGTTGGTATGGAGATACACGATATCAATAATACGCTCACGGAAAATAAATTGGAGCTATGGGAAACGGGAGCATGGGATTCCCTATACAAACTGAACTATTCCTACTACAAGGTGGCGCAAAAGTAAGCTTCCGATGTTCAGCATATCGGTTGTGGCACGTGCAGTGTGTGCTGTTGCACCGTCTTGTTGGAACCACATGTTTTCCAATCCCAATTCATCAAGTTGCGGCAAAAAGAACTCGTTGATCATTGCTCTGTAGCGCTCACCATTCACAGTAACCGTTTGGCCCCGACCGATTATTGGTCAAATAAATAGTCAGCAATATTCCGCGTTCTGGATCAGTGTAGCGTAACATTGTTTATTAACGTGTATTTCGCATGTACAAGGTGGCGCAAAAGTAATCCTCCTATCAGAAAATGCTATAAATTTTGCGATTGGCCCCTAAAGTCAGTTCTGTTTTGACATTTGTGTAGTAAACACATGCGAAATACACGTTAATAAACAATGTTACGCTACACTGCTCCAGAACGCGGAATATTGCTGACTATTTATTTGACCAATAATCGGTCGGGGCCAAACGGTTACTGTGAATGGTGAGCGCTACAGAGCAATGATCAACGAGTTCTTTTTGCCGCAACTTGATGAATTGGGATTGGAAAACATGTGGTTCCAACAAGACGGTGCAACAGCACACACTGCACGTGCCACAACCGATATGCTGAACATCGGAAGCTTACTTTTGCGCCACCTTGTACATACCAAAGCTGGTGGTATACGATTTTTGGTAGAATAACAAACATAGTGGGACAAAATGCGATTACTATCAAGATTATGGCGAAGGTGGAAGTTATTTAATTTAAATTTTTCATACTACTAATATTTTTTTCTTGACTATTTATCCATATTGAAAATTTATCAAGGACACAGAATAGGGGGTTTAGTCTATCGTTTAAAAAAAAAGTACGGGTGTAATCGAGAACTTTTGAAATGAACTCAATAAAAAATCTATTTTGGGCAGAACGAAGTTTGCCGGGTCAGCTAGTTAATATATACATACATCCTGTCACCTGAGTGATTATCGCCCTGACATTCGTCCATTAGTCAGAGGCGAGAATAGCCTAAACTTCGCAGACTTCAACGCACACCACGACCTCTGGCACTCAAGCCTACAGGTCTGTGGTAGGGGACTGGAGCTAGCTAAGCAAATAAACGATTCGATATTCTACGCGGTGAACGGGGACGCCCCCAAAAGAGTCGCGGTTAATTGTACCAGTTCGCCAGACCTCAATATCGTCAGCGCAGGCCTCATCAACTGCTTTGATTGGCTACTTTTAATGAACAAGTATCTGTATTAAATGAAGCATTTATCAGTGTTCTGCAGCTTTGTATAACAGCTGTCTAGGTAAAGTTGCTCATGCTATACATATAACCTCCATTATTCTATTTACTCAGACAAAGCGTACTAAGCCCCGTAATTAAGGTTACGCAAACAACTTGTCGAAGATCCAGTTAGGAAATGTTATGCTAATGCTAATTTTCAATATCAACAAAAATACCTTCAGTGTAGTATTTACAAATAAATCACCTGCTCGGTTTAGCCAGATTAAATTGATTTGAATTAATTGCGAACAATTATAAATCGAAAGCGTTGATTAATTGAAAGAAATGCTATGAACTTTAATTGCTGGAATGCTAGAGAACCCTAGAGCACCTATTGACGCCATACAAATTAATCCAACAAAAAAAAAACAGGTAAGGAAGTCTAAGTTCGGATGGAACCGAACATTATATACCTAGTAGTGATCTATTATGGCATACCAATTTACGCAGGTCTATTTTGAAACTTTTCAGTTCGTATTATAAAGCCGCCTGCTTGTTTTCAATAAAAACACGCCTGTTATGAGTTTTAAATAAGTGGGAAATTAATTAAAAAAAAAAAAATATAAATGTATGGCGCGATATACAACAGGTATATAAATATTTTTTTTAAATCGCTTGGTCTTTAAAGTGTTTTCCCAGTTGGAAAAAAAAATTTTGAAAACAATTAAAAAAAAAAATTTTTTTTTAGTGTAATATAGAATCTTTACAGTATATGTTTTCAAAAGGTGATTTTAATACCTTTCTAACGGTATAAAAATTTTTGAATATCAAAATATCAGAAAGTAACCAAGAGATGCATTTACTTAAATAAAATAAAAAAAGCACACCATTCAAGTTTTCAGATATGTTATATATATTAAATAGACCCTTCTAAAATAAAATTTTATTTTTCAAAATCGCTTGATCCTTGAAGTGTTTTTTCAGTTTAAAATTTTATTTTGGAAAACATTTTTTTTTCAGTGTACTAAAAAACTTTTACAGTCTTTGAAATCGGTAAAGCCATTCCGTAGTAATCACACTTTAAAAGTACCTATTATCGTCATTTTACCTCTATGAAAAATTTCATCAAATTCTGGGGGTGTCGGGTTCAAAATGTACTTTTTTTTCAGCCTTTGAAATGGAATTCATCATAAGTGTATTATATAATAAATAATCACTCTTTTTGTATTTTCGAAAATATTCTATATATAAAGAGTGGGCGTGGCTATCATCCGATTTCGCCTATTTTAAATAGCGCTCGGAGATGAATGCCAAGAAACCTGCATACCAAATTTCATAAAGATATCTAAAAATTTACTCAAGTTAGCGTGCTAACAGACGGACGTACGGACATGGCTTAATCAATTTCTTTTTTCCTCCTGAACATTGTGATATATATAAGTCAATATCTATCTCGATCCGTTTATGTCGTTACATACCACCGTTACGAGACTAAAGTTAACACGTTGACTGCCAACTACGAGATAACTCGTACTATGATTTCCCTTCCAGGAAAAAACTTTGGGTTTGGCTTCCGTGAGCTTTTTTTTTATTAAAAAAAAAAAAAATTTATTTCATTCAATATAATGCAAAAATTCATTCAATATAATGGAAAAATTAACTCAAATACAAGAAATAAAGTAATACATATATTATTGTTTGTGGTAGTTTTTAAAACAATTTTCCACACAAAGGGCTGGCTTCTGTGGACAAGCTGGACAGAAGTAACGCGTTTCTCGGCGTTTTTTTTCTTGGGTACATACACGACATGGCTTTGTTGGACGCTGTTTTTTTTCCGTTGGTGGTAAACACTCTAAATAATGGAGCTCTTTAGATCTATTTTTTTTAAAAACTGGTTGAAAATCTGCAATCAACGCCAAGACGAATTCTTCTCTGAACTTTATCAGTGTTATTTTAGATGAAGTTACTTTTTGGTAAATTCTGTAAGCATTTTGTATATATATCTCTATAATATGAAGTGAAACCTTTTTGTGCCGTCTAATAGTCTTTCTTAGAGATGAGTAGTACGAAATCATTTGATCTGATCGTTCAATGCCAGACATTCCATTATTGTAATCTCGAATTATATTCGGTTTCATAGAAATTGTTCCTTTGCGATTGGGCACCTCTACCATTTCAATAGCGTGCATGTTTGAAATGGAAAAGACTTCTCGTTTGTCTTTCCATTTGCATACAGTAACAGGACCATTTGTCTGCCAAAAACACTCCCCTCTTTTTAGTTTACGATTTACCACATCTTTGGGGTTTCCTTTTCTGTTACTTCGTAGGGTTCCACACACATAAGTTTTTCGTGTATATAACAGTTTTGTAAGACTAACTGAATTATAAAAATTATCCATGTAAAGCGCGTAGCCTTTATCGAGATAGTCCTCAAGTAAATGTAAAACAACGTCAGCAGTGTGACCTACATTATGGGTAGTTTCCTCAGATTTTCCGCTGTAAATTTTTATTTTTATTACAAGACCGTCGGACTCACATAGTTCATATAGTTTGACACCATATTTGTGTTTTTTATTTATTATGTATTGGCGGAAAAGCAATCTTCCCCGCCATAGCCTCATGGATTCGTCAATACAAATATGTTTACTTGGTACATAGTTTTCACGCATAACATCGTTGAAATGATTTAGGATTGGTCTCACCTTGTATAATCTGTCGGTAGATGGTTGTGAGTTATCAACCAAATGAAAATAACGAAGTATCAACTGGAATCGATTGCGGCTCATATGTGTGCGCCAAAAGTTTACATTATATAGCTTGTTTGTGGTCCAGTAATGTTCTATTGTTGGAAAAGTACAGGGTCCCATTTGCAATAAAAGTGCAATAAAAACTTTCATCTCTGCAGCACTTACGTCTTGCCAATTTGATATCCTTTTAGATTTTTTTATAGCATTTTGATTCCCATTTTCCAATGTTGCATTTTCTTGCGCAGCATATAAATTAGTTTGTTCTACCAGTAATGCAAGAAACTCATCCGAAAAAAATAAATCCACCAGCGTTTGTACTGTAAAATTTGATGTATCTAATTTCACACCAACATTTTCTTCGAAAAGAAATACAATCGATAGTTCCGATAAATGTGGTTTTGGGCTATAACTATTGCAATTTAATATCGAGGAATACAAAATATTGCAGATACAGTACTTATAACATATGTAATGTGTGTAGTGAAAATCATCAAAATTGGAACGATTGTGAGGTGGGTTTTATCGAAGGCTGGGGTAATGCTCAGCCTATCCAGAGTCGAGTAGAGGTCCCACTTCCTTTACTAATAAGAACACGGTGATTTGATGGTGTTATTTCAGTCGGGCACACACACACACAGGGGTATCTAGTCGGGTACGATTAATGGCTGGTAGGGCGGATCGGTGCGTCACGGATGGCGGGTTCGTGGATCAGTATTAATTACCGATGACGTGTTGGTTGATCGGTATGAATCACTGATGACGGGTTGGTGAATGCCGGTGGATCGGTGCCAGGTTACCAATGACCGGTGCAAGTCAGCAACGACGGGTTGGTGGATTCCTGTGAATCGGTGCCAGGTTACCGATGACGCTGGAACGGTGCAAGTCACCAACGACGGGTTGGTGGATGCCGGTGAATCGGTGCCAGGTTACCAATGACCGGTGGAACGGTGCAATTCACCAACGATGGGTTGGTGGATGCCGGTGAATCGGTGCCAGGTTACCGATGACGGTGGAACGGTGCAAGTCACCAATGACGGGTTGGGGGATGCCGGTGAATCGGTGCCAGGTTACCGATGACGGTGGAACAGTGCAAGTCACCAACGACGGGTTGGTGGATTCCTGTGAATCGGTGCCAGGTTACCGATGACGCTGGAACGGTGCAAGTCACCAACGACGAGTTGGTGGATGCCGGTGAATCGGTGCCAGGTTACCAATGACCGGTGGAACGGTGCAAGTCACCAACGATGGGTTGGTGGATGCCGGTGAATCGGTGCCAGGTTCGGATGACGGTGAAACAGTGCAAGTCACCAACGACGGGTTGGTGGATTCCGGTGAATCGGTGCCAGGTTACCGATGACGGTGGAACGGTGTAAGTCACCAACGACGGTTGGTGGATGCCGGTGAATCGGTGCCAAGTTACCGATGACGGTGGAACGGTGCAAGTCACCAACGACGGGTTGGTGGATTCCGGTGAATCGGTGCCAGGTTACCGATGACGCTGGAACGGTGCAAGTCACCAACGACGGGTTGGTGGATGCCGGTGAATCGGTGCCAGGTTACCGATGACGGTGGAACGGTGTAAGTCACCAACGACGGTTGGTGGATGCCGGTGAATCGGTGCCAAGTTACCGATGACGCTGGAACAGTGCAAGTCACCAACGACGGGTTGGTGGATGCCGGTGAATCGGTGCCAGGTTACCAATGACCGGTGGAACGGTGCAAGTCACCAACGACGGGTTGGTGGATGCCGGTGAATCGGTGCCAGGTTCGGATGACGGTGAAACAGTGCAAGTCACCAACGACGGGTTGGTGGATGCCGGTGAATCGGTGCCAGGTTACCGATGACGGTGGAACGGTGTAAGTCACCAACGACGGTTGGTGGATGCCGGTGAATCGGTGCCAAGTTACCGATGACGCTGGAACAGTGCAAGTCACCAACGACGGGTTGGTGGATGCCGGTGAATCGGTGCCAGGTTACCAATGACCGGTGTAACGGTGCAAGTCACCAACGACGGGTTGGTGGATGCCGGTGAATCGGTGCCAGGTTCGGATGACGGTGAAACAGTGCAAGTCACCAACGACGGGTTGGTGGATGCCGGTGAATCGGTGCCAGGTTACCAATGACGCTGGAACGGTGCAAGTCACCAACGACGGGTTGGTGGATGCCGGTGAATCGGTGCCAGGTTACCGATGACGGTTGGTGGATGCCGGTGAATCGGTGCCAAGTTACCGATGACGCTGGAACAGTGCAAGTCACCAACGACGGGTTGGTGGATGCCGGTGAATCGGTGCCAGGTTACCAATGACCGGTGGAACGGTGCAAGTCACCAACGACGGGTTGGTGGATGCCGGTGAATCGGTGCCAGGTTACCGATGAGTTACGGGTTGGTGTAAGGCGATGGCCCGTGAGTACACACCGGTAAATGGATTTAGTGGTCCCGAAGGACTCACCACTGGTCTTGGGAGCGCAGGTGCAACCGTTAGGGTGCTTCTCTACGTCCCGTAGACGCAACCAAAACGTTTGATCGATAGCGGAGGGTTGTGCAGGGTAAGGGTGGAAGCTTCTCACGATATGTTGTGGTACTTGCCGTCTCACTTACCGAAACCACACCGTCGACAATTACTGAAGCGCGAATAATCTTCTTATACATAAGGTGGGATGAACTAATTGCGAATTACAGGTGCGCATAAGCATTTGATTCGCATGAACGAAATCATGTTAGGCGCTCCCTTGCTTTGTGCTTTGCTTGCCTTTTCATTCGCAGTGGGCGCGTGTGTGGTAGTAAGGTAGAGTGTAGGTGTGAAGTATTGTAATGCTACTTAAAGCGGCATTACACAATATATCGTCTAGACCCCATACAACCCATTTTCCGATAAACGGGGTTTGGGCTATGTATCCTTAAATGAAAAGGGTAAGACGGTTAAATTTTACAGAGCTGGTTTACTGTAAGTAAGAATCGGACACTTAAAACTGTGATGCATATTCATGAAAGGAATAAAGCCTTCTTCACAGCCGAAGACAGCGCTTACCTTACTTGTTTTTGTTTAATTGTTGTCATAACAGCGACTAATCGATTAGTCCGCTTTCACACATTTCTTGCATATCATCGCGAGGGGAGAGGCAAACCTCTAAGTATTTACTAGCTATTCAGTTATTCTGTTTTCCGTTTTAATTTTAATTTTTTTTAATTTTACAACACGTGGAAGTAACTACAACAATATAACAAAACTTAAATCAGCGCATGTTCCGCCCATTTGTTACTTCGTCGCCATAAATGCAAATTAGCATATCAATCACAACAAAACGTTAGCACGCATTACAGCTGCTATAACATTTAATTATCATAAAAACATTTAAAATAAAAATTAATTTTTTAAAAGTCAAAGCGAAAATTGCATATTAATATTTATGCAAAAAATATTTTATTAATTTGTAATTTGCTAAAGTTGATGAAAGATTCTCGGGAAATTTATAGGCTTTTTTAAATGCGTCAAACATAGAGAGCGCAAATCTATTTAGTTGACGTGTCAATGGCGCACAGTGGGTACAACCAAGGCAAATTAAACAAGGTAGAATTGACAACTGAAATATTTTGTTTTTGTAGGAATTATTACTTCAAAAAAATATAAACAAGCGTATTAACACTTTGTGGCTCGAACAAAATATTTGGTTCCCATAAAATTTTATTTATTAAAAATTAGATCAGATTTGCTGAAGCCGCAATATGATTAATATTGGGAAAGATCATATTTGGGAACCAGCATTACCAACCAAAAAACGCCCATCTAGAAATGAAACGGACTTACTTTTGCCACCAAGTGCTACTTTGGCATTTTTTTCTCTTACTAAATATTTTGTTAAAAAGCTCTAACGGTTTGGGCACTCAACTTTTATGGTGGGAAATTTCTTGGCCTTTGTATTTGGTGAAACCCATTTCTATAGGTTTTATTTTATTAAAAAATGCATGCTGAGGCTTACCAAGACTTACATATTCTCGCTTGTCTATCCAACCGTACAAAAGTTGAATTTTCTTTCTCATAGTGGGTAAGATACAGTTTTCGGATTATATATTCAGCAATGTTGTCAAGCCAATACTCATACATGTCCTCTTATACAACGGTTTCATCGATAACGAATCGGTCTTATTGCATTTTTGTAAATATCGACGAGGGAAAACCTTACCATAACTTTCTGAACATATTCCAGTAATGGCAAAGGGAACATGTTACAGCCGTTTCAAAATTTTGTTTTCCAATTTCTCGACATTTCTTGCTAACATAAAATAAAGAGTCTCGGAACAATTGTATAGCAATACGATTTGTTATTTCTTCTCACTCTTGATAGATGCGAAAAATTTTTAAACATAATGGGTTAATAATTTTTTTTACTTGACACTAGAATTCCTACAGAAAAGATAGAACTGTCAAGTTCCCTTCTACTTTGTTTAATATACTTTGGGTACAACCCAACTAGCAGCAAAGTATTAGAAACGGAGAAGGGGACATATAGCGTATAACGATTACAATAATGCCTTAAAATGTACGACTTTGATGAATAAGTAAACTTATTTGAGATATTCGCAGTCGCTACGAAGTAGTTTCAAGCACGAATGGTTACTTTGAAGTTATTTAGTTAGTAGCGTTAGCAGTATTGAAAACATCGTTGTTACTAATAAGTCAACCTTAAAGTTTTCAAAACTTGATCAGTTACTTAAACGAAACTTTAAAGTTGCAGGTACTTTAACTATCTGCAATAGTTTCCTTGACATTTTCAGGTGCTTTATTGGCACTTCAAAGTTATGGAATTTGTACGAAAAATTTAATAGTGACAGTATGGTCTTCGCTACCTGCGACGTCGCTACCTTAGACGTCATCGTCAAAGGTTACTGCAAATTGCGTGCCACCTCTTAAATTTACCATGACGTATAATAAGTTTGCTTCCCCATCGATGAGAATAGGGAATCCATATTAACTTTAAAATAATGTAATTAAATTAAGTGATTCTTTATTGCTATAAAGGAATAGCTCCCACTAAGAATACCATTAGAAAGGACAAGTACCGATGCAAATACATAACGAATCAAATATATGGCAACAAAATAAGCTGCAAGACAAGGCAATCAACAAGTTAAAGAGAGATGTCTGCTTGTAAAGTTCCCCTAAAGTGACAACAAACAAGCTACTACACCAATGGGATGTTGCCGGATATCTTAAAGGAACGTTTCGGATCCAAAAAAATAAATTCCCCTTTTGGTTGCAAGCACGTAGTAGATATGTTCCTATTACGTGTCCGTGACTAGTGGCTAAACACTTTAAAGTCACAACAATGGACGCAGCTCCGTTTCAGCGACTACTTGTGTTAGTTGGGATTTAAGAAGTTTTGCTCAAGAATTAAACATTTAGGAAGATGTAGAGTGGAATATGTTTAACACTTTCGATTGCCGCATCATCACTTGTGCGGTCACGTCATGTCTCAAATGTCTTTAGAAACAATCTGCACACCGACGTTATTTATACGGATTTCAGCAAAGCTTTTGACAAAGTGTGTCACTCATTACTTATTCATAAACTCGATCAGTTGGACTTCCAGCCGGGTCTCAATCGCTGGATCTCTTCTTACCTTAGTGACAGGACACAAAGAGTAATGTTTAAAAATTTAGTATCCGATGTCATTTATGTCTCTTCGGGGGTTCCTCAAGGAAGCCATCTTGGCCCGATTCTGTTCTTGTTGTTTATAAATGATATTTCTACAATAATAAAATTTTCAAAAATGTTAATGTATGCCGACGACGTAAAGCTTTTCATGTCATTCGCGTCATTTGAAGATAGAAATAAGCTACAATCAGATCTAGATGCACTAGTTACTTGGTGCGATTTAAATTATATGCCACTTAACCTTAAAAAATATAAACACATGGGTTTTTCGCGTAGAATTTCTCAGCCGACTTCCTATACAATTAAAAATTATAGTCTTGAGCAAGTGTATGATTTTGTTGACCTGGGGGTTACTATGGACTATAAACTCAGTTTCAACCGCCATATTAACACAACAGTCAATAAGGCTAGAGGTGTCCTAGCATTCGTTAAACGATGGTCTAAAGAATTTAGCGACCCTTATGTAACTAAAGCCCTCTTCACTACATTAGTCAGACCGATACTTGAATATGGTTCTATAATTTGGAACCCGCGTTACCATGTTCATGTAGATCGCCTTGAATCAGTTCAAAAACAATTTTTACTATTTGCCTTAAGAGATTTTCATTGGGATCCCTCGTACAATCTGCCACCCTATACGAATCGTTTAAAACTCATTAATCTACACACACTTTCTAGTCGGAGGGAAATGCTTGGAATTATTTTTATGATTAAATTGCTAAATGGTTCACTATCCAGACCATTTCTTCTAAGTGAAGTGAACTTCAATGTACCGTCTCGTCCTTCAAGGCATTTTAAGCCTCTAGTCTTAAAACAGTGCCGAACCAATTTTCAGTTAAATGAGCCATTTCGCTGTTTGTGTCAAGATTATGACTCTCTTTCTGGTAGATTTGATATTTCAGACTCGCTTTTCAGCATAAAAAAATCAATTCTTTCTATCCTAAATTCATAGCTACTAATTGTTTTTTATTCTTTGACTTCTATTTTAACTTTTAACAATAATTTTATTCTGTTAACTAGTTATTTCTATATCTACTTTACTTACCTGATGAGGTTTTCTCTGTAGCTGAGCAGTTTTAGATCTCGACGATTAACAAACCAAAGCCTTTCAACGACTCGGCACGAACGAATAATCCGCGCGTTATGCGGATGCGCCCCTCGCACCGGTCGGGCGGGATATGGTGGGTAATCCGTTGGGAATTATTATTATAAGAAGTCGTTGTCTCCATTTGGTCTTCGCCTTTGTCTGCATCTACCCATATGGCCTTGCCAACGAAACCGCTGGGTTCGAAATCGTTGAACTATGTCGATATCTGTATATAAATATTATTCGATACAAAGCTCGCCAAAGCATATAGTTCTATAAATCTATCGAAGCGTCATATTGCCGGTAAAAGAAAAATGTCGTGGTTAAGCTTAGTTGCCTGAATAGATCCCACAACCCTTGCACCAAGTTTCGTTATTCTTTGCCTGATGACAGAATGTACTTCATTTTGACTTAATTCAACACCAAACCCCTTTTCCCTCTTCTTTTTCCAATTTGCAAAAGGGGGTTGTCTGTCTAAAGCTTACTGGTTTCACAGTAGACAGAGCATTAATTTCCTGTGAATTGGCCAGTTTCTAATAGTTAGTTTCTAATATTCAGGTCTATGCTCCTCCGAAAATATCCAGTCGGGGGATTGTTATTGGAATCCCTTCATACTTGGTGAGCATTAATTTTATCCTCCTTGGGTGGTTCCTAGCTTTGCTTGTTGAAAAGATCAGGAAAGTACAATTTAATCTCTCTCTGGATACAGGTTTTGTTCTCACAAGAATTTCCATAGGATCAAACACTTTCCGGAACTTATTTTCGGAAAAGAAGTCTCTATACCCTCCTGAAATCACTGTAGAGTTCTTAGACTCTCCTAGTTGAATTCGCTCTCAATATGTCCTTATAAGCAGCGTTCTGTCTTTCCGCTAGAACTCGGCACTCTTCATTTTGCCAAAGGTTTTTCGAAGTCATTAGTAGCGAACTACTTTGTTATTGGCTTTATGGAGTGCACAAGAGATAAGCCCCACTGCTCTTATACTCAAATTCAGTGGCAGTCTTTAGCTTTGTGATTGGTGTGAGCCGCTGTTCCATGTATCGTGCACGAATTTATTACAACTAAGTCCAAGGTCGAGCTTCTGTTGTTCCCTAAATATAAGCGAATAAGAATTTTCACTGAGAAGTTTTTTCAGGGCAGAAATACAATCGAAGCATAACCGGCCTTTGTTTAGGCACGACTCCGTTTTGACAACCATTTTGATGTTACTTCTCCAGTAACTTTAATCTGAGGCCTCAGGTAAAAAGGCCAGCACAAGGTACCTTGAGTAAGTACTTTTTTCTTTGAATGAAATTCGGTACACAGGCTAATCAAAAGTTAAGGAAGATTTCTATTTCAAAACGTGCGAAATCGAATGATAACCACGCCCCTTTTTTCGATATCGAAAATTTTGAAAATCATTCAAAATGGGTTAATTCATTGACTGATGTAGCTAAAAGGTTTAAATTCAGTCATCTTTTTCATGATGTTTTCTAAATTTCGGAAAATGGGAGTGGCAGCGCCCTCAAAATATTTTTTTTTTAAAAATGTCTGTGACTGCACTACTGTGCAGCGTGTTTTCCCCCGCCCCCCTCAGTCAATATGCCAGATTTGTGTGTTGATTTTGGTTGTTATTAATATTGTTGTTGTTTGTTTGCCACTTGCTGCTTGCATATTAATTATGACTCGGCTACGATATGCTATAACATTTAGTGATTTTTTAAATGCCTTTTCTCACACATAAAAATGTCATAATTTAATTTGATGTACGAGCTGCCAACACCAGCAACAAACGTCCGCTTGCCGTTTCCACTAAAAGAGGCGCTGGGCCCGCAGCTGCTGTCTACTTATTGTCCATTCATTGTCCAATACGAGCAGTGATTCCGCCATGCACTCAGTATCCGCGCACTGTCATCAATCTTGCACTTGTTAGGTTATTTTGCCAGATTTCTCACTTCTGCTTTGTACTCTCTCTCTCAGCACACTAGCAATTTAATAAATTCCGATTTCCTATACGTGTCCAAAATTTTGATATTTCGTTGATTTCATTATTAGTTTTTGATCGTTATGCTTTTTTTATGTTTATTTTTTTTTATTTTTTCTGTTTAAATGTCCGCCTGTGTTTTACACTCTTTACGTGCCATTTCAGTCACTAATCAATCGTTCGATGCGCTATCGTTTTGAATGAGCTATTTCCTTTGTGGAGTCCCATAAAAATATTCATTCAAAGCTATTTGTACTTTGAAAACCTCAGACCGGATTTTACAGTTGTGTTCGAAATTTTAACACGGGAAGAAATGATTCATTCTACCAATTAACTTAAGGAAGTTTTGTCTTAAGATAACGGCGCATAAGAGAGTTGCAGGTTATGTTTTATAATGTAGGATTCTGTTCTGTCACTATATGTTATGATTTATCTTGTCATCTCATATTATAATGGAAAACTCTTTATACCTAAATGTATTTTTAAAACATTAACCGTAACCACAACTGTGACGAAAACTATAAATATAACCTTAACAGCAACTTTTAGAAAAGCCGCAACCGGAAACGTGACAGTATCAATAAGCCTACACAAAATTATCTTTAAATCCATTTCGTAACCGTAACCGAAACTGTTAACGAACCCATAACCATGCACATAGCCGCCACTGTAACCCAAGCCTTACCGTTTCGGGTAGAGCAACTGTCTAATAAACTATAGTCATAAATGCATAACTGTACCATTAATTCGCCTACAAGTTACAAACTGACGTTATGGCTATGGGAACGCATATGGTAACGATAACGTTACGGCTTGAATAAACGGCTACTCTGATGGTTGTGGCTACTGTTACTGCCCTTGTATGATCTACCAGGGATAGGGATAGGGATATAGATAGGGATAGGGATAGCGATAGGGATATAGATAGGGATAGGGATAGGGATAGGGATAGGGATAGGGGTAGGGATAGGGATAGGGATAGGGATAGGGATAGGGATAGGGATAGGGATAGGGATAGGGATAGGGATAGGGATAGGGATAGGGATAGGGATAGGGATAGGGATAGGGATAGGGATAGGGATAGGGATAGGGATAGGGATAGGGATAGGGATAGGGATAGGGATAGGGATAGGGATAGGGATAGGGATAGGGATAGGGATAGGGATAGGGATAGGGATAGGGATAGGGATAGGGATAGGGATAGGGATAGGGATAGGGATAGGGATAGGGATAGGGATAGGGATAGGGATAGGGATAGGGATAGGGATAGGGATAGGGATAGGGATAGGGATAGGGATAGGGATAGGGATAGGGATAGGGATAGGGATAGGGATAGCGATAGGGATAGTGATAGTGATAGTGGTAGTGATAGTGATATTGATAGGGATAGTGATAGTGATAGTGGTAGTGATAGTGATATTGATAGGGATAGGGATAGGGATAGGGATAGGGATAGGGATAGGGATAGGGATAGGGATAGGGATAGGGATAGGGATAGGGATAGGGATAGGGATAGGGATAGGGATAGGGATAGGGATAGGGATAGGGATAGGGATAGGGATAGGGATAGGGATAGGGATAGGGATAGGGATAGGGATAGGGATAGGGATAGGGATAGGGATAGGGATAGGGATAGGGATAGGGATAGGGATAGGGATAGGGATAGGGATAGGGATAGGGATAGGGATAGGGATAGGGATAGGGATAGGGATAGTGATAGTGATAGTGATAGTGGTAGTGATAGTGATATTGATAGGGATAGGGATAGGGATAGGGATAGGGATAGGGATAGGGATAGGGATTGGGATAGGGATAGGGATAGGGATAGGGATAGGGATAGGGATAGGGATAGGGATAGGGATAGGGATAGGGATAGGGATAGGGATAGGGATAGGGATAGGGATAGGGATAGGGATAGGGATAGGGATAGGGATAGGGATAGGGATAGGGATAGGGATAGGGATAGGGATAGGGATAGGGATAGGGATAGGGATAGGGATAGGGATAGGGATAGGGATAGGGATAGGGATAGGGATAGGGATAGGGATAGGGATAGGGATAGGGATAGGGAGAGGGATAGGGATAGGGATAGGGATAGGGATAGGGATAGGGATAGGGATAGGGATAGGGATAGGGATAGGGATAGGGATAGGGATAGGGATAGGGATAGGGATAGGGATAGGGATAGGGATAGGGATAGGGATAGGGATAGGGATAGGGATAGGGATAGGGATAGGGATAGGGATAGGGATAGGGATAGGGATAGGGATAGGGATAGGGATAGGGATAGGGATAGGGATAGGGATAGGGATAGGGATAGGGATAGGGATAGGGATAGGGATAGGGATAGGGATAGGGATAGGGATAGGGATAGGGATAGGGATAGGGATAGGGATAGGGATAGGGATAGGGATAGGGATAGGGATAGGGATAGGGATAGGGATAGGGATAGGGATAGGGATAGGGATAGGGATAGGGATAGGGATAGGGATAGGGATAGGGATAGGGATAGGGATAGGGATAGGGATAGGGATAGGGATAGGGATAGGGATAGGGATAGGGATAGGGATAGGGATAGGGATAGGGATAGGGATAGGGATAGGGATAGGGATAGGGATAGGGATAGGGATAGGGATAGGGATAGGGATAGGGATAGGGATAGGGATAGGGATAGGGATAGGGATAGGGATAGGGATAGGGATAGGGATAGGGATAGGGATAGGGATAGGGATAGGGATAGGGATAGGGATAGGGATAGGGATAGGGATAGGGATAGGGATAGGGATAGGGATAGGGATAGGGATAGTGATAGTGGTAGTGATAGTGATAGTGATAGTGTTCCGGAATGGAATACGTGATGCCTTAAATAATCGTATTGTATTTTACATGCCATGGCAACCCTAACTATTATAAGAACTATTATGAAACCACACTATGTGGCAACGCAGTTTTGCTGATTCTTATGTACTATCATTCGTCGTACGACAATAAACTTTTAACATTTTTATTGTTTCAAGGGCATTCGGACAAATAAAGTCAAGTTAAACCAAGTCAGTAAATTATACTAATCTAGCAACATTTATTTAAAAGGAAGGTCATTCAGGTTAGCATAATTATCAACAAAGGAACTGGTCCTATCGAGTCGGATTGTGTTTAACTCAGAATGCAAAGAGATTGGGCAGATTTGGTTCAACTTCGCGGCCGCTTGAAAGGCTCAATTTCACGCACTTTAGCATATGCAGAAAGGCCACCGCCTGATTGCACGGTGGAAGATGTATCTTCGCGCTTGGAACGTTTACAAGAGCTATGGGATGAATTCACCATCATTACTACTGCGATGTATAGGTATAGTAAGGATGATGACTATGTAGATCCGAACGCGGACTTTATCACATACGAAGATAAGGTTATGTCGGCACGTGGCCGGCTGCGCACATTACGTAACACTTTGCTGCCACCTGAAGATAAGGAGCACTCGATCTCGCTTGCGAAGCTGGTTGAACAACAAACTTCGTTTTTACAACAATTCGCAGCTAAGCCCTCTCAGTTACCCGCATCTAAGGAAAACGATTTGCCGAAAATAATTATACCTCCGTTTACTGGCCAATATAAAGCATGGCCATCTTTCAAAGACCTATTTGTTAGCGCGGTGCATGAGAAGCCTAACCTCACAAACACGCAGAAGTTTCACTACTTGAAATCATTTTTAAAGGATGAAGCGGCGCAGATATTAACTCATATTCCGGTTACTGATAAGTCATATGATACAGCATGGGCGCGGTTAAACGAACGTTTCGATCGACCACGGCATATTGTGCCATCTTTTATTGAAGCTTTTGTTTCATTGCCCTCAACCGTTTGCGAGGATGTCAAAACTTTACGCAAAATTTCAGATGGTGCGAATGAGGTTATACGCGGTTTAGATGCCATCGGAAGGGAAGATCGCGACTGCTGGCTTATCTATAGGTTGGAGGCTAAATTAGATGCTGAGTCAAGACGCAAGTGGGTCGAGGAAAGTAAAGAGGTGAGTGTTCCTACTATAAGTGATTTTTTTTAAATTCCTGGACTCTCGCTGCGAGGAGCTTGAGTTAGCACACCCAAAGCTACCCTCTGTTGGAAAGGGAACTCCACCATCCAAGTCACGCAATACGACCTCACGAGCACTTGTTTCAATCGATGATTGTAGCACAAATTCTAAGTGCACCAAATGTGGCGCCTCTAACCATACCCTTTCAAAATGCCCAACCTTTGCAAGCCTACCAATTCAAGAACGCCGACAGCTCGTAAAAGATAAATCGCTATGCTTCAATTGTCTGAAGGGAGGGCATGCATCAATCACATGTGCCTCAAAGTTTCGTTGTAGGCGTTGTAACCGACGTCACCACACTACGCTACACTCTGACAACTCTGAGGCAACCACTGAGGTAACTCCAGCAGTACCTATATCATCACAACCTGGCTCAGTAAACCCCGTGGTAACCACTACAGCAGCAAAGCCTTGGTCTACCGCAGCTTATGTCTCGCAGCCATGCCACTCGTTTATCAGTCCTTCCGCTAATACAGTATCCCTTACCGAAACACACCGTAAAGCTCTATTGCCCACCGCATTAGTCAATGTTCAAACTGCCCATGGTCACTTCATTCAATGTCGAATTCTAATCGATTCTGCTTCCGAGCTGTCGTACATCTCGGAACGGTGTGCTCAAAAACTGGGCATGCAGCGTTCCCCCTCTCGGATTGTTGTTACAGGAATCGCCTCCTCTGAGACAACAAGTGGATGTATTTCTCTATTCATCAAGTCCCGTGTGTCTGAAAGGCATTTGGCTGTAACCGCTCACGTATTGAGTAACATCACTACAAAGATACCATCGAAAACCATTGACACAAAAGCAATGCCGCAATTGCAGAAAATTGAACTGGCTGATCCCACCTTTCACATTTCATCAAAAGTGGATATTCTTGTTGGGGCTCAGCATGTGCAATCACTTCGCTGTATCGACGATCTTTGGTTGGGTTATTACTTCTATTGATGCCTTGCAACAAATTTCTTCAACGACTTCGCATATTACGGCATCGGATGTAGATAATACGCTCCGTAAATTTTGGGAGATAGAGGAGTCCAGACAGGCCGCTTCAATAGATTCGGGTGACATTTTCGTAGAGCAACATTTTCAAAATACAGTATCGCGCCATAAGGATGGCAAGTACATAGTCGATCTACCCTTCAAGGGTCAGACCCCGTGTTTCGGAAACACCTTGCAAGGAACCGTTTCCAGGTTTTATGCAGTGGAGCGACGCCTGTTAATGAATGCGTCACTACGAGATCAATACATACAATTTATGAGAGACTACGAATCTTTGGGGCACATGTCCGTAATAGATGACTGTAATCGTACGACCAACAACGGTCAGGTCTTTTATCTGCCACACCATCCAATTCTAGGAAAGAAGTTAAGGGTCGTTTTTGATGGGTCATACGCTGATGATAGGGGTGTGTCTCTTAATAGCGTTTTACATGCCGGCCCAAATATACAACGAAACCTGTTTGCCGTTTGCTTAAGATTTCGTTTTCATCAGTTCGTATTTACGGCGGACTTAGTTAAAATGTTTCGCCAAATATGGGTATCTGATTCTCATCGCGACTATCAGCGGATAGTATGGAGGGAAAATCCAGAGGAGCCTCTTAGACATTATAGGTTGAATACCGTTACATACGGTACATCATGCGCACCATTTTTAGCTGTAAGAGTTTTGCAGCAATTAGCATATGACTATCAGGAGCAGTTTCCTCGTGCGAGTCGCATTCTACAGGAGGACTTTTACGTGGACGATGTGCTTACAGGCGCAGCTTCGGAGACCGAGCTATTGGAAATTCGCGATGAGCTGCTTCAGCTTCTACGGAGTTCCGGTCTGGAATTGAGTAAGTGGGTATCTAATTCATCTCAACTAACTACGGATCCTGCCATACAGCATGCGATATTTTCCGAAGAAACCACAAAGGTACTTGGTTTATACTGGAATCCTAAAGCTGATACATTGAACTATCAAGTACAAATCTCTGTTACCCCGGCGCCTAGCAAAAGGGATATTCTATCCGCCGCTTCACGATTGTTTGACCCCTTAGGTCTATTGGCCCCAATTGTTATACCTTTCAAGGTTATGTTTCAAGCTCTTTGGCTCCAAAATCTCGGATGGGATGATCCACTGCCTGCCAATTTGGCTAACCTTTGGGCAGCATATCAACAAGACATAAAACACATATGCAGTTTAACTATTAACCGTTTCGTTCCTAACAGCTACCATATCTTGGAACTCCATGCGTTCTCAGATGCATCGCTCAAAGCATATGCAGCCGCAGTCTATTGTCGCTTCATAACCGAAACAGGCCAAACCAAGGTGGCTCTGATAGCTGCGAAAACCCGTGTAGCTCCATTGAAGACGGTTTGTTTGCCCAGACTCGAGCTGTGCGGAGCCCTGTTACTAACTCGTTTGGTTAAGCTTATTCTAGGCACAATGGCCCACCGACCTATTAAGGTATTTGCATGGTGTGATTCGACGATTGTTTTATCGTGGCTTTCTATTCCCCCAGTAAAATTAAAGACTTTTGTTGCTAACAGAACCAGCGAAATTCTTGACACACTTCCACGCAATGTGTGGCATCATGTATCATCCAAGGCCAATCCAGCTGATTGTGCCTCCCGAGGAATGTCAGCTGAGGCTCTAACCAATTATAAGCTCTGGTGGACGGGCCCGAGCTGGCTTCACAACGAGGAGGAACTTCATAATATTTTAAGTAGGAGTATGCATTCCATTCCCAATACAGCTCCAGAAGTAACAAGCGAAGTTAAATCCACCGCCATAACCATGCTATCCACGAACGAAGCTGACGACAACATACTGAGCACACTAGTGCAACGAATATCTTCGTGGCAGAAGTTACTACGAACACTTGCGTATGTCCGTCGTTTTATTAACCGATCACAAAAGCGCACTACTTGCGCTACTTCCATCAAGTTGGCATTCAATGAACTTAATAATGCGCGAATTGAAATCTTACGCTATACACAATGCAGTTTTTTCAAAGACGAAATTGATTCACTCCGACATAGGCAGGACTTAAGTCGTCGCTCAAGAATACTTAAGTTAACACCGTTCTTAGATGAAAGTAGCCTTCTTCGTGTAGGAGGACGAATCTCTAATGCTGATCTGGACTTGCACGCGAAACACCCGATCATTCTACCAAAACAGCACAAGGTAACTGGACTTCTTCTCACTTATGAGCATCTTCGGCATCTACACCCAGGAGTGTCAGCACTCTTCGTCATAGTACGCCAGCAATATTGGATATTAGGAGCAAGAAATTTAATAAAAACCATAACGCACAAATGTCTGAAATGCTTTCGCCAACGGAAGACAAATACTCAGCAGTTGATGGCAGACCTTCCAGGTATTCGGGTACAGCGAGCCTTTCCATTCCAGCACACGGGCTGCGATTATGCCGGGCCGATAGCCATGAAGCTTTTCCGAGGCAGAAACGCTCGTCAATCAAAGGGGTACATCTGCATCTTCGTGTCCCTTGCCACCTCAGCCATCCACATAGAGCTGGTTACAGATCTTTCAACAGATGGGTTCTTATCAGCCCTTCGTCGCTTTATATTTATCACGCAGGGGTAAATGCACGCAAATTTTCAGTGACAACGGGCGAAATTTCCTAGGTGCGTCACGGGCCCTAAACGAAATGCATAAGGCCTTAATGGCGCAGGGGCACAACGAACTAGTTGAGGAGGCCTTGGCAGGAGAAGGAATCAGATGGAATTATATCCCTCCTCACGCACCTCACTGGGGCGGTATTTGGGAATCCGCGGTTCGTTCTATCAAACTTCATTTACGCCGTGTTATTGGCAGCACTATTCTAACATCGGAGCAACTCATTACGCTGCTGACGCAGATTGAAGCTGTTATTAACTCAAGGCCGCTTGGCGCAGCCCCTGATACAGATATAGAATATTTATCACCTTCTCATTTTCTCATAGGAAGGCCACTGACAATGGTGCCTGAAGGCAGTCTGCAAGACATAAATGAAAATAAGCTTGACTACTGGCAACATGTGCAAAACATGTATCAAGGCTTCTGGTATCGTTGGCACAGGGAATACCTGACCTCATTACAAAATCGACCAAAATGGAATCGTCGTTCTCCGAACATTATCCTCGGTGACATCGCTCTAATCCATGAGCCTAATACACCGCCAGCGGTATGGCCCATGGGAAGGGTAGTTGAAACATTCCCGGGACCTGATGGTCTTGTACGAGCAGTTCGACTTCGCACCTCCCGTGGTGAAATAACACGTCCTATCACCAAACTATCAGTTTTACCTATCTTCTGAAACGCTGTTTCAGTGGCTGCCGGGATGTTCCGGAATGGAATACGTGATGCCTTAAATAATCGTATTGTATTTTACATGCCATGGCAACCCTAACTATTATAAGAACTATTATGAAACCACACTATGTGGCAACGCAGTTTTGCTGATTCTTATGTACTATCATTCGTCGTACGACAATAAACTTTTAACATTTTTATTGTTTCAAGGGCATTCGGACAAATAAAGTCAAGTTAAACCAAGTCAGTAAATTATACTAATCTAGCAACATTTATTTAAAAGGAAGGTCATTCAGGTTAGTATAATTATCAACAGATAGGGATAGTGATAGTGATAGTGGTAGTGACAGTGATATTGATAGGGATAGGGATAGGGATAGGGATAGGGATAGGGATAGGGATAGGGATAGGGATAGGGATAGGGATAGGGATAGGGATAGGGATAGGGATAGGGATAGGGATAGGGATAGGGATAGGGATAGGGATAGGGATAGGGATAGGGATAGGGATAGGGATAGGGATAGGGATAGGGATAGGGATAGGGATAGGGATAGGGATAGGGATAGGGATAGGGATAGGATAGGGATAGGGATAGGGATAGGGATATGGATAGGGATAGGGATAGGGATAGGGGATAGGGATAGGGATAGGGATAGGGATAGGGATAGGGATAGGGATAGGGATAGGGATAGGGATAGGGATAGGGATAGGGATAGGGATAGGGATAGGGATAGGGATAGGGATAGGGATAGGGATAGGGATAGGGATAGGGATAGGGATAGGGATAGGGATAGGGATAGGGATAGGGATAGGGATAGGGATAGGGATAGGGATAGGGATAGTGATAGTGATAGTGGTTGTGTTAGTGATACTAATAGTAATAGTAATAGTAATAGTAATAGTAATAGTAATAGTAATAGTAATAGTAATAGTAATAGTAATAGTAATAGTAATAGTAATAGTAATAGTAAATGTAATAGTAATAGTAATAGTAATAGTAATAGTAATAGTAATAGTAATAGTAATAGTAATAGTAATAGTAATAGTAATAGTAATAGTAATAGTAATAGTAATAGTAATAGTAATAGTAATAGTAATAGTAATAGTAATAGTAATAGTAATAGTAATAGTAATAGTAATAGTAATAGTAATAGTAATAGTAATAGTAATAGTAATAGTAATAGTAATAGTAATAGTAATAGTAATAGTAATAGTAATAGTAATAGTAATAGTAATAGTAATAGTAATAGTAATAGTAATAGTAATAGTAATAGTAATAGTAATAGTAATAGTAATAGTAATAGTAATAGTAATAGTAATAGTAATAGTAATAGTAATAGTAATAGTAATAGTAATAGTAATAGTAATAGTAATAGTAATAGTAATAGTAATAGTAATAGTAATAGTAATAGTAATAGTAATAGTAATAGTAATAGTAATAGTAATAGTAATAGTAATAGTAATAGTAATAGTAATAGTAATAGTAATAGTAATAGTAATAGTAATAGTAATAGTAATAGTAATAGTAATAATAATAACAATAGTAATAGTAATAGTGATAGTAATAGTAATAGTAATAGTAATAGTAATAGTAATAGTAATAGTAATAGTAATAGTAATAGTGAAAGTGATAGTGAACGTAACCAACAGTCAAATTGTAACTTTTATATTTTTGAATAAGAACTCAACGGCTAATTTAAATATATGTTTTCATGCCTTATAAAAATGTTATAACAATTGCGGTCTCTGTTGGAAACCACATAAAATTTGATTGAGACGAATAAAACGATCTAGTAAAATATAGTTTGCAAAACAGTCAAATTAATCATTGCTAGTATTGATCGGTTGGAGCGATAATCGAGCAGAGCCCGAGTGTGAGCGGTAAACGGTATTTGAGCGATTCATAAATCTTCGCATATGTCAATAATATTTTGCTAAGTATAACCCTGCTTAATACAGACCCATGACTAAAAGATGTCATAAGATAAGAAGCTAGAAAAAAACTGTTGTTTCCATCTCCCTTTAAGGTTAGGGAAAGTGTTAGAGTACGCTCCGGTACTACCATTTCGTAACTTCGAGTTGTGGATTTCAGACTCCTTTAACGAAGCGCAAACCTTACCGCGGGAATTAAAACAATCAGAAACGTACAATCTCTTTACCTTCCGTATTACTGATTCTAAATTTATCATACCTTCCCCGTTGACTTACCAAGCTTTTCGCTCCTGTAATTAATATCAAAAAAATTTTACACTGCCATTGACTCTCGACACACGCAGATGCAGCAGCAGTCGAAGGAAACTTTAACGATCCCACCAACCACATTCAGCGTAACAGTCACAACAGCAGCAATGGGACACGGCTCCTGCTGCTGCAGTTAACCCGCAACGCAACACTTGCCATTGTCATTTTAAAGGCCACTCTACACTCACAACAACAACAAAAGAAGTTCGCACCGCATCAATGGCATTGACAGTGAAAACGGCAGTAAAAGTTTGCTTAATGTTGGAAATAAATCTTCTTAATATCAGCAATGAAGTGATGCGTTTGAGTTTGGGTTTTGCATGTTTTTGCTCTTCGGTTTTTGGACTGCGTTCGTGGAATATAAATGAAGTTTGTTGCATTTTTAATGTGCACCGAAAATTTATTTCATTAATTTTTTATGAGCTTCATGATGGTGATCGTAAATATCTGGTGCCGCTGTTTGGGGTTAAGTGCAGCTGTGGAGCTGCAGTGTAGAGCAGCGGTGGAAGAACTAGGAGGCATTTCATTTTTGAATCACATTGATCAAGTATATATAAAAGCCAAGAAACTGATCCACAAACTACCCTGCTGTGTTAGCCGTCTTTTCGCGCAGGAAAATAAAACGAGAATACTTTTGGCTAGGTTCACACTTGCTGCAGGCGTAGTTAAGAATAAACAAACGGCATGCTAAGAATTTCGTCTACGAATCCGACTTAGGTTCGTTTTCGTAGGTTGGTCAACCGTTATTGAATTTTTTATTTAGGTAAGGAGTGCAGGGAGGGGGAGATCTTTGTAAACGTTTATGTCACTGATCATGATTGAACTCTGGACAACGGGTGTAACCTAAGTGGCGGGAGCCCAGGTGGGCATATCCAGTATACTCAGACTAAGAGAATACCAAGGAGTGCAGCGAATGTCCGATGTCCTCCGGTCTCCCGATTTTTTTGATATCTTAATTTTTGTAATATTGAATAGAACGGGGTTAGGCGGTAATTTAACTCTTAGGTTTAACTTCAGTTCCGTCATCGGTTAAAGTTTATATTACAGTTTGGGTTGCTGTTTCAATTTCGGTTCCAGTGTCTGTTCCATATTTGGTCCTGGTTCCTATTCAGGTTCGAGGACCAGTTTTCGTTTCGGATTCAGTCACTATTCAGCTACAGGATCCGATGTCTGTTCTGGATTTAGTTCCGTGATAGATTCCGTGACCAGTTACCTTTTCGAATTTTGGGTTACAGTGTCTGTTTGATTTGCGGCACCAGTTCTGTTGTATTTTCGGTTCCGTTTCCAATACCAGTTCGGTTAAATTGTTGGTTCTGGCTAAAATTTTGTTTCCTGTTTCATTTTTGGTTTCGATTTCGGTTAAGTTTTGGTTTCGGACTTGGTCCTGACTATGTTCTAGATCCCGGTAACTCTTTCGATTTCAAATTTGGTTCCACGTGCGGTTGTTTGATCCTGTCTAGGTTGTTCCGGTTCGGATTTGGTATCTAAAAGTGACTATGTTACATTCTGTGTTATGGTACAATTTTCGGTTTCAGTTCTAGTACTAGTTCGGTGACACTGTCTGGATTACTGGAATTTCGTTTCCCGTTTAACTTTTCGTTTCAATTAATACAGATTGTGATCCACGTTCCGGTTCGCTCCGTTACTTTCCCATTTCAATGCTAATATCTATCTCTATGGCGCGATATACAACAGGTATATCATCATAAACCTCCTAAGAGATTTTTGCGCCAAGCTTGTCTTCCAATTTGTGGTGTGCCGATTTGAATTTTCCCTACAAATTGGTGGGACCTACAGTTTTTTGCCGACTCCGAACGGCATCTACAAAGGAGACGAATTTTTGCTGAGAAGCCTGTCATGGCAGAAATACACTCGGAGAGTTTGCCAAACCACTGCCGAGGGGCGACCCCGTTTTGAAAAACTTTTTTCAAATCACTTTTGATGTTACCTGTACCAGGGCTCGAACCATGGACCTTTGGTGTGGTAGGCCGGCAACACTACCTTCACACCACGGCGGCCTTCACAATGCTACTACAACAACTATTTTTATTCTTTGCTGAGATCAATGCTACAAATCGTTGTCGAATGACTAATAAAGCTGTTTTTCAAAAAGTCTAATCTGGCATACATACAGTTGTGTTCAATATAATAGCAGTGAAATTAAATTGGATATAGTTCGACGAAATAAAAAGACGCTGTTTTTCAGACAGAATCCACATAAAAAGAAATTTTAAAGTTTACACAAAGTTCGGGAAAGTCAATTAAACTTTTAAAAATTTACATCAAAATTTCCATATTTTTGGGCAGAATTTTTAGAACATATTTGAGTTGTATAGCTCATTCAATTTTAGCATAATAAGGTGCAAGTTATAAGTACCTCAAAATTCCCCTAAATTTTTAATTAAAATCTCAGCTTCTTCTTATTTCGTCGAACGATATTCATTCTAATTTAAATACTATTATATTGAACACAGCTGTACGTACATACGTGTATCGAAGGAACTAATGAGAATCCTCTTATTAAAAATTTAGTATACTCTATACTTCTACCTATACAAAAATAAATATGTAATTTTACATATTCGTATCATACTACTATTCATATGGCTCTATTATTTCAATAACGTTTTCAAATTTCCGTTCCATCACTCTCGAATCGGCTGATCACTGCATGCAGTCGTACAACAGATGCGCAAAGTTCATTCATTGGAATTTTTACAACACAAAAATACAAAGCAACAAATTCAATATACATATATATACTTATGTACTACTTTATATATACACAGAATAATCTAATGCATATCCGGTGTAGAATTGTTACGCAATTCTAACGATTTTTCAAAAGAAATAAAATGTCTTTTTAGATTTTGCATTTTTATTACATTTGCTACTATTTAATTCCAGAGTCCAATTCACCTCAAATCAATTCGATAATCTTTAATTGAGATGTGAATCACAAAAGTTATATATATATAGCAAGTAAGTAAGTTTAAATTCGGATTAAACCATTATATACCTATTATGGCATTTCGCTTTACGCAAGCCTATGGTTTCACTTTAAAATCAAGAAATAGGACAAGCTCAATTTCGCAGTGGGTACTAACTTTCTAACTGCGTCGGATATTTTGTTTTGTTGTTATCCGATTGGTTGCTATTTAACACGAGCGAAATCGGACAATAACGACGGCCATTTTTGCTATAATTAAAATTTCGATTCATTAGAACTAGATAGTCACTAAGAAAACAGCTACAATAGAAAAATTACGTAAATTTATTGACTTGAAAATTCTACAAACGATTTTATTTTTAATTTTTGGAATATGGCCACCGCCTCATATGAGGGAACAAATTTTCAAATTTCGACTCTTGATAACTACACTGAACGGTTTACACTAGAATAACCGAACTTGATACTAAACATATCACCATTATGTAGAGTACACCCAGTGAAAATAGCGAAATCGAATTTTCCACCACGCCCACTTTTTTTACAAAAATTTACTAAAAACGAGATAAAAAGAAAAAATCATGTCATATCTCACTGAATGATGCATGTAGAAAGTCAAATTTGACACTTAGATCAACCTTGTCATTCTATATACGACTTTTGCAAATTTTGGAAAAAAATCTTGCCAGAGCCACTTATGAGTGAATAAATTTTCCAATTCGACTGTTAGTAACATCAGACTCGATAAGGATAGAACAACTAAACGGTACGAGGGATACTATTGTTATATAATGTACACCTAAATCGCCGTCACTGATGCAGGTAGAATGCCTAAATTTGGTAGCTGCATTGACCTGTTAATCCTATTAATGATTTTTGGGGAACTTCGGAAGAGGCATATTGTTATTTTTGAAAGTATGACAAATAAAAACAACCAGACTCATCAGCTGACCACGCCAACTTCTTAAAAAAAGTTGACTGAAAATGTTTTGTGAACCAAAGTCGAACATTTTGACAAAGTAATTAGTAATCAATAAATTGGACGGCTTTTTTAATTGGTAATGATTATTTTAACAATTTTTCAAGAAGAAGCAATTATTACTTATTATTATTATTAGAAAAAACTAAAAAAAAAAATATAAAAAAAAATAATAAAAAAAAATTTATCAAAAATAAACAAAAAAAAAGTTGTTTTGATTACTTTTGATTATTTTTGTTTATATTTTTTTCAGTATTGTTCATGTGTATATTTATGTGCTTCTACAACAATACTGAAGAAATCAAAAATAATCAAAAAATATAAATAAATCAAAAAAATTTTAAATAATCAAAAATTGTCAGAAGTAATTAAAACAACTTTTTTTTGATAATTTTTTATTTGATAATCGTAAAAAATCATGAGTTTTTTGATAATTTTTTTAATTAATAGTAAAATAATCGTTATGAATTTAAAGTAATGGTAATCAATCAATAAACGGACGCTCAAATAAATAATTAATCAAACGGGTAATCATTACGACTTAAATAAAATAAATAATTAACGCGATATATACCTCCTGAGGAGATCATTGCTGAGTGGAATAGAATCCCAAAAATTGAACTGTTTCTACCTAGTAGAGTAACGCCCACATTAGATCAACAGTTTTAAAATCAACCAAAAGAGTTTAGAATTTTTATCAGTGCGTCTGTCTATAAATATGTTTGTATGCGCATCACTCAAAAACTGCTGTATGCAATTATATCGAGCTGTCACCAAAATATTGATACATTTTTGACTAAGCGTTTAGGAGCCTTTTCAGAGGAAACTGCTTTGTTTCCGCAGAACTCCGTTATGCCAAAGAAAATTATGATCAAAAATTCGTGTAACTTTCCTTGTCTTCCATCTTCTGCTCAAGTTGTTTTACTTAAACACTTTTAAAATTTATTTCGTTATATATTTTGAACTATGATACTGATCTTGATCGAACTCTAGATTGCTAAAAAACAGAAAAATCCCTGGCCCTTTTTATGAAACTTATCATCTCAGCAATCGAATACCTAAAAAAAAACATTTCAGACATAAAGCAAATATCCAAAAAACTTTAGATGAAATTTCAAATTACATTTTAGTAAATTTTAGATTATCCAGGAGTGGACACAAACTTCAAAACTCTATTTGACTGTCCGAAACTCTAGCACTTCACTTCATTCGAGACCTTATGTAATAAGCTTTTTTTTATTTACAAACCTATTGCCCTCATTATCATTACTATTTATTTCTGCCAACACCCTCGTTAACTGATTGACGAGTACGTTAGAGTCAGCGTTGGCTTACTAGGTCAGTGTTAATCTTCTTGAAGTGTGTTCCTATCACTTAGAGCTCTTGTCTACCGCACCAGTGATACTCCAATTTGTTCGTTGTCTGATCTGGAGCATTCATCAATAGATAAGCTTGGAAGTAGATTAAATAATTGAAACAATGCAATTTTTTGTTTGTTTTATTGTTGTGTTTTTTGCACATAATTAGCTGATGTAATTAGTTGTATTTATTGCATTGGATTTATTATTAATTAATTTGTTTATTTATTGGTCAATGGAAAATTGTTCGAGTGCAACTGTCCCTCGACAATTCTTTTTTCATTATTTTTGTTGGAAATAAAAAAGCACACATTTATTGCTTTTGCACTTTTAATTTATTTGTTATATATGAATGTGTGCCCACATATGTATGTATATTTATATGTTAGTTTGTTAGTGCATAATTTTTAATTTTATTCTGTTTTGATTTCACGGCATAAATTGGTTTAATGATTGCATAAATATGCACATTGAAACAATTGTCGAGTGTTTATTGCATTTAAGTGCGAGTACGTGTGCATGCGCTACAGGGCCGTGCCCATGGTGGCCGTTGGCGGTTCCAAACCCGCTGTCTCCGATTGAAGTCCACTGTTGAAATATTTTTACACATTCTTTGTCATTAAAAAAAATCATCGCTGGTAAGGTGAATGGGAGCTGGAATTATCGTCGAAGCCTATGCTTATTAGGAGTGCCCCAGGTGGGTTAGAGGGGGACTAAAATCCACGACCCCAAGGCTCATTGGGGTCAAAGATATCGGTCCCACTACAATCAGGCTACTTCCAGAAGGTTCTAGTACCGGAGCGTGCAGGATCCATATCCGAAAAGGACTGTACACACCAGTCACTCAAACAACAAAATTATGGAGAGCTCCAATATCAACGAGAGATGTGAGTAACTTTTTACTTTTATCTTCAATGGAGATTTATATATCTTTTGATAGGGTCAATTACCCCACTTTTGTTACTGCAATTAGATAAGAAGTGCCCGACTGACGATTGTCCCTAAAGACCGGTTCTTCTGTAGCACTCCTGCTTCGATCAGCTGAGCAGTCGGTTTTGTATTAATGAGTCGTGATCTAGTAAAATATTGCATTGCGACCCATGACAAACTAAAGGCAAAATGTAGTGTCAGGGGTTGGAGAAGCTGCTGCCATTGGCGCCTTCAGCGGGAGAGGACTATCAGAAACGTAGACGAACTCGTGGCCAGGTTTACTCGGGATTGTAATGGTGTATTCCGGTACTCCTGTGAACGGAAAACTCATATTGGAAAGAGAAAACCGCCACAGCTACGAAGCCACTTGACGATCCTAGGGCTTCCAATATGCTGCTTTTAAAGGCCAGGAGAACTAAGCTGCATACTGGCTGTGAACTCTGCAAGTCTAAATTGGCTATATATAAAGTAAGAGTCTGCGAGCTTCAGCAAAATTCTGTCTAGAAACCCTGCCGCCGTGGTATACCTGAGAGAAGCAGATGAAAGCTAAACAATTAGTGACGAGAAATCACTTGGCAGGGATATGCCAAAAACTAGGAACATGGTCAATGCCACCTTCACTCCTAAAGCGAGTTAAAGCTCTCACGTCTATCTTTAGCAGCCTAGAAAGGGAAGTATAGGCGAGTCCTTGGGTTAAATCAAAGATGTATGCTTATGTGAACAATCAGTTATATGGGAGCCAAAAACTCCCGTTGGTTCCGACAAAATACCCGCTAGATCCTACAGTTGGTAAAAGCATCTAAGTTAGGAATTGGAATATAACCGTGGTAAGGTATATATAGCGACTAAAATCCCGGTTATCTTGACTGTTGTGCTGTCGAATACTAAACTGCAAGTAAGTTCTAGATCTTTACTGCCCTTACTGGCTTGAGATTGATAAGCGGGCTGAAGATTTTCTGTATGTTTACCCTGCCACGGGTAGGTTCAGTTTTTGCAAGTGATGCTCTTTGACACAAGCAACATGGAACAGACGCTCTTTCGTTTCAACAATAAGTTGCGGTTTCACTCACTCTCCCTAATCTCAATTTAAAAATCCACGATACAGATATCGCCAAAGCGTGCTAATCAAAATATTTTAAAAACTTTCCGCGACCCCCCAAGCGAATATTTTGCGCACGATTCTGATGCCATAAAAATTAATGCTGATACACTAGCGAGTGCTTATATGTACATACTCGTACATGCATAGGTAAGTGCATGCGTACTTAAGTGCCGTATTATGAGCCCCGTCGCCTATAACAATAGCAGCAACGGCGGTACAGTTCAGTGACCCGATCGTCGGCTAATATTCTCAACCCACTGTTGTCAACGCCAACAGGTGTCTCCTTGTTCGATTCAAGTAAACACGAGCCAGTTTATGTATTTGTATTTGCTTAAGTTTTATTTTGATTTGCTGTTTGTTTTGGAGCTAAAATTGTACTGATTTGAGCTAGAATTATGTGACTATCGCATTTTTTAATTTATTGTGACTAGACAGTTATGAGTTAGGTGCCGTATAATAAAAATGTAGCTGACCTCTAAAATGCACGTGCTTAAGATGGACTTATCTTAGAAAATGGTTGAAGGGGCGCTAACTTGGAATTTAATTTAATTTATAAAACGTTTTATCTCTCCAACGTGTTAGAAGGAAGCTGGAAAATGGAGATTTCAGTTATTTTTGTTGGCGAATAATATGAAGTTAATATGTTTTTGTGTATCGAAAATAAGCAAAATTTGGAGAAACTTGCTTTAATGGTTTGCCCTATTTCATTGTATTATGCACAGTAGTGCTCAGATAAAAAATCTATGGCCCGATATACAACAGGTATATCATCATAAGTCTCCTAAAAGATTTTTGCGCCAAGATTCTCTTCCAATTTGTGGTGTGCCGATTTGAATTTTCCCTAGAAATTGGTGGGACCTACAGTTTTTTGCCGACTCTGAACGGCATCTATTTACAAAGGAGATGAATTTTTGCTAAGAAGCCTTCCATGGCAGAAATAGACTCGGAGAGTTTGCCAAACCACTGCCGAGGGGCGACCCCGTTTTCAAAAAACTTTTTCCAACGACTTTTGATGTTACCTGTACTAAACCTCGAACCTTGGACCTTCGGTCTGGTAGGCCAACAATACTACCTCCACACCACGGCGGCCGCCTGCGTGATCAGATAAAATCCTCGAAATCCTAGCCATTTCTCTTCATTTAAAATATTTCTGTTTGTTTAATGAAATGTTGTATACCTTTACAACGAACCTTTTGTAATTGCTTTAAACAACTTTTTTGGAAATTCCAGAAAGTTCAACAAACGTTAAAAAGAAATGGCTGAGATTTGGGTTTACATTTTCATTTCTATTTCAAAGTGTATAATAATAATAGTACATACGATAATAATTATATATATAATTCAATTACATATTTACGAAATTGAATCTATGTTCCCCTTTTTCTGTAACTTTTCGTGCATATACTTTTGTGAAAATCTCATTTTTTGGAGCTGTCAAAACACGCCGGAGCAAATGTTTTGGATCAGGACTATCAGCTGTATCAAAGTAAAATCATTATAAAAATATAAAGCTGTTAAATAATAACCAAGCTATTTTTCCTTCCGATGTTCCTTTATGCTTTTTTATGCGTTTGTTCCATTGAGGGTTACGCCGAAAATCGTTCACCGAAGCATTAAACGCCTCTGCTGCTGGCTCTGTTACTACCTCTGTTGTATCACTCAAATTACTTAGCCTTTCTGTATAAAATTCTTTCTTTTTTAGCAGCCTACGCTGGTTTCTTTCACTTCCATCTTTTTTTTTACATTTTTAAACTATAAAGGGTTACTTTTTAATATAAAAATTACAATTATCACAAACGCAGCAGTTTTCTTTTATGATTTCATTAGAAACTTGCTTTCATCAAACAGCTGATTATTGTCATGGCCATCTGTGTTGCCACATTCACATTTTAATTTACTTGCGGGTATTTCTAAGTATGCTAAAAATGTACTATTCGCTACAATAGGCTCAAATTAGTTATTTATAGGACAGCTGTTTTTCGCAATTGATTTTTTTTAACTGAAGGTGAAAATTATATATTGTTGGCCCATTTTATATACTTTGTATCTAACACTAAACTTTGTATATTAGGACAAGAGCCTCTGCAGTGAAACCTTCGGAAACCCATTAGACTCTTATTATTGATATTACCACTGCTTAGTTCATAAACTATTGGTAGGTAGACTAAATTATTTAATGAGCATTTTGAAACTCCAACCTCTTAGTTTAATCATGTTCTTATTTTATTAATATTTTTATTTATTTTATCATCAATCAAACACGGAACCATAAGTTACTTTACAGTAGAGTTGGGCGATTGCATTCAATTTAAAGATCGAACGAACTATGTAGTTTTTATTTTTAAACGTGAAGTAGATAGTTCACTTAGTTTAGCCGTTCAATATTAAGTTTTCTTTCCAATCGGTTTGTATATCCATGAGCACATGAGCGGTTCGGAATTCGGGTTGTTGTTGTTGTTGTTGTTGTAGCGACTACTTAACCTGTCCAGGGTGTCAGCCCCAACCAACATTGTCATCAGGCTCTTCTAACGGAAGTCCAAGAAACCTCGCGGCTTCAACAGGGGTGGACCAGAGTGAGATTGGAGTTAGAAGAGTGGGCTCGGTTGAGCAGAGGAACAGATGGTTAGTATCGTGGGGAGACACGCCGCATGCCGGGCAGACATTTGGCATGTCGGGGTTCAGTCTGGATAAGTAAGAGTTTAGTCTGTTACAATATCCAGAACGAAGTTGAGCCAGCGTGACTCTTGTCTCCCTGGGCAGTTCGCGTTCCTCGGCGGCAATAGGTGGAGCTTGTGCCTGTAGGACCACATTCACTGGACGAGACCTGACAAAGGAGTTTACCGACTCCGTGTGGATGAGGTTGAGGGCCCGCCGGTGCACCTCTGGATCAAACGGCGAGGAGATGTGATGCCGGATCTCATCATAGTGCTTACGGAGGTGACTCCTTATTCTCCTGGGAGGCGGATTTTCGTTGAGCAGGCTCCTGTTCGGATGCTGCTGATTATGGCAGTTGAACAGGAATTGTCTGGACAACATCTCGCAATGCTCTTTAACATTGAGCATTTTTGCCTCATTATGAAGGTGATGCTCAGGAGACATAAGGAGGCACCCCGTGGCGGTTCTGAGTGCGGTGTTTTGGCAGGCCTGCAACCTCCTCCAATGTGTGTCTGCTAACCCCGGCGACCATATTGGCGTCGCGTAGCTCAGAACCGGCTGGCCGATTGCCTTGTACGTTGCCAGTAACGTTTCTTTGTCTTTCCCCCAAGTACTGCCAGCTAGTGACTTGAGGATTTTGTTACGGCTTTGTACTTTGGTGGCAATCGCGGCTACATGAGCACCGTATTTGAACATGTTATCAAACGTGACCCCTAAGATTTTGGGGTGTGTGACAGTCGGAAGCTTGATGCCGTCGACGTAGACGTTTAATTCCATGTTCGCCTGCGCTGTCCACGTCGTAAATAGGGTGGCCGAGGATTTGGTCGGTGACAATGTCAGGTTCCGTGCAGCGAAAAAACTGGAAAGGGTTGGAAGGTATGAATTTAGTCTCGAGCAGAGCTCATCAACGGAGGGTCCAGTCGCCAGGATCGTGCAGTCATCGGCGTAGGAGACGATCGAGAAGCCTTCTGGTGGGGAAGGGAGCCTCGATATGTAGTAATTAAACAGAAGCGGGGATAGGACACCACCCTGTGGCACCCCCTGCTTAATTATACGTGGTTTTGATCTTTCGCCTCTAAATTCAACCGATGACTGCCGGCCACTCAGATAGTTGGCGGTCCAACGCTTTAGACAGGGGGGAAGGTTTGAATCTTCCAGGTTGTTAATGAGTTGTGCGTGATTAACAGTGTCGAAAGCTTTCGACAGATCAAGCGCAACTAGCACGGAATTCGGGTAAGGGTTAACAGTTCGGTAAGTAAAATTTATTGTAGTAATAAGAGCCAATGTCGACTAACTTAAGCTGTTTTTGAAAACCAATATTGCTGCTGGCAAATTTTATTTCGCCTTTGGTTGTTATTGCTCGCTGCCACAGAAACATTTGAACTAGTTACGCTAGCGTTATACACAAAGGTTGTGCAGCATTGCCAATCACACAACGATGTAGTTCGTTCGTTCAGTGCACTGAGCGGCTCAACTGAACTAGTTCGTTCGCGAACCACACAACTCTACTTTACAGTGTTTGAACTTATAATAAGGATAGTAAGGAAAGAAGAGGGGTTGAAAGAGAAAGTGTATGTTCATATTATTGATTAATTTTCAAAAGTAACACAGGAGCTGATTTTTGAAGTGCATACACTGCACTTCGTATTTCTTTGAGCTTTATAGGCAAAACGTGCCAAATGCGAACAGCAAATAAAAATAACTGGCGCTCAGTTACTAGACAGCTGTATTTCATTGACATTAGGTTAAGCGAGCGAGCTGATCTGCTAAATTGAGGCGTTCCATTTCTTCTTCTTTCTTTAAATGGCCATCTAACCGCCTGGGCGATTTTGACCGTCCAACATAGCTCGCCAGTCGTTTCTTCGTTGCGCCAACTGACGCCAATTGGAAACACCGCGGGATCGCAAATCGGTCTCCACTTGGTCCTTCCATCGGAGTGGTGGTGTCCATCTTCCTCTGCTTCCACCGGCGGGTGCCGATAAGAATATCTTCTGGGCTGGAGCATCTTCGCTCATTCGCACTACGTGGCCTAGCCAGCGAAGCCGCTGTGTTTTAATTCGCTGAACTATGTCGGCGTCTGCGTAAAGTTCATACAGCTCATCATCAGGCGTTCCATTTAGGTTCTTGAAATGTGATGATCCTGTGAAGAAGTGTTAGGCACTTTAACTTTAGTAAACTATCGATATTTATTGAGATTATTTGTTAAGCAAAATTTGATAAGGGCCTTTTTATACCGCACACGTACCTGGCAATATTATTTTAGAGAACATTAAGTTTACTACGACACAGACTATCACGATTAGCATACAGCTCACATCCATATAACAAAGTTGGTAACAGATAAACTTTAGCTAAGACCAGTCGAATTTTGACTGGAGTAAAATGCTGAGTGGCCCAAAGGGAACGAAGCATGCCATATCCCTTGATTATTGCAATATAAATGTGATTATTCCATCTTAAAGTTCGGTTAAAAATTCCGTAATTCTTGGCAGAGTTTACAAAGTTTACAACTGAATTGTTTGATTTTACATCATCGACGTCAAGTGTAAATGTCTTCTTATAAATAGCGATATACTGCAATTTGCTAGGGCTTAGGAGTAAACCATTATCACTTGTCCACTTGTTAATATGCTCCAGGTCAGTATTAAGATACTTGATACCAATATTGACAGACAGTTAAGGGTTTCATACCCGGTAAACTACGTCCAATTGAGAAATACTCACCATTCTCGACATAAAATCACTTAACGTTTTAAACCACTTACGCCAAGCTTGTTGAAATCCTATTTCTAGATCAAAACAAGATCTAGACATTTCCTCATGCTGCAATCGAACAAGAAAATTACATCACTTCATTCATGCACAATCAGTGCGCTCATTGTTGTAATAAATACTTAATTAATCAATTGCCATTTGTTTGGCGAAAACAATTGTAACGATAATAATAGTAAACATTGCAAAAACAAAAACAACAACACCATTTATAACTAATCGATTTACCGATCAAAGACGGGCAGGTGTTCTTTAAGCGTTCGACAGAGAATTGAATTATATTTTCCTTTTTTATTTTGTTCTTTTTTTGCTTTTATTACATTACTACATGTTCTAGATATTGTTGTTGTTGTTGTTCTAGATATATTGGC
Organism: Merzomyia westermanni; assembly: GCA_949987695.1. NCBI lineage: Eukaryota > Metazoa > Arthropoda > Insecta > Diptera > Tephritidae > Merzomyia > Merzomyia westermanni. Next base: position 7,413,548 of record OX465289.1, on the reverse strand, counting down.
CCACTTGAATGTGACGCAGAGCCAATGTGTGTGGTGTGTGTAAACAATGGCTGGACATATCGATAAGTGGGTGTATAGAGGTGGTGCGCCATATGGTTCAAGTAACAAACTGGTGCAAATTAAAATTTTTGCAAAGGTTCTTTGTACATACATTCTTAAATATTTGTAGTATGGTGTAACTACCCTGCGGGAAATTGAGAAATTGTTTGACTACTACTAAATACTAACTACTAACAAAATTTTACAAGCAAGTGAAATATGAATTCGACATTTCGGAATACGATGTCTCAAATCGGTTAGTGCACATAAATTTTGTATCTCCTGGTTTCTGAGGCACTTAATTGCCCAAGGCAGCTTCTGGTTGATCGCAGTTAAAATGTCCATTCGGGTCATCATCGATCTAGCACTCCGTATAGTATACATACGTGTATCTGCTAGAGTCCTGGCTGCTTTACTTAAATTGCATATCCATCCATAAAAATGTATCTTAATTAAAGTAATAGACTCCAAAACAACATTTATTAGAAGGTTGGTCTATGTGTTTGAGTTTGCTCAAGCATCATTGAAAAACCTCAATATTTAAGTGAATGTAGGTTTCATCGGTGTATTGCGAAATGTCTAACTTAAAGTTTAGGGTGCACCGACATACTTTTTCCGGCTGTACTTAGCTTGTGCTGGCAATATAAATATCAAATTTTTTTTATGAGTATACCGTCACAAATGATATTACCGAAAAATTCATAAAAGCAGAAGAAACCAAAAAAAAGTTCTTATCATTTCTGTTTGGTTGATGATCTGTCTCTATGTATGCATGTTTGTAGCCGCATAACTCGATAAATACTTCTTGGAATTTAATGGTTTCTTCACCGCTGTATTTCGGGAGGTCTATCTGGAAATATAGAAAATATTTTTCTGTAAAAATATATACTGTTTATATGCGTGGCGAAGCCTTGCACTACCGCGAGCATCTAAGTTTGTTTTTTTTAATAAAAAAACCTGCTTGAAAATCACTATCGAAGAAATAGAAGGGTTAGAAAAAATATATGTACCTAACGATTCTAGAAGCAATTTTCTAGAAATTGTTGAGTCAAGTTAGTCAAGCATATTCTCCACTTTAACATAATCATTTCGTATTTCTATCCGAGATAACCTTAATCCTTGCTATTGATAATCAAGACTAGAAAATGACCACTTAAACCTTTGCTGTTGCACCAGCCATCGAAAGCGCTTCCCTGCAAGAACGCAAACAGGTAGTTAGCATGTGTTATAGCTGCTAAGCCCACCCCAGCCGTCAATGAAAGTTTCTATGAGTAGAGTTGTGAACTTTTGTTAGTTTCTTTCTGTAGAGAAAATCTCTGGTAGCCATATTTTTTATTTTAAAGAGGTATACAAATAAAAGTTGAAACTAAGATTGCAACAGCTAATATATTTCGTTAAAGACCTCTGTAAGAAGAACCATTTTTTCAAATACTATTCAAAGTCCTTATGATGGTTACTCAATTATCGAATCTGAACTAGTGAAATTCGTCGCACTGGTTAATGAGTTCCCTGTAGGGTCGCTATAACTTTAGGTACGTGCTTCAAAAATAATATACGGATATCTTACAATTTTACTATATCTTTTGTAATTAGCTCCAAGCTAGATAACATTTACAGAGACAGTGTCAATGACTGCCTGACTGCACGGGAGCACCATATTGAACTCGCAATTAATTAGTTTATCACACTTACATGCCTTTAGAACCTGAGCGATATTCAATAGCAACCTAAGTAAGTAGAGACCTTTGACAATAAATTTAATTATTTGTTTGGAACACTCTTAGCGGGAGCCCGTGATTGTCAACATCGGACTAGAAATACTAGTTTTCTGAATATCTGGCTGACAACCCCTTCTTCATGCAATTATCTTGCGGATCTTCACACACCTTTAATAACTCAAAAATTTTACGTTCTAAATCAGTTTGAAGAATACAAATGTGTACTTCTCACGTTCCTGAATGGCCTATGATGAAATAATCGTGAACGAAAGTAATTAAATAGTTTGAAAACAGTTTTTGCGCTTTTCTGAAAAAGAATTCAAAAAATTATATAAATATCTCAAAATATACGAGTATAAGTAATATCGCAATCCCTAAGAAAGCGAGAAAAACTTGTATTTTTTATTTCTCTGATAAACAAATATCATTTTAAGGGTTTGTTATTTTAATTGATTCTAATTTGATAAGATCATTGAACACAGTGCAAGTTTAGGATTACGCAAAGTAGATATTATTTGAGTGAGACATTTTTACTATGGCAATTATTGTGAGTGGGAATTAAATACATTAATTATAAATCTTAAATAAATACTTATTTATAAATGCATAGTTTCATATGCCATGCAATGCATGCCCGCTTTTGCGCAATAAAAATTACCAAAATATATAAAAACAATAGAAATTACCTTTAAATTATTTGCACTTGTTTCACATGCCAATGCGGCAATCTGTCTTGATTATTACATCAGTTTATATTTTTATACCCAGATGTTGTAAATTTTACAAAAGAAAAAATATTGAAGACTAGAAAACAAGGCCACGCTTCGCTGGGTCATAGAATTAATGATAAACTGAGTCCTATTCGAATTATTATATGTTGTTGTTGTTGTTTGTAACGACAAAAACACTCCCCGAAGGTTTTGGGGAGTGTTGTCGAATTGTCTGTCCTTGGCCGGGTCTGAACCGGGTACGCTACGGTATTCCCTTGCGGTACTGTCGTGGTATCGATTTGGTATGATTAGTGCAATCTTCGAGGTTATTTCATCCCTCCTTCCTTAAGGAAGCTGAAGATGGGTTATGAGAGGTGAGAGGCATCCTATCCGTGGATCAACCATCAGCATTATCTTTGTGCAGCTTAGTCGCTTTTTACGACCCTTATCCTACCTCTGCCATATCCTAAATCCCTAATCCATAGGGGTTATGTATCCAGAAGTTGAGATGTGGAACAGAATCACATGGCCTTTTGAAGCATTAATCAGCACCTTTCGTTTGACAGCCATATTGTACTAACACATTGGAGGTCTAGTTATGCAACGGTGAAAGTTACACTCAATCATATCTAGCAGGTTTTGAGTGATACAGGCATAAGCATACAGAAGGACAGACAAAAATAAGTAAGGAATTCTAAGTTCAGGTGTAACCGAACATTATATACCTAGCAGTGATCTATTATGGCATTACAATTTACGCAGGTCAATTTTAATACTTTTCAGTTCGTATTATAAAGCCTGCTGACTGTTTTCAATAAAAACACTTCTGTTATGAGTATTAAGTGGTAAATTAATTTATTTGTATTTGCTTACAACATTTTAAAAAATTCCAATACATGCATATGTTTGAAAAATTTGCGTTCAAATAGACAGACAGACAAACGGGCGGAGAGACGGATATGGCTTAATCGACTCAGCGCATCCTCCTAATCATTTCAAAATACTTATTAATGGGCTTATCTCTTCTTCCTCTCATACTTACAAACATTTCATGTTCATGAAAGGTATGAAAATCAAAAAAGGTATATAACATCCCTATTGCAGTGGGGTATTAACCTCGGATATTTTACTTGTGTGTTATCCGATTAGCTAATTTTTGGCACGAGTATACTACAAACTATTGGAAGCAGCTGACCAATTTTGATTGCAATATCTAGTTGAAACGACAAGCAATAGCCTTTGAAAATAGCAGAATTTGTATGCTGAAAAGTGGGCAGTGCCACGCCTACTTCCCCAAAATCTACTAAATTTTCTTTGCGTTCGAGTTTTGCTAAAAAATGCTTTTTAATAAAAATACTACGTTTTACATTTTACAAACAAATTTTTCAGAACTATGTTAAAAAACCAGGCGTGGCCGTAGACGGCCTTTCTATTTATATTCAACATTTTCACCAAATATCGTTTCGATAAATTAATTTTTACCGGAGTTATGGCATAAAAAGTTTTGTGGAATAATCCATTATAAAAGGGGCGGGCCACGCCCATTTTCGAAAATTTGTATTTTTCGACTTTCTTCGTTCACGGACACTTTGAAATTGAAATAGAAATGATATAAAGCTATTGTACGCAAAGTTATTGCCTTTTAAATATATCTATGATCCTTTTCAAAATCTTTCGAATAAAAGTGAGCTCGGACCTTAACCGATTCGCCCATTTTTTTCCGGAACGTTCTAGTATTAATATAAATACGTGTGCCTAATTTCGTTTCGATATCTTGAACAGTTTTTGATTTATGATTCATATTATTTCTAAATTGGACTTAACCAAAAGTGGGCGGTGCCAGCCCCATTTTCAAAAATTTTTTGAAAAATGTTTTTTCTGCCTAAACGTTAATATGTGCGTAGCACTACTAATTATAATTATAGAAATTGTTGCATTAAAGTTATCATGTCCAAATTCCCCAAGACTGGGAATTCAGCAAACTGCTCCAACTATTGCGGAATCAGAATTCTGAATATCGCATTGTACGAATGATAGTAGCCCGACGAGAGCCAATCGACTCGACCTTACCTGGGAAATCTAGTATCGACCAAATTTCACAATCTTGGCAGCACCAGTTTGCAAACTTAATGAGCCGTTTTCTATATTTTTTTTTATTTCTATATTACAAGTAAACAAATTATCTTATGGCCACGCCCCCTTTCACGTAACATATAACTATTATTTTATGAAAACTATTGAAATAACCAAGAATGGCGTGAGAGATCACACCCTGTAGTTAAATGGCGAACCAGTCTTCAATAAGCCAGTCTTGAGCGGACTAGTCTTAAACCAGTTGTAAAAATACCAATGTAAGCAAATAAAAATGGTATGTACATATTTGCAATTAAAGTTATATATGTACACTTCCCTTAGTTTTCCTCAGTGAATAAAATCGTGTATGATTGATCCGCCTTTTTAAGCGAGAGGAGTGGGACCAGCTTCGGAAAACGCTTGCACAACTAAGACTTGGATACTGCAGCAGGTTAAACTCTATATTGCTCTGAGTGTACCTGGAAATATTCGATAAATGCTCTGCAAGTGGAGAATGCCCACATGACAACAATCATTTGAACCCACTATTTCTATGATATAAAATTACAGAAACACTATTCTTCCTTGGCATGCTTGAAATATGCACGACAATAAGGACAGCTATTTTAGAACTTTTGTGGTCAGTCTCGCAGGTATACCGGATGGTGTTATAACGAAAACAAATCTCGATAAACTAGCCGAGACAGCAGCTTAAGACAGCGAACGTGACCAAGTATAGTAGTCAACCCACGAAACCTCAAATATTTCCCTTCCCAGAAAAATCAGACAAACGGACCAAATGTTAAGATTAACTAATGACTTGTAAGCCCTAAGAAGAAAACACAAAAAGGAATTGCCTGTCACGACAACGCCTTTGATGACCTCCACACTTTGTCGAATAGGCTACAAGGGGGACGAGAATTCCGTTAGATTCTCGATTCAGCTACGGCCAGCATGATATTGCTTGGTAGAATACTAGAAATTCGTACGTACCAGATATTATTCGAAAGCAGTATTTTATGACGGTACTTCCAATCTCTCAAACCCAAAAATATTGAACATCTCTTCCTCTTAACTTAGTTTTAAATGTATTTTACTTAGCGGGTTCAGACATCGTGGTCTATCAGTAATTCCTACGGAACACTTGACAGATAACCGTTGATAGAATGTAATTCTATTGAGTTATAGGAATTCAATTTTGCCGTTTTCCGTCCTTCAAGCTTTAAGCTCTCTCTGCCCGATAATATTTCTCCGTGCAATTCATCAGCTTTTTCTAGAAACTGAGAAACTTGTCATTTTGTAACTTTTGTAAAAAAAGTTCGTATCTCTCTCCCTCTCCATACCCCACTTCCTCTCAGCCCTCCCCCTTTTATTGTCCCTCTCTTTCACACTCTTCCTCTCATTTTGTCATCGTCTTTCCCTCTCCTCCCACTTACTCGCACTCATACTTTCTCTCTTTCAGCTTCATCATCGTCTCACTCTAAACCTCGTTCTTAGTCTATCTTCTTTTTCCTCTTTGCTTTTCTCTTCCCCTTCACATTTTAGTCGATATCTCGGAACCGGGTTACCATATGGGAAACAATTATTAACACCTTTATGGCATGATCTTGATGTATATAAGGACTAACATGTCAACTGGTATATTGCTGATGCAGAGGTTGACTATCATTCCAACTGGTAGAGTGCTGATGCAGAAGCGAGCAACTAGCATCTCGTAGGAGATCGCCGTATACAAAATACTATTTGCTAGTATGGAAAAATTACAGAACTCGAATTAGTTGAAACGTTTGGCAAACTATTAGATTTGTCTGGAGGGTAAGTACATCAGAGCATTACTCAATAACACGTCAGATTGATATGCCACTGAAAATCAAAAAAAATTATGTTAGGTATAGGTATAGGAAATCCGCATTGGTATTGGTATTGGTGCCTCCATACCCTTCAAGACGTTTCGAGCAAAGATAAGCATATCTATGTATTGCTTGCTATCTTTAGACGCGTGCAAATGATTTACTTGATCATAAAAACACTAGAGATAACAACAATTCAAAAATAGAAATTAGTATCAAGTAAGGAAGTCTAAGTTCTGATGATGATGAACATTATATAACTAGATATGAAGCAATGCCCTGTAGAAAATTGCAAAGGATGCATCGTAACGATAATATTATCACTTACCGAAAAAAACCAATCGTTTCTGTTGAAACGATTCAGCTTTTAATCGTTTAGGCAACTATCAAAATAATTTCTTTGCGGTAAAAACGATAATGAAATTATCAAAATAATAACATTTGGTTGATTAACGAAAAGAAATTATCGAAATAATTTTACTTCGTTAATTGACGTAAACGAAACGTGGTTGATAACGTTAAAACTCTAAGTTTTATGTTATTATTCTGCTGGCAATGCCGTCACGAACAGTCGGCAGAATGACATACGCACACACTTGACATACGAAAGAAAAGTGAACATTACATTGTTGGAGTGCGTGAGCTTGAGCAAGTTTATTTTTATCAAATTTTAACTTTTTAATAATATTAATAACTGTACAATCTACTTATTTCAAAGGGAGACCGCACTCAGTGATTAAGGAAGCACATACATTTTTAATATTATTTTGCGACATTTTTAATACAATTTTTCTCCTGACATCCACGAGTTCACTATTTATTTCCTGAGCTTGCTCACTTTCGCAAGTGTAAAAAACAGGTATATGCTTTCGTTACAGATGCGGCTTAAGATTTTCATGATGATTGGTGGAAAAACACCTACCGCAAATGGTGCACTCAATCTTGGAATCGTTGTTTCGTTTGTAAAAACTTCTGACAACAATTTGCTTCTGTGGTCTCATCTTTGTTTCTTAACCGTTTTAAACGACGATAAAATCAAATTTATATCTGCACGAACTGATTTGGTGTAACCGAAAGCTATGTTTGTGCTCGTGAAGGTATTGCCAGCACAGTTTAACTGAGATATTTTCGTTGATTTATTTCGTTGCAACGTTATCGGTTACATTTTAATAAATTAGTTTTGTGAATTACCGAAACGAAATTATTTTGATAATTCTATTTCGTGAATCAACGGAACGAAACTATTTCGTTAAGTTTTTTTTTTTGTGAACTAGCAATACAAAATAGAATCGTTTCGTTAGTTGAGCATCCCTGGGAAATTGGAATACCTAAGGACTATCCCAGAGCCAAAATGTTTGATATTTTAATAGATTGTACCAGTTCGGTTTAGTTCTGCTGCAAGACTTATCTGCTCAAGAATTAAAATGAAGAAGTGGCACACAAGGGAGTCCTTGATGAAAGGCTTTTTACATCCCGAATGGGTCGGAGAGGTCTTTCCCAGTCCTCATTGAGCTGATTCTTTTCGGGAAAGAAGGGGTTTGTGTAGATTCTCTGGACCTTAAGAATTTCGTGTGCAGCATATCAATCTACTCCACTCACAACTTTCGGACTCAACTTTTCCATGTTTCTTTCCTTAAGCGGAACCATATGTGTTGTTCTTCCGGGTAGCTGGAAATTTATAGTATCCTTTTAGGCGGTACGTGTTACATTGTAAGATCAAAGATTGCTCTGTGAGAGCAGATGCTAAAGCTGAGTCGAAGAATTTTTAACTGTATGTGGTGTGCGCAACTTCTCGACTTTAAACTTTCCCTGCCTTATGGTGCGCAATTTCTTCGATTCACAGCGGCGAATGCGTATCTGGACTGCTTAGATATGGTGATAAAAGTTGTTAGTGGCACCCGGTCTAGGGCGCTTGTTTTAGTTCATCGTTTAGTTTAGTCCTCGCTTGCTGTTGTAGTTGACGTCCGTCCATCGCTTTTGTAGGTCTTCCTACAGGTGTTCCTATAACATCAAGTCGGGTGTAATAAGGGGCACTTACTCACTTGAGAATAACAGTGGAGTGTTCTGGGCGAGTCTGATGACCTATGGTTTCCACCAGACTTGTTAAATAGAAATTACTAATAGTATTGATTACCTGGTTGATTAATTATTTTCTTGAGAATTCATTTAACGATTGATTACCATTAATTAATGATTACTTTCCAATTAATTAAAAAACGTATCAAAAAAAATCATGTATTTTTACGTTTATTACAACAAAAAAAATCAAAAATAATCAAAAAAATTTTTGAAAACTTTTGACTATTTTTGATTTCTTTGATTATTTATGATTACTTTTTTTTTTATTTTCTTTTATTTTTATTTTCTCTACTTGCAATAAATTAACAATTGCCTTTTCTTGCAAAACAATTAAAATAGTAATTAACAATTAAAAAAGCCGTCTAATCTATTGATTACTAATTACTAAACAAACTTAACAGGTCTGGTTTCCACACTTGAGATAAGAGTGGTCTCTATACTTACCACGTTGACTTCCATACTTCCAAACCCGAAATAAGTAAAGAGTTTTTAATTTTTTTAATAATTTTAACACCATAAAGTGTAGCCTTCAACTTTATTCTCATAGTTTTCTTGCTTGTTTTAAATTTTTTGAAGTTCTTTTATCTGCTGTTTTTGTTTTTGTTTTTCATCCTTTTTTAACGCATTTTATGGCACTTCACCTTAATAACTAAAAACAATGAGAGTACAATTAAATATTAATTATAAGAATAGATTTGCTTCTTATTTAAGAAAAAAATAGGTAGCAATAGGACTTGTTTGTTGTTGTTATATTAAATTTACATACAATGTACAAAACGCTGTAGTATGACCAATACATACACCGTATTTATTTATTGTTTTAAAGTAGCTAGACAGAGATATTTATAAATAGCTTTCTATACGTAATTACTTTGTAGTTTAGGACTTGTCGTGCTTTTTTATGCAACAATTTTTACATGAATTTGTACAAAAGCAAAATAATTTAATATTAGTAAAGTAGCAGAGTTGTTTTGTTTTTTCTGGTAAGAAAATTTGGAAATCTTAGTTTGGCTTATTCAAGGAAAATTTTTTGTAAATGTTTTTAAACATCTTTTATTAAAATTTTTTTTTTTATCATATTTGTAGTTTAATTATTGTCATTTTTCTGTTTGCGTTTTTTGTTTCTTTGTGCTGAAGTGTAAAAATTTAATGTATTTATTATTAATTCCATTTACTGGATGTTCACAATTATTGTCTTTAACGGCGAAAGAATTTTTATATTTTGCTTATAGCAAGCTTAATTTATTTGCGATAAATTTGTAAAGTTTTTTATAAATTGGCAATTTTGAACATTTTTGTTTGCTAATATCATTTAAATTTTGAATTCTTAGTTTCTTTCTTATGTATAAATATGGGGATTCTACTGCAATTTCGTTGGCTGAAGAGAAAATCACCCTATCTCAGGATATATATATTTCAAGAACACCCAGTCTTAGAATTTGTTTCAAGAATACCTTCTCACCAAGCACTTTATGACAGCAATTACAGCTGATTTACACATATTTTGTTATTCCAAAGCAAAGGCTTTTTACAGTGGTCTTCCACTTAGCCAACCAGTTTGTTTTATTTATTACAATTTTTATAATTAAAAAAAAAATGTTCCACAAAAGTTTTTCTTTCATTGCTTTATTGTTGGTTTTTTTTACATTATTTGTACTGTTTTAACCCTTTTAGTTTCTTTTCATTTTGCTTTTCTTCTCTTTTTTTTGAACTCTTTTATGATAAGCTACTGCTCTCTTATTTCCTTGCGCTCTTAATAATTTTTAAGTATCTTTAAATTGTTTGGTTTTGGTAAAAGAAATTTTAAATCACTTTATGTAGAAAGCGAAATCACAAAATTCTTACCAAAATACTTATAAATTAATATCATAAAAATTGAGCTTTCACAAAAGCTCTCACAAGCACGCACTTTTTCGTTTTATTTTTTGAACGCAAAGTTCCAGCTGATCGTTTTTTGTAAGCCATATCAACGCTTTTAAAGCTTTCTTTTTTTACGCATAAACCTGTACAATTTCGCGTCAACGTCAGCTTTTAAGCTTTCACTACAGCTTGTAAAGTTTTACTTGAGCTTTAGTACAAAAAAGCGTTAATTCGTAGACACTTTTCAGTCACATATAATAAACACTACAAACTAATTATTAAGTAAGAAAAGTCTTAATTGCTAGAAGCTAAGCTGAAACCTTTGTACACAGGCTGCTTTTACAACACAAAAGCTTTCATTTAACCTACGCTTATTCATCTTTCTTTTTCCTGATTTTGCCTTCAGTCTGTATGGTTTCCGTTACCGCATCAAAACAATCCGCAATGCTTGGTTCCGAACCATCCGCGCTGTAATCCTCACCAGCCATGCGACTCAACGTTAGTATGTAGGAACAAGCGATACGCAGCACGGAGAGCTTTGAAAGCTTTTGCGCATTCGAATAGGAGGGCACTGCGCGCCGTAACGTCTCATAAGCTGCGGAGATTGTGTGCACACGCGTACGCTCGCGAGCATTTGCTTCAATGCGCCGCTCACGTGTCATATTCTTGTAGTTACGTTGCTGAGGACGCGCGCCACCACTACCCGAACTACCGCTACCGCTTGGCGCTTCATCGGCGCTGTTTGGTTTATATTGCTCGGCTAATGTAGAAGAACGTTGCGCATCGTGATGCGTTGTTACGGATGACGTCGCTGTGTTCAAGTGGTTGGCAGGCGCGGCTGTTAGTGCTAGCGGGGCGGACTCAGTGATGGCATGGAACTTTGTTTGTTGACTTTGAGCGGATGCTTGTTGCTTCTTCGGTATATAAATGGTAGGCGTCAATTCACTGGTGGCACACTTCACTGGCGTGTGCAGCGTGCGCGTGTGCGGGGTGCATGTGCTTTCTGTCGACTTTTTCGCAACCAGCGCTAGGGGCTCCACTTGCTCTTCTACTTTCACGGCGGGTATACGGTGTAATGTCGTAACGCCTGGATGTCGTACAAATACTTGCGCTGGATTGGGCATCAACTCATGAGGAAGCACTTGACTAGGATCCCAGTTGCCATGCTGCTGCGCTGGTGGGGGTGTATTAAGCGGCGCGGGTGGCGTTAACACTACAGCCGAATCAGTAGTCGAGGTATAGCGTATGCGCTTCTTTAGTGGCGCCGTTGAGAGTGCAGACGCATGTGTGCCCGCTGCTGTTGCTGATGCATCCACTACTTTGGAGGGCTCGGAACTTTTACGTTTATTGCGTACTAGGGCAATTGGTGTCACCTTGACTTCCACAGAATCCTCAGACGCCTCTGTTGTGATATCGGTGGGGCTGGTGGGACAACTGGGTTCGAGGCGCGCATGATCAATGCGATCGAGATCATCCCCACCCTCCGAACTACCAGAGCAGAAACCGGCATCGCGATCATTGGAATTGGGTGAACCTGCAATGAGAAGAAGAAGAAACAAATATTAGTTAGATCGTGGTAGGAAATGTATGCTCTTCAGTGTATAGAAAGCAAAGCAATCAATATTTAAATATACGTTAAAATAAGAAAAAATTGTTAGAGTTTGTTGTTGTTCTACTGTCTAAGTATATTGGTTTTCTTTTGATTTTTGAATTAATACAACCAATTTGTTTCTTATGCAAATTAAAGTCTGTGCGCTTGAAACTAATTTGCATAACGAAATTATTTTGTTGTTGTTAATTCACCATGAAAAAAACCTGCACAAAAACTTTATTGATCGCATAAGAAATAAACAATGAAATCCCCCACAAACAAGTTTGAGCCGCCTACGCGTCTGCGCACACAACACATGCATTTTTTTCAAAAGCGATCACGACGGGCGGCGTCTAACTGGTTAGCAGCGATGGTCGTTAATGATAACAATATAAGTTAATATACGCATAGAAAGAAATAGCAACAAAAAAAGAAAAATAGCAAATATAAATCAGAAAATTAAATCGAGCTGAACGCGTCTGCTGACTCGTCGCCGTCGTCGTTGCTTTGCGGTTTTAGGGCTTGGCCATCATGACTCAAAGTCGCGCCACCACGAACATCGACTTAACAACCTAAAATCAAAGCTCTTGCTGGGTCTGTAAATTTGACTCAGTGAGCCATTAACTGAATCTGTTTGGTAGCTGTACGTGAGCCACTGTTGGCAGCTAAGCACACGTGTTAAGCAGGTGATGGCTCATTTATGTAAGCTGATGTGAGCGAGGCAATGGCGTTTGAAGATAATTTATTGGCTGTAAGTTTGTGTTTTATTATGTAAATTTGTATGGTTTGAAAATTTAGGAAATTACTAAAAATTTTACGAAAAGCAATTATAAATTTGTTTATGGAAATTTTTGGAGTTAAGCTTATTTACAACTTTTCGATTGTAAGCCATTTAATATTTTTAACAAAACTGTTATAAACAAAAACAATATTGAAACAACTACACAAAAACTGAAAAAAAAACAGAAAAGTTGAAATCAAAGAAAATATAAAAATTAAAAAACAGGTTTTTAAAAATCTTAACATAAGTTATAATTCAAAGAGCAGGAAAACTTTTAAAAAAATAAAAAAAAAAAAAATGTTTTACTTTTTTAAACATTAATAAAGCTAAAAAGCTTGGCGGCCGCCGTGGTGTGAAGGTAGTGTTGCCGGCCTACCACACCGAAGGTCCATGGTTCGAGCCCTGGTACAGGTACCATCAAAATTGATTTGAAAAAAGTTTTTCAAAACGGGGTCGCCCCTCGGCAGTGGTTTGGCAAACTCTCCGAGTGTATTTCTGCCATGACAGGCTTCTCAGCAAAAATTCGTCTCCTTTGTAGATGCCGTTCGGAGTCGGCAAAAAACTGTAGGTCCCACCAATTTGTAGGGAAAATTCAAATCGGCACACCACAAATTGGAAGAGAAGCTTGGCGCAAAAATCTCTTAGGAGGTTTATGATGATATACCTGTTGTATATCGCGCCATAGAGATAGAATAAAGCTAAATAAAAGCAAAAAAAAAAGTAATTATAATAAAGAACATAAAATAAAAAATTAATTTTAATTAAATTAATTAAAACTAATTTCTCATAAATGGTAAAAAACTAAACATAAAAATAAAAAATATTCCTTAAAACTTCACACAAAATCGTAGTAATAAAAAAAAATATTTTAATGAAGAAAAAATTAAAAAAAAAAATTAGATATGAAATAAGATACAAAACAAACAGAAAAGGGTGCTAAAAATTAATATTCAGAAAAGTACAAAAAAAAAAAAATCATTTTGTTTTCAAAAGTAATAAAAATAACATTTTGGGGGAAAAAATCAACAAAAAAAGAATTAAAAAAATAATTAATATATAAAATAAACATAAACTTCAAAACAGTAACCACCAAAAAGTGAAAAAAAAATTTTACATAACATAATAAAAAACAAAAAAAAAAACATAAAAAAGATAACTAACAGAATTTAAAAGTAAGCCATAAAATAGAAAAACATATCCAAAAAGTATCAAAAAAATTAACAAAAATATTATAAATAAAAATTCAAAGCCTTTTTTAACATATTCAAATAAATTAGTAGTGATTAGAAAGAAATAGCAAAATAAAAATTAAGAAAAAGGACACAAGAACCAAAAAAAATTTATTAAAAAAAAATTAAGAAGTAAGCCATTATTAGCATCACATGAAATAATATAAAATTAATAATTTCAAGTATTATTGATTATAATATTATTTTGAATAATATTAGATAAAACTTATGTATCAAACTTCATTGAAAATAATGATATAAAATAAATACTAAAAAGTACAACTAAATAAAAAAAGAAGTAATTAAAACGAAATATAAAAAAATAAATATTTAAAAAAAAAAAATTTTAAAAATAGAATTAAGATAATAATTTTGAAAAAAAAATTTATTAAGTTAGCCATAAAATAAAAAAAAGTATCAAAACCACATAAAAAAATTAAAACAGAAAAGTTTTGAAAGACATTTAAAGAATTTTTAACAGTTCAATTAAGTTAGAAGTTATTACAAAGAAAACTTTGAAGAAAAAAGGCATAAAATAAAATAAAACTTAAAAAGAAACCAAACAAAAAATTATACTGAAAAAAATTAATAATTTTTAAGAAAAACAAAATATTAAATTAATTAAAAATGTATGCTAAATAAATTTATTTAGTGTGTTGTTCGTACCACCTTGAATTTTTCGACCAGTAATTTTAAATTCCAAACTACTCACTTCTACCGTCTTTGAAAAAACTGCTGTACTAACGAAACCCTCGTGAGTTTTAACAAAAATGGAAAAAGCTGATTTTTGTGTTCTGATTAGTTATATTTTTTCCTCAAAACCCAGCAGTGAAACTGAGGAGAAGGTTGATAAATACAATGGAAACTGTCATCCATCAATTTCAATGGTAGTAGAGTTTTCGTCCTAAGAGCAGAAATGGCAGAGAACGATCAGATCGCCCAAAAGCACTAATCGCTCCAGAAATCGTCTTTAAAATCCATTGGCTGCTATTGGAAGATTGAAAAATAAAAGTGCGTGAAATAGTTGAGGCCGCAGGGAGCTGAACTGATCGACTAAGTCGTATCTTACGTGAATATTTGGAAACACAAACTTTTTTTATTATAAAACATTTTCTGGTATTTTTTAATTTCCGTTTCTAATTTGCTATTTTTTTTTCATTACTAGCTTAATTAGTTTCCAAAACTAGCTAACAGAGGGATTTGTAGGCATTTGGTGGCTTCAATCTAGTTTTCAAAGCTGCCTCTTAGATTACTTATGTCATACTAAATTAAGTCATTACCAAATTTAATGCTTTTATAATAAATTGTTTCCGTCAGCATATGACAACTTCAATAATTTCAATCCTCGTTTGTAAGTCAATTAATGGATTTCCGGCAAAAAGATTAGGCTAGTAAGCCAACAGATATGACCGCCAAAGTTTCATACCTATTACTATAAACTGTGTATTTCTATACCACGTTGTGCTTAGCATAGAACCGCTCTCGCACTTGGCTCCAACCGTACTTATACTTCCTTTACTTATTAATAATTTTATATCAATTTTATCTCGTTTGCTTAATTAAATTTTTATTTAATCTCATTCAAAAACAAGTTCGTGTTCTACAGTCTTTCGTTTATCTCTACAAACGGTTGCCAACAATAAAAAATGAACGGAGCAATTCACAAAAACAAAACATAAAATGACACAGCAATATCAAAAAAATAATGGCAAACAGGCTCGAATTTCAAGTTCAAACCGCAAGGCATTAACCGCGTTTTTAAAAAATTCTCCGAATTATACAATTGAAAGTGTTCAAAGGCAAAAAACAACAACAAAAGAAAGCAAAAGTAAGTAATACGAAACGTAATGAAGCACCAAAAATATGCATTTATCATGTTTAGTTTGCATTTTGCGCACATTATTTGGCATACTCAGGCGCATTGTATTCCTTAAACTTGAAACTAGTTTTCATACGGAATATGAAACAAGTGCTTTTGGTTGGCTGCAGCAATTAAGGATCATGCGTTTGGTATGCTAATCGTTTACTCGAAAAATATTATACACTCAACTCGAATGCGCAGCTGAGTTAATGATGGGCTTAAGGAGTAGGTAAAAAGTTCAAAAGAATATATAATTAATCAAACTGAAAGGACAGCGAGTGGTGAAGGGTTTTTGCAAATTTCGAGTTCCAGTTCGATTTTTCTTTTTTTTTTAAGTTCTTCCAAAACAGGTGCATTCTGCAAAACGTGCCTGTAGACAGCTGTGCGCGCTAGAGAGTTGATTGTGCGTAGAAATATGATGAGACAATTCGTTGTTAAAATGTTCAAAAATGTTGAACGGATCAGATAAATTAACTACAAATACACATACTTTGAAGGTTGCGAAATTTCGGTGGACGGAGTTAGCAGATTGCACCGCGAAGCAAACGATATGTACATACATTTGTATTTGTAGTTCGTAGTTTTTAGTCAGACCTTGGTTATGTTGCAAGTTTTTTTCTTCTTTTCACTTTATTTAGTTTATTTATGAAAATCTACTTGGAAAGCATTTAAAACCGTTTCATACCCGTTTCAACCGGTTCAACCCGTTTCGAAAAAATGTCTTGCTATTTACTTCGTTTGCAGGGTAGGGATATTTTTTTTGCTCAAAATTCTATTTGAAATACATTTTCAATGCTTTTCTGTGTGGTGAATATGTTTTTGAAAATTTAATGTGATTAAATTTATCATATTATAGTTGATTCGGCAAATTAAAAGCGTTTGGCAGCAATGAAAATTATAACCAGACAGTTAAGATCATTTTGCGTTGCAAAACATGTTTCAGTGTTTTTTTTTTCATATTTTCAGGCGAAGTTGTTTGAATTTGTTCTGTCTAAATGGTTTCGCTACAATTTATAAAAACTAAAACAGGTTCATAAACCTAGTACAAATGATAATTCTTGGGAAAATGTCGATAAACAACTCCCTGTAAAGCTCTATTAATTTTCTTTCAATTGGTGGGTGAACTTCTTTCATAACCGATTCAACCGGTTTAACCCGTTTCCATCACATCTTCTGCAATTTGCTTGGGTTTAGTTTAAGTAAGTTTTTGCTTGATTGTTTTTGTCTTTCATAATCTAAAAGTTTTATAACCGTTTGAACCGCTTCAAGCAATTTCGAAAATTTTAAAACCACTTCAAAACGGTTTTAAAACTTTTCTATTCTCAACAATTAAGTGCTTAATTTTCATTTGAATTTCTCAATTTAAGAAACTCTGTTTCTAATGGCATATATTTTTGAAACCCTTAGGCTTAGGTGGCTTTGAAACCGGTTCAAATATTTTTTAAAACTGTTTAAGGCTTTTGGAATCGGTGTATATATTTTTTCAGCTTAACGCAAGTTAACTTTGTTCCCCTGCAATCTATAGTATTATTTCTAGACCAGGCGCTTAGCTAGCCTTAACTACAATACGTAGATAAATGACCTGGTCTACGGAAAGGGGGCTTGTGTGTCAAAAAATCAATTTTCACTTTTTAGTTGATTCGGATGGAAGATGAGATGCTTTTTCACGTGGTAGAATCCAAAAAGTCAAAACTTGTTTGAAAGTTCCCTCCGGAAAGAGAGACGAATGAAAACAAGACAACAGCAGCTGCGCAGTATTAGAGTAAACGTCACTTCTTCAGTGTTACTTTTTTAAATGTTCCACACTAGCAACTTACACGATGAACTATAATAATATTCCGACCAAAAACAACACTTACTGGACGTCCTTGAAGCCTCTGTAAAGAACAATTAATGAGATAACGAGAAACTGACGAAACGAGTTGTTTATTTTTAACAGCTGTTTCCCAGAAAACTAGTTTTCGCACGTTAGCTCCCTTTTCGTAGACCAGGTCACATATATCAAATGAAAGCTTTCGATGAGTAAGTTTGCACAAAAATATAAAAATTTAAACTAGTTCATTTGTTTATAAGATATTAGCATTTATTATTTCCATTTTCACCACAGCATTTTCTAGCGTGGTGACGCATAATCATACACATATACATACATATGTATGTATGTTTGGATTTTCTATATGTACTTGCTTTGTTTATCTCTCTGTTCTAATGAGCACAGCAATGGGCGGATTCCAAAGCGCAACTGTTAGCTGAGCAAACTAAAAAAACACACCCGATTTTCGGGGGTTACATACTTGTTGTTTTTATTTTGAAGAATTTTTTTTTTTCAAAATACTGTTTTTCGAGTTGGTTTTCGAGTTCATTACAGTAAAGTAATACAAGTAGTAAGTAAAGCGATATTATTTCTTTCAGTTTTTGTCTCAAACAACTTGGAACCATTTATTTTATTTTATTATAGTTCCTGATATGTTGGAGTATATTTCAACATAAACAGTTGAGAACGCTTCATCACACATGTAAACGGTTAAAATCGTTTCGAAGAAGTTGAGCGCATTGAATTAATATTCCCTAAAATTTTTGCATATTTGGCAATTATAACAAATTATCACACTTGATAATCGATTCAACCGGTTCAAACCGTTTCATGACCGTTTCAAATATTTAGAAGTTGTTCATTTATGAGTTTATTGTGAGTCGCTCAATTGCGTAAAATAAGTTTTTAACTTCAAAAAATAAAAATTTTTGCTTGTAAAGCTTGCGTCGAAAATATTTACAGCCATATGTCTGTTTGACAGTGAAATATCTAGTAAAACTAGTTTACTGCACGTGTAGCTGTGCCATATTCATGGATCTACTAAGAAACCGATTGCAAATACGCAAAAACCACAAAATCTCAAAATTAAGCCGCAGTCGTTGAAGCCGCAAAAAAAAACGGCCTCCGTGACCCACCTTTAGCAGTAAGTCAGTAAGATAACTAATCAGCACAAAAACAACAAAGAGCGACTAACAAAATTTAACAAAATCAAGTATGTGATGCCTGCATAATAATAATAAAAAAATCAAAATCAATAAAAACACAAATGTGCTGACGCATGCACCACAACTTATGCACACTCGCACACAAACACCAGCACTCGAACAGCAACAACACCCAACAAATTTGCTTGAATGGCAAATTAAAATGTTAAGGCAATGACCAAAGGTGGCGCAGCAGCAAGCCGGTACAGCTGATAGACGATTACGATAATTGCAAAAATGTTTTGCACAACAAACAAATATACGTTGTATCGAAAAATTACAAAGTGCCTATGCGCCTATTTGTGTGTTAAGAGGGAAGTTAAATAATCAGTTTTCTAGGAAATATTTACTGCTACACCCCTTTAGTTGCGATATTTGCATTGACGTCGTCAAACCTCTTCAATTACCGTCCTTATTGTGCATCAATTTTTCATTTTTTTTTGCTCAATACGAAGCGTTTTTTTTCTGGAATCAATTCTAAGTGAAGCAGCTGTGAGGGCATAGCACCTGCCCTTCAGCACAACTCAGCCGTACTGGCTAACACCTAGCACCGTTTTTGTTTTACATATGTACGTATGAACGTATGTGCTCACATATAGCTGTTTGCACTTAATTTTAATTGTTTTTAAATAATATTTATTAATATTATACACAAATGTTTTAATTTATTTGACTCATTTGCGTAATTGTAGCGATTTGTATTATTCATTTTTTCTCTAATGTAAAGCTGTTTCTGTCAGCTGAATGGAAATACATATTACGCTTGGCATATGTGCTTGTTTTGTGAAATGATAAGAGGCGTGAAACTTGAGCGAGTAGTGTGTGCGTGCAAGTGCATGTTTTTTTTAATGAGTATTATTATTATTATTTTGACCAACAAATTATAAAAAAAAAATGTTTAAATTTTACCAGAAAATCAAATTAAATTTAAGTTTTTCAAGTCCGACGAAAGCTCTCCGATTTGAGAGCATTAAAGGTACATTTCACTTCAGAAAAAAAATTAAATTGAGAAAAAAAATGTATTTAATTATTTTTTTTTATTTAACTCTTTTTGTTTTCTTCTGCTGCTGAAATTTAACAAAGCAAAATAAAATCAAGATACTTGCCTTAAAAGTATAATGTTTGGAAATTTACTGATTCTTATTTCTTGATTTATTTGTTTATTCATTTCATTTTGCTTACTTAATTTTCGCTTATCCGTTCAAATTTGTATTCTTTTAATTTGTATATTGTAAATATCGAAAAAAATATTAATTGTAAATAGACTGCATGCTAAGAAAAATTGTTCACCAAAGCACTATTTGGATTATGTAAAATTTATTCCTTATACCATGTTCACATTAAATTAGTGCATGCCTTAATAATTTCACCGAAAACCTGTACGTACATTAAAATTCTAGTTTAAGCATAAATTAAGTGTAAACTGAGTAATTTCGCCGAAATCCTGTACGTAAATTGCAAGTGAAATACGACGTTTTTAGCAAATTAAGAACGAAAAAGACATAGTTTAAGAAAAAATATGAATTACATTAACCAACTAATCAAAATTTGTAAATAAAAGTCGTGTTAAGAAAATTGTTTCAACATAACCTAAAATACTCTTGGGATTATGAAAACACTTTATCTAATACTGTGTTCACATAGCGATTATTTAGGACACAATATTAGGGTTAGGCTTAAATTAACTATAAACTAAGTAATTTATCCTTTTAAAATCTCCTAGTAAACAAGAAATGAACTAAAATGATTTGTCATGGTATTTTACTGGAAAAAATTAGTAAAACTCTTAAAAGACGGTTGAAGTACTCCTAACCAACGATTTCTTATCAATATTTTTATGTTTTCATAGAACAAATGTTATTTAGAAAATATAAGTTTTACTCAATTGCCATAGCTATAAGCTGCTGCATCAATAAAGGTTTGGAACTAATTTAACCCGTTCAAACCCGCCTTAAAAAAAATACAAAATTTTCCACGTTTAAGTTGTGAGAGTTATAATTCAAAGAGAACACCGCTTTGATTTATTTTAAATTTTTCTGGAAGACAATTTACTGAAAGTAGTCAAAGTTTAACTCATTTGCAATAGACATACATCGTTTCCAGCAACAATACAGATTCTAAATGTCCTTGACCGTTTCAAACCTGATTCAATCGTTTCAAACCGTTTCGAACCGGTACACGCATATCTGCACATGTGGCCGAAAAATCAATATGAGAGCTAATTTTTCATAAATAAAAATATTTTTTCCAATTGAAAGCCTATTAAGAGAAGATACATATCTATATGTATATTTATTTGTGGCTACCGTATCGTAAAATTTCCTTGATTTGAGGAAAGCGAAACAGATTTTAAAATTAAATGTCAATATTTTCTTATGTATTTATATGCTCTTTGAAAACTATTGCTTTACTGGGTTTGAGACGCTGATATAGATTTGATAAAAATTAAAACAAAAGCTACTCTTTTTCTCTGCTACATTTTTCACCCCCTTCTGAGCTTATAAAAGTAGTATTTATACGCAAAACCATGACAATTCGATATAAAATTTCTGCATTACCCTATTTTTGGAGTTTGCTTATCTCTCAAAGAAATCTAGCTGATTATGATCTCACATTACACGCTTAAATAATAAAGAACTAACTCGCACGAGCAGCGATTCTTGCCTAAGTGCCACTTATGCAACGAAAAATCGCAAACAAAAGTATATTGAAATAGAGGGAGGAAATGAGCTCATATAATCAAAGCCGCAAAATCAAATGTCGAAAAAACCCAAAGTAGATTTGAGCTTATTCATCTCAACAATACGTATCATTCATAAAAGCGGTAAAACTATATATATGTATTAACAGATGATAAGCGAAATTTTTTAACATTTTTGTACGTAGCCTAATTTAAACTAAAGTAAACTTAGAGATAATGTGCTTCATCAGTCACGTATGTGACGTGTCTACTATGAAAGTGGCATGGGGCGCACGTTTCATGTTAACACTTGAATGGTGGAACGTTTTAGTTTGGTATTATTAAATTAATAAAGAAAATTGTTAAGAGGTACAGTAACCCAATCATCAATCTTTAAAATTTTGGTCTGTCTGTCTGTATGTTTGTGTGCTTATAAATCACTAACTACAAAATCGAACTGAATCAACTTAAACCATTGCTTTACTAGATATCTAATTTGATATATAGAATTAACGTTTACGTGTTGGTTGTGCTTTTTGTTTTTGGTGCTTTATTTAAATTAGAAAACAGAATATATATTGGTCATTCCAGGGTTAATCTACGACACGCACTTGCCAAACGCCTTCAATAGTGCTGATAACCTTTTGCCTAGAAATAATTGCGTCTAAACGACTAGACTGTCAATTAAAGTGTTTAGTTTTCTGCGCTTTTTATTTAAATGAAAATATTTCAGGAATATTTTTATTTGGTTTAGAAAATATTAGCGTGTATACAACATGGCAACCACAGGGCGACTAAATCTTCTTTTCATATTTCCAAAACTGGCTTGCCAAACTTCTTGCTAATACTTCGATGCTGTAGAGGGGACTTTAGCTGTTTCGAGGAGCTCTAGTATTTAAATCGCTGAACGAAAGTGCCTGCTATATCGGCTGTAAGTTTTGGGTTGATCTGAAATAGAGTTGGTTAATGGCGCGAAATATGAGTGGCGCCACCCACGGCATCAGCGCAATAAGGCAACTTCGCTCAGCGTTACACAGCTAGTGATGAAAGAAAATACCCTACCTCAGCATTTGTTTGAAGAATTGCTTATTTCGACAACTATTTCGCGTTCGATAGAGCTGTGGAGCAAATAAGTATGTCAAAGCAATTTTGGGTATTTTTGAAACACATTTTGGGTATTTTGTATTCTTCTCAGATAATTTCATAGAAACATGATGACATTAAATAATAAATTGACGTGAGTTGAGTGGGTCGTGTTTGTTCCAGCGCCCTGTTTTCCACAGCAGCTGGAACAAGGGTTTAATCTAGAGTTGACGCGAAACAGCAAAACAACGACAGGAAGAAAGTGTTTCATATCAATTATGCTTTGCCAAAGACTAGCCAGAACACTTCACAAGTTTAATAACGCTAGCTCAACTAAAGATAAAAAGTTCTCAGACTGCGAATATTCAGCTATTCTTTTATATTTCTCTCAACTGTCTTTACAAAGCAAAAAAATGTATGCTTGTATAAATTTAAATAAGCTCATAAAACACGCTATTCAAAAAATTTTCCTAAAGCCTTAAACGCCGACAAAAGTTTTATTTGCAAAAATAGCTACAGTGGTGGGCAAAAATATAGCAGCGCAAATATTTTCTACTAAATAATAATTTTCATTAAAAAATTGTTAATTAAAATAAAAAACTATCAATAAAACACACAGAAATAAGAAAAGTTCAAAAAAATTTTTTTAGGACACCTAGTTTCGAAAATTAATCAACTTCAGTGCTTTAAATTGGAGATGTAAAAATCAAATAAAAAATCTTAATTTGCATACAATGCCTTTTTAAAATTATTGTGCTATTTTTTCACTTAACACTGTATATTTGCACTTTTATTTTTTATTAAAAAGTATATATATTTAAAAGTATGCAAGCACGTTTCTGATGCTGGCAAAGGAACTGAAAAAGGTTGAAATGCTCTTGCGAAGCTGTGTAGCAGGTTACTTCACTCAAGGGCTACCTGCAGAGCTAGCTAGAAAAGGTGTGCGAGTAGTTTTTAAGTAAAGACGTGTGTAAAAATGTTTGTTTGCTTATTTTGGTATTGCGCGTATCATGTGCAGCATGTTGACGATAGAGATCGCTAAAAGGGGTCACGTTTCGTTGTGTCCATAATTTATGAGAGCGCAGATTTTTAACGAAAATTTCCAAAAAAGAAAAGAAAAACAGAAAAGGAAACTGAAATGAGAAGTAGAAAAAATATAAGGAGCTTATGAATTTTATTGGATTTTTTTGTGTGGCGCAGAACAAAAGTATGCACTAATTTCTTCAGCGTAAAGGATAACTTTTGTTTTAATCTTGTATGGAAAACAAAAAAAAAAAAATGCCGGCTTATCATGACGACACAATCGCGCTACTAGCAAGTGGACAAGAGCAAGTGTAATAAATAATTTTTTTTTTCTTTTTAATGCATACATCCTACATTTTTTTTCTCGGAGAAAATAATCTTCTAAAGGCCAAAGTCAGTCAGTAAGTTACATTTTTCTTAGGTAACGCACCCAATTGCTGATTTTGTCTTTATCCCCCTAGAAATAAGATACAAAGAAAATCTTAAATGAAGCGTTAAAACACCTGTAAGGGATAAGGTCACGTCAAAAAAAAGAGTGTGTGAAGCGTTTGGGGTGCAAACATTGATTTTCAGAGAACAGTGCGCATGAGAATGTGAAAATAACTGCTTGCGTCACACCAATCACAAATTAATGCAACAGAAATCCGGTGGGGAAAAAACATTAAAAAATACAAAAAACCTTGAAAACGCTATAAAAACCAGAATTTAATAATCACACAATAAGTGTCGCGTTGCGCTGGTATTTCCAAGGAATCAGAAATATGTGCGCTCCATAAGCAATGAACAACCCCCAAGGACACAAAACACTCGTTACAGTTGTTACATACGGATATTCCTCAAAGACAATAAAACATAACTCTTAAAGAAAGTAAGCGAGAAAAGCAATACAAAATAATTTCGAAATCAAAGCCAAATAAATAAATACATTCACTCAATGTACGCGTTTTCCAAAGAATTTCCACGTCCACAACGCTACAGCTGTGACTACAATGCAAACGAAATTCTCACACAAACAGCTAGGGCGTAGTAGGAAAAACCGAACCAAACAGCAGCCGCGTGCTAATAGGGGAAAATTGTTACTTTGGAAATTACACACATGGAGGATCTGGTTTCATATGTGGCATTATTTTGAAACAAACCAGAATTGTACCAGCAAGTGCTGCTCACCTTTGTTTGCTTGGGTTGCCTGTTTTGTTGTTGCTATGTGAAGCACACGTGTGACCGGCTGCTTTTACCTGCTAAAAGCAATTGTACAAATATCGTTGACTCACAGTGCTCCTACTTTATAACAACAGACAACTTGTACAGGAACACAGATGTAGTAGCAAGATTAGGGTGGGGCGGAAATTAAATAAAGAAAACCGTTGAGTGTCAAGAGACATATGAATGCTTCTTACTCCTAAAAAATATTTAGAGACTCTCAAAAACTATCTAAAAGTTTTCAAAAGGTTCGAAATTTCGTACACATTCGACTAGATCGCATGTTATATCGATTCATGTGACTCTTAGTACATTCTAAGAGATAGTTTTAGGGCGACATTGACAGGGTCTAGGCAAAATCATACTAGGCGAGATAATGCCAGCTAGAGAAAGAGATAACACAATAGGTTAAAAGGGGTTGAGCCGAAGCTTTTTCTGAAATGAATACCATCTTTAATCCACGGCCGGAGAAGCACCTAAATATGGCGCCTAAGCACACGCCGGCTCACTAAAACTAGAAAGCTATTGGTTTTTTTTTGGGGATCACTACATAAATAAAGTGTAGTCTTTCCTAGCGAATCCAAAAGTTAAAAATTTTAGCTTTTTAATAACTCAAAATATGGCTGATTTTGTTTTAAACTTACTAACAACTTTCTAAAACTTAACAAATCAAAAAGAGGTTAGCTAGGTGTTGCCACTAAGTATGTTTTAAGAGCTTGCCACTTCTTTGCAATTATTTAAAAGTTTTAGGAAATATGTTATTATGGAAATTATCAAATTAAAAGTATTTTTAGCAGTTTTTGCATAAAAATATTTCTTAACAGCCTTGCCACTTCACCCTAATTGCATATACTTTTATTTTCGTATATTATTTACTATCTCAGAAACTGCTTAAACCGATTTGTATGAAATTCTGTAAACAGATAATTGCTAGAATCTAAAAAAATATGCAGATATAAGCATCAAATGAAAAAATTGCTTTTAAATAAAAAATATTATTAAATAGCGTTGCCACCTCACCCTTATTATATATATTTTTATTTTGGTATGTTCTTTACTATCTCTGAAACGGCTCAAACGATTTATATGCAATTTAGAATGCAAATAATATGTTTCATTAATTAAGTGCTGCTACTTTGTTTTGTTGCTAAAAGGTTGCCACGTATTTTAAATTATTGCAAAATTTAGGGAAATATGAGTAGATATCAACTGAAAGTAATTTTTCACTGAAGATAGTTTGACAAGGTTGCCAATCAGTTAAAATGATTAAAAATTATAAGAAAAATTAAAATATGTTTGAATAGGGTTGCCACCTAATTTTACGTATGTTTTTTATATATTTGTATATACGCTACTCTCGATGAAATTGCTTAAGAGATTTCGGCGATACTTGCTGTACACCTAAGGTGCTACATATTAAAGTATTATTTTCAGGTTTTGCCTCTGTTGATATTGCTACAAAGTTGCCACCTATTTTAAGCTATTGAAAATTTGAGATAATATGCCGATATGGATATCAAATAAAAGTCTGAATTTTTTTTGTATATCCAAAACTATTTTGTCTTAGATGTTGCCACTAAGGTTGTTTTTAAAGCGTTGCCACTTAATGGAAATTTCTATTCTTATGTCAGAACTCGGCTAAAAATGGCTTTGTCTTTCAAGCTGCATCTAAAACTTTCTCAAAGTTTGTTTGTAGAACGCTCATAAGAGAACTAGACGCAAAAACAATTCATTCTGGCTAAAAATGTATTCAGTTTACATTGAAACAGAGAACTTTTGCAACAAATTCCAAGTTAGATTATTCTTCTACACCACTTCCTCTGCAGTATCTATGTTCAACGCCACACCCCATTTGCTACTAATTGAGCTATTGACATGTTTTACAAAATCAATTGCTGGCATGGAAAAATCTACGCACAAATTACAACTGGCGCCAACATCATTGACAGGCCAACTAAATTGGCACAAAGAAAAGTCACTGTAAATGTGAATGATAAACAAGAAATTGAGTCAGCAAAAAAACAGAGAAATTGAAATATTTGAGCACATGCGAAAAGCATACGATAAATAAATAAATATTTGCTGCGTAATGATTGGCAGACAAATATTCTAAACGCCTGCGTCAGCAAATCCCTTAAGCTGATCAATCATAAAAACATATTTTTTTCACGTTTGCCAAAATGTAACAAGAAGAAAGCTAGCACGACAGCAATGCGGAAAAAACAAAACATACAAAAACATTTTGCGTACAAATAAATGGCATAACGAAAAGCAAATTATGCACGCAAAAATTTCACTAAAAACCAACAAACAAACAAAACGATTGTGCAGAACATAAATAGTGGCTGGGTATCTCTGCACTCCGCGCCAACAGCAAGGGCGAGTTCAGCTTTGAAATCATTTTCAAAGGGAATTCGTTGTGCCAAATTTTTGCACATCTGGTTGTTTGTAGGGCAGCAATCGTGATGAAGGCTAAATCTGGTTGTCTACAGTAAATCAGCAAATGAATGAAATAAGAAGAAGAAGAAAACAACAATAATAAAATAACAACTTCATTCAAAACTGACACCAATGTTGAAGCAACAACAGAAGCTGATCGCCGCATACGTTGAACTCAGGGCCATGCGTGCGTGCATCGATCTGTGTTTCCGACACACTGACTGATTTGCCTACACAAAAAGTGATCGACTACAGAAACTGACTGACGGACAATATGTTTAAAATGACGCGCTGTCAGTTTGTTTGTATGTAATATTCAAAATATGTATCGTAAGAGCTGACTTGGTCGAACCTTTGGCGCATTGCAATGGACCGGATTTTTAATTTCGCGTCTCGATGGGCGTCTGCACGTCATAAAGTTCGGTTGGTGTTGAAAATGTTATGGTTTTCTGATTTTTCGTTCGACAGCTAAACCAACAGAAATTCAAGAGAAATATGCATATTTTGGAATGCGCAAAAATAAATAAAATAAACGAATTAATATTGAAATATACATAGCTTCTGAGGAACATATGGCTGGATAAGAATGTGGATGTGACAGATTGGCATTTAAGACAGAACTGGAGAAGCAGCTATGAGTTTTGCTGTAAACTTTTTTATGTATTGTTATGCTATGTCTAGTTATGTTGTTTTATGTAATGTTATGTTACGTTATGTAGTGTTATTTTTTATATATTTCATTGCTATAAATTGTTATGTTATGTTATGTAGAGATATGATATGTTATGTTTTGTTATGTTATGTTATGCTATGTTATGTTATGTCATGTTATGTTATGTGAGGTTATGTTATGTTATGTTATGTTTTGTTATGTTATTTCATGTTATATTATTTCATGTTATGTTTTGTTATGTTACGTTATGTTCTGTTATGTTATGTGCTATTTTTGGAATATATCTTTCTGCTTTAGCGCTGTTTTTTTCATCTCTTTTGCATAGATTACAATTCGACGTGCAGACTACTCACTACGCATGTCCGTCATGTTGTCGTTCATCAAAGTCGTACAACATTGTAATGGATACAATATGTTTTTAAGCGCATATCTGCCGCTGTCTATGCGCACGCACAACTATCTATCCGTATATTTACTCACTAATAAAATGCAATGCAACATCTCTACTATCCCAGTAACGACTGCCAAGTCAACTAGCCTTCGATTGTCAATTGCATTTTATATGATTGCTGTTGTTGTTGAACGCTTGAACGCTTGGTTTACGCATTTTCAACCTTTACGCAATGCGAACATAACGAATCTTAATTATGTGCGACGCTTACAATTAATTTTTATTGTTACAAACATATGTACGTACACATGTTTTCCAACGCTATTTGTCTACTGCCTACCTACTTACATTATGCAATTCTATACAGTTGTCTCCAGCCCCAACTACGACGATCTCAACGTCAATACAGGCCACCAACGACTTCGAATTCGATTTGCAATTTTGGTTTTTGTGAACATTGTTGTCTTATTTGTTATGATAATATTTTTTTTTTTAAATTTGTTTTTATTTTATTTTTATACATGTTGTTTGATTGTTTTTATTATTCTTGTAAGACATTTAATTTCAATTTGATTTAATTTTTCACATGCTTCTACTAATTGATTACATTTCAATCAGCAAAATTGTGAAAAACCAAGTAGACAAACATCAAAAGTGGGTCACTTAATAGGCTCAGATGATTTCTTGTTGTACGAGTAGGTACATATATTTGCATAAATCTTGTATGTATTTGCATTAAAATCGCGTGTCGGAATTTATGTGCGCGATGAACTTGAAAATTGCTAAACCGATTTTGAAAAATTTCGTAGATGACTGGGGTTTGACACAAGATTGAACATATGATAATTTTGAATTCAATAACAGCCCAAAGTGGGTTCACGAATCGTACAAAATTTGCTCGTACACTGAAAAAAATTCGAGTAGTCTGAGATGAAACTAGAATTAGTTCAAAGGCGCATACGACTAATGCTAGTTTTGATCTCTTTATATGGGTTGAAAAGTTATAGTCATATGAAGAGACTAATTGTACCCAACTTAACTTTCTGTTCCTATAAGTATGCTACAGAAATTAAAATTATCGATACTATGCTCAAAAGGGACTTAATGGAATGAAATATAGCTCACTGTAGACGAAAGTTATTGTACGCAGATCACTCTCCTTAGAGATTAGTCGCAAGTTGTTGAGAAAATTTTGATATTATAGCGATTGACTTATATCGCTTCCACGCTTGGAACATAGCTCAGACGACATTACATAATCAAATTTATTTTTAACACTTTCGCGAATAGCTCTTTTTTAGCTCGCCAGTTTTCAACGCATGCTTGAACCCTTGCAATTATGGCAGGAAGGTTAAATTAAATTTTTACATTATAAACAAACAGACATACGCGCTTTCATACATCCGAACAAGCAAAGTAAACTTGCAGTAAATTTCTAAAAAGATTAAAGAAATAAAAAGTAAGTTTACGAAATGCTTATTTTTCGCTTACAAAAGTATTTAGAAGTAAGCTTTATATAAAAGAAATGTCACGTTGATTGCAACCTTCGGAATATTAACCTATACAAAACTTCAAATTTTATTGGAAATAAATCTTTTTAGAAATGTTTTTATACACATTTTTTCTTAATGATACTGTTATTATTTTAGCTATTGATAATTTTCAATGTTACATTAAGTTTTCAATTTTGACAAATTGCTTGCAAATTTATGAAATTTTATTTCAACTTAAAAATGTTTAACAGTATTTTCTAAATTTTTTGTAAATATTTACATTTCACTTTCTAAGTTAAAGAATTAATAAAAATTCGTTCTTGAAGTTCATAAAAAATTCAAATAAATTAAAAATTAAACAGTTTATAAATCGCTTATCAAAGCAAGGTTACTTTAACTTATTTTGAAATATTTTCAAAATTGTTTGTTGGGAATATATGCCCATGCGTATATACGAGTACATATATATTTACAAATGTCTGCACATGTAAGGGCATATCAATTGCGATCGTGTCGATCATTTATGGCGCGTTCAATTTTATTTTCATTTGCAACGCTGCCAATGATCTACTCAACTGCTGCACTCGCTTTACCTTGTGGCAACGCTGTCCATTCATATATGCATGTACACATACAAATGTACCGTGCAATATGCGTAACACAAAAAGCAACAAAAAAACGAGAGCAATAAGAATGTGACTCAAATTGTGAACTTTGGCTGACTCTTGGCTGTCTGCTGCCCGGTTGCCTACTTTTCAACTACGCTTGGCGCCTTAGCGCTTAATTTAAACTTGCTGCTGATTTGCAGTCTGCTGATTGCCTGACTTTTGCCTGCCTGCCACTTAGGCGTACGTTGCATACAGCAGCAAAAGTTGGCGTACTTGCAAAAAGCATGGAGTGCTGCGCAACTCACTGACTCACTTCACTCTACTTGGACGAGGACGTAGACGACTACGACGCATGCCACTTAAACATGCAACAATAGTGGTTATATTGGTTGTGGTTGTTGTTCGTAACAATGCAATGCAAAGCTCGCATTTTGTTGTTGCTGTTGATTGTACAGCAATTGATAATCTCTGTGATGCTGTCTGTGCTGTGCGCTCGGCCTGCTGACCATGGCATGCGTTGCAATTTTAATGTTGCACTGTGTGGCTCATTTCTTTTTGTGTATTTTTTATTAATTTTTTTGTTTATTGCTGTTTTTGGAATGCCATTGTTTTGCCACTTGTTGGCTTTTGAATGAGTGTCTCTAGGAATTTCATGCTGCACCATATTGGAAAATAGGCACATTCCTTGGCGTAAACGTTTTATTTCTGGAACATGGAAATGTTTGGCTGACCGTTTAGTTGCCGGTTGGCCTTAGCAATTGCATGCAAAAAGCAGCCAAGTAGCTCACATATCAAGTAAGCTCGCCTTCAATGGGCAGGTAATTATGGGCATTTCATGTAATGCACGATTACTGTTTGGAATCTGTGCGGCTTTCTGCTGCCACTCAACGGCTCTACAAATGTTGCTTGGTATACATCTCAAGCGTTGTTGTTGTTGTGGTTCCACGTGCTTAGTTATTTATGGTGCTGTTGTTGCTCTTAAAGTCACAACTCGCGTCATGCCAAGCGGTAGCGTTCATCTATCAAATGTGCCGATTCGAAGACAGTTTGAAATCTGTCTGTCTCTATGGCATTCTTTGATTTGGCTTAAATAGTTTTTAAGTTTTCCATATTGATTTTAGAGCTGAGTAATAAAAAATGTGCGTAATCGATTGCACCACGAATACGATTACTAGCCTAGGATAATGATTACAGATTATGTTTTATCAATTAATGAGTGCATAGTTTTTAAGTCCATTTAATTTTATTTATCGCTTATAATTGATTGCACCTAAAATTACTAAAACAAACAAAAATATAATCGGTTTAATTCATTCAGCTATTTACCAATAGTGTATTCGGAACTCTAATGGCGTATAATCGATTTCACTTACTACAGGGTGTTTTTTTTACAGGTTTGTTTTTCGAATAGAAATAAAACTGGCATTTTGTGGTCAAATCTGGCAACTCTAATGTCATTTATGTTCAGTTTGGTTTGCCATTTCATCATGAACAGGTTGACAAAAGAACAACGCTTGCAAATTGTGCAAATTTATTTCGAAAATAATGGTTCAGTTCGCGAAGTTTACCGTGAGCTCCGTCCATTTTATGGTCGACATAATCGTCCATCAGAGCAATTAATTCGGTTAACCATGGATCGTTTTCGCACTACGTTTACTCTATGTGATAATACGCATCCGCAGAGACGTCGAACAGTGCGCACCGAAGAAACAATTGCCGCTGTAGAGCAAAGTGTTGAAGAGGACCCGAATGAATCGATTCGCCACCGTGCACAGCAATTGGAGCTTTGTCCATCAACTTTATGGAAGATTTTGCGCAAAGATCTTGGCTTGCGACCTTACAAGATCCAGCTTGTGCAAGAATTAAAGCCGCGAGACCATGCAATGCGTCGTGATTTTGGTGTATGGGCCGAAAATGAGATTGATTTCGATGCTGATTTTCATCGCAAAATTTTGTTCAGTGATGAGGCTCATTTTTGGTTGAATGGCTACGTCAACAAGCAAAATTGCCGCATTTGGAGTGAAGAGAATCCACATGAGACCCTTGAAACGCCATTACATCCACAAAAACTGACTGTTTGGTGTGCTCTATGGGCTGGTGGAGTCATTGGGCCATACTTCTTCCGCAATAATGCTGGAGAGGCAGCTACCGTTAATGGAGACCGGTATAGAGCCATGATAACCGACTATTTTGTTCCCGAATTGGATGGCATGAATGTGGATGAGTTGTGGTTCCAACAAGACGGCGCTACATGCCACACAGCGCACGTCACAATCGATTTATTGAAGGAAACATTCGATGAGCGCATAATTTCGCGGAATGGACCTGTCAATTGGCCACCAAGGTCGTGTGATTTGACACCATTGGATTATTTTCTTTGGGGATATGTGAAGTCGCTCGTCTACACCAACAAACCAGAAACGTTAGGGGAATTGGAAGCCAACATTCGTGGCGTTATTGCCGACATACGGCCCCATATGCTCGAAAAAGTGGTTGAAAATTGGACCTGTAGAATTGGCTTTATTCGAGCCAGCCGCGGCGGCTACATGCCCGAAATCATATTTAAACATTAATGGCATAAAATTATCCTTCCAATAAAGCCAAATTGATGGACCTTAAAACGATTTTCTTGTGTTTTATTTCAATTCGAAGTTCTATACCCCTAAAAAAACACCCTTTATAACGGCTACGGATTTTGTTTCATCGAATATTTTTGAATCGATTAATGATTTTCTTAGTTTTTAACTCGGTCAAATGCTATTATGATAATTATTTTTGTTATCGATTCAATTTTTCCATCGATTAAACATTACTGTAATCTGAATCCAAGATTTTCTCGACTTTTTTTATCGATTAATTTTTATGTCGATTATTAATGCTGCAATCGTTATCTTTTTGGCAACGTTATCCTTTTATGGTGTAATCGATTGCACCTACGTTTACTATTACTTTAAACATTCTATAAAAGGTTGTAACGGTAAATGATTTCTTTAACGGTAAACTGGGCTCATGATGTAAAGCGCAACGCGGCGCAACAAGTTACTTTTTCTCGTTTAAAGAAAAAGTCTTATTATGGAAAGACGTTCCCTCCTTGTCAGGACATGTCTGCAAAGGATATTTGTCATGTGAATATGTTTTGTACTATTTACGGGTGAAGATGAATGTGAGTGACAGCAACGCTGAGTGTCACGGTGACTTACATAATCGGCGCCTTAAATATTTTACTCGAAATTAGTGCCACCGCAACGCTACTAGAAACGGCATTTTGTTAAATATATTCATTTTAGTTAAAGCATTTGTAAACATATTTAACACTACTGACGATACTATCGATAGTAATAAAATATCGATAGAAGTATCAGTAGATAGAAAGTATCGATGCATTGAAAGTAGCATTGATAGTTTCTCACCTCTTTGGCTCAGCCCTGATTGAATTCTGCTTGACATACTGTCGTTAGTATTTATAAAATATGGCTCACTTCATACATAACTTTTTACAATCATATCATGTACTCATATCTATGACGTTATTGATATAACAAGCTGATAGGAGTTCGTTTGATTATGCCCCTTATCGGTAATTAGCAATTTCTAAAATTATTCGGTTAGAAGCACATATTTCTAAAAAATGATTGATAAAGGCTATGAGTTCGAAAGTGAAATTGTCAGAGTGCGAAAATAATGCAATAGAAAAAGGTTTTTTAAACGTAATTTTATCAGATGTTTTACGTTGTTTTTTGCGGTTTTTCCTTAATAAAAAAAGCCACAACTAGAATGAAGTATAAAATTAAAGCGAAACTACAAATTAGTCACAGTGTTAGAAGCCGCAAGTGAGTAACAAAACTTTTATGAATAATACAAGTCACTGAAAATAAAGATACTTTGAACGGCTGCTAATAAGAGTCCAAAAGAAATTTTGTCCAAAGCAGACTTGTTAAATTTGATTAGGAATTTGTTATCAATTAATTAGATGGCTTTTTTAATTTGTAATGAATATTTTAATTGTTTTTCAAGAAAAGGCGATTATTAATTAATTACGATTAGAAAAAATAATCAAAAAAAGTTGGGGGTAGGCGGCTGCATTTGCAATCAGCGTGAGTTCGATTCTACACAGATCCTCTGAATCAGCAAAACTATACGGATTAGTGTGACGAAAAATCTTGGATGTTTTCGACATAGTACTCTAACCATAGCCTGTATATATTTTTTGCTCTAAATTTTTCCTCTAACCAAAAATAATAATAATTAACTAAGAATTATTATCAACTGGTCTTGAGCTGGGTTAACTTACTAAAAAAATAAAAGTTGTTTGATTACTTTTGATAATTTTTTATTTTTTTTTTATTTTATTTGATTTTATTTGATTTTATTCAGTATTGTTGATGTGTACATTTATGTGCTTCTACAACAGTACTAAAAAAAATTAAAAACTATCAAAAATAATCAAAAGTAATCAAAACTACTTTTTTGATTATTTTTGACTTTTTTTTAATAATCGGAAAATTTAATGCTTTTTTTGTTTAATTTATTGGATTACTTATTACTTTTAATGTTTAATGATTATTTTCCAATTAATTAAACAAAAAAAGCATTTGATTTTCCGATTATTAAAAAAAAATCACAAATAATCAAAAAAAGTTGTTTTGATTATTTTTGATTTTTTTTTTAATTTTTTTAGTACTGTTGTAGAAGCATTCTATTTTTCGATTATTAAAAAAAATCAAAAATAATCAAAAAAGATTTTTGATTACTTTTGATTATTTTTGATTTTTTTTAGTACTGTTGTAGAATGGATTCTCAAGAAAGTAATTAATCAAACTGGTAATCATTACGATAAGTAATAATTATTTAACAGGTCTGGTCCAAAGCAATTTACAGCTTTAGTGACATGTATCAGATTGTGAATTATGTTAAAAAGCTAGCGACACAAATAATTATTTTATTGTTGTTATATTCCGAAATTAGTTTGGAGAGTTTAGTATAAATTTTTGTTTGGGTAATTTAAAGAATTGAAAACGGCAACGCTGGCTGACAGAGACATTTCATTCTTGATGCGTAAAAAGTTAGAAGATGCAAGTGAAGTCAGGCGTTTGAAATACTTGAATGGCAAACGGTGTAGAAATTTATGGACTTGTTAATAAATGTAATACTTTAATCAACCATATTTGTCAATCATAATTCACTATAATGATACGACTATATCCTTGAAAGGCCATTTTATGTTATTTCAACATTTGAATTAGAGAAATCGGCACAGTAACTAGGCAATTTCTGCTCATGAAATTGTTTTTAAGGTTGAATAAAAAACTGTAGGGTGTCCCTTGATAGACTAGTTAAATATAAAAATTTTTTTTTACATTAAGTTTCTAATTTGAATAAACAATCAAAAAATTAAATGCACTTTCTTCTTTTTTCTTAAATTTCCTTTTTAAAAAATTACGGATTTTATTAAACAAATTGTCAACCCACTCTAATAGGCATACAACCCACCCTAATAGGCATAGCTCAATAAACAGTGGATGTTAATTTCAGTTCGAATGGAGAAACATTTAGAAAGAACATTCGGATTCCATTTCGTTCTTGTCATGTCTTTGAGAAAGGTCGGGTTGTTGATTTTAACTTCTGCAAGTTTGTAAGATGCAATATTTCTTGTTGTTGTTTTAATTACAAAACACTTCAGGAATCGTGTTGGAGTTCACAGGTCTTTTCAGTAAATGCCATTCCTAACCCAAATAACCCAACGAGTCGTGCCATCTAGGTAGAAAACTAAGTACTTTCGATGTTTTGTTTTATTTTGTTTTGTTGTTTTTCCGACAGGGTGAATAATTGATGTATATTGGAACGATTTTCCGTCATCCCTTGTCAAATTTGGTTTTGAGACAAACCGGTTTCGGCGTTTCGTTCTGAACGAAAATCGACACTGATGATGGCTCAACGCCGAAACCGGTTTGTCTCAAAACCAAATTTGACAAGGGATGACGGAAAATCGTTCCAATACACTTTCGATGTCTTCAACAGTTTTACAGATAACTAATAGCGTTTCGAACCACAAAAACAGCAACAACAAACAAACTCAGTAGTATTACTACAAAAGTTTATATGAGCCTTCTCCCACTTAAGTAACAGCCACAACTACAGAAGCTATAAAAACACTCAAATAGCATGAACTATCTGGCAGCCACTGAAAGTTAATGCATCATTGCCTCAGTGAAAGAAGGGTTGGGCAAAAAAATATGAATGTCTGCTGACTGAAAAATAGCAACTACGATTTGGATGGCTGTCTGTTTAGCCACAAATATGACAAGTGGATGGTGAGGCTGATGTGGCATTGACTGCCGATGAGTGGGGTTGGCTGCACATAAAATAAGAGACACAACAAAAAAACTTAAATGAAAACTCAACAATATGGAAATAGATAAACGAAAACAAAGACTAATCGCCACTTTGTTGCACAGTTGGTGGTTGATGCTAGAACGAAGCTTAATGCCAACTTTATGCCTGATTTAGGGTTGATGTGACAAATACGAGTAACAGGCATTGAATTGTTGTTGTACTCTGGCATTGATTGCTTTTTGTTTGTAAGAAGCAGTGAACGCGTGCAGCTGATGTGCGCATCAATTTAAGCTCAATGACAACAACTACAATGAAAATGGCAACAACAACAGTAGTCGCTACATAGTCACAAGCACGCATTTCCAACCACAACATCATTTAATAGCAATGCAAGTTGGAAAGTTGAGAAGAAATACGTTGGCGTTAGCCAGACAGTGTGTGCACGCCTGCACCCCCACAAGGGAAATCCCATTAAGTGTTTTGTGGTGCAATTGTAACTAGCAGCTGCGTCAACTCTGAACGTCGCCACATCAACAACCAAACCACAGCAGCATTGGCGCTGGTGAGCTTAGTAATCATTTTTCAAATTACACAAAAGTATCAAAGAGATCCGTGGCGTGAACAGCGGTAGCCAGCAGCCGCCAAACGCTAACAAGAGAAACCACCACAAAACCTATCGATATCAAGCTGTTGTAAGTGAGTGGGTTGTGTAGCTTTCGTTGTAATAGATACTTTTATAGATTTTTGGTTTAA
This sequence comes from Merzomyia westermanni, assembly GCA_949987695.1. NCBI lineage: Eukaryota > Metazoa > Arthropoda > Insecta > Diptera > Tephritidae > Merzomyia > Merzomyia westermanni. The sequence goes on along the minus strand of OX465289.1, from coordinate 7,376,063 downwards.
ACGCTTTGGGGGTTTGAAATTTTATGTTTACTTTTGTTGTTGTGATATGAATTGCTATTAAAGCTGTAGAAAATATATATTGTATGAAGAAAACCTCAACAAAAACAAAAAACTCACAGGCTTAAAGCTCATATGAAGACACAGGTTCTAGTATTCGATGGCTGCTCTTTCATAATCAATATCTTGTCTTCCTTATTTTTAGGAAGCAGCTAAGCAATGTGAGATGTACGGAAGGTTCGCAGTAGTGAAAAAAGTTGGTCCCTCGGCAGTCCGACTTGTAACAGAAGTCAGTACCTGAGTGGAGCAGTTTGATATCCCACAGAGGATTGCTGCTTTCAGAAACTTTCCGGAAAATCACCGATAACTTATTTTGCTGTTAAAACAACAACAACTTCAAAATATGCTTTATACTACGCCATTTTAAGGCCAATTTTTAATGTTCGTAGTGCTTATTAGACATTTTGAATTCGAAATACAGCCGCAAAACCAAAAGCCTTAGTAACAGTTGAAAACAAAAATAGCTGACAAAAGTATCAAAAAAGCAAAACTATCGATAGGGACTACAGCAATTTTGTTGTTGTTTTCATAATAGTAACTCACTTTCTCCAATAGGCGTGTTTATTACCGACATTTTCAGCAGTCTCCTCCATCGTAAGTCCTAAGAGACAGCCAGTTTGGAAAACCGTGACCTTTGACCTTGACATTTCCGTTTACTTTCTTCAATAAAAGAGTTGTACAGTTTCAAAATAGAATTCCATAAATTTTATGTGTCTTGCTACTACTCCTTACCGTACCCACTTGCAATCTCGCACCGCTCTCATAGTTTACCCCAAAAAGTCATTGCGCTCTGGGCGCCATTTGACAATCATATTATTTTACATTAAGTGAGACCAGCTGTCTGTTCAACAAAATCACTCAAGCACCCCAACTACGCCAAAGAGATACCAACAGAGACAGTTGGTCTACTTGATTTTTCTTTTCGCTTTAGCAATCAAACGCAGAAGTCAGTTAATATCACTGAATATCCTTTACCAACGCACGTTTTGAACTAATAGCAGCTTCTACTTAGAACATTACTTCAACTATAAAAGCGGGAATGATATTCACTTTCGTCTCATGGTTACTATCTAAAGTGCTGTCAGCAGCTGATGCTGTGTTGGCGTCTACGGCTCAAGTTTCGAAGCAGTTTCATTTTTACTATTTCTATGCGTATCAATTTTTTTTCTATTATAGTCCAACATTTTTTTACTATTTTTTGCGTTACTTTTTATAAGTTTTTCCATGCCTTTCCGCTGCTGCTATGCTTTGTCTACTTTTTGTTTTTTATAGCTTTCAAAATCGTCATAAAAATTTACTTGTGCGCTTGGTTGTTTGTTTGTATGTTTCTGTAGCATGGTGTATGCCGCGTGCATGGCTGCTTTAAGTTCTACTGTTTGTTGGCTGTTTCTTGTCAATTTCATTTGCTGGCTTGTTGTATGGTTGCTATTGCCAACAACAGCAGCATCATCAACAGCGACAGTGGGCTGTGCACCGATTAGTCATTGCTGTTGCCTATTTTGCGAGTGTTGGCGTTAAATTCACTGCTTTCAGTGTCTTGTTGTCGTTCTGCTTGGATTCTTTTTCCTTTTTTCTATTAATAGCAGCTGTTATTACTCAGCTTCAGTCTGGATCAGTGATGGTTTTTTTCTCTATGCCTTTTCGCCCTTTTTAGCAATTTGACTGTTCTACAATTTGCTCTGCATGGCTGAAGTAACATAGCATGGCATGGTATCGCATGTTTTCTAGCCCACCTACATGCCGTTTTCAACTAACTTTTGCTACCACACAGCTTCTCTTCTGTGATTGCTCACTGACCCCTTTCACATTTTTGCTTTTCCTTTGTATGCGGCGCTTTGCTTTTGTTGCAGCCATTTGGCGCCATCTGTTCGATTAAATCCAAACTCACAAAGTTGAGTTGAATGTTTCCCCAATGGCCCAAACACCAGTCCATTGCTTTTTGTCCTACTCTCGATTTCATCGCTGTTTTTTGTTGTTGTTGTAATGAGCATGTGAATCACGCTTTGCTGCCAACCCATGCTGTGTGCGCTTTTCATCGTCATAGTCATAGTCTTCTTCGTCCTCATTGTCGTAGCCTCTTTTCAACGTTTTTCCGCTCTTTTATCCCCAAATACTTCTTCTTCTTTCTGTGAACATCACTAGTATCGTTGGCAAAGTTGCAAATGCCATGTGTTGGTTGCTGCTAACATGTTTGTGTTGGTGTACCACGATTGGGTTGCTCAGTGTTGCTGCTGTAGCTACTGCTGGATAAAGATGTGACATGCGGATAACTTTTTGAATTATGTAAAAGCATTTTGTGAGTGTAACAGATGTGCACTTGGAAAATCACAAAAAGTTACAACAATAACAAAGTGCTGCTTTTTACAAAAAAAAAAAAAAACAATAGCAACAACAACTTTTAAAACAAAATATATTAAGAAACAAATGTTCCCATGATGAAGTTAGAATATTCAATGAGTGTTTAATTGAAATGTGACGTTAAGTAGAGTTTAAAGCCTTTAAGCTCTAAAGCAAGGGTTAGTCAGCTCAAGAAGTTCTTGTAAGATGTCGTGGGGGAATTTGTAGGGTAAAGTTAAAGCAGATATTAGCCTTGGTAAATGCATTTTTTACATACATACATATATAAATCTATTGTCAGTAAAGAGAGGTAAGAACTTTAAAAGGAATCGAAACTAGAAATGCATCTGGAACTTGTAGTGAAAAGAGCTTGTAGTGAAACAAGAGGAGAAACCGAAACTAAAATCTTAACCCCGCGGGAGCTGGAGTTTAAACTAAAACTGGTCCAGAAGCTTGACCCGGTTATGGAACTCAATCAATCATGTGGCTTTAATCAAGCATCGAAACTTGATGAAAAACCCAGACCGAAATCGGAACTAAAACATGAGCAGTAACTAGAAATTCGCTCCTATTACATAACCCTGATATCCCTATAAGTTTCTAGTCCACGAAATTACACTTCTATTACAAGTAGGTTACAGGGCGATGTTCTTTCCGAATATATAAAAACCAAACCTGAAACTTCAATTTTATTTTATTTTGTTTTACTTTGTTTATTTTATTTTATTTTATTTTATTTTTATGTTCATATATTCTCATTTATTTTATTTTATTTTATTTATTTTATTTTATTTTATTTTATTTTATTTTATTGACTTTTTTTTTATTTAAATCTATTTTATTGTATTTTATTTTATTTTATTTTATTTTATTTTATTTTATTTTATTTTATTTTATTTTATTTTATTTTATTTTATTTTATTTTATTTTATTTTATTTTATGTTATTTTATTTTATGTTCTTTTATTTTATTTTATTTAATTTTTTTTTATTTAAATCTATTTTATTGTATTTTATTTTATTTCATTTTATTTTATTTTATTTTATTTTTTTTTATGTTATTTAATTTTATTTTATTACATTTTTTTTATTTTATCTTAGTTTATTTTATTTTATTTTAGTTAATTTATTTTAATTTAATTTTATTTCATTTCATTTCATTTCATTTCCTTTATTTTATTTTATTTAATTTTATTTTATTTTATTTTATTTTATTTTATTTTATTTTATTTTATTTTATTTTATTTTATTTTATTTTATTTTATTTTATTTCATTTTATTTTATTTTTTATTTATATTTATATATTTTCATTTATTTTATTTTATTTTATTTTATATTTATATATTTTCATTTATTTTATGTATTTTATTTTATTTTATTTTATTTTATTTTATTTTATTTTATTTTATTATTCGTTTTCGCGACCTTTTTGTTTTCTAATTCCTTCTTCTTACCGCGAAACAAATAATCAAAAAACAGCACTTATGACCCACTGTACAACTAAAAACCACTCACCGAACTTTGACGAAACAACGATATTACAACAAGAACAACATTACAGCAAGAGATTTACATTGGAAATGCTTCATATAATTAACACACCGGCCAGCATAAGAATTAATTACAAAACGGACACTGATAACTGCGCTCACTTATATAGGCATTTGTTGACAAACAGACGGACAGTAAACAACTCCACGTTAAACAGGACAGACGTGTAATAATGTATGTTTTTAATTTTTACCAATTTGTTTTTATGTTAATTGTAATTATATTTTATGTTTTATTGTTATATATAGTTAACCCTGAAGACGATTACCGTAGGTAGTCGAAATATATTGGTTAAATCAATATTTCTGGTTTCAATTTTTGGACCACAGACCTCAAGCCAGCAAGAAGAAGGAATTATTTTATTTTATTTTATTTTATTTTATTTTATTTTATTTTATTTTATCTTATTTCATTTTATTTTATTTTATTTTCTTTTATTTTATTTTATTTTATTTTATTTTATTTTATTTTATTTTATTTTATTTTATTTTATTTTATTTTATTTTATTTTATTTTATTTTATGTTATTTTATTTTATTTTATTTTATTTTATTTTATTTTATTTTAGTTTATTTTACTTTATTTTATTTTATTTTATTTTATTTTTATATTTATATACTTTCATTTATTTTATTTTATTTTATTTTATTTTATTTCAGTGCTTTTCACTTGATTGTACTTTGCTTCATTTCATTTGGCTAATTTTTTCACAACCCATAAATGGCAAAAATAAAGCCATTTCAAAAATATATTACTCACACTAATATTTCATCGCTTGTGCCATTTCGCTTATAATTTATTGCACGTTATTCATTGCTTTGCCCTACGAATGCTTCACGCATTCACGCCTACACCTACAATTCTGCAGCTTGCAGACGTAAACCACAAACTTTTGTAAGCCAGTTGAAAAAAGCAACGATTTTCTTATAAAATGTCCTAAGTATCTCTGTATCTCAAAACGGCTTAGACAAATCCTGCACTACGCGCCAACAAGTGAACGAAGTATTGATGGAAAGAAACCTCTACTATCAGTAATAAATTCCCAGTTTATCAATCATTAAATCATACCAACGGTTTCTTTGCTGCACGCTTACAAAAGATTAGGCCTTTAGTTAACAGTAAGTTGGCCAATCAATGAGTTAGTCCCAGCGCACATGGCCAGCAAACATATTTATTAAATTGCATGCCATTAAGACAAAAGGAAAAAAGCATATTTCGCAATCTATGAATATAAAAATTTATATTTATAGCGCAAAACATAAAAATGTCGTCGATTGTATTTTTGTGCGAGGAAAACTTAACAAGTTCACATAAATCCTTATAGGTCATGCAATGTAGGCGCTACAACAAATAGATAACGAACAAAGCCTGTTTGTGGCCTATAGGAAAAATAATGATGTAGTCAAGGAGCAAAAACATAGTTACAATTTTTAGTATAATTTTCTGGGCGTAAAACGACCGTAAAGAAGTATGAAAAGAGCTAAATATTAATGTATTTCCTTGTAAAATTTTCTATTTATGCGCATAGAAATCTTTACGATAGGTGTGAGAAAGTGAGAAGAAGGTTAAAATTGTATGAGCGGGGCTTTAACTACACTTTCTATGGCACTCTTTTGGTTTTGGAGAAGCATTGCAATAATTTTTGAACTTTTTTCTGTCAATATTTCCTACTGGGTACTCATATATATATAACATTTATTTGTCCGTGCTATCTTTCTGATTTTGACCATCACACTTTTACGTCTTTTTTTAGTTCTAGTGATGAACTTTTTACTTACTTTTAAATCTTGCAATTTTCATTGATTTCCTGCTGGGTCAGAGCAAATATTTTTTTTTATTTCAAGATTGATATGCTGATAGCTGAATTTAGTTGTATAGGCGGATTTGTCGCTGCTACCACACAATGCAATTTATTAAAACTTTGTCAATTCATGGCTTTTGTGTTTTTTTGTTTTTTAGTTTTTATTGCTTTGCTTGTTGTTGTTGTAAGCATATTGTGTGTTACGCCATCAAACAATGGAAGGAATTATTATTTTTGGCGGCAACAATATAAGCTTACACCAAAGACAATCACTCAGCCAACCAACTAACCAGCAAGCAAAATCAACCAACCAAACATGCCAAACCAACTGCTAGCGACCATAAATTCAAAGAAATCAGATGAACGCCAACCCATCAAGCAGCAATCAAACATAAAGCTAACCAAGCAACCACGCAAATATAATAATTGTCCCAAAATCATGCAAAGTGAATACAACAAAGCAAAAACAACAGTGGAAAAGTAGTCAAGTAGAATAACAAGCAATAACAAGGGGAAAAGGCAGCAGCACAACCAGGAGCTTGGGAAAAATGAGTTGCCCATCAATGCTAGCGCCACTTTGACTAGAGTACTTACACACACACGCACAACGCTACACTCCACTGCGCTTCACTACATTTAATACGGTCAGACGTTGCGTATGAGCAACATGCGGTGTGAGCATTTTTTCTAACTGTTTGTGTGTGTGAGAGAGCTGAGTGAGTGTGTTGGTGTGGATTAAAATGAGTTGTCCACGCTGGCAGCTTAATGCCATGACAGTTGCCAGTTGTGCGCTTGGCATAATGAATGCGACCCTTGTGAATAGTAAGAACAACAAAAAAAAGTTGTAAAAAAAAGTTTTTATTGTTATTGTAAATGTTGACAACACGAGCGCTGGCCTGGCAGGCGACGACAGCGTAAAGTTTTTTGTTTTTTTTTGTTGTTGCTTTTTTTTGTACTTTTTCGCAGTTTTATTTGCACATATCAATGTCATGACAAACGACAAATAGCTAACGAGTAAACTTTGTAAAACAAAAGCAACAACAAAATGCAGAGCAAATAGCAATGTTTTTGCCGTAAATTGCACAACAACAAGAAGAATAAACAAAAGAAAAAACATCCAACGCAAACTTACAAACGCAGCTGTGAGAACGGCAAAAGCTTGTTGGCCAGCATGACTTTTTCAACGTTTTTTGTTGTTGTTCTTGTATTTTTGGAAGTTTCATTACTTTTCCAAAAAACAAATCAAATTTTATAGCCCAGCCACCTCACACCAGACGCCCTCGCCCTCGCTACACAAATATTTACTTTTATTTGAAATACTTTTTGGTTTCTGCTGCTGTCTGCTGCTCTAAAAGGCGCTGTCAAGCTGTTGTTTTCTGTTTATTGTTTTACCAATAATTTTTGGTGTTTTTGTTTTATTTTTGCTACATTTATTTATGCCACTGCTTGGTTTTTATTATTTTTGTTATACTCTTTGTTGCATTTATTACAGCTTGGCAGCTGTTGGCGAGATTTGCTATCGTCGCCCTAATAAATTGTATGACGGTTTTTCAGTCACAATTTTTTTTGGCGCTCTGCTGGTTGTTTGTGAAGTATGTGTAGTAATTTTTTTGTTGTTGTAAAAAGCACCACCCATTTGTGCACCGTACAAGAAGTTACATTTATATTTACTTAGCAAACATGACTGATGCTTAACAAACAAACTGGATGTAAATAGGCATGCAGAGTAGACAGTTAGACTGATTTTTGTAGCATACTTTTAGGGGTTGACAAGTTTTTTGAAAGCTTAGAAATGGGTGTTGTAAGGTTACTTGCAAATTTGTACTGATAAGGGATTGATATAAGATGAGGGATGTGTGGAATAATTCGACATTCAAGTTTGCTTCAAAAGGTTGGCTTTAAATTTTATGAATTTTGTAAGGTCTACTTTTAGGCTTACTGCGTGGTGGAAAATATATGTTGTGAAGCATTCGTAACTTTTTACATTTTTGAACACCTTTTTTGCCAGTGAAGAAAGTCATAAATACCAAGTCATCACGCTGTGAGTTACATGAAACTGTCACGGTTAAGATCACGGTCACAGGTCCAATTTTCGGCACTATGTCAAATCATTCTCATTGACACTATGCCAGGCACTATCATGGCGGCCACCATATGAATCATAGGGATGGTTATATTCAAGCTCACTATGCCGGTCACAGTCGTTGCCACTGATCCTGTTCACTTTGTTCCATTCATAGTCACACTACTGTCACTGCCTTCGTTCCTTTCATAGTCACTCTGCTGTCACCGTCCTTGCTCCATTCGTAGTCACTATGTGGGCTACTGTAAGGGTTAAAGCACCATAAGTTGAAGTACCTTGTTTTCATTCCTGAGGTGTTGGATATTTTTCATGTAAATCATGCACTACTTTGTGAATAAACTGCTAATAGATATCTCTTCCCAATTAAATCCGAATGCGGGCGAGAATTGTGCCCTTAACTAGTCATCTAAGCTCTAAGATATACCTGAGTTCACCTAATACGAGGAAACATATTTTTTACATTTACGTAGTACATATTTTTGGTCGCATGTTATTTGCAGCTCAGTTGAAGTCTAACCCAAGTGTAATAGTTCCTGAAAATATGCAACAAGTTCTTACATTCCCGTTCTTGATTAAACTTGTGATGTCTACAGTATATTTTCGGTTAGTTCCATGCAAAAAAAAAAGCTAGAAACTGTGTTAAATCGCCAAAATGTAGGAAATTAAATTCCAAAAAAATGTTGCTTATCTTAAGGCGTCATAGGTAACTTAATCCATGTGCTGGTCCTATATTGCGCTCAGTGAAATTTCATTACTTACATTGCTCTAGAACATTGGAACATTCAAGAGAACTATAAATATAATTTTTCAAACACTTCCTAAAAGAGGTGAAGGCGTCACTTTGGGTAAAAAGATCGATACATTTTTCAAAGAGCTACCAAGAGAATATTTCTCGCTAATAAATGTATTTAAGAAATGCCTAATAAGTACACTTAACTTCCTTAAATACGTAATAGCTTTAATCGAGATTCAGCTCTCATCGCTAATTCGCTCGGCACTCCTTTAGCATTAGATTACAGAGGCCAACTCAAGTGTGCGTCATTGTGCATGAAAATTTGTCATCATCACCGTGCTCTTATAATTCCAGCAGCTACACACACACACACATATCTCTACAATCAAAGCTACACCCTTTGAGTTTAAATGCCTTTTGTCCTTAAACCGCCACTACATACAAATTTTGGCAACAGCAGTTGTTTTGTTACATTTAAATCTCACGCACACACACACACATAGATTACAAAAAGCACTTCAACTTTGCTGCGTTTCAATTTTATCCAAACCCCACACACCCACCCACTCATAACTCCATCCGCATATAATTTCATTTATTAAAGCGCAACCCAACTCACTTCAATGTGTGCGTGCGGTTTATTCAAATTCATCTAATTCATTTATTTGCTTTTTGTTGTTATTGTACTCTTTTCTGTAACAACTTTGTTTGCTTATGCCGCCTCCTTTTCGTACGTTGCTGAACAAAATGATGACAGAACGATACACAAAGCATTACAAGCACAAAGCAAAATTATTTGTCAACTTTTTTGAATTTTGGATTTATTTATTACAAATGCATACCAGAGTCAGACAAAAGTGACGTAATTGTGTGAAGTGTGAGCGGATGCCACTGTATGTGTCCGGACCACTAACAAGCGTAGTCCCTCAGCTGCTCTATGGTGGCGCTGACCCGTGCAAAAATAGTATAACTGCAAATGGCTGCGCATAAAGCTCCCCCTCCTAGCCCTCCCCCCACAGACGAAAACATAGACAACAGTTGGCAGCTGCTTTTGAGATCTGTTTGTAGCGCATTGTTTGCACAAGTAATTGATAGCATTGAAATTCTATGGCGAAAGAACAGCACTACTTTTTTGTGTTGCAGGAATGTGGTGGCACTTGTATTGTTTTTGTTTGGAAGTTTTGATGGATTCAAAAAAAATAATATGTCACTTTAGAAATAGGTCTGGGAAATGTTGGCTTATTTGAAGATTAGCAGGATAACCCGATAGGCTTATAAGTACAATTTTTAAAATTTCCGCTGACTATGTTGTAATCCTAGGTTATGTTATGTTATATTATGTTATGCTATGATATTTTACGTTATGTTATGCTATGTCATGTTATGTTATGTTATGTTATGTTATATTATGTTATGTTATGTTATGTTATGCTATGTTATGTTATGTTATGTTATGTTATGTTATGCTATTTTATTTTATGTTATGTTATGCCCATATCCCTTTCTAAGTATTTTTGTTTTTCTTCTCCTCTAACCCCCTTTATTAATCATTCTCTACCATTTGTGTACATATGCTACAATTGTTACCATATTTTTGATTTAAAGTAATTCATTTTAGGTTTATCGAAATGTATTTTTTTAACATGTATTCTGCATCAAAAGGCTCTTCAAAGGCCAGTAGTATGTTGTGTATGTATGAGTGAACTTAATCGTTTATAAATAAACATTACTATGTTACCTAAAGCTCTATATCAATATTATTTTCAAATGAGCTTAATTAAAATATCTTTTTAGCAATTTAATTCATTTAACAAAAACTCTTGTGAATTTCTTATGTTTTATTGTAGATGTAGTTAATTATATTTTTTTCTTTTTATAAATGAATTTATATATTAATTATACTTAAACTACATATTCATATATAAGTTTTTTATTTCAGTAAACTTATGGGTTCATATAATTTAAGAAAGAATTCATAGCATATAACAATTTAAGCAACATTCGAAGAAACACTTCTTATATTCTATGAATACTTTCTTAAATTTTATGAATAGGTTTTCGGTTCCTAAGAAAGGGGTTTGAATATTCTAAGAATGGGTTTATACATTTTATGGATTAGTTCTTATATTCAATGAAATGTTTCTTAAAATATATGAACGGTTTTGTAAATTCTACGAACGGGTTGATACATTTTTCTTATATTCTATAGTATTATAACCAAAGAATAAGTTCCTATTCTCTAAGAAATTTTTCATAAATTCAATAAAATACTGTTTCTTAACATTTAATGAAATCTTTCTTAGTATATAAGAAATTGTTCTTAAACTTTCATTTGATGTGAATTTTAATGAATTCAGATTCTTGAATTCTAAATTCTTAAAATTGAAGTACTTTTTCATGGTTTTTTTGGTTCAGTGTACTACCTCTTTTTCATTTTCTTCTCAAACTATTTCTACTTCATCTCCGCTAATAACCCAATATATATAGGATCTGTATAACAAATTTTGGAAAGCAGCGAAGATATGTTATACTATGAACCTTTTCTTTTCATTTTACCTATTAATCTTCTTCACGTATCCTTGTTTCCCTTCAAACATGCGTATATATACTTCTGACCTGTGAATATATGATTATAAAATTTTAATTGGAGAAGCCGGTCGGGTATATTGATTGTGTTGCTCTTACGTAAATTTGGGTTTCAATTAATTTTGTTAAGTACCTGCTACCTAACTCTGTTTTCTTTGAATTTCAATTTTTATTACTTTTAAATAATATTTTCAGCTAAAATTTTCAAATTTTATTGTTATCACTTCGGCCATAGCTTCCCACAACAAACCAATTATATTCAACAACAATTGCCGATTCTTGCAAAACGCTTACCTCCAATTGTGTTTTCAAAGCATTACTTCAATGCTTTTTTTCTGTATTTCTTTTATGACTTAAACAAATATAACAAAATTATTGCATAAACAAACAAACAATTGTGCGAAAATTCTAACCAAAAATGTTGCAAAGTTGCCAATGAGAAAGAGTTCATTACCTTCCACCTAAGCGGCTGGCTGCTTTCCCATGTGGTTGGTTACGCATCGCTTTTACGATAGCCAGTCGGCTGTGGGGCCGCAGCCAACATCTGTTTTCGTTCGCTTGACTCGCTGTAAATGCAAAGCACAAATCCTCTAGTCAGCACCTTACAAATACTAGTCCCCCCTCGTGCTTATACTCACTGAAGCAGCATTTGTGTGCGCTGTGATATCGCAGATTTGTGTTGCAGCGTTTTTATTACCCCCCTAGCGCTAGTTTCAATTCTTTTTTTATAGTTCATGTTGTCTGTTTCTTTTTTCTTTTATTTGTTGGTAATTTGTTAGCCCATACGCATACAAGAATAATTTCCAATATCATAGTGGGGGTGGTATTTTATTGTGAAAACACACGCCGCGGTTCTTAGTGATAGAACGCGGTAGAGGCGCATACGCAAGCAAATTATTTCGTTTTCTAAGTATGTGGAATTTTAATTGTTTAGTAGCTTTGGATTTATCCGCCTATTAATATGTTCTCATAAATGTTTATGTCTATGTCTACATACCGTTATTAATAAGTTTGTTTAGAATACTTTGGTAAAGTGTTTTTAAAAATACTCTTGAGATTGCTGGTTTTTTTTCGATTTGAAAATTCATCTCAGCGGGGTAATTTGAAAAATTAGTGATCGGATGTAAACAAGTACTGAAAGTGCTTTAAAAAAGGTGTATGTTTGTTTATGAAAATATTTTTTTCAAAATTTCATAAGACAAGGTCGTTAATATGAAATCTGTAAATTCCATAAAATTGTTTTAACTTCATTTGATATTAATAACGGCCAAAAATTAACTTAGTCATGAAAGAAATTAAGTGAAATTAATTTTTGATGAGCAATTAAATTTAAGTATCTTTTTAATGATTATTATGACTTAATAATGATTATTTAGCTAAATTAGTTAAGATTATAGGTCTGTTATTTTTTATGTTGAAATTAAATGATTTTATATTTTCTCAATAATCAACCAATATATCTAATTTTATTTAACTTTTTTTTAAACGGAAAGCTTCTTAAGTTATCTAACATTATTTTGTATACCAACAACTCAATGTACATTTTTAAAGTATCATGACTAAATGAGCTAAAAGCCAAGAACAATCATATTTTTATATGAAAATTACTATTGTCATTTAAAACAATTTTTATGTTTTCAAACCGATTTTTCATTCATATTTATTTTACTCAAATGACTTTCGATTTCTTTTTTAAAGCACAATTATTGTATTTAAATGATTTATGATCTCTTAACTATTCGACTATTTGGTTTAAATGACTTCTTAATGTCGCTTAATCCACGATCATTTGTTTTAAATAATTTCAATGGGCTATTTATTATATCATTAAAAGATAATTTGGTTTAACTGACTTTTGCTTCAATTGCATGATTACTTGTTTTAAGTGACTTTTGATTTTCAACTCTCTCTCTATGGCGCGATATACAACAGGTATATCATCATAAACCTCCTAAGAGATTTTTGCGCCAAGCTTCTCTTCCAATTTGTGGTGTGCCGATTTGAATTTTCCCCACAAATTGGTGGGACCTACAGTTTTTTGCCGACTCCGAACGGCATCTACAAAGGAGACGAATTTTTGCTGAGAAGCCTGTCATGGCAGAAATACACTCGGAGAGTTTGCCAAACCACTGTCGAGGGGCGACCCCGTTTTTGAAAAACTTTTTTCAAATCACTTTTGATGTTACCTGTACCAGGGCTCGTACCATGGACCTTTGGTGTGGTAGGCCGGCAACACTACCTTCACACCACGGCGGCCGCCGTCAACTGATTGAGTGATTATTTGATTGAAGTGAGTTTTGATTTTCAAATGATTCAGTGATTATTTGATTGAAGTGACTTTTGATTTTGAAATGATTGAGTGATTATTTGATTGAAGTGACTTTGGATTTTCAAATGATTGAGTGATTATTTGATTGAAGTGACTTTTGATTTTCAAATGATTGAGTGATTATTTTATTTAAGTGACTTTTGATTTTCAACTGATTGAGTGATTATTTGATTGAAGTGAGTTTTGATTTTCAACTGATTGAGTGATTATTTGATTGAAGTGACTTTTGATTTTCAAATGATTGAGTGATTATTTGATTGAAGTGACTTTTGATTTACTTAATTGGATGATTATTTGATTCCTATGATTTTAATTGCGTAGTTATTATTTTAAAAATTGTATAATTAATTTAAATAAACTCTGAGTTTTTAATAACGCATTTTATATTATTTATAATGTAGTGGAAATTAATCAAAACTATTTTGGCAATTATTTTAATAAATATATAATCAGCTGTTGGTATCCTTAACATAATTGCTTAGTTATTTAAATTAAAAAATCGATTAAAAAAGTAGCTAAAAATATAAAAAGAAATAAAATCAAAGGCTTATACCCAATTGAAAAATTAGAGAAAATTTAAAACTAGAAAATTTTCAATAAAAAATATACCATATACGTTTTCCACTGATCTCACCAATCTCGCCACATAAGATTATCGTTATCATTCAATATGGACCTATCTTAATCTGCTGCATATTTATTTCAAAACGCTCTAAAAGAAAATATATTGGACTAGATGCAATCAATTACATGAAAAAAATATTTAACCATGGTTACTTGCTTATTTGCTTCTACAAATTCTTTTTTATGCGCAATCGGTTTGTCACCACATGGCTTTGACTTTTTGATTTTTTTCTTGAAAAATTTTTGGTTTTGTTGCGATATTGACTTTTAGCTTGTGCAAAGTTTTTTTACGACTGCAATGCTGTTTGCATATGAATTGCGATTTTGGCGTTTAATGACCTAAAAATCCATAAAAAAGCAACAAAAAAAGAAGTACAAAATGTTTACAATTAAAACGAGTGAAATAATTCATTATAATAATTTATGAAATTTTGATTGTCTAAAAAGTAGCTTTACATTTTTGTATTTTTTATTAATCGAAAAAAAATTATATGAATAAATATTTAAATTCAAAGTCGCTATATATATTCGTGATAAAACGAATTTCTAGAATTGTTAATATATATTTTTGCTGCAGATCTATAGATAAACTTTATTAGGTTACCCAAATTTGAATTATCGATACATTCTACAAATTTCCTAATACATTTTTTTTCTAATTTTAGAGAAATCCTATGCAAATTGATGATTCAATGTATATACTCGTAATATATCGATTTTCTTTAGATTTATCGCGTAACATGGCTTTTGCCACTGACCGCCTGACTCTGCATAATTGTTTTTACCAAATTTCTACCTTTCTCTAGTTTGGTTGTGTAAGCATTTCTTAAAGTTTAATTACCTTTTCATAAAAATGCATTTTTTGCTCCAAATAAATATTTGTCAGCGCATGTTCGATCAACGCTATTCGATACTTTTGTACATTCCATTCGCTATTGTTATTATTTTATTGCTGAGCAATCAAAAATTTTGCAAAGAAAATGCATTTTTTTTTTACTTTTTTTTTAAAATTCAATTTGACTTCTTTCTTTTTTTTCGAGCGGAGGTCAATTGGATAAGCAAAGCTGTCATGTAACCAGGTGAACGTCTGGCACACACTTGTTAAATGTTTACCGTAAAATTAGCATAAGAAAGAAACAAACACCGTCTGCAAAAAACGTTCGATGATTAAATTTGCATTTATTTGTGTTGCCCACAAAATAAGTAATTCGCACCTTTAAAGCGCTTCAATTATGTCTGTGTGTGAAATTGATTGAGCAAGCGGTGTTTATGTGGATCAGCTTAGTGTTATTGAGATTACAGTGAAAAGTTATTGGCTAAGGGTTAGTTCAAAAGTTACGCAACACACAACTTTGAAAATAATTTCGAATGCCTACATCTAATCACCGCTGAACTCTAAAAAGCACACTAGAAGCTCCCTCTACAGGAATTTTTAGTATCATAATTCAATATGGCATAGGTAAGCATTACATAACATAACATATCATAGCCTAACATAACATAACATAACATAACATAACATAATATAACATAATATAACATAACATAACATAACGTAACATAACATAACAAACCATAACATAACATAACATAAACACACTTCGTTTAACCAATTTACCATATTCTAACCCCCATATTCATAAAAAATAAAAAAAGGATTATAAAGCTCTTTTAATTCAAAATTTGTATGGAAATGTCTTTTTAAAACCTTTTTAAACCAATTTTATTTTGTATGAATATGAGAGTAAAAATACAAAGACAAAAATAACAATAAAGCATACCTAACACTCAGCTGAACATAGCATAGCATAGCATAACTTATGTAAGGACTAAAATTAAATAAGGTAAAACAAAATTTATTTGAACATAAAAGAATTTTGCTTAAAAAAAATTCGAACTTTGCCATCAAACCAAAGCTCAGTTGACTTAAAAAGTGCTATTAAATTTTACCCTATATATTGAAATTTTCGATCGAATACACATATTATGTTAACGCGCTCAAATTATGACAAAGTGCAAAGTTACAATAAATATAAGAACTTTCGCAAAACAAGAAGAAGCAAGAATAATTTACAAATAAATCAACCAGCACACAAAAATATGCCAACAGGTGGTAGCAGTCACACAAACGAGCAGGTAAGCAGATTCGGCATACAGTCTACGTGCATATGTACTCAGGCTCGGCTGCTCGTGTAGTTGGCAGCGAAAAGCGTCCTTTTTTTCGGTGCAACCCAAATCAGAATCCCGACGCTTTCACCTTGTTTTTATGTTTTTGGGTGTAATTTGATATATTTTATGTGGTGTAAATGCAGTGAGTGAATATATACATATGTATTCATGTATTGATATAGAACTTGTGCTGTGTTCACTTAACGGTTTTTATTGAAATTCTGTAGCACATTAAACTACCAACAAACAATTTTTGCTGTGCAACATCACCAAATTAAAGCAACAAGTTATGACGTGTGACGTGTAGCAAAGTGCACGCGTGTATTTTTTTGTTTTTTTGGTGAAAGGAATTGTGAATTTTTTTATAAAAACTTTTGAAATATTTCTTTTTTATGTAACGCTGCTACTGACGAAAATCGGCGCCGACAGGCTTTAAGGTGAAATGCATCAACTGTAAAGAACTTTGGGATTGCTTCACTTCATTTTTACTCACTTCAACTGTTTTTAGCTGAATTTTAATAAATTGGTAATTTTTGTGTAAAAGCGGTTTGGGTTTTGAAATTGTAAGGCAAAATGTTACACGAAGAACCAGCAGTCCAGGCAAGCGTTAACTTGCCAGAAGTTTACTTGCTTACCTTTGAAAAATAATACTCTCCCCTCTTCTCATATCTCGCTTCCTCTCTATCTTATTTGTATTATTGCTATAGCTTCGTCCAATTCTTCACCCTTTTTAAGTCATCCTTTTCTGTCTCTGATCTTTTTTGCTTTATTTCTTTAATTTTCTCCATACTGCCCCCCCTAATACCCTTCGTATTAAACTTCTTCCTTTTGATCTCCCAACATATATTCGTTTTTTTCTTCTCTCCACCAATCACTTTTTTTCTCCACTTCAATCACTGGCACCACCAACTTTCCAAGATTATATTTAGTCTATAATGTAGGTAGTGACCACATGAAACTGCTATCCAAATTTGGTTTATAGACAAACCGATTTCAGCGCTGCGCCATCTTCAGTGTAATTAGTCTTTCAAAACAAACTAACAGATATTAACATTTTACATTTCTCATTACAAATAACCCTATATCCTTCTTCAGCACGAATTTGCCATTTTGTAATTTTAATTGAAAAAATCGGCTCCGTAGATTAGCTGTTTTGCTCTTACTAAAATTTGGAATTTGATTTATATATGCTTATATCGCTTTAAAAAGAACTTTTTATTTTTTTTCATAAATTTCATATATCATTTTAAAATTTGAATTAAAGAAATCGACCCAGTAGAATGGCCATTTTGCGCTCATGCGTTTCATAACGAATATGTCCAAGTGAGCCCTAAAAACTAAAAGTGACCCATAATCAGGTGACTGAAAACACTTTTGAAACCTCTTGAAATTTTTGAAATATATGAAATTATTATTTAAAGTCTACACGCATCTAACAGTAGGCTCTTTCCCGGTTGTTGTATTTAGCGCGTTTATGGTTTTGTTAGTATTTTATTTGTTTTATTATACCTTTCTGCTGTACGCTGAATGGCAAGATATTACTCTAAACCATTTTGTACATTTTCTATTTGCTCTTTGCCAACGCCACAGCCCACACAAACTTTGATTGGCTAAATCTAAACATTTTTTTTTTTCTTTTTGTTAGTTTTTTATTTATTTATATTTCGTGGGTTTTATTTGTATTTAACCAGCTAATTTCGATTTGCCACGTATTTTGCATGTATGTATATGTTTTGGTTAATATTACTAAATGGGTGGGTCTATCATGCGTAGTATGTGCCGTTTTGAAGATAGCACTAAAGCACTGTTTTTGTGTGGAAACTACTACTGCCACAAGATCGTTTTGATTGTTGCACAGAAGACCTTAAAATAGTTTGTGAAATAATTTGTATTTTGTACTTTAAAAAAATTAATTGGTGACACCAAACTTTTCCAGTTAGTTATGAACTTGTTATACATTCTGACCCCCATACTCATAAAAAATAAAATTGGTTTATAAAGCTTTTTAAAATGACATTTTCATACAAATTTTGAATTATAAGAGCTTTAGAAAGCTTTTTAATTTTTTATGAATATGTAGGTGAGTGTTTAAAATATAAAGTTTAAAAGTTTAAGGTTTTCATGATTTTTTCGTAGGTTCAATTTGAATGATTTTGTATGTTTAGTATGCTAGTTTTTCGAAGTTACTTCGAACACTAATTTCAATAAATGTTTTTTGTTCTGCTCAATTTTGGAAAGTGTTGTGGTCTGGTCTCTTGTTTATTATACATAATATTATAGGTCTGGATGGTTTGTTTCCAGCATTCTCGTTTTATCATTGTCATTTAACTTTTTCATATTCCTTATTTTTTTTTTGTTTCTTGATTTATCTTAAATTTGAGTTCAAGATTTTCGTAACTACTTCGCGCCAATTTTAACCGCACCACACCCTAGTTTATCTTTTAATTTTGATACTCTCCTTTGTTCAAATATTTTTTAAAATGATTTTAGAAATTTCTGGAGTTGATGACTTTTTGCTTTATCGTTATTATGTAACAGATTTGGTAAAATAGCTTAAGAACATTACCCCATGTTCTGTAGTACCACTACACTAAGCACACTAGGATACCTAGCATTGATCTAGTAGTGTAGTAAGTAGAAGAAAGGGGCGCGTGACTTGATTTACTTTATGAATTTCTATAACTGTTTTTATTTAGAGCTAGATGTTCATGGTAGCACAAGGCTTCTTCAAGCACCCAACAGAAATAGCATATAAAGCAGAAACAAAAAAAGTGTTCTTTATTTTAATATAGAATAGTATTACAACGCTGAAAAAACTATACAATTTCATGAAGTAGATATTTAGTGATGCGCGTACAACCATATTAACATAGGAACAAAAAACCAGGATATAGAAAATATGTTTTTTCTGCTTCTGTTATTCTAATTAAAACTACACATATACACTTGCAGGTAATGGCTGTTATACAATGGCCTGTTCCAATATCGTTATTTTGTATAAATATATTTTGAGCCAACTTTTATTGCCACCACTTTGCGCAGCGGCAGTAAAATATTTCCTAAACTTCAAGTTGGATATCCAGTAGTACACCAAAGAAAATTGCATTCAATTATATGTATTGGTTTTTGCGTGATGCACGAACAAACATGCAGTGAGACAGACAAAAATTTTAAGAACTATTGTTTTGTCTTTTAAAACTCGTATATAACATCATCTGTTTGTGAGATAAAAACCAAAATATATTTACTACCAAACGCATGTACAAAAACAAAGCTTCCGTATTTTCTTAGTTACTTAGCTAGCTCTACACTTGTCGTTAATATTCTCGCCTTCGTCTTATTCTAGGTGCCACTTATAATCTCCTTTACATCAAACATCTGTCAGTTCGCGCTAACGAAACGTGAAAATTACGCTATTAAATCTTATTAGATATGGCAAGCTAATGTAATGTGAGATACGTATTTCTAATATACAAACGCATAATACTTATTATATAATATCTACTCGTACCTGCATATACGAGTATGTATATGATGACAATTGTTAGTAGTATCTATATATATTAGTGTAGTTATATTGTGTAACACCTGTTTGCTTCCTCAAATGAAGCAACAACAATAACAACACGTCACAAGCTGTTAATTAAACGAAGACAGCGTACAGATAATAAATTAACTTTACTTCTATGATATGGCATATATGAACAAATAGATGTATGTAAGTGAAGATATACGATATCAAATATGCACGTGTAGTTGTAAGCGTGTATTTTTTGGTCAAAGTGTCAAAATAATTAAAGCTTTGCCTTCGTGTCTAGTACACATATGTATCACAGTGGTTTAAAAGGTGGGGTAGAACCATAATTGACGGTAGAAATAAAAACTGTATTAATATCTATTCTAATAAACTAGTTGTTGGGCGCACTCCAAAAATTGTATACACTTATCATCACAACTTCGCCCACTGTGCATCCGTCTATTCTGTTAGCAGCGGAAAATTGTCCGTCACAAATGTGGTATTTCCGTTAAAGGTGTTTAACAAGTATGTAGCACTTATATATGTAATGAAAAAAAAGGTGGAGAAACAATAGGAATTAATAAAATAAAGTTATTTCCAAAAGTGTGCGGCACTTAAACCGTTTTATAAACAAATTATATTTTCTATTATTTGATTATAGCTATTATTATTATTTTTATCGCGCTTGCGTTTTGTTTTGGGTTTTTTTAATGAAATATTTAACGCTTTGCCTTGTGACCATTAATTATGGCAACATGGCGAGAATTTAATTTAATCGATTGCTTTTTCTCTATAACGATAAAGCTTGATGTTTGGGTTACAGAAGTTCGTACTTGAACGAATTTTCTACCTATTATCTATCACGAGGTTAAGATCCCTTGAAGTTTCTTGGCGCATGTTTACTTAAATGGACCCAATTATAATATCATTCAAGCGCCGAATAATTACATCTGAAGGATTTGATATTCTCGAGCTCATATAATTTTTTCCCATGATCTATGAATAAGTTTTACTATGAAATTTGATAAACAAAGTGTTTCGATGTTGTTTAAGCGACATAAGTAGTGATTATTTCTTTCGTTTATTTCATTTGCATTACATGCCATTGTAATTCGCAACCAGCTTATGTAATATTGCAAAGATATAGTTTATGTTTGCAATCCTCAAATGAGCTACTCGCTTTCCATGACATTAAACCTTAGATAGATGTAGTTACGAAAAATATCACATCAATAAAAGGGTTCCGCTGACTTGAGCTTCGTTCTGTCTTCATATTATTTGAAACTTCAAGAAGGCATATATCAAAATGAAAAATGTTTAAAAAAGAAATTTTTAAATAAATGTTTTATCATTGAAGCTTTATAAACCAATTTTATTTTTTTATGAATTTGGGGACTATTTAATCAATTTAACTTGAGTTTCCATTTGGGGAAAAACTGCAATAAATTTCCAGTACCACGAAACCGAATAACACTTCTTCCAGACCTATTGATTTGGCCCAAGGCAAAAATGAACGTCGACTAAACCTGGCTGAAGTTTTAGTATTCAAGCTGCAAAAATTTAGGAGCCAAAAAAAAACAAAAATTTTAAAGCTTTACAGTTTTTTTTTCAAACACTTTCTATCAATATTTCTCTTTCCTGCTTATTCTTTGTTAATGTTTAGACGCGATAGGTTTTGTGGATTTTTCATTTGAATAATTTCATGTTTTTTAATAATTTTTTGTTAGACTCTCT
The DNA here is from genome assembly GCA_949987695.1 of Merzomyia westermanni. Taxonomy (NCBI): domain Eukaryota; kingdom Metazoa; phylum Arthropoda; class Insecta; order Diptera; family Tephritidae; genus Merzomyia; species Merzomyia westermanni. Next base: position 7,354,541 of record OX465289.1, on the reverse strand, counting down.
CCTAGGAAGAGCTTCGTGAAATCAGTTTTTAGTACCATGACAAACCAATTTTTAATCTAACTATATTTTATAGACTCCTCTACAATTTGAATACTAGTATATTAAAATACAATCAGCCCAATTCTAAATTACTGTAAAAAAAATTGTTATCACGTATGAAAAAACTAACAGCAAACAATTATTTAGCTTTGGGCTGAATACGAAAGCGATTTAAAGTAGTCATGTTTTAGAGAACTTAGTTAGTAAACATAAGAGCAAGCTAAATGTAGTTTCCCAACTTTGGTATTATAATAATTTCCACTCTATCATTTTCAGAACCATCAACAAAATCAACGAAAAGAGGAAGTTCTTTAAAAAACTTAACGCAATAATACAAAAAGAGAGCGAAAAAGTGAGAAGACTATAGTCAAATTAGTAAAAACAATGAAGACGAAAATAATTATTTCAGAATAACATAATGAATAAGAACTACATAATTTAAATAATAACTCAAACACAGAAGACATATGTTTATCTCTTACTCTCAAATCAATTATTTATTAAGTTTCATTGAAGTATGCGTCTTTCCATATCCAAGTCAATAGTCCTCATAAAGCCATACAACATGCATAGAACTTTTTAAGGTTCCTAGGTTATTCATAGATATTCCTTCCCTTATTAAATTTTTTTTATTCTAAAAGACCTTTTTGGCCCAGTAGCAGCATAGTGTCAAAGGCCCAATAATCAATTTAGTTCGAGTGTTATAGTTAGGGAATTCGTATCCAAGATTTCGAAGTATTGTACTTTATCGAATAGTTCTGTGAATAACTTAGTATGTGTATTTTTTAAAATTAAATTTTTTACTACTAGCGGCGTCTGAACTTTGAGATTTTCACTAATGTTTGCGAAAACTGCGAGCTTCCATCTAAGTAAGAGTTATACGACTTGCCTGTTCAAGCCATAAAAGAAATAACTTTATTCATGGTAGGGTTTACATTTCAATTGTTGGAGGTTTCGGACTAATGAACAATAAAGATTTAATAAATGGATCTTATAGTTCTTGAACCTTTTTTCGAATTAGATTCCTTAAACAAAAAAACATCTAACGACCACTTTTAAGACTGTTGATTGTTAAGTTTGTTGGTTTGAGTAATTTTGAATATATATTAAAACAGCAAATATCATAGATAAAAGTGGAGGGTTGAGAAGAAACCTAAGGATATAGCTCCTGAAACAATATATTTAGGGAAAGCAAAAATTGTTATAGTTTGCCCTTCAAGTGTTTCTGTGATGTAGAGAATTTCAAATAACCCACAATTACTGCAACCAAGAATAAGTGCACTTGATTATATATCAATTTGTTCCATGGTTGTTCAGAAACCAAAAAAAGACCCTCGGTCTATTCTGACCTCGCTTCTGAAACAAGTTGCTTTTGAAATGTTGTGCTCTGTTGTTAGACAATAGCAGCGGTTGTTCCATAAACTTGATATGCTGGTCAAGATTAGAAGTGTTCCCAGGAAAATTGCGCTCTCAACGAACTCCCAGCAAGTTCTTTGATCTATCAGCGATGACTTTCAGGGTACTCTAGCTGAACAAATCGGAAACGAAAAAGGAATAGCAGTGTCATTATCGTAATCATCTTCGATTTCAAATATGTCTACCAAGAACTGCCTTTGCTGTCTATATGTCATGATGTTACAACAAAAACAAAACTAATGAACAGCATGATTAACCCTTTTGATTAACCCTTTAACGCTTCATTTATGCTTAATTAAAAAATAACATCATTTATTTTATTACCTAACTAACTTTTTTCCTTATGTTTACTAACAGCTAGTTTGTTTAAATATTTTGCATAGCTTTTCATTGCCTTTTAAGTGCTTTTTCTCCTCCTACTTATGCATACATATTTATATATTTAGTTATATGTAGATATAATTTTTTTATTGCATACCTTTCATAATGATCGCCGTTAATTCTGAGGCATTTAATTGCATGCAGAATTGATTCTCGTTGCTGATTGTTGTTGCTGTTGCTAATGCAGTTGCTGTTGCGGTTTTTATGTTGGCCATATAATCGCCTAGGTTTGTTGTTTGTGTTTGTGAATTTATTATACGATAAACTAATATTTGTTTTATTTCTTTTTCGTTTAATATGTTATTATAGTTATTGTAATTATATTATTATTGCTGTCTCTTGTTATTAAATAATCCACTTCAGTGCTGTTGTTGTGGCTCTTTTGGGGTTAGCGTCCGCTTTGCGTCACTCACTTGCTGTGCTGTGGATTAGCAATACTTGTAATAATATCTAATGATAATTCATTATTTAGCGTTAATCTGCTGTCACACGCACTGCTTCAAACGAGAATTATTTGATGTTTAAGATAAATTTGTTATTGTTGTGCTAAGTGAATTTCCGCAAGCGGCAAGCAGTGGTGTTCGAGTACGTTTGCGAGCGAACTTAGTGTGGAGTATATGGGGAACTTTTACACGCACGGTTACTTTGAGAGTTTTGAGGAATAATTTGAACAAAATAACACACTTTCTTCGGTTTAACCCTTTTTGCGCCAAGAAAAATTTAAAAACTTCCTTCGTAGAAATTATTGAGTAAGTTTTTTCTTTATTTCATTGTTTTATAGTACGAGCATATGTTTTTTTTTTTACATAAAAATATTTTTTTTTGCACAACTTTTTATTTCCTTTTTTTGCAAAAATTGGGTTTACGATAAATTTGCAGTTTTTATTCTATATAAATATGATTACAGCGAAAAACTCACTTCTGTAATAAATCACTCTCTATTTTGATTTTTAGCACATTTGTAAGCTTCCAAATCAGCAAGAAACCAGTTAACACCTGCGCTCCAGTTATGTACTTTATTTACATTTATGTTGGTTCTTTAACTGTGTGCTGATAACAATTATCTGATAACACCGTGACTTGGGTTTTTCTATTTTTGTTCTTTTACAATTTCACAAGTTTTTTCACGCGCTCAATTAAATTTTTGAATTTTCAATATTTACTCTGCACTATTGTTGTATGAATTATTATATTTGCTTCACTTTGCTTTATTTATAATTCAAATCATACACAAATTTCCATTTCCGTTACTCTCATTTGTAATTTTTAATATGCTCACTTAAGTTTAATTTCCTTCGACTTCCGTTTCCATTCCACTCACAAGCGAGGTAGCGCAACGAATGACACCACAAACTCAACCGTTTCATGCGCGTACCCGACCCAACAAGACAGCATTTTAAAAAATAATCCAGCAGCAGTAGCGATCATACAAGTCGGTTGTTCGTGCAAAGAGTTTGACTTCGTCAACAGGCAAAGCATGTCAAATAGAAACGAAGGTGCCAACCATAGCAAAAGGGGGCTCGCTGTGTATTTATACTACGCTGTGCTTAGCGGCAATAGTATTTGATTATTATGGGACTAGCGGTAAATTGTAATGGCATAAACGAGGTAGATATACACTTCCGTAAATCAAAATGCTTCATATGGAACTTTGGTAGATATAACCGTATATTAGCTTCGCTAGTTACTTGATGTTGTGCGACTGAATAAGGACGCTCTGATCCAGTAGGTATTGACATTGAAATTAATATTAAATAATTATAGCCATTATTACGAAAATTTAAAAGGTATTTTGAGGTATTTTTGTGAAGCAACTGCAAACGATCCATAACCAGAATACACGCGTATGAATAGGCAACATTGTCATATGAGAGAGCAATCAGCTGACACGTTCTTACGGAAAAAATCAAAATTTCTTTGATTTCTACGGAACGTTCTACGTATACGGAAAAATTGAACGTCGGTGAGTGTTCGTTTACATGGCACTCTCATAAGACAGGTCGTGTCAGCTGACACGTACTACGTACGTGCGTCGGTGGGTAATTGGACTATTAAGAAGAGTGAACGATGAGCGGTACGAACTCAAGTAGATATGGGCATAATGCAGCCTCCCAGGGACCTTCCTTTTAACTCTTACCCCTTTGACTTGTGTCCCTCGATAAGAAACGGGAAATTCGCGGAGGTCGCTAATCGCCAATGAGTTAATTAGAAATGGTTACTGTATGGCATGTAGCAGGTGTAGCCAATAAAGCGAACTTGATAAAAATTCTTTTGAAGTTACTTAGTCATTCTGGCCTAAAAATATAACAGCTCAACCATATGAAAACGCAAAGCGTGAATTTTTTGTCAAAATCATACCAATAGAAATTGTATGAGAGCAACCGAAATTGAATTCTGTGCGTTTCAAGGTGGCGCAAAAGTAAGCTTCCGATGTTCAGCATATCGGTTGTGGCACGTGCAGTGTGTTCTGTTTCACCGTCTTGTTGGAACCACATGTTTTCCAATCCCAATTCATCAAGTTGCGGCAAAAAGAACTCGTTGATCATTGCTCTGTAGCGCTCACCATTCACAGTAACCGTTTGGCCCCGACCGATTATTGGTCAAACAAATAGTCAGCAATATTCCGCGTTCTGGAGCAGTGTAGCATAACATTGTTTATTAACGTGTATTTCGCATGTGTTTAATACGCAAATGTCAAAACAGAACTGACTTTAGGGGCCAATCGCAAAATTTATAGCATTTTCTGATAGGAGGATTACTTTTGCGCCACCCTGTATATGGTTGAGCTGTAAAAAAAAAAGTTGTGTTTTTTTAAATTTATATTCTCTGAGATACGGTAAACTTCAAAAGCGTTTTTCTCGAAATTACTTTCCTCGATTTCTATCTTTTGTCGTATATTTTTAATATTTTCAAAAAGAAAATATTCTGTAAATTCCTTTTAAGATAAAATCAATCTGATAACGAACTCTGTACTGATTATAAAATTAAAAATTTTTTTTGTAACAGATCACTAGTACAGTTGGAGTCATGTTAACCAGGGTACACCTTCCTAAACATTACCTTCTACCTTCCCATCATCACTGCCTGCAGCAAACATTACATAAAATAAATGTAGGTTGAAAATGTTTTTATTTCTTCTTAAACTGAAAGATTCTTAAATTTTAAGTTTTTAGTCCGTAATATACCCTCAGGGACTTAGCTTCGTAAATTACTGTAGTTCTATCACGTATGGCGAGCAAGGATCTAAGTTACACAACCTAAAGCTATATTTAATCCTCTTAAAAACGTTACTCCCCCTGCTTGGCCAACATGCGCAACTGAGTATATTGTACGCGGTTTCATCAGAATTTAGATTTCCTTACTTGTTCTGTTTGGTGTTGCATTGTTGGTAGTGAACAATGTTCGCTGTTGAATGCCGGCAAATTGTTCGATTATTTCGTTTGGTTCATACAAAAACACACTAACACTTGCATGTCGGTATGTAAAGGGTGTTTTTTTTAGGGGTATAGAACTTCGAATTGATATAAAACACAAGAAAATCGTCTTAAGGTCCATCAATTTGGCTTTATTGGAAGGATAATTTTATGCCATTAATGCTTAAATATGATTTAGGGCATGTGGCCGCCGCGGCTGGCTCGAATAAAGCCAATTCTACAGGTCCAATTTTCAACCACTTTTTCGAGCATATGGGGCCGTATGTCGGCAATAACGCCACGAATGTTGGCTTCCAATTCCCCTAACGTTTCTGGTTTGTTGGTGTAGACGAGCGACTTCACATATCCCCAAAGAAAATAATCCAATGGTGTTAAATCACACGACCTTGGTGGCCAATTGACAGGTCCATTCCGCGAAATTATGCGCTCATCGAATGTTTCCTTCAATAAATCGATTGTGACGTGCGCTGTGTGGCATGTAGCGCCGTCTTGTTGGAACCACAACTCATCCACATTCATGCCATCCAATTCGGGAACAAAATAGTCGGTTATCATGGCTCTATACCGGTCTCCATTAACGGTAGCTGCCTCTCCAGCATTATTGCGGAAGAAGTATGGCCCAATGACTCCACCAGCCCATAGAGCACACCAAACAGTCAGTTTTTGTGGATGTAATGGCGTTTCAAGGGTCTCATGTGGATTCTCTTCACTCCAAATGCGGCAATTTTGCTTGTTGACGTAGCCATTCAACCAAAAATGAGCTTCATCACTGAACAAAATTTTGCGATGAAAATCAGCATCGAAATCAATCTCATTTTCGGCCCATACACCAAAATCACGACGCATTGCATGGTCTCGCGGCTTTAATTCTTGCACAAGCTGGATCTTGTAAGGTCGCAAGCCAAGATCTTTGCGCAAAATCTTCCATAAAGTTGATGGACAAAGCTCCAATTGCTGTGCACGGTGGCGAATCGATTCATTCGGGTCCTCTTCAACACTTTGCTCTACAGCGGCAATTGTTTCTTCGGTGCGCACTGTTCGACGTCTCTGCGGATGCGCATTATCACATAGAGTAAACGTAGTGCGAAAACGATCCATGGTTAACCGAATTAATTGCTCTGATGGACGATTATGTCGACCATAAAATGGACGGAGCTCACGGTAAACTTCGCGAACTGAACCATTATTTTCGAAATAAATTTGCACGATTTGCAAGCGTTGTTCTTTTGTCAACCTGTTCATGATAAAATGGCAAACCAAACTGAACATAAATCACATTAGAGTTGCCAGATTTGACCACAAAATGCCAGTTTTATCTCTATTCGAAAAACAAACCTGTAAAAAAAACACCCTGTACTAGTGTTACGGGCGTTTGCATTTTGTGATAAAACCAATATGATAGCAGCAGTAAGGCGCGAATACTCATTCACTTGCGCACGAATTGCAGGGCGCCATGAAAAAGAGCAACAACAACAAACACACTCAATGACTTGCCCGGCTGGTAACAATGCTGAATTGAATGTACCTGTGTGTGTGACTACTGTAGTTGTACACAGTTGCCACATTATTGAAATTGCCAAAAGTGAACAGAGTATAAGGCTTCTCGAAGCAATTAGCTGTGCACCAACAACCCCATCAGAATTTACAAGGACCTCTTCTATCCCCTATTTTAAGTTTGTGCATTTTCTAGCGTAACAATGCAGATAATTTTGATACACTTTCAAGCCTTGAGGAACTTAGTCTATCTGGAGAACAATGTTAACAGCAAAAATATTATTAGCATAGAAATCCATCGGAGAATCGCTACTGCTTACAAGTGCTATTTTGGACTCAGGTCTTAAAATAGATCTTTTATCATACGTACCTATCCTGGTGTATAATAGAGATAATAAAAGAATTTCAGAGCCAGATATCCCCTATTAGGTTACGGTGAGCTCCTCTTTTGTGGTGTGGGTGGAGTTTCTAATTTTTCGCACAAATTATCTGGACCTACATGTTTTATACCGAGTACGAGAAAGCTGTTCTTGGAAGGAATGCACTCGGAGGGTTCCCTACCACTGCAGAGGGTCGATTGCGTTTTAAACAAGTTGTCAAGCGATTTTGCCAGCAGAGGAATGTCTCCACTTGGTAAGGAAGAACAAGGGGTAATGCCGCTTTAAGTAGCATTACAATATTTCACACCTACACTCTACCTTACTACCACTCACGCGCCCACTGCGAATGAAAAGGTAAGCAAAGCAGAAAGCACAAAGAAAGTGAGCGCCTAACATGATTTCGCTCATGCGAGATCAAATGCTTATGCGCAGCTGTAATTCGCAATTAGTTCATCCCACCTTATGTATAAGAAGATTATTCACGCTTAAGTAATTATCGAAAGTGTGGTTTCGGTAAGTGAGACGGCAAGTACCACAACATATCGTGAGAAGCTTCCACCCTTACCCAGCACAACCCTCCGCTATCGATCAACTTTTGGTTGCGTCTACGGGACGTAGAGAAGCATCCTAACGGTTGCACCTTCGTTCCCGAGACCAGTGGTGAGTCCTTCGGGACCACTAAATACATTTACCGGTGTGTACTCACCGGCCATCGCCTTACACCAACTGGCAACTCATCGGTAACCTGGCACCGATCCACCGGCATCCACCAAACCGTCGTTGGTGACTTGCACCGATTCACCGCCATCGGTAACCTGGCACCGATTCACCGGCATCCACTAACCCGTCGTTGGTGACTTTCACCGATCCACCGTTATCGGTAACCTGGCACCGATCCACCAACCCGTCGTTGGTAACTTGCACCGATCCACCGGCATCCACCAACCCGTCGTTGGTGACTTGCACCGATCCACCGGCATCCACCACCCGTCTCTGTAATTAATACCGATCCACCGCCATTCACCAACCTGTCATCGGAGATTCATACCGATCAACCAACACGTCCTCGGTGATTCATACCGATCCACCAACCCGTCCTCGGTGATTCATACCGATCCACCGACTCGTCATCGGTAATTAATACCGATCCACCAACCCGTCATCTGTGATTAGCACCAATCCACCATCATCCACCCTACCGGCCACGTTATACGTCGCTACTGACACATCCTATTCATCGTACCCGACTAGATACCCCTGTATCACCGTGTTCTTATTAGTAAAGGAAGTACCTATCCTATCTGGATAGGCTGAGCATTACCCCAGCCTTCGATGAAACCCACCTCACAAAGGTGCCACACCCATTTAATAGGATGGCCAAGAAAGTACAGCTGACAAATTTCACTTTTTTTTGTTTTTCGAAATGTTTGATACCGAAAATGTGGGCGTGTTTATAAAAATAATTTGCCCCTTTTTAAAGGCAACTTGGCGGTAAGGTAACCTGCATACAAACTTTCATTCAAATGTCTGCATTTTGTCTCAGTCATGTGCAGATAGACAGACACATAGACAAATGCACGAACGGATAAACGGACATGACTCAATCGCTTTCTTCACTCATCCTAAGAACTTTGATACATGGGAGCTCTATATCTATCTTGATTAAGCTATGATACTTCGTATGCTCGTACAACAAGGTGTGACAAATCCAGGAAAACCAGCACACCCAACGTAAGCAAAAAGTACAATTTTTGTCGAAAACGACCAAAGTGGCAACCGTAAAACGAAGGGAATGTTTATATGTGATTGTGGTTACATAGATTTTTCTCTACAATTTTTCTTGTGGGGGAAAAAGGGGTGGTGTGTTCGAAGTGAGCATGTTCGATTGAATTAATTTTTTCTTTTTTCTTTTCGCTCTCAACTAAACATCTAATTTCCTTCCAACATTTATATGCATATTTAAATTTCTTTATTTTTCTTCCACGTTAAGTTTTTATGAATGAAAGCAAAAGTGCACACCGATGTGTCAGAGATAAACCTATAATACATATTTCTCGCATGCTATAATTTTCACTATGCACTCGTGTTCGTATAGCTCATATATTAGGTAAGTGCATGCGTACCAGATTGACTGAGCTCTTAACATTCGCCAAAAGTATTGAATAAACACCAAAATGGGCCATGCTCAAAAAGTTTGTGCGTCAAAACGGCAAATAAAGATAATATTTGCGTGACTATATAAACGACGTCAAAATATTAGAACAACTTTATATTCATTGTTGGCAATATAATCACATTTGTATACCCAGCTGTATTAACGAGTATAATAGTAACGGAGCTTTGTAGGGGCACAAAGTAATATTGATGTATAAAGAGTTTCATATACCAAAGTTCTTCGAATGAATAGAGAAAGTGATTGAGACATATCGGTCCATCCGTCCACCTGTCCGTCTATCGACACACGATAACTTGAGTAAACATTTCGATATAGCTGATATTGGGTATACCCAGTAATTTCCGGGTACTTAAATTTTATCGATACGAAAATTGTATCAAAATTGTTTGAGCGACATAAGCTGTAGTCATTTCTTTTGCATGCAATTCGCAATCAGCTTATGAAGTATTCCAAAGATATAGTTAATGCTTTGCAATCCCAAATCGGGAGGTTTTCACAACGAAAATGGGGAAGACAATCCCGCGCAATGCCTCAGAGCCAACAGTGCTCGCCCCCAATTAATACGTACAAGGTGTAAAGGTGCCTCGCACTCCCTGTTCTATATACAGGGCCGGGGAGAGGGGAGGAGGGGCAGTCAGGGCAATTTTCTTGGGGCCCGGAAGGTTTTTGGGGGCCCGGCAAGGCAAAGCAGTATTGACAGTACTCTAATCAGGATTTCAAAGAGAAAGAAACGCGAAATCCTAGGGGCCCGGATCGGCTCTCTGCGGCCCTGTCTATATAGAACAAATAATTATACTAAAAACAAATAATATTAATCAAAAGTTGTCCCCTATGCAACATGTGCTCCGCACCCCCCGTTCCACTCTCTGAACAAATAATAAAATAATATATAATAAATTAACTTAAAAAAACTACTCGACCTCCATAAACCTTAACAGAAATCGAAAGACATAAAATTATATTTTTAAGTAATGATTCAGGTTAATAAGCTCAATTTGGTAACTGCACGGGTTTGGTGGTCTTATGAATTAGTCTTGCAAAACTTGTTTAGAATGATCGGGGTACTGCCCACACTTAAGTAGAAAAAGTTTAAAATTCGTACTGACCAAGACTCCAGAAATTGTCGTATTTAATGGCAATCCCATCACGCCTACTTCCACACAGCTGGGTATTTAAAGTTCGGTTCTAACCGGGTGTAGACTACCCTACTTTTTAAAATTGCTTATAGTCTCGTGCCTACGCTTAAGGAAAAAACCCGGAAAGGTGTTGATTGATGGCTTCGAGTACGTACCTGCATACAGATATACAGCTGTGTTCAATATAATAGTAGTGAAAATAAACTGGATATCGTGCGACGAAATAAAAAGAAGCTGTGTTTCTAATAATTTTCATTGAAAATATAGCGAATTCCATAACAGAAGCCACATAAAAAGAAATTTCAAATTTTACACAAAGTTCAGGAAAGTTAATTAAACTTTTAAAAATTTACATAAATATTTCAATATTTTTGGCAGAATTTTTAGTAAGTAGATTTCTGAGTACGCAGTTTTGTAGACCATTCCATATTGTTCAAGTTAGAGCTCCTTCAAAAATTTTCCTGAATTTTAAGAATTCTTTCGTCAAGGGAGTTGAGTGATTTTTTCCATACAACCCTTGAAGAAAAATTCATTTTGCATGGAATAAAATACCCAACATGCTTGACAAATTTTTTTTTTAAATTCAGAGGAAATTTTGAGGTACTTATAACTTGCACATTGAATGAGCTATAAAACTGCGTACTCAAAAATTTTATAAAAATTTTGCCCAAAAATATTGAATTTGTGTTGTAAATTTTTAAAAGTGAACTTTGTGTAAACTTTGAAATTTTTTATTATGTGGTTTCTGTTATAGAGTTCACTACATTTTCAGTGAAAATTATTAAAAACACAGCATCTTTTTATTTCGTCGCACGATATCTACTTTCATTTCACTAATATTATATTGACCCAACTATGGTAAAGATAAAGGGTTGGCAAAGATGCCGGGATTCCATGCTTTTTGTATTTGCTGAAGATCCCGAGACTTCTGTCTGACAATCCTGGGGTTTTTGGGATTGGAAAAATGTTACAAAGCACTAAATATTTGTGATATATTTCTGAAAATTAGTATATATTATTTTTGCTGATGTGTAATAACTTTCTGTTGACATTTTTTCCATTTATTTATTCAATACTAGAAAACCCATAAAGTAGGGACACGAATTTCAAAACCACACCATATCGATACGCTTGCCCTTTTATATCGATATTTTGAACTCGATGCTTTTATAACTATATCTTATGGTATCGAGTACTTAGATCGTGGTATCGCATCGAATTATTAGAAAAATGTGGCAAAATAAAAAGGAGAGAACTAAAAACCAAACAACAGCTGTGTTGGTTGCCCCTCTCTTACTTGTGGCGCGTATCGAAGGAAATTCAGCGCCAAAGTCTTTACAGTTCATTTAGACGGAACCGGCAGACACTACGGGGACTGCTGCATTTTCTTCCATCCAAATTTATGAAGCTAATTTTTTAATTTGAAAAATTGTCAAATATCAGCAAAATCTGTTACGGACGCTAGATTAACACCTTATTATACTAATGACTCCCCTTTTTTAAAGAAATATTCCTAAAAAGTCTCAGAAAAAACTTTAAAATTTTGATGATTATTCATGAATATTTCGCTAATTTCGGATACGTTTTTAAAACATAATTTACATTTGTGTATTTAATTTTTATCTATGTATATATTTGGAGAAAATTATTTTAAATAATTTTACTAAAGCCAAAAGCGGTGTACAATGCAAAGACATTACTTTTCCAAAATTCAAAACTTAAATAGTTATGAAATATCTTGAGTATTAAATTAAAAAAAAAAAAAATTCTCCACTTTTTTAAGCTTAAACTGTTGGAGAATTCAAATACCCAAATGCGGAAATCCCGGGATTATGAAATTAAATCACGAAGATTCCGGGATTGTTAATATCCAAAATTTTGACATCCCTAGTAACTGTTCTATAAGAAATCGAGAAGGAATTAGTGTAGCTATAGAAAGTACTGGAACTAAATAACAGTAACACCTTATCCATTGTATCCATACACTCAAACTGATTTAGAGGTCTGACATACAGATGACGAAGGTAAAACATGAACCAAACTTCAAGAAAGCGATATCAACGGGAAACTGCCACACTATGTTTCAGGCCGTAGTGTATACTTTAGAAGAGATTTATTCTCGTGGCATAGTATCGGATAGCCTGTAATTGCAGTCATACACAGCTGCTTCGAAGCTAGTCCAAAAAGTACGCCTTGTATTGCGTTGCTGTTGAGAGCAGCCTGTGTACGCCTGCAGAGCTATGACCAGCGGGTGCAGAGTGATATATAACGCAACCCTCCTTGTTATCTTATCGCTTTCTTAGTCCAATATATAAAGATAGACAACACGCTCTACGTGCAGCCCAGAATTCTTTTACAACTATACAGATACGCTGACACCTTTTCCGATAATTCCCGTACATTGACTATCTAACACAGCTGGCTATTTTGTACTTTTCTGGTAAATAGTATAAGATATGTCTTTTAAACATTTAAGACTATGCAGAGTTCGTTGATTCAGATATAGATAACCACAAGCACCTGACTCATCACGACCCCCCCCCCCCCCTAAACTGGACGTGATCTTCCTGCAGCTTAACATGATGGAACCGATCCAATTTTCCAAGGAAGGGTTCACTCCAATAAGGCCCTATTTGTCTTCTTCTTCTGGTGTACGGCTTCTGATTTTTTTGTAGAAATTGCCGGGGCTTACATGTTCTTATGCCGACTCCAACCAGCAGTACCTATATCCAAGCAGTACCTATGTCCAAGCACATCCCCCCTCGAAAATGTTGTTCGGATTGAAATTAAACTCAATGCGAGTATCTACCATGCAAAAAATCGTCTATGGTGGGCTACAAGTTATCCCAACTATTACGTTATAGGCATGGTTGGGATAGGCCGATTTTAAATTCTATAGCCTACTTTTAGGTGTTGAAAGTAAACTTGTCCGACAGTACCTGCACTATCCTTTTGTGCATGAAAGGGACCAATTAGGACATGCTCAAACAAAAGGGATCACTTCAACACATACAAAGAGATTAGAACTGCCATTGGTCGCATGTTCCTCTGCGACTCATCCCGGATTCATCCTAGACTAATCGCTTTATTTGCAGGGTATTAACCACTCAAGGGTTTTTTGTAAACACGATGTTAACTTAATTGGCATGTAGTCTCCAGTGAATGGGCGGCTGCTCTTTTGACGTTAGGTAGAAGGACCACACCGACGGGACGTGATCTGTTCTAATATAAGCTTCGAATATTACAGTAAGCCATTTCCCACCATTTGACGTATGTCAGGCTACCAAATTAGTCTCCACTCAATTATGGAATGGGTTCCATCATCAAAACACTTCTGGGTTGGGGAGCCTATGCTATATATTCTTCTGACGGAAAGTGACGTGTTTCAGGCATTCTACATTATGACTTTAACATTAAATATCACAGTGAATATATGTGCTCGGAGCTTAGTAGCTTTGACTCTTGCTACTGGTGCCTTCGTTGAAGGAGTGCGCTGTGGGTAGCACAACCATTTAGTAGCGTTTTCCATTTCCTTCCTTAGGCATTACTTTTATCAGCGACTCACGTCTGCCTCGCAAATAATTGAATAGAGTTTTATGCTCGAAAAAAATTACTTAAAATATCCGACACTCATCTACCGAAACCAATTGCAATTTTTTGGTTTAGCTACCCACACAAAAATTCTCACACTTTGAAGACAGGAAAAAAGTTGTGTCGAATGCATTCAAAATGTGCTCCCTTTCTAGGTTCTTTGGCGCTCAGTCAAGGCGAAAAGCGAAACATCTGTAGAGTACGAATAAACACATTAAAACAACAATAATAAAAATAACAAAACGAAAGATGGAATAAGTAAGAATGCGAATAATAGTCAGTGAAATCAAGCAGGAGAGCAACCAAGGAGCCAAAGCAGCCCAGCAACCTAGAACGTGCCGCAAGATAATCGAACTCACTGCCACTCGAACTGTGCGCCATAAACATTTGCATATTGACTGAGCAACAATTGCAAGAGCACGAAGGAGTGTTGAGATGAGGAATTACAGAAGGGAGCGAAACACAGCAGCGGACTAATGGAAGGATTTCTCAACTTCGAGGGATAATAATGTAAGGCTCGCATTGAATGGACTATTTTTTTGGTCCGTTGCACGTATGGTTTGCTGTGGTTTGAGGGCGACAGACGCGGAATAACACAAACATGATTTGCATGATTGCATGCATTGAAGAAGAAGACTAAGAAGAGTAGGAAGAGTCAAAAAACAAAATAAATAAAAAAATTCTGAAGTGTGATGAGCTCAAGCGCATGGCAAAGAGCAAAGAAAGACGGCGCAGTGATGCGTCAAAGATACAGAATATATTTCAAGTGCAGTCGAGCAAATATCAGCATAAATGATGAAGGTGGTGGCTAGTGGCTGGTGGCTGTTGTTGGTGGCGCTGATGTTCCGATATGCTTCTGCTGCAGCTGTGCGCGCGGCGTGATGGTGTGACGACTTTGGCGCGCCCAAACGCGACAACAAAACACACTTGCAAATGACAATGCGACCGACGACCGACCCACAAGCTTTGAATACACGTTACAGAGAGAACAACAAAACAAGAATAACAACAAAAATCAATCGAATTGAGCTTTGGACACAGATACGCCAATCCGCCGCCGCCGCCACCGCCACTGCATATGAGACACGTACCAAATGGTTGAGGGTTCTGGGCGCTTTTTGTTGTTGTGGGCTCAAGCACATACTAAAACAATTTTTATTGTTATTGGAATTGCATTTGCCTACTTGATGTGGTTTTTGTTGCTGTTTTTTTTTTGTCGGGTGCAAACAAAGGGCTTGCATGCAGAAATAATAATAAGGAGGAAGAAGCAGAAGCGGCAGTAGTAGCATCAGCCACTAAAGCGCACAATGCGATTGCAATCGCATAAATTGGCAGTGGCAAATGCGCCAACAGAAGCGAATGTGAGTGCTGAGGTAACAACTGTGGCAACAATAACAAGAATAAACTGAACAACAACAAAAACAACAAACGCTATGGTAAATAGCGAATCACGAAGATAATGGCAATACTCGGTGGCAAGTCAGTGGCGGCAGCTTTAACAATAGCGGCAACTGTTACAACAATAAGAACAACAAAAACAACAACAACAAGGGGAAGCGCAGTAGCGTTCAGTGGTTCTTAACATATTCGGTGCGTAGGTAGCATTGCTGTTTCATACAAGCTGAAAGGCACTGGTCCGTCACGTTGACTACTCCTGCCCGCAGTGTTTGAAGCTGTGGAACTACGATGGTTACGAATTGGCCGAAAATTCTCTAGAGAGAACTGACGTTCCAGAGGTTCCTTGCATCCAAATGGAACTCGTGCCTAGCAGGAGGCGTTATTGATCCTACTGCGGTCATCCTTTATGAAAAAACTTGATGGGGTAAGCACTGCTGTAGAAGATGGTAGATGGAATCACTTGAGTATCTGTTAGCAGTTGAATATAGCCGTGTCGAAGCTATATTCAAGTAACTTTTTACATTACCAGTCAGACGGCTATAGAGGCATTAATCTCAAATAGTAAAACAACAATAAGTCGGTTATTATGCAAACAAGAGTTTGAAACAGTTGATGTAGAGAGGAACATATTTGCTTCCCGTTTTTTGGGGATGAGTCGACGAAGAAAGACGCAACTCTTGAAACATATTTAATAGACGTCCCAAAACCATTTGAAGAGGTAAATGCAACGTATAATTTCCAATGATCAGCCAAATAGGAAAGCCGCGAAGTCAAAAGCTGCGCTTGCCGTTGAGAGAGAGATACGGGGTTTACGCATGATGCGCTCCGTTCAGGGCACTGTCTTTTGGCACCGTGCATATAAATTGTGTGTCGTGATTGACAATGTACTCAGTGTAAGTCTGGTGTATGTTCATGTGATTCGATCGCCGAATTAATGATCTGGCTAATAGGAATGGCAGAGATCCCGAAACAATAATAAGGGGAGTCCTAGAAAACTGCAGATATTCGTGAAGAGCTATGGCTTTTTTAGTTCGTATGTTGTACAAACTTCTGGTAACACAATAAACACCATCAATGAGGTTTTTACTAGCCACCCACTTTACCTTAAAATTAAATTTTTTTTGAAAAAAGTTATGCAATTTCAGAATTTCACTTCCCAGCAGAACTTGAAGCGAGATCTCCCCAAGCGAATAAGAGAGTACTCTCTTTGACATCCTTTTGGAACAATAGAACATATTTTATTTAATTTTCTGCTCTTATGCTACTTTTTGTGAAGCACAAGGAGCGATATCCCCAAGCGATGAATAAGAGAGTACTCTCTTTGACATCCTTTTGAAACAATAGAACATATTTTTTTTTATCTTCTGCTCTTATGCTACTTTTTGTGAAGCACAAGGAGCGATATCCCCAAGCGATGAATAATACGCTCTTATCCCCTTAACATCCTTTTAGATCAATAGTAAAGTTTTCTACACTAGGTGCTCCGATTTTAACAATCTTGGAGCAATAGGGGAGACCTCCTCAATAAAATATTACTCTCTTCTATATATTATTGCAGCGAAAATAGAGATTTCTCCAACTTCTACTCCTAGCTCACACCTTTTTCAATAAGACAAATTTCTCTGCCAAAATAAGAAAACAAATTTTCAACAAATAGGAAAAAAATGTTAAGTAGTATAATAAGTATTGTTCTCCATAATTATTTCCATTATTTGCTGATATGTGAGATATTTATGTATGAGTTCTATTCCATTGCTTCCATTCCTTCATTTGCTTCCATAGAAGGCTTGAGGCATGATTCTCCAAAGATCTTTCATAGGTCATTAGAAGGAATGTGAAATGTCTCCCTCATTACTCTCCTGGGAGGTTTTCTAAAATTCTCCAAAACTCCCCAATTACTTGATTGCGATTCATAAAAAAGTAATAACAACAACTGTTATTGTTTTTTGGGAAGTGAAAGGGAGTGGCGGCCGCCGTGGTGTGAAGGTAGTGTTGCCGGCCTACCACACCGAAGGTCCATGGTTCGAGCCCTGGTACAGCTAACATCAAAAGTGATTTGAAAAAAAGTTTTTCAAAACGGGGTCGCCCCTCGGCAGTGGTTTGGCAAACTCTCCGGGTGTATTTCTGCCATGACAGGCTTCTCAGCAAAAATTCGTCTCCTTTGTAGATGCCGTTCGGAGTCGGCAAAAAACTGTAGGTCCCACCAATTTGTAGGGAAAAATTCAAATCGGCACACCACAAATTGGAAGAGAAGCTTGGCGCAAAAATCTCTTAGGAGGTTTATGATGATATACCTGTTGTATATCGCGCCATAGAGATAGATAGAAAGGGAGTTTATCTATTACTAGCGCTTCTAGGAGATGCAATGGTAAAAGGGGGTATACAAAATTATATGGTAATACACAGAAGTATAACCTATTAACCCTATACTCGGAAATGAGTGCTTCGGGATTAATAAAACAATGAATGATATAAAAGTTGTGTAATTTCGCGTTCAATTAATTGAAATCGACCAGAAAGTTAAAAAATATAAACAAAAATTTTGGAGAAAATGCACAAAATAGTATTTAAAAAAAAAAAAAAATACGCTTCTGAGTAACTTAAATCGAGAAGCTAAAAAAATTAAATAAAAATATTTTTGGAAAAGTTCAAAATATTTATTTTTGAAAAAACAAAAAACATCCTTCTGAAAATTAGCGATATCTTATGATACATCAAAAGTAAAATACAAAAACACTTGAGTCCAAATAAATGACTAACTTTAATTTATTAAATTTTGAAAAATTAAAATTTCATTAAAATTAGAAATTTTAAAATTTCTTTATAGAAAATATATTTCTTATACCCCTAAGTACCCTCTTTAAAAGCGCCAAAATTTAGTTTTTTAACTACAGTATTTTCCGAAATATTAAAAAAATTTACATTGCAAAACAAGCAAAACGGTGATTTTTTGAATTTGCATAACTTTTGAAAAAAACTTTTTTTTTTTTATTTTTTTCTTTGGCAGAACTTCTTTTTATGATAAAAGGAAACTCTTCACCAAATTGTATTCAAATCGCAAGTGGTCATTCCAACTATGTGACGATATGACATGGAAATATCCATAAGGCAATGTTTGAAATCGTAAAGTAAAATAATCATGCGGGGAAAGTGAAATCAGACCTTTGACTTAAAACTTAAATTAAAAAATCAGTTGATTCCTTTTAAAATCCAACGGTTCGAGATTTAGAAATGTTTTGTCAACCGCGCTTTCCAACCTGAAAAGGCATTTTTAATCTGTCTTGACGTTGGTTTAGTGAATAATCTCTGCTTAGGTTTTTATTTAAATCTTCAAAACTAGTTCGATACCGTTTCGTGGCTTTCTAGGTGACACCCTACATATTCTGGAACACATTTAAAACAAAATTGTTTATTGTAGTTAAAGTTACCACATTTTTTATGAATTATTTATTTAAAAACAGTTTATGTTGTTGGTTTTATGGTCTGTTCATTTTTACATATTTTTGTAAGTTTAACGAGCTCAAGACCAGTTGATAATAATTCCTAGTTAATTATTACACAGTTTAGTTTGATAAATAAAGTTTAAGATAAAATAAAAAATTTTTTTCCGGTAAATATAAACTTTAAATAAACAATTTTTTGTTGCGGTAAATATAAACTCTACCAAAGAGCTAAGCGGAATAAAAAAATCATGTTATCTTACTACTAATAAAAAAATAAATTTTTTTCGTGAATTTGTTTTTTGCGCTTCGTTTAATTGTCTAGCGCAAAAAGTCCAATCTAATCCCAAGGGGCGCTCAATACAAAACTCAGGACTACTTTGATTAAGCAAAGCCAAAACCAATTTACTGCAGCCAATTAGGCACAATTTCAGACGCGGCAGCCCTGGCAACATCAGATGGTTATGCCTGCACTTATTTGATTTCGCTTGCGCCCTTTATTTACTCTAACCACAACCCATTCAACTGCCTGCCAGCGCTCCCCACACAAACGCCTGTCTGTCTTACTGCAGGTCCGGCAATCCGCAATATTCGCAGCAGCAACACTGCCGCGCACTGCAATATTTGATATGAAAATCGAAATCGAGTTCTAATAAATGGAAATGGAAATGAAAATGGAAATTGAATCGACGAATGTTATCGAAAATAAAATTTTTTTTTTGTTTTTCGGTTTTATATTCTTGCATCAACGCCTACCAACAGTGCACACACACAAACACACGGCTAACCACAAGAATGAGGGTTGAGATTGGCTGTCGGTGGATGCATACGTGCATGTATGATGACATAGTCGTTGAGTGGCACAGCTGTTGCAACATTACAATGCCACCGCATAGCGCCCACCTCCTCGGCGTCACCCCTTTTTGGGATTTGCTTTTGCTTTTTAAAGTTATCAGCGCGCCGCAGTCAAGGCGCAACCAAATGACTGTCGAGTAACAATGGGCTTATGTGGCACACAAGCAATCGACGTAAACAACAACAACATGAAATGTAACAAAGGCAGTAACAACCAAAAGATGTATGTCTGCTTGTACGTTTGTACATTTGTATGATTTGAGCCGGAGTCTGAGCGCAATAAGGGATTTGTCTGCGCTTTTGTGCCCCGCAATTCCCAAAGCGCCTACTACGTGCCGCGCACACAGATGCGTACATACTTATGGACGTTTACAATGGTTACACATGCACAAACGTACAAGGCTTTGGCACTTTACAAAGGTTTGCAAAACTTAAGCGAGTGAACTTGAATACGTTCACACACGCGCACCTATCTACAGTTACTTACAGTGGAAATGGAACCATTTGCACTTACTTCGGCCTATTCTAGGATCCCATTATTTTCAGGACCACTTCGGTGATATTTCAAGATCGTTTGTAGATCATTTCAAAACAACTTCGAAGTGGTGCTACAAATAGTTCGTAGAGGGTTCCAAAAACAATCCAGAATTATTCATACTTCTTCCTTAACAACTGTAGATAGAAGGGACAAACTGGGTTTACGTTGTCATAACCATCTGCTTCCTCAAACGAAGTTCTTGATCCATTGGCGTTAGCCCGATTGCCTTTGGGAAAAATATATACGTGCTACCCCCAGAACACCCTCCATACTTGCTCCTGTTTCAATCCAGTGGTTTAGACTTCGCTGGTACCTTTCTCGTAAAAACTTCATCTAGTATCTCACTCCAAGGTATACGTATGAGTCTTCGTATGCTTCTCTACCATGGCTATTCTATATTTTAAAGCCCATCTCACGCGAATCGCAGCATAGATGAGTTCACCCCTCATCATAGAAGCGGTCTTAAACTCTAGAACATTTTCTCCAATGTCACACCAACCCGATGACCTACAAGTTCTAGCACCAGGTTCTCTTCTTCACGGTGTTTCACTTCTCTCGATTCTTGAGCCCCCTTCCAAAAACCTCTCGCTAACCAACATTATTACAAATCATGTCACCGCTCGGGCTTTCTTCATATTCTCATCTGAGTATATATAACACATAAATATTCACCATCTATACTTATCTCAATAGAACACCTTCTAACTACACCCATAATCGTAATCCGTTTATACCAAACCCAATGGAATGGAAAGTTAAACATATCCATACATTCATACTTAATTACTATAGCAAAGCTAATTATTCTTTCCGAACCGGCTGAGGATTATGGATGTAAGTATAGGATGGTATAGGGTGTTCTATTAAGGTAAGTGCAAGGTGTATTATAAAGTAATATATATGCAGGTGTGAATATGAAAAAAGCTTGAACTATTTTAGGAACCCATATCTTTAAAAACCTGTCAATAGTATTTTTAATGGTTTTGTTAAAGCTTAGAAAACCGGCTAGACTAAAGGAATGACAAAACCGGATTTAGCTGGTAGTACAAAAATATTTAAATTTAATGTTTGAGATATTCCTTCTGATATAATTTGAGTATAAATAAAAATGGGCTTCCCTTTTCCACCTTTATCTATAAAAAGCTAAATGAGCTCGAATCTGTCCTGAGTTAACTGGTGTACCTATTCAGATATTACTATGGGTTGCTGTAGAGAGTTGTATGCATCGTTTGTTTCGATATTGAATTGCGACATTAGCGATCAACCCTACGATGATACAGTAATAGAAAAGGGGTTTGATATTAACATACAATCTCCGACTTTCTGTTATAGATAATAGTGATCTCATGGATGATCTTTAATTCGTTTTTATCGCAAATGTACTATCCTGCTGGAGTTTAGCCACTCTTAATGCAGCACAACCTTCTCCGTAGAAAATTAAGAAATGATCCGTAAGCCGATATTGCTGTATGAATTGCAGCTTAAATTCTCTTTGAAAGCTTGGTAAATTACAATAAAAATTACTTCTAGTGCTGCATTCACCTCTGCTTTATCTCTTCCCCCTTTATCTCTCTTCTTAAACTATTATTCAGATTTGGGGGTTCTAGTACGTAGCGCGAGGCATCAAGAAAAACCTTTTCTAAAAAGAGTGCAGCCCCATTTTCCAACATTCCTACTGTTAATGGCTAACTCGGCTGACGATGTGTTTGCTTTCTGTGTCACATTGCATGCCACATTGGCTGTTCATATCATCAGGCCAGTCGTAGTGTATTTGTTTATGCTACCAGCTTAAGAGCAGCACATAGTCGCATCTGAGTGGAGCAATAAGTAGCAGAGCAACCTTTTGTGACACGTGTATAGTAGAGCCGAAGTAAATACCATGAATTCATCTAAACATAACAATCAAGTCCATATGTGCCATATGCATTTAAAGCTACATTTGTCTGTATGTTTGTTTGTATGTTTGTTTGTATGTTTCAAGGATGCATCGTAACGATAATATTATCGCTTACCGAAAAACGATTGAAACGATTCAGTTTTTTATCGTTTAGGAAACTATCAAAATAATTTCCTTGCGCTAAAAACGATAATGAAATCATTAAAATAATAGCAGATCGTTGATTAACGAAAAGAAGTTATCGAAATAATTTTATTTCGTTAATTGACGTAAACGAAACGTGGTTGATAGCGTTGTCTAAGTTTTATGTTATTATTCTGCTGGCAATGCCGTCACGAACGGTCGGCAGAATGACATACGCACAAACTTGACATTCGAAAGAAAAATAAACATTACATTGTTGAAAGGCGTGAGTTTAGGTAAGTTTATCATTGAATTCTAACCTTTTAATAATATAAATAACTATATAATCAACTCATTTGCAAAATATAATTCCCGTGATAATTTTTCAATGCTCAAAAATTAAGTGTATATTTGCACGAATTGATATGACTTAACAGAAAGCTATGTATATGCTCGTGAAGGTATTGCCAGCACGGTTTAACTGAGATATTTTCGTTGATTTATTTCGGTTACATTTTGATAATTTAGTTTTGTGAATTACCGAAACGAAATTATTTTGATAATTCTATTTCGTGAATCAACGGAACGAAACTTTTTCGATAAGTTTTTTTTTGTGAACTAGCAATACGAAATATAATCGTTTCGTTAGTTGAGCATCCCTAGTATGTTTGTCTTGTCATATTATTTGCATATTTGTATGTTTGCCATTGTACTCAGCGCCACCACTGGCATCACCATCAGCCACATCAGCAGCAGCCGCAGCTCCATTATTATCAGCCAACCACCGTCACCTTGTCACCTTACCTTTAGTTGCTTTATACATACATTTGTAGTATACATCCTTACATACATACCTACAAACATCCATACAATGTGTCCTTTGGCATGAACATCAAACAAACCATTGTGAAGAGCTTTATATGTGAGCTTGTGTCGGCATCAAGGCATCTGTAGCTAGTTGCAGTAAGCATCAGCTGCTGAAAAGACAATACAATCAGCTTTTGTTGTTGTTTGTGAGTGGTACAGTGGGTGTAATATGAGCATAAATATGTAAATTAAATTGCATGTAATTATATATGAAATTGTTGTTTGGCTGAAATATTATATTTCTAATTCTCTCGTACCACATTTTTAGAAGGAGATTTTACTAATTTGTGCTCATTCCGAATTCGAAAAGATTACATCTCGTACATAATCAGCTTTTTAAATGCTGTTTGACACATTTCGTTATCTGTATGAAAGTCGTGGTAATCTAATTTATTTTGACTCTCACGGGAATTCTTTTGTTTCCAGGAACATTTAACATGCAATGATAGGCTTTCAATGTTTGTGGTCGGATATAGAAGGACTTTTCTTTCTCTTAATCAGCCATTGATTTGAGAGCTAACCGTAGAAAATACGTCAATTAAACCCCGGTTAACGTAAACCCGCCCTAAGTGTATAGAATCTCGTTTGACTGATTTGCTGATATGTATGTATGTGCGCTCTGCTTATGAGGGTGTGTGTGTATGCAAGTGCTTTACTGATTGTTATTATTCGGTAATCGTGCCGAAACACGAAGAGAAAGGCAACTGCGTTTATCTCTACATATAATAAAATTGTAACTGGTCGATGTCTGCACATTGCAGAACATTAAGAAAAATCGATAGGCGGGATCAGTATTGAGCCAGAAGAAGCCAAATCAACCATTTTTAGAATTTTTGTCTGTGTGTCTGTATGTTTGATCGCGCATCACTAAAAAACTCCTTAATAGAATTGAATGGAACTTTTACCGTTATATTACTAGACGTTTAAAATTTAAAGTATCATATATTCTGATATCTCGACCAGTTTCGGAGATATCGACAAATATGCCGACCAAGGTGACCTAAAATGTGTTTAGTATAATATGGGTATTAAAGGAAAGGTGATAATAAGTGCTTCAATAAGCGATGTAATTAAGTTCCATATCTTATCTGGTATGTGATGTGATATAATGATTAAAATTGGACTCAGTCAATTATAAGTTCTGAGACGCAGCGAAGCGGGGACGGGTTTGTTTGTGTAATCTTTGTGGTTATAACTACTTTTGGAAAATAGCTAATATAACATAAAATAAAATTAAAAAAATGAACAAATAAATAAAAATATATAAATGAAATTAACTTAATTAAAGGAACCTATGATAACGGGAAGTAGAGGAAAATAGAAGAAGGGAAAAGAAAATAAAGGAAAGGATCAGCAAGAGAAAAAAAATTAATGTACGAGTATAGTAAAATATATAAAATAAATTCAAAATAGAGGCTGTTGAAAAAAGAGAAAAGCAAATAAAATAAAAATAGATTTAAGTAAGGGCACGGAGTACAAAAAAGGGAGAGAAGGCCAAAAAAGGAGTAGCTAATAACAAAAATAAAATAAAGTTTTGTGGTTGAAGTTTAACCACTGGGGGAGGTCTAATTTAATTAAATTTATGTACAGGGTACACATGTTTACACACCAAACTCCACGCGTACTTGATACTCACAATTTTTTATTTTTTGTTTTCAAAGAATTGAGCCCGCTCTTTTCTACGCCTCTAATGCCGTGGGTGGACGCTTTCATAACTTAGTCCAACATATAGTTCGCGATGAGGAAAGCTCAAAAATCTCTATAACAACTTTTCTCTCAAATATTCGAAACAACATCTCATCGGTTGACAACGTCCATCATACCGGTCATATATGAAACCAGCCATGATGAAAGCGTAATAGAGTGTGGTCTCAGTTCTTCTTGCTCTCTAGATAATTTTACACTTTTGTCCGCTGACCAGTTTTCAGATTCTGATTCTGAAGTCTATCATATATTCTTTGAAAAATGTCCCTCTAATTTGAAAACACATCAGACCTTCGTACCCATCTATAGTCATATGATCATTGCCTCAGTATAGATATAAGTTCCTACAGGTGGACAAAAACACTCCCCGAAGGCTCTGATTGTGGCATGCGAACAGGTCATCCATATCATCAACGTAGATGTCTTACTTCTTCGCTCATGTCATGAAGAAGGTGCCGTGGGATAAATGTAT
This sequence comes from Merzomyia westermanni, assembly GCA_949987695.1. Classification (NCBI taxonomy): domain Eukaryota; kingdom Metazoa; phylum Arthropoda; class Insecta; order Diptera; family Tephritidae; genus Merzomyia; species Merzomyia westermanni. The sequence goes on along the minus strand of OX465289.1, from coordinate 7,329,200 downwards.
CGCAACGTATGGAGTACATTTGTTTCGGATCCAAACTTACCAAGTCTCTACGTCATGAGCATAGGGAATTAAGCTTAGATAACTCCATAGACCTTATCTTTAAACCTTCTTCGGTGCATAAATCTTTTGAAAACCCTTTCTTTCGAATACTCCCAAGCGGTCTCATCAAATGTTGTCAGTGTCCAAGCTTCTGTGACTCATAGAGTGTTATTTTCGTTATCGTCGAGAGAGAACTGACTTCTCAATTGCCTACTCAGTCCGAAGTAGCTTTGTCTAGACTGATATTATTGTTCCTGTTTCAGGAATCTAAAAAATCAGGCTGGTATATATTATCAGCCCGATCATGCAGAAATAGTCCTCTCTATCGTTTGCTGCCGCAAGAAGAGTAGCGAATATGATCTCTTTGGGATCCAAAATGCGTCTGATATTAAAGCTGTGTCTTTCAGATGGTGCAATGCTAGAGTAATGATATACTGCAGAGCACCCAGATGATTGAGGGAGCTCAGCAAGACTGAATAACCAACGCTACGGTCCACGTCGTATTATCATTTTCTTTAAAAGAGATCCACTTCCTTAAAACGTCCACATTCTCAACACTGTGCAGGTCATCATCCGCATAACATCCTTGCTCGAATTCGTATTTGCTCGAACTGCAGCCGCTTTTGCTGATTTAAGCGCCAACTGTGCATATACAGTGACCAGAGATCAACTTTACGAATTGGGTGCCCTTCCGTGCAAGTGACGGTAGAAATAGCCATCCCACACACAGCACTACGGTTGCCCCCAAAAACAAACATACCACCAAACAGTCAAGCACAAGCAGAACAAAAGAAGGTAAACGTACGAACCATTTTGGCGTTGACAGTTCATGCGTCCTACCGTACCTACAACCAATGGTGAGCCCATCCATCCATTCAGCATGTTTTGTGGTTCAATGTGTTCAATGTCCATTTTACATGGATTCGCTTTTAACTCAACTGTCGCCGCCACAGCAATGCGACGCGGTCAAGCGCACAAATGTGACGACTCTGCGCCACTGACTTGGCACTGGCCATTTGGCCGTTGGCTACTCGTGCTTGAAAAATTTTAAATAAAAAAAAAATTGTAAATATTAAAAAAGGTACTGAAGAGCATAACAAACAAAAATTAACTAAAAAAACAAAAAAAATTTTAAAATAAATGAACATACAAAATGATCTCTGCAAGGCAAATGAAGAAAAGCAATAACAACTGGAAAAATGCATGCCACAGTTGGCCATGGTCCGTGCGGCGCCAGTTGTGTCATATTTTTTGGAATACTTACTTACTCCCCACTTGCATATAACGAGAAGACACGAATTGGCATCCGTAACCACAAGCACCACACACACACACACACACACATAGTCATAATGCATAAATGTTGACAAAAGTCAGGGCCATGGTAGCGTACTGTGATTGGAAGTGGGGCACGACGTACGCTGGGCAAATGGTTGCCGACAGCAGCCAAAGCGAAATTGAAGATGAACAAAAATGAAATCTTTGAAAAACCATAAAAAAATTGCAAATGTATTTGGCCGATGAAGCGGCAAAACGACAGACAAATGCAAACAATTGGCGCTGGAGCGTTGAGGTCTGCAGCGCCATACCGATAGCAACTCTACCACCACCGCTGCGCTCTCTATAGTCTCCTGTAAATATCAACTGAACTTTTGTATAACCATTGGCGCACAGTACATTAGCATTTGGAAGCAAGTACTGCGTCGGCTTCATAAGCCGTGTGCAGTTCACAGGCGTTCACATCTGCTGCACAGATAAGTTGGGAGGTCTCATCCTGAAAAGGACGGTGCTCTTCCAAATTACTTTCTTTTATTTTTTCGACCTTTTCAAGACTCCCTCTTTTTGTGTTGTAACTGCTGCCAGGTGCCTTCGCAAAGAAGCGGCCACTGAAGAAGCAGAAGCATTATTACTTCCATTAAGTTAACACAGCAAATGGCTGAGGCTACGAAGTTACTGATTGCGTATTCACTGATGATGGCACAACGTTGAAACGGGTTTGTCTCCAAACCAAAATTGGTAAGGGATGCCGGAAACTCCTTCCAGAAAAACTCATATTCTTACCCTATCGGAAACAGCAACAATAAAAAGGAAGATATTCAAAGTCCTTAGTAAAACTCTAAAGTCAATACAATACTGTGCTTCCTTTGCCTGTGTTAATCAGCTCACGATGCTATAGACGCCTCCGACAATGCCCATGTTTGAGGTTGGTAGAATATCTCTGATTAGAGTTTTGGGATATAATGGGAAAAGTGACCGCTGGAAAAGTTAATAGTAAAGTTTTGCTGCATAACCGAGAGAACTTCAGAGATCGACGAGTTCTAGTCTGCCTACCACCGTGCCTGCTGGACACAAATCCCAGACCAGATAGGCAGAAATGACATTTCACCCCTTTTAGAAACTCTCTTCTCGTGGTAAGATTACCACCTTTCCTAATGAAAACCTTGGTAAACCTTTTGAAGCCTACGAATTTAAGGCATACACTGGAATGACCAGTCTCTTTATAGCGAAGATGTCTTTGCCAGTCAGAAAGGCTAACATAACCGCCATCACGAGATGTAATGGAAGAACTACGAAAATATGATTATTTAACTTTATGACATATACTGTCACAGATTCGGTACGGATTTTCGAGACCAAAGATATCTCCCCGAGAAGTACCAATGTTCACACTAGTGGACGAAAGTACGTTTTGCTCCTAACCTAAAGTGCCTTTGACCAGAGTTTCCTAATGCATTTAGGCTGATCGACTTCGCTGGTACCCGAAACTTGGTGATATCCAGTATTATCTTTTAACATAAAAAGATCCCTCAACACGCCTTCTACTTATTTCTAGATGCTCTGGCCCAGGAAGGGGACGAAGAAGGATACCCTCGATCCTTTGGCAGTTCCAAGTGGGAAACGGTTTAAGATCTTTCGGTGGCTCCATTGGAAGAGATCGACTGTATGGCAGAAAATCAGAAAACAGCTAGCCCAACTTCAAGGAACTATTATTATGTGTGGTACTGCATCTTTATCGGCAACGGCTTGCGGTACCGTCCATGCTATGCTACGGATCGTTTGCCCCTCATTTGTAAGGTTGTCAGGCATTCGGGCAATGACATTGTGTGAACCGGGAAAATTCGGCGAGCTGAACTGAGTTACAAGAACTTCGAAGCAATCTTAGCTAATTGCTCCTAAATAGTCTTTGTTCGTTTGTGTATTTTAGTAACGGAGAAAAGGTTTATTGGAATACCGGTGGATACGCTCCGGATATGAATCCGGTACTATCCAGACTGAAGCGAATCGTTTGACCCCAACGAACCCTTGTATCATTGATTTTAGTCGCCGCATACCTACCTTGGTATATTCTATAAATCAAACCTACTGGGTTTGTGTTTGTGTGACAACACTTTGTTCGTGAAGGAAAATGGGTATTACCTTCTCTTTTTTTTTGAGAGTTATACTTCGGTAATTGGAGGTAAGGTCCTCCCCATTATCGCAAGCCAAAGACTCTGTTGTGGTGAATAAGTGGTCTGCAGGTGGAAAGAAGTTTACGTCTCTGCAGTGTCACTCAGCTAACTCAAGCACGCTAACTACTCCAAAACAAGTTGGGTAGAAGAAGGCCGATCGCTATCCAGACCACAGCCTGAAATTGGCAGAATATTTCGCTGATTCAATACTTCGAAACAGGCTCAAGAGAAAGAAATTGTCACAATGATGCTGTTATTGTTCTAGCAGTACTCCGTTCTGCTTAGTAAATATGCTGATTCAGGAATAGCCATTAAGACCTTCTAACAAAAAACTAGGAATTATGAGGTTCCACCAGAGTTAAGCCAAAATAGTGGATGTTCGAAAAGCGTTGGTTCCCACAGGTGGGTATATAATATCCGTTTTCAACCAAACTTAATCGTCCTTACTAGTTTCTTGTTTTTGTATTTATATAGGAAGTACCAATAGTAGTATAACTGATTTCGAGATTTTAAGCTTTTTTCATTTAAAAAAAAATTCCATGCGCAATATTTAATATGCAGCAAAAGCTTAACAGCGAGCGCAGCAACTAGCTGCGGTGTGTATTGAATCAGTTGAGCTGTCGTGGCAACAACCACCGGCCACTTAGCGACAGCAAACGTAATAACAGCAAGTCGTGCCGCCAGAAGCGCCGGCTGTGTATATCAGATGCTGCTGCTTCTTCTTCTTCTTTGCAGTAGTTCATTTCAGTTCTTCACGTTTCTTCTTCTGATTGTGGCGTGCGGTGTTGCCACAAAGGAGGCACAGTGCTGTTGCTGATGGCGTTCGCGGATAGAGTTGCTCTAACCTCACTCAGATGGTGGGAATATTCATTTGTACGGATATTTATGTATGAGACTAGTACGTGGGCATGCAACATTGTCTGTAGTCCGTAGAAGTCACCGTGAGTTGATACATAGTTTTGTGGAGTGAATAGAACGGAAGTTTAGTAGATCTAACGGTGAAGGACAGAGAGAAAACTAAGTAGATCACGAGCGCGAACATCATTTATGGGTTTGAATTCCCAAGGTACTTATAACATGTTTGGATTTGAAGGCTCAAAGTACCTATGACCATGTTTAGGAATCAAAAGAACTAAACCGTACAAATCTCGACTAAGTCCTTACTCAACACTGGATTCCATGCTATCATCGATTCTGCAACAAGTCCTCTTTGAAGGTAAGGACGAAGACAGCAGTCTTCAGCAAGGCTTCAGACAAAGCAACTTATATTTATGGAGGTGTGGGTTCGTACTGCAGTTTCCAACCTCAGGACAGACAGGCATAACTCTCTGGAATGTTTCCAAAATTTTGCTAGTTGAGATAGAAATTTTATTCAAAACCTCGCTTCCCACAGTATATGTCTCCTTCATTTTGTTGTTGTTGGAACAGCAAAACACTTCCAGAATTTATAGAGAATATTATTAATATGGTGAGTCCTCCGGCGCATTCCGGTACGTTCCGGTACTATCACCTTTTGGTACTAGACCGACTGCTGCGAGAACGATTTGTTTGACTCCTTCAAACTTCGCGGTGCCGATTTAAGTTACCTCATCTAACAGGCAACCGTCCGTAGATTCTAAGCCTTTAAACCGTCCCTTTCTTCTTGCATCCCTTTTCTAGTCTACGTACGTTTCCTTGATTGATGAGGGGACAAAAAAATTAAATCTCGGTTTTGAAACGGATATTAATTTACTTTTTGCACACTGTTCCGGGTCTTCGCTCCTTCAATCTCGTTACAAACCCATGCGCTGCACGGTCAATGGCAGTGGCAGTGGTTTAAGGCAACAGTGGCGGTGCAACATCAGAAGCGTGAGGAATTCGCGGTGTCGATGAGATGCAAAATGAAATCGTTGACACAGTTTTTATGACGGTAGCTGCAATGAACTGAAATGGGTGACAAAAAGGTCAATAAATACCATACAAGATAATTAAATTTAATATAGACATAAGAAAAATTGTTTTCAAAGATTCTGAGAAAAGAGTATGCTGGCTTGAGAAATAAACTGAAAATCAGAATCGCAAAAAGTAATCGAGGTAGTAGCTTGGATGGTGTTGGCTTCCTTTGCGGCTTCTTCGAAAACGTCACCACCTTTATTTTATTTTATTTTACTTTGTTTTATTTTATTTTCTTTTATGTTATTTTATTATTATTATTTTTCTTTCATTATTTTATTTATTTTTTTTTTCTTCTTTTTCTTATTTTATCTTATTGTATTGTATTGTATGTTATTTTATTTTATTTTATTTTATTTTATTTTATTTTATTTTATTTTATTTTATTTTATTTTATTTTGAAGTATTCATGAAACGAGTTCAAGGCCAAGAATAATAATTTTTCACTTTTTGAATATTTATTTTATTTTGTTTTATTTTATTTTATTTTAGTTTATTTTATTTTAGTTTATTCTGTTTTATTTTATTTTATTTTGCTTTACTTTGTTCTATTTTATTTTATTTTATTTTATTTTATGTAACTTTACTTTGTTTTATTTTATTTTCTTTTTCTTATTTTCTTATATTTAATTTTATTGTATTTTATTTTGTTTTATTTTATTTTATTTTATTTTATTTTTTTTTATTTTCTTTTATTTTCTTATATTTTATTTTATTTTCTTGTATTTTATTTTATTTTATTTTATTTTAATTTATTTTATTTTATTATATCTTATTTTTATATTTATATATTTTCATTTAATTTATTTTATTTTATTTTATTGTATTTTATTTTGTTTTATTTTATTTTGTTTTATTTTATTTTATTTTATTTTATTTTATTTTATTTTATTTTATTTTATTTTATTTTATTTTATTTTTATATTTATTTATTTTCATTTATTTTATTTTAGTTTATTTTAGTTTATTTTATTTTATTTTATTTTACTTTATTTTATTTTATTTTATTTTATTTTATATTATTTTATTTTATTTTATTTTATTTTATTTCTATATTTATATATTTTAGTTTATTTTGTTTTATTTTATTTCACTTTATATGTTTTTTTTTGTGAGACTGATTTGAATCCGTTTAAATCGAGATTGGATTAAACTAAAACTACTAATAAAAAACATTATTTCAGTCTAGATGGCATGGAATTTATCTACCATTAAATCAGTTTATATTGACTATAATTATATATGATAGACTAGATAAAAACTACAGGTTAGAGGAAGTTAAGTCGTTTATTTGTTCAAATTCGATTAGAAGTGATTAAGATTTATAACAGAGAAAAAATGTTATGTAAATGAACAGCGATTAAGTTTGGATTAAATTAGAACTAATTAAGATAAATTAGGCTACAATTACTTTTTTTAAGATTAATTGAAATTGCTTGGGATGTGGGTGGATTGAAATGGACTGAAGTAGACTAGATAATAAATAATATATTGAACCATCTAATCATATCAATTATCTCATATAATCTTAGAATAAAATCGATTAGAACTGTTAAAAATAAAGAATAGTAAAGCATATTTGATTGAATGTCAATTTAGATTGGATTTAAATAGAACTAATTATAACTATACTAATAAATAAAACGACGATTAAATTAGTTTAGACTCATTAAAAAAACAATTGCTTGAATTGAACTAAAGTAATAGGTAAGGCAGTATAATGCATCGAATCTTGTCTTAAAAATGTCTTATAATTATAATTAATTAAAAGTGATTAGGAAAGATAAGACTAAAATAAATTTGATTAGATTAGATTAGAACTACTAAGCAAAGACATATCCATATCATAGCTTATGTCAATTAAACTGTTAGCAAATTAAGGTGGTGTGAAGGTAGTGTTGGTGGTGTGAAGGTAGTGTTGCCGGCCTACCACACCGAAGGTCCATGGTTCGAGCCCTGGTACAGGTAACATCAAAAGTGATTTGAAAAAAAAAAAAAAAAAAGTTTTTCAAAACGGGGTCGCCCCTCGGCAGTGGTTTGGCAAACTCTCCGAGTGTATTTCTGCCATGACAGGCTTCTCAGCAAAAATTCGTCTCCTTTGTAGATGCCGTTCGGAGTCGTCAAAAAACTGTAGGTCCCACCAATTTGCAGGGAAAATTCAAATCGGCACACCACAAATTGGAAGAGAAGCTTGGCGCAAAAATCTCTTAGGAGGTTTATGATGATATACCTGTTGTATATCGCGCCATAGAGATAGAGAAATTAAGGTTGATTATAGCTAATTACACTGTTTAAGAACTTTACCCGATTTCGTTCTGCTCCATTAGATTAAAGTAGGTTATATAAGAGTTAAATATTAAACTAAAATACGAGTAAATTAGCTTAAGTCAAATTATCTTATAATTGATTAAAACTAAAAAATTGTAACTAGATTCAAATAGTTATGAAAATAATCTACACTAATGGTATAGTTTAATTTGATTTCATGCATTTTATTAATTCTGTTTAATTATGATAGTTGGATTTATTTGAAAATTTTTAGGTTCAAGATTATATTAGGTTAGGTTAGATTAGATAAGATGAGATTAGATAAGAATGTATTAAATTAGAATAGATTGCATTAGATTAGGTTAGATTAGATTGGATAAGATCAGATTAGATTATCTAAGATTAGATTAGATTAGACTATTTAAGATTAGATTAGATTAGATTTAATAATATTACATCCTAATCGAATTAAGTGGCGACTACGTTAGATTAAGAAATGTACTGAATTTCAATTCATATTAAACATTAAGTTTTGATTAATCAATTAATTACAAAATTCACCTATCAAGCGTTGCTTACACCAATTACTCAAAAAAGTAGCTGCAACAGCACTGCTGTCAATAAATTTCAGCAGTCAACCCGTAGACATCACGCACACATACAAAGCAAACATGAGTATTATAAGCAACATCATTATCACCTCTACACCGATTGTCAACCGTTTTCCGGTCTCTCCGACCATTTCGTAAGCAAACAAGCAAGGCAATGCGAGAAGGTGGCAAACCATAAATTGCCAACTGTGCAGCACAACCCACACACAGCAGCTGAAATAATAAACCAAACAAAAAAATGCAACAAGAATGCCTGCCACCATCACCCATGCACATAACCACCAATGTATGGCGGTGTGTAGTGTAAATGTTTGCCACATGCAACACATTCCAGTAATAGTTAGTTCTTCTACTTCGCACATGCAACGCTTTTATGTACTATTTGCAACATTGCAACAACAATGAGTAAACACGTTACTCGTCGTCGACTCGACTAGTAATTGCCTCACACGTTGGCGTTGATTGGCGCTGACGCCGGCTGTGAGGTTGCACAAATGCACAAAGCACTTCACACTAAGTGCGGCACACACACTCACCTTTTGTTGCATAGCTGAAATTGTTGCACAAAGATGCTAGGTGCATCTACTTATTTACTACATAGCAACGTCATTGGATCAAGCATTGAGTCACCCAAGCTGTTGATGTTCTTGCCAGCCACCCATCTTTCAGCGTATGTCCTCCTCTCCGCCTGCTGATGCTACGAACATTGCATAGCTAACACGGTTACCACTTTAAAGTGCATTTCTCACACCCATCCAATGTTGCTAAGTGGCATTTGGTGACTGCCTGTGTTGTGTTGCTGTTAGCATTCGTGTGTGCGGTGCAACACTTGATTACCCACCGCTACTTGCAACATTCGACGCGCTTGTGATTAAATCCATAGCTTGCTGTTGTGACTACCTTTGCTTGTATCTAGGTATGTTTGGTTGAGCTTGTAATCAACCAACAGGTAATCTATTCTACCGCTTCCGTCGGCTGTTTCCATTAATCTCCTCGATTGGTTACTTTTTAAAACACTAGATTTGGATAAGAATTGTTTGAAGCTGCCAGATGTTTACAATTTGAAACTTGCCTGGTATTGGCTAAGCGTGGAATTCAAAAACTATTCCTTTACCAGAAGAACCTTAGTATATGGTGAAGTCATGCAGAATCTATTTATATCTGTTATATTAAAGTCTGCCAGAAATACATTCGAACATCTCCACTAACGTCAATGTCACCTAAGGACTCGTAATGTCTCTTCTGACATTTGAAATGACAGTAAAACTCGAATACATGGTATCCATTGCTTTCGACTTTAATCTAGTATCGGAACCGAAAATGTGCATGAGTTCGACAGGTGAAAACAGTTGCAATGCTTTTAAATTTAAGATCGGTTTGCTTTCTTGCTAAATCGCGTTTCTGATAAATGCCCAAACTTGGACATACCAAGTGTATGCCGGTCATGAGATAGGCGCACACACAAGATCTTTTGAACTGAGCAACGGAGTAGACTTTTCTAACAGAAAACTCACTATTGTTCAACACTGCTGAAATGGTAAGTTTCCTAGGACTATTGTTGTACGATGAAATGTTCTTTAATGCCTAAGATGGAATTGAAATCGTAACCAAATCAGAAAATTGAAACGAAATTGAAGCCCACCCCTACGAAGGAACAGAAACTGTTTCCGAAAAGAGAACCCAACCTGGCAGACACTAACGCCAATAATGTAGAAAGAAAAGAAGGGAAAAGAAAAGAAAAGAAAAGAAAAGAAAAGAAAAGGAAAGAAAAGAAAAGAAAAGAAAAGAAAAGAAAAGAAAAGAAAAGAAAAGAAAAGAAAAGAAAAGAAAAGAAAAGAAAAGAAAAGAAAAGAAAAGAAAAGAAAAGAAAAGAAAAGAAAAGAAAAGAAAAGAAAAGAAAAGAAAAGAAAAGAAAAGAAAAGAAAAGAAAAGAAAAGAAAAGAAAAGAAAAGAAAATAAAAGAAAAGAGAAAAGAAAGGAAAGCGCTGTCTTCGGCTGTACCGAAGGCTTTATACCTTTCAGTTTTTAGGGTCCGATCCTTACTTACTATAAATACAAACTCTGGAAAATTTTATGGTAATTCCCTGTTAATTTGAAGATACCTAGCCCAACCCCGTTTATCGGAATAATCGATTGTATGGAGGCTATATGTTATGTAGGTCGTATCTTGTTGGTTCCCAAAAATGATAAATATATTACAAAATGGCAGTCCCATACCAAATTTCATCGAGATATCTCAAAAACTGAGGGACTAGTTTGCGTTCAAATAGACAGACAGACGGACATGGCGAAATCGACTCAGCTCATCGCCCTGATCATTTCGGTATACTTATTGGTGGGTCTATCTCTTCTTCTTCTCGTACTTACAAACATTGGACCAAAGTTATAATACCATTTCATGCAGGTATAATGAAATAATTCAGGTATAATGAAATAAAAGGTAAGAAGAATGTACCGAAATGGCTTGGAAACCAAACCGTAAACTAGCCTGAAATTCGATTCGGAAGCAGAACCTAAACCGAAGAAGGAACAGATAATGAATCGAAACTGGAAACGAACCGGAACTGAAAATGAACTTGAAACCGGACCCGAACCCAAATCCAGACCTGTTAAATTTGATTAGTAATCAATTAATTAGACGCCTTTTTAATTGGAAATGATTATTTTTTGTTTTTCAAACAAAGACAATTGATTGATTACGACCAGAAAAAATCAAAAAATAATCATGATTTTTTTACGATAATCAAAAAAAAGTTGTTTTGATTACTTTTGATTATTTTTAATAATTTTAAATTGAAAGTAATTGGTAAACAATCATTAAATGGATTCTCAAGAAAGTAATTAATCAAACCGGTAATTATTAGGATTAGTAATCATTATTCAACTGGTCTGCCTAATTCGTTAACATAGCTGAAACCGAAAACCAGCTTCGAAACATAAACCGAATATGTAATTTAAAAAGGAAGCGAATTCGAAACCAAAACCAACATGAAACCCGAAACCAGATACGCGTTTGACATCAATTTTTGCTTAATTTTTGAAGTTCTTACATTAGTGGGAAAATTTGTTTTTTGATAACAGACAAAATAATAGGTTAAGGTCCTTTATAGAAGATCTTGGACATATTCTGGCATATGTTCGAGCTCTACAAAATATAATAGGAGATCGTTTTATACATAAGTGAATTTTGGAACTAATCTTGCCTTTTATGTGAGATCCAACCGATAATTTGTGTGATAGACTAGCAATTGGCAGTCTCTATTATGACTTTTTATTTTGCATACGAAGGCCTACCGTTTGGCTGACTTTGGACATGAAATAGTTTCTAACAAAGAGCAGCTGGCTTTCTGCCTTGTTGGATTAGTTACTTACCTTAGCAGCCTTTAAAATAAACAAAATTCAATTTCAATCAATTTTATTTGTGAAACTTTTTTCCAAATTTTTTTTTTTTTTTGTTACTCAACCCTATCTCCACACGTTCCATTACTATGTTAATCCTACCAAAAAAGGACGATAGTAACCCAAAATGTATTTTGCTGCAATTTACAGTGTGCTGCCGTCACCTAAGCCAAACATTGGCATGCTGCTCATGCGTCCGCTCATTTGTATGCCATTTACGTAGTTGCAACTTAGGGTTTTAGTGATGTTTGCCACAGCTGCTCAATAGCGCTGACGAAGTTTTGCTTATCAACATTTTTGTTTGTTTGTTGGTTTTGTAAGACTGCGTTCATATGTCATAATGTATTATCTATGCATTGCGTAAGTTGCAAATGTACTGAGTCGGTTAGTCGATGCGATAACTTGCCACATGTTGTATGCAAACACGCCATAAAATGACATAGTTGACACAGTTGGTGGTAGCGAAGTCGGACGCAGACTGCTGCAAGTCCTTAAATACACACACGCACATACACATACAAATACAGGTAAGTACACAATTGTTGTAGTAACAACAACACTTACGTACGATCATCTAACGCCCTGCATCCTGTGGAGAAGATGTTTATGACGTTGGTACAAAGATACATACGCTTTTGCTTAGACGATATGAATCTACGCGCTTTATTAGCCAATCAACTATGTACATAGCAGGGCTCCGAAATAAATTACAAACGCCTGAATGACACAACGGCCTTGCAATGCATAGAGGTATTTATAAAGTCAATACTCTAATTAAACACATTTCTTGTTAACATTTCACTTTAAGCACAACTATCTGTCCTTTTCTGGACCGAATGGGTCATTTTCAAATTTGAACTACTGAAACTGCTCCGTAGATTGGGTGTTTTTCAGTTACGAAATTATCGGTTTTAATGTTTTATATGGATAGTAGAAAATATTGATATCGATCAACAAATAATTTTACTAAGGCTAGTTTAGGTTAGGTTGAACTTCAAGTAACCCAGAACTAGAACCCACTTACGGTCTTTCGTGCTACCACATTATCCAACTAAATGAACTCCCATCGAACCGTATCTTGACAAGACTTCAATGTTATTGTTGTTATTTATAACCACGGTGCGATACGGTACTCCCTTGCAGTACATGGCCGACTGTCGCTGGAGCGGTGGAATCTTCTCTTCATGACATTCCGTAAGGAAGGAGTAGATGGGTAGCTAGAGGTGAGAGGCATCATATCCGTAGATCAATCATGGAGTTACACGTCGCATTTGCAGTAGCAGTTGTGCATTTTAGTCGTCTCTTACTACCGGTATGCCTACCTATTGCAAATGCTAAACCTTTAACCCACAGGGGTCACAAACATATACTCTGAAATAAATAAATAATCGGCAAAAGTCCAACCAGAGAAACTATTTCCAAAACAAGGCTGCAATCCTCATGAAGAGTGAACCGTAGTAGTCTGCTAAGTGTTGACGGGTGACTAGAACGCAAAAAGTTATATCAAGCAAGCACTTCCTTAGCTGACCCGATACCCGGTCTAGGAGTGAACTACGTATATCTTTCGAAATTCCATAGGCCCTACCGTACTCACCGCTGTCAAGGGATTTGATAAATGCATGAGAAGTTGTTATACACTGACTACCAGAAAAATGTTATCATAAAGTCTTTCGATGTTACCACCAGCGGTGTTATACCATTGGAGTACATGTTAAATACCCAAACAGAGAAAACCCGTCAAAACCCCCAAACTACACTTTTACATCTAGATTGGATCCATCCAGATGCACCAGACCGCAGATTGGAAGTAGAGTACTGCTCTAAGCAGGCTAGGAACCTAGAATATGCTCGCGGTGTGATATGCCTTTCTTAATAGATGACTAAAATCTACGACCTCAAAGTTCGCTGGGTCAAGCAAATGATTCCGCTACAGTCGGGCTAGTACCAGAAAGTGCTAGTCAAAGAACTTCCCATACTAATAATACTTCCTAAACCGCCTAGTAGTATTTTACGGTTACAACAAAAATGGCTGTTAATCACTACACCACACCAACACTCCACTGATTTTCCACCGGTTGCGAATGACCCCACAACTGCAGTTCAAGGCAACTTAACACTCTTCTCTGCAGTTACCTTCCGTATCAGCTGAATGTGTACGAGTATAATAATTCCGAAACACTCAGCTTTCTTCCTTGTGTTCTTAGTCTTACCTCTTTCTCTTTTCTTGTCTCGTGTTGTTCTTCTTCCTTTTGTTAATTCTATTCCTCCCGAGTCGCGTCTATTTCTTGCTCTCTTTTTCTCTCACTGGCCCGTTTTCTCTCATTCTAACTCTATGAAATTTTCATAAAGACAGCTTGAGAACTTTGTACGTCTAGAGAGAATACACACATTTCTTTTAATTTATACGATTTTTCTACTCAGAAGTAGATCAATTTTGTTGGTACTCCTGGTAACTCCCCTTCTGCAAGAGATACTTTTATTTCTCAGAGAATCCAAAATACAATTTCCAAACAATCCACAATTATTTTCCGACTCCTCCTTTCTAGACCATTTCAACTGGATGAGAGTTATTTTGGAGTCCTGTTGCAAATTGCCGCTGACAACATCAGACAGCTTAACTCAACTTACACATGAGCACCACCCATTTCGTCTACCATTCTTATGTATGTGTGGTGCGTGTTGCGGGTATTCGGTTTAGATTCCTATAGTAACCAAAACGTAAGCCCAACACACTCAGCAGGCCGCCCATCTCTTCAACGGTTTGCCAGTATTGGGTCGGATTTTATGCATGGTTGCATACATTTCGTGCAACTGAACTGTTTTGGGTGTTGTTAAAAGCACTACTTTTCACCACTAATTCCACGGGTTACATCACTTCGATTGGAAATGGGTAAGCTTGGTGGTTCAATATCCTCAATGAATTAAAATGCTACAAAATACTAAGCAAGAAAAATTCAGCTGGTTGTTGGCATGCAGATGTGTACAGATGTTGTGCCAAAATTTGGATTTTAATTAAGAACCTGAGGGGGTTATTAAAAGAAGGTGTATTCTGGTCATGTTCTGGCTTGTTTAAGTAACTTACAAACTATGGTTGCTTGAGCGGAGGCTAATCTTCTTAATTAACAGTTTTTGGTATGATTCTCGATTTCATATTCTATATATTTGTACTGCTGAGAGGCCCAGCATGTATGGATATAATTTGCTCTTAGTGCTGTTTGTTGAAAATACCCAAAGGTAATTAGGTGCAACTTGATGGTTGATCTACGTATATGATGCATCTCGCCTCTCATTACCAACCTTATTGCTCCTTCAGGAAAGTGGAGGTCAGATGACCTAGATGGGTTCAAGGGCATGTACCGAAAGGGAATACCGGAGCTTACCGGTATCACATCCGGCAAAGGACTGTCACTTTCGACAACACAAAAATGTTGAAGCTTAAACAACACAAAAACAAACGACTGTTCCCATCCAACAACAGCACAGTAATAGTTGAAGCCGTTTCCTGGGTTTCTTCAAGTCAAGAAGTAAAGCTGAATTTTTACAGATGTAGTACGTCCAATCGAGCACTACGGTATTACAATAGGTTTACTGTGAAATTCATTTATTGTCGCTTAACTGATGTTGGCCGTTGCGTTCAAAGCACGCTAATGATCCCTTCGTATCGACTACGAACTTCAATTGGGAACACCAAGCAACACAAAGTTCTCCTCTTATTATTATTTTCTATCTCAGGTGAGGCTTCGGACCTCTGCTACCGAATTCTAGTGTTGGTAGGAAAATATTTTGGATCGGAGCTTCGGTTTTCATTATGATAATATGACCTGCCTAGCGAAGTCTCTTGGCTTCAATTCATGACGCTCATACTTGGGTCAAAGTTGTACAGATGGATTTCCTGCGATGTTCCGTTTCTCCAGATTTTTGTTGTCTTCAATACTCCCATCCAATCTTGCTGCTTGAAACTTTATTTTATAAATAGTGCTGAAGTTGTGAATAGAAGAACAAATAAGCGAATGACCATTCCTCACATAAGCAAACCAACTTTAGTAGCTGAGAAGTACTGATGTATCCCAACTTCAAAGCTGTGCAGGTTCCTCAGAAGAAATGTTCTGCGTATTTCAAATATACTTCCAGGTTCCTGCAGCTTCTGCGTATTTCAAATATACTTCCAGATTCCTGCAGCTTACAGAGGCAGACTATAGCGTTTTAATCCAGTATAATGATATACAAAGTTTTAACTAGGCGGAATCTCACAGTATCGAAGGATTTTGGAGTGGTTTATTCAGATATCAAGCGGCTAATGATCCTCTCTTATAGAAGAACAATGTGGTTCCTTGACCGAAGAGTGCTTGAACTCCGTCGAACATCTTGGAACTTCTACGATAAATGTATTCCCTATTTTAATGAAATCATAAGTAGGCCATTACCTGCTCCAAGTAACGATTCGGCAGGTGCACTTTGTGGTGCTTCTTATATCGTAATACAGCCTATGGATACATTAACGGCATTTTTCGATTGCATATTTAGTCGCTGCTACCTGGCACATAAAACTGATCTATTTAAATCTTTCAGGCTTCGTTATATGCCTAGCAGCTATGCCTTCCTCGCTTTAAAAGCAAAACTCTCGCACGGTAAGCCCGCAATCCTCTACATGGGTGTCAGACGATAGTTCAAAAATGGATCGCTCTTTTACCACATACTGACTGAAACCCCTTCGTGACTATTTAAAATTCATATCTCTTCTGCTTTTAGAACTCCTCGACGAGGTATAACAGGTTCTCTGTTTATAATCCAACCGCATTCTCTTTTCCAAGCTTTAAGGCCTCTAAATCCACTATCTTCCTCTCGAAAACTCATCATAGTCAGCAGATTGCGGCAACAGCAACCACACAAAAAGTGCATCAACTCAGCATCTGCATTACCTGCTATGGTCAGCAGAGCTTCCGTGTGGTCCAATGCAATCAACTGTCATTGGGTAAAGAGCCAACCCCGCATGCAAGTCGACATTGCAAGAATTTACGCGGATACACATGAGAATTGAGATGCATGTTGCATGCCACACAACTTTCAATTGCTTGATTGCGCAGAAGCAACAGCAGCCACCAAAGTAGCGAAAACCATCAGCAATGACAGTTCGGATAAAAAGGCAACAACAAAAAAAATGAGCTTTAAAAAAAGTTTGTTGCGAATTTAATTTATCTACAAATGCCAATTGTCAAGCTAGATTAAGCGCGGCAGGGAGTGTGGGACGTGTATAGTTAAGCTGCAATTGCAACTATTTTGAACAAAGACATGCAATCGTATGCTGGAGGGTGATTGACAAAAGTTCGATAAGAATCAAATGTTGGGGTTATAGGTTAGGTTATACTGAGTGACGATTTGCAAAGTTGCCCGCCTGGCCCTTTGTGACACCACGAAGAACAAAACTCAACTACGACGAAATACTTCATGAAATGTTCAGGTATTCCACACTTGTTCTCTCCTCCTAGACCAATAAGATTTACTACAAATTTGTCCAATTTTGCTTGGATAGTAATATGTCTATCTGACAGACACTTTCGCTGTAAAAGTAGACCCAAGCAAATGCATTAAAATAGAAAGAGGAGTCGGCAAGTAACTTCCCATGCTGGGTCGTCGAAAAGCAGTCCTCGGAAGAAACCCTTATAAACTTTCCCATCTGTTTAGCCAATGTTGTTCCATACAAACTTTCGGCTTATTTTTCATTCTGCGAAGGATTGGGAAGATAAGGAGACCTCTCAAAGATTCCACTAACCAACTTCTACCGACGCATCTTAAATGGCATGTGAAGTTTCGGATTCAGCGAATGTTTTCAATCCGATATCGTGGCTATGGAGAAGACGTGAATGGAACTATCTCGGACGTTAAGGCTGCTCTACAGGCTATCAGGTCTGCAATTACACTAGAGTGAGCTGTGAGCCTGCCGACATGTCGTTTCTCTAATTTGGCTACCGGTTCACCATTGCATAAAAGGCAATGGGAAGGTTCAACTTTTGATATCTCAGAAGCAAGAGAGGTCTGGGACTGCTGGGACTTAGCACGGTGTTATTCTCATTACTCGCTTAAAGAGGCTTTTAACTTTAAGATTTTCTAGGAGTATGTGGGTTTCATACAACTAAGTACGATCTACAGCCATTTTTGAGACGAATGGAAGAGCGGCCGCCGTGGTGTGAAGGTAGTGTTGCCGGCCTACCACACCGAAGGTCCATGGTTCGAGCCCTGGTACAGGTAACATCAAAAGTGATTTGAAAAAAGTTTTTCAAAAAACGGGGTCGCCCCTCGGCAGTGGTTTGGCAAGCTCTCCCGAGTGTATTTCTGCCATGACAGGCTTCTCAGCAAAAAATTCGTCTCCTTTGTAGATGCCGTTCGGAGTCGGCAAAAAACTGTAGGTCCCACCAATTTGTAGGGAAAATTCAAATCGGCACACCACAAATTGGAAGAGAAGCTTGGCGCAAAAATCTCTTAGGAGGTTTATGATGATATACCTGTTGTATATCGCGCCATAGAGAGGGGGGAAGAGCCATATTCCGAATAATTGACGCTCGCAGAGGACACTGGACTGTTGCAGCGCATGCTACCGGGGGTCTGTCGTAAGAGAAGGTTGTGTGTCTGCACATCGGCGGTCAAACGTACCGCTGCAACAGAACGAAATTTTTAGGAAACTTTCTTTCCACCCGTCTCGGAGTCTAAGCAGAGCTTCTAAAAAATTTACACTTGAAAATCTAAATGTCGTGGGGCGGAATCCCACCGTGTATGTAAGCATTTTTCACTTTTTTATGCTATCAAACAGCTGCATTAGCGCTAATTGGAGTCAAAGGGGACCTGCCGCACCAACCGACGAACTAACCAGCTGATACCTATCTAACTGATTTGTCCACCCGGTCAATAGATTTATGAGAAATAGTTAGTCCGAATAGGAAGAAAGCGATTTGCCAAGACCAGCTAAACCAATACTTAATTTATCCGTACTACCCCAAATATCGAACTTTAGTTAAACCCCTCTAAAAGTGCACGGATTATATACTCGCTTGGCTTCTATCTAGCCACCTTGATGCTGCTGGTTTAGAGGATTTGTAGTCATACGATTGCGATTAGATTTATTGACTTGTTTGGCGTGTAGCTTTGTTGTATGGATGTTGCTCCACAGATGTTACATGTACAAGGCGCGGGCTGAAAGCTAAAAATAAAAAATGTCTTTAATTGAAAAATTATATGCGCAATGCAGACAGATTAACTTCATTACCATGATAAAGCAATAAAGTTGAAGAGGATGCAAATTGTAGTGCCATAGAACAACAACAAGAAAAGTAATGGTGCTAACATTGAACCGATGTGGCGCATATAAAATGAAGCTGAAAGTGTAAAAATGCAATTCATTTAATAGTTGTGCAGAATTTAACAACCCATCGACCTTCACATATACAAGACTACAACAAAAAAAAAACAATGTCGTACATATGTAGGCAGGTATGCGCCTCTTTTTATGC